>CM057453.1:662412500-663057500 GCA_016271365.2 Neoceratodus forsteri
CGGGCGGAGTCGGCATCTGGGGCGGTCCTCGCTGGAGACTGCTAGCTAGAAGGTTTCTGTGGGGTCCTAGTGTCTGGTGGCATAGTCCTAATGGTAATAGCCTGCTGCAAGACCTCCCACTCGAAGTACGATTCCAAATTTCTTACCATACTACCAGATTAAGAGGAGCAGTATTTATTGTGTCAGTGCTGTTCAATGCTTATAACTGCAGGCTGTATGCTCTCAATGTGTGTTTTCACTTTCAGCTACACAGACATATTCAGCTTAGAAGTGATTTCAATGTACTTGCATTTCAATGTCATTAACAGATATAATCTCCAAATGTCTGCACTGGGGCCTTATTAGAGGTCATGGTGGACTAATCTGGATGTCTTTTTCCACTGGGTGACCAAGACAGTGCCTAGGGGCCAGTTGGTTTACGATCTGTATGCAGACTTCAGAGATTCAGTATTTAAAAGGAAACTGGTCAGGTAGCTGTAGGTTCCGATGAGTGGAAGACAACTTGATAGGTGGATCAAACCCTATACGAAAAAAATGCCAGCCAAATGATGGTGCGTGTGGGGGGGGGGGAAATCGCTGGCATTTGGCAAATGGGGTTTAACACTAATGTGACTAACGCTATGTAATTAGTGGCATGGAACACGTGCATCAAGAAAACCTTGGATACCATGCAGGCCACCAATCCATATTAAACAAATGAAACCTGTGGTTTTCATGTTGAGTGTCATGAAACACTCGACACATTTACTAACAGCAGTGCCACATGCAAATTGGATACAGGGTTGGTTGTATGGTCACAACACTAAGTAGAACACAGGTATTGATTATACAGTTCATTTACATGAATAACAGTGTTACATCATGGTCAATATTTGTAGACATGCCAATGGAAATATCTGATTGTAAACCATTGTTTTTCAACATGGTGTTTGTCTACACAGGTTATGCTTACTTTGCCATTTCCATGAGTGTGATTTATTCACTGCCAACTCGAAAGTTGGAAGACATGATCAAAAAAATAAGTATTTATTTTGTACTACTGCATGTTATACACTATTCTTGTGAAATTATTGTACTCACAGTGTGGCCTGCTGCAAGAGATACCCTCGAAGCAAGATCTTTTTTTATAAGTTTTTATTTTCCACCTCAATGAGTAATTCATTTCACAACAAAATCAGTTTTCATATGAAATCAGTTAGAACTCGATATGAAACATTTTTCTACAATATGAATTTAAAAATTATTACACAATGTGCAGACCTTCTACTTTCATTTCAACAGTTAACATAAATCTGTTAAATTGTTTGAACTGTGTGATGAAATTTGAGAATATCTGAAATCATAAGCCTGTATAATGTGCCTATCATTTCTGCTGTAGCACAGAAGGAATAAGAAAGGGCATATTTAAACATTGTACATACAGGCTACAGATACAGGCATGCAGCACAGTGCTTAACACATGAGACCAGGGGCCCGATATTCAAAAGACTGCCAGGGTGCAAAGCCAAGGTTGCCCGCACCATCCGGGATTTACAAGGATGCGCAATATTGAAAAGTCCAGTTAGAGCAGGCAAACAGGGTTTGCACCTGGGCAATAGTCAGAAGTGGGTGCAATGTAAATGAAGGAGTGGGGACCTGAATATTGGTGTAGTCCAATATTCAGAGTACGTGCAATGCGCAAGGCCGTTTTGCTTGGTCCCCTTTCTCAGCGCACATACCGCCGATCAAAACAGCAACTTACTTCTGCGAAACCCTAGTGGTTGGCATTGAAAGTGTGGTGGTCTCCCCACCCCAAAACAGTTGTCTCTGGCATCTAGTGTTCACCCCCTCACCCATCACCAGCTCGATAAGCAATAGCACGGTTTCCCTAGTGCTCGTGGTCTCCCCCCTCCCCCTGCGCTGATCACCAGCCTGATGTTTACAGGTAAAGTTTTCCCTGGTGTCTAGTGCCCTCCTCTGCCGATCACCATCCCAATGTTGAGTGGGTCCTAGGGTGGTAGCCTGGGTAAAACACTGGCTGGACAAAAGGACACAGAGGGTAATAGTAAATGGAGTCCACAGTGAAGAAAGGGTGGAGTTACTAGTGGGGTACCGCAGGGTTCAGTACTGGAGCCAGTCCTTTTTAACGTCTATATAAGTGACATTGCAGAGGGACTGGAAGGAAAAGTATGTCTCTTTGAGGATGACACAAAGATCTGCAACAGGGTTGATATGCAAGGTGGGGTGGAAAGGATGAAAAAGGACTTGGCAAGATTGGAGAAATGGTCAAATGCATGGCAGCTTAGATTCAGTGCAAAGAAGTGCAAAGTAATGCACCTGGGAAACAAAAACCCAGGGGAAGTGTACGCAGTGGGGGGTGAGATACTGACAACAAAAATGGAAAGGGACCTGAGGGTAGTCATATCAGATGACCTAAAGATGGGCAAGCAATGTGAGAAGGCAGTAAGGAGGGCTGCAGGGATACTGGGTTGCATAGGGAGTGGCATCACCAGTAGAAAACAGGAAGTTGTTGTCCCTCCGTACAAGACAGTTGGTAAGACCACATCTGGAGTACTGTGTACAGTTCTGGAGACCACATCTCCACAAATACATAGACAGGGTGGAGACTGTCCAGAGGAGGGCAACCAAAATGGTGCATGGTCTGCACCAGAAGACATATGAAGAAAGACTAAAGGAACTTAAGATGTATAGCCTCGAGGAAAGGAGGAAGAAGTGGGACATGATAGAAACTTTCAAATACCTCAAGTGAATCAACAAAGTCCAAGAGGGTAGCATCTTTCAGAAAAAGAGATGTGCAAGAACAAGGGGGCACAATTTGAAGATAAAGGGGAAGGGATGGCTCAGAGGTAATGTGAGGAAGTATTTCTTCACAGAGAGGGTTGTAGATGCATGGAACAGCCTTCCTGAGGAAGTCGTAGAGTCAAATACAGTGGGGGAATTCAAGAATGCATGGGACAGACATAAGGCAATTCTAGTGGGGGGGGTAGGAGGAAGTAGGCTGTTGGTTAACTAGGATCTGCAGCTTATCCATTAGGTAGGGAAATGGGCAGACTAGGTGGGCCAAGTGGTCCTTATCTACCATCAGATTCTATGTTTCTATGAATTGTAAAGTCTCTCTGTGTGTAGTGCCCCCCCAAATCCAGCCTGACATGTACATGTACACTGTCCCTGGTGTCCAGTGGCACCTCCCCCCACCCGCACCCATGCCCGAGGTGTAAATATATACTCCCTGATGTCTAGTAGTCCCTCCCTCCAAACACACCCATGCCTGCTGTGTCGGTGTTTAGTGATGTGAGCAAGTATAATTGAGCCGCTCAATATGAGTGACTCAGTAATACTGCTCGTAATTACAGCAAGTGCTGAACAAGGTCACTATATTCTGTAGAATGAGTGTAGCAGGGAGCTGCACTCACTAAAGCAGGATATAGGATGTTGTTTGACCAAGCTCTGCCAAGCTGGTCGTTTAGTGTAGTGGCGTAAGCCACTGCCCTTTCGAAGCCAGCAGACCCAAGTTCAGGTCTGGTGCTAGGAAAAAAGATTTTTTGTCTTTTTTTTGTATTTTTCCTTTAAGTCCACACCCCCGTAGGGGTTAATTATATTAAGTTTGGGGTGTGGGGGGGGGGTTTGCACCCCACAAAGGGGGGGTGCGAGGGCATAAAAATACTTATTTTGGCTGTTTTTGGAGGAAGCGATCGTCGCTATTTGCAATGGTCCGCTAACCACCTTACGATATATACTGTAACGCTTACGATATACTGTAAGACAGGGATCGATGAGGGACCACTGGACACCAAGAAATATTACTGGATACAGCGGGCATGGGATCCGGTTGGGGTCAGGACCGCTAGACATCATTGATTAACACGGCGGGCATGGGTTGGGGGAGGGACCGCTAGACACCAGGTAAGAAAAAATTACTTACCATAGTAATCTTGTTTCTTTTCCAGTGATAGTCAAGTATTCATAACTTCTGCAATGTCCCTTTAAGACTGAACTGCCTGGAAAGATGGAATGCTATGCAAATTATTGAATCTTTGAGCATGCTATTTTTCAAATGCCGCCTTGAACTAACTGCCCTAGTTCTAAACCCTCAGATTTCCTTGGAGCCTGGAAAGGCAGACCTCAAAAACTACATATATATATATATATATATATATATATATATACATACACCATAATAATTGGAATTATAATGATTAATAAAATAACACCCATAAGTCCCCAAGAGGAGGACAAAGACCCCAAAAATGGAGGGTCATAAAATGCAACAACACCCCTGAATGTCAGAAATCACCTGAAGGGGAAGAAAAACAAGAACAACCCAATTTATAAACAATAGTGCCTGATTGTGGCACTTGTGTGGTAGGTCAGAAAAACATTCCCAGCAATGCAGAGGCTAATGGTTCTTGAAGGGGAGGCAGGGTGGGAAGTTATGAATACTTGAGTATCACTGGGAAGAAACAAGATTACTATGTTAAGTAATTTTTTCTTCTAACTCCAGTAATACTCAGGTATTCAAGAAGACTACGAAGCAGTACCTTTGGAGGTGGGCACAGAACCTACTTTGGAAACAGACTCCGCAGGACTGCTGTGCCAAACCTGGCATCACTCCTGGACAGGATGTCCAAACTGTAATGCTTTGTAAAGGTGTGTACTGTTTCCCAGGTAGCTGCTTTACAGATGTCCACTAATGGAACATTTCTGGCAGCTGCAAAGGTAGCAGCTGTGCCCCTAGTGGAATGGGCCCTCAACCCTGTTGGGGGTTCCCTTCCAGCTTTAGAGTAGCAAAACTGGATGCACTGCACTATCCAGTGAGAAACGGACCTTTTAGATGCTGGGTTACCCTTTCCCACATCCCCCATAAGTCAGGAACAGCTATTTTCTGTCTTGCCTATGGTCCTTAGTGGCTGACATGTAGTAACTAATAGCTCTCTTAACATCCAAACTGTGGAGCCTCTTTTCACCAGAAGTGGAGTGCTCAGTGAAGAAGACAGGTAAGGTAATGGTTTGGTTCAAGCGGAAATCAGAAATCACTGTAGGGAGAAATTTCCTGTTTGTTCTCAGGGCCACTTTGTCCTTGTGGAAGGAGATGTAGTCCTGATCTATGCAAAGAGCCTGGAGCTCTCTGATCCTTCTAGTTGAAGTCATTGCCACTAGGAAAACTGTTTTCCATGTGACATATTTTAGATGAGCTGAAGACACTGGCTCGAACGGAGACCCCATGGGTTTAGCTATACACACATTGAGGTCCCATGCTGGCACTGGTTCCCTGAGAGAGGGAGCAAATGGAAAAGGCCCTTGAAGAACCTCTTAAAGATAGGGTCTTAGGCTAGAGAAATTCTATGCCTGGCTGAAATGTAAGCAGATGCTGCAGCCAAATGTACCTTCATGGTACTGGGCTGAAGGCCCAAAGAATACAAATAAGTAAGATACTCTAGCATGGCTGGTACCCCAGCCTGTGCTGGCACAATATTCTGGGTGGAACACCAAATAGAAAACCTTTTCCATTTTGCAGCATAGGTTTGCTTAGTGGAGGGCTTTGTGTAACCCCTCGAAATGTCTACCACACCTTCAGAAAGGTTCAGGCCTTTATATTCTAGGTCTTCAAGAGCCAGGCCTTGACTCTGAGAGATTTGAGGTTCGAGTACAGGAGCCTCCCCTGAGTGGAGGTTAACAGGTTGTACCTCCTGGGAAGGTGTATCGGTTCGGCCACAGACATGGAGAGCAGAAGAGAGTACCATAGCTGCCTGGGCCAATCTGGAGCTATCAAGATCATTGATGCTGACTGGAACCTGAGCTTGAGCAAAACCCTGTATACTAAGGGGAAGGAAGGGAGGAAGAGCATACAGGTATTTCCCTGACCAATCCAGAATTACAGCATTCAAGGGGACTGTTCTCCGCTCTGGTGGTCTGCAACAATATTTTGGCAGGTGGTGGTTCTGCTGGGATGTGAACAAATCTACATCTGGAGTGCCCCACCTCCTGAAAACTACTTGCACCACTTGCCTGTTCAGAGTCCATTCATGATGGGCCTGATTGATCCAACTCAAGGTATCTGCCAAGGTATTGTCCTTGCCAGGCAGATGAATGGCCTGTAGGGAAGCTCCCAAGGAGTATGCTAGACTCCATATTTTCATGGTTTCTGCACAGAGAGGACTTGACCTTGTCTCTCCCTGCTTGTTTATTGTAGTACCTGATGGTGGTATTGTCTGTTCTGATCTGCACCACCTTTCCCTGAAGCAGGGGCGTGAAGGCCTTCAGTGCTAGCAATACTGCTCTGAGCTCCAGCAGGTTTATGTGCAGGAGTGACTCTGCACTTGACCATGTGCCTTGGGTAGTGTGATCTCCTAGATGGGCACCCCACCCCAGGAGTGATGCATCCGTTGGGAGAATTACTGATGGGGGCTCCTGTTGAAAAGGAACCCTTCTCTCAGATTGCTTTCCTCTTTCCACCATTCGAGAGCATGTAACAGAGTTCCTGTTACTGGAATCAGTTTTGAAAGAGGGTCTCTTTTCTGGCACCAATGAGCTCTGAGGTGAAACTGGATGTCCATCATCTGGAATCTGGATCCCAATACTGTGCCAGTGGCAGCTGCCATATGGCCCAAGAGCTGAAGAAACTGTCTTGCAGTTTTTCACTTGTTCGGGATGAATGAGCCTGCTAAATGCTGGATGCTTCTTACCCTGTCCAGGGGCAGGTATGCCCTGTCCTGCAGGGTATTTAACTTGGTTCCTATGAACTGCAAAACCTGAACAGGCTGAAGGACTGACTTTTTTAGATTTATCAGGAATCCTAGGGACTCCAAGAGCTCCTGAGTGAGTTGCAGCTGATTCCTGATGTGCTGAGGTGATTTTCCTACCACCAGTCAGTTGTTTAGGTATGGGAAGACTGTGACACCCTGCTTTCGAAGGTGTGCCACTACCACTGCCAAGCACTCTGTGAACACCCTTGGTGCTGAAGTGAGACCAAATGGCAGGGTTGAGAATTGATAGTGACCTGAAAGGAGTCTGAACCCGAGGTATTTTCTGTGAGATTCCCTTATGGGGATGTGGAAATAGGCATCTTGTAGGTCCATTGAGGCCAGCCAGTCTCCTTTTTGGAAGGTAAGCAAGATCAGTGCCAAAGTTACCATTTTTTTTTATTTCTTTTTATTTCAAGTTTATTACCACACAGTTACATTTCAGATAATGCTTAATATCTACAGTGGTTGTACAAAAGATTTGATTTGAAGTCAGCATCAAAATCAAGTAATCAATGATTACAGCTTTTGGCAACCTTGCATTTGAACCATGTTCTGTAGAGTAAACAGGTCTGGACCAATTTACCCAATTAATTCTCTCATGTGGGGGGGGCCAGATTCTGTTTCTGGAGCTTCTAACAAAGTTTCTATTCCCCTCAACTATATTGAGACCCTCAGAGTTCTCAAGAGATAAACCAGCCTCTGTCTTGAATTATCTAGGGCAGTTGCTTGAGTCAGTTAAAGAGTTGTAGCTTATCCAGACCTGCCATTTCAAAGCGAGGGGTAGGACGTGTCCCTGCATCTCAGCATTAAAAGTTTCTGATGTATATATCTCAGACATAATCCCCCTACAAGCATATATTGTTGGTATTCTGTTCGACATCCAACGTTTGGTTATAGCTTTCTTGGCTGCAATAAAACAAATTGGTAATAAGGTATGTCTCCACTGAGGAGCGTGGTCCGGGTAGATCCCCATTAGGAATTGTTCTGCTGTGAGTTCTATGGGCTCTGTGAATAATCTTGTAAGTTTGTGTTGAAATAAAAGCCAGAATGGCATTAACCTGGGACATAACCAAAACACATGACCCAATGTTGCAACCATGCAACCGCAATCCCTTCAGCACCTCCCGTACTCCTCAGGGAGGTATTTAAGAACTGCTGGAGCCCCAAAAAATCGGGAATGGCATTTCCATACGAATTCTCTCCAGTAAGGAGAGACAACAGACTTCAGCTCTACCTAGGAAGATCGAGACCAGTCATCCATGTCAATCTCCAGATCTAGATCTCTGTTCCAACCCCCCAAAATAGAGGCCGTGGAATCTGGTAATTCGCTTCTCAGTTCTTTATAGATAAGTCCTATAACATGTGATCCCATGTTATTTTTAAGTGTCTCTATAAAGAGTTTTAGTAGGTCTGGGGTAGGGGATGGCATGTTGGGATGAATTACCCTACTGAGAAGTATATGATTATGAATTTGGAAGTAGTGGAACCTATCCGAGTTGCCAAGTGGGTACTGGGTCTGGAATTTATCAAAAGGAACAATACCTTTGGGGGAAAGAAATTGAAAGAGGTGCGAAAGCCCGAACGCCTTCCACAAGGAGAAAGTTTGGTCCATATAAATGGGGGTAAATGAGTCATCCTGAGATATCAATTTACAGTATTCATAGACTTTAAGAAGAGGGCCAGATTTTCTCAACCCCTTCCAAAGCTTGTATGTCTGGGATGTTATTTCTGCAAAGACTGAGGGTGCGACCGATCTCTCGTCAGAGGAAAACAAGTTTCTTCTGATGTCAAAAAGATTGTTTAAATGAAATTCTATTGTTTTCCAAGGGGAATTATAAGAGTCAGTCAGCCATAATAATAATATTCTTAAAAAGGCAGCTTGAGCGTACAGACCAAAGTCTGGGAGGTTAAAACCACCCCGGGAGAGCGACAGTTTTAAAATGGAGAGCCTAATTCTAGGACATTTTTTGCACCACAAGAATGTTAATATCATTCTATTCCATGATTTAAAGTAAAATTTTGAGGGAAAAAAGAGGATGTTCTGCAGTAAGTATAAAATTTGGGGGAGAATATTTGTACGAATTATCGCTATGCGTTGGTGAAAAGGGAAGAAAGCCGTGGCCCACCTGTCTAGATCCGCTTGAATTTGTATTGTTAGAGGTTCGTAGTTGACCATCTCCAAGACACCAAGGTCCAATGGAAGTTGAAGTCCTAGTTATTTTAGTTGCATGGACTGCCACTGAAATGGGAAAGCCTGTTTTAACTGGGAGGAGGGGAAAAGTTAAGTGAAAGAATTTCAGTTTTAGTTACATTTAGTTTGAATCCAGATATTCTTTCATATAAGGTAAAAATATTCCAGATAGCTGGAATAGATTGGGGAGATGATAACACGGTCAAAAGTACGTCGTCGGCGAACATGCTGATTTTGTATTCTTGTTGACCTGTCGGGATCCCTTCAATCGAATAGGTATTATGTATTACCGACGCCAGGGGCTCCATGAATAGGGCCAAAAGGTAGAGAGATAGGGGACACCCCTGGAGGGTTCCTCTGCCCAAGAGGAATGGTGGGGATAGTGAACCATTTGTTCGGACATAAGCCCGTGGTGACTTATACAAATCAACTAGGCAGGTTATAAAACAAGGGGGGGGAATGAAATGCTTTAAGAGTTTCCCATAAAAAGGGCCATGAAACATGATCAAATGCTTTTTCAGCATCCAAGCTAGTAAAAATGGATGGAATTCTCCTAGTACATACATATTCTTGTAGGATGAGGGTCCTACGAACATTGTCAGTGGTATTCCTATTTTTAACAAAGCCTGATTGGTCCAGGTGAATAATTTGAGGAATAATGAGCTCCAGTCTAGAAGTCAATATGACCATGTAAATTTTGTAGTCCACATTAAGACTTGAAATAGGGCGGTAGGATCCCGGATCTGAGGGTTTGGTTTAGGAATAGAAACACAGAAACATAGACTTTGACGGCAGATAAGGACCGCTTGGCCCATCTAGTCTGCCCATTTCCCTACCTACAGGATAGGCCGCAGATCCTAGTTAACCAACAGCCTATTTCTTCCTACCCCACCACAAGAATTGCCTTATGTCTGTCCCATGCATTCTTGAATTCTCCCACAGTTTTAGACCCCACAACCTCCTCAGGAAGGCTGATCCATGCATCCACTACCCTCTCTGTGAAATAATACTTCCTCACATTGCCCCTGAACCGCCCCCATCTTTAAATTGTGTCTCCTTGTTCTTGCACGTCTCTTTTTCTGAAAGATGCTACCCTCTTGGACTTTGTCGATTCCACTGAGGTGCCAAAAGTTTCAATCATGTCCCCCTCTCCTCCTTTCCTCAAGGTATACATATTAAGCTCCTTTAGTCTCTCCTCATACGGCTTCTCTTGCAGACCCTGCACCATTTTAGTTGCCCTCCTCTGGACTGCCTCTATCCTATCTATGTCCTTACTGGAGATGGGGTCTCAGAACTGGACACAGTACTCAGATGGGGTCTCACCAACTGTCTGTACAGAGGATAACAACTCCTGTTTTCTGCTGCTGATGCCTCTCCCTATGCATCCCAGTATACCCCAGCCTCCCTACTGCCTTCTCACATTGCTTGCCAACCTTAAGGTCATCTGATATGATTACCCTCAGGTCCCTTTCCTTTTTGTTGTTGTTACCTCCCCCATTGTGTATTCTTCCCTGAGTTCTTGTTTCCCAGGTGCATTATTTTGCACTTCTTTGCATTGAATCCTAGCTGCCATACTTCTGACCATTCCTTCAACCTTGCCAAGTCCTTCTCATCCTTTCCATGCCTCCTTGTGTATCAACCCTGTTGCAGATCTTTGTGTCATCTGCAAGAGGCATACTTTCCTTCCAGTCCCTCTGCAATGTCACTTATGAAGACATTAAGGACTGGACCCAATCTGAACCCTGAGGTACCCCACTAGTAACCCCTCTTTCTTCAGAGTGGACTCCATTTACAATTACCTTCTGTGTCCTGTTGTCCAGCCAATGTTTTACCCAGGCTACCACCCTGGGACCCACTCCCAGGCTGGTTAATTTGACTGTTAATCTTTTGTGTGGGACTGTGTCAAATGCCTTGCTAAAGTCTAGGTAGGCCATGTCCACAGCCCCTCCCTGGTCTACTACTTTGGTCACCCAGTCAAAGAAATCTATTAGATTAGTCTGACATGACCTTCCGCTGTGAACCCATGCTGCCTTGGGTCCTGTGCCCCACTGGCCTCTAGGTACTCAACTATTCTTTCCTTCAGAAGTGACTCCATCACTTTCCCTACCACAGAGGGTCAGACTGACAGGTCTGTAGTTTCCTGCCTCTGTCTTGGTCCCACTTTTGTGAAGGGGAATCACATCCACCTTCCTCCAGTCTTCGGGTACCACACCATCCTCCTATGATTTATTAAAAAGAGTAGCCAGTGGTTTCACTAGTTCCCCCCTTAATTCTTTTAGAATTCTGGGTTGAATTCCATCAGGCCCCATTACTTTGTCCACCTTCAGTTTTAGGAGTTCTTGCAGAACCCTTTCTTCTGTGAAAGGACTGGGATCGACACCCCATCAAGAGTGCTTCTGTTAACTGGATTAGGCACTTCCCCCTCCTCTTGTGAATACTGAGCAGAAATATTCGTTCAGTATCCCTGCTTTTTCACTGTCCCCCTCTGCCCACCCACCGTTCATTCTATTCAGCCTCACTATCCCTCCCTTTGTCTTTCTCATCGCTGATGTACCTATAAAGGTTTTATCCCCTTCTTAACCGAGTTGGCTATCTTTCCTCAGTTTGGGCCTTTGCTATTCTGACTTCCCTCCCTGCTTCCTTCTGCCTTAACTGGTACAGCTCTCTGTCCTGTTCTTCTGTGTTTCCTTATACTTCCGGAATGCTATCTTTTTCTTCCTGACTTTCACAGCCACCTCTTTTGAGAACCATAGTGGCTTTTTCTTTCATTTTGATTTGTTTATTTGCTTCACAAAGGCTTGTTGCCTCTGTGATGGCAGTTTTGATGATTCCCCATTGTTGCTCCACACCTCCTTCTAGCCTGTTTGCTAGTGCTTTTCTGAGGCACTCTCCCATCTTGCCAAAGTCAGCCCTCCTGAAGTCCAGTACCCTCACTTTTGTATGGCTTGACTCTGTAGCTGAGTTTAACATGAACCACACTGTTTGATGGTCACTTGTTCCCAGATGGCAACCCACTTCTAGATCTGAGATCCTCTCACTGCCCCGTTTGAGAGTATGAGGTCTAAGATTGCTTCCTCACGAGTGGGTTCCAAAACTAGCTGTCTGAGGCCTGCCACCTGTAGGGCATCAAGAATGGCCCTGCTCTTGGATGTGGCTGCAGCAAATGTACTCCAGTTAACATCTGGCATATTCAGGTCTCCCATCAACAGTATCTCCCCTTTCTCTGCCATTCTAAGAATGCCTTCTATCATATCCTTGTCCATTCTCTCCCCCTGACATGGGGGTCTGTACACAACCCCTGTGCGGATTGTGGTGCCCTTTCCAGTCTCCAAGGTGACCCACAGTGCCTCCTCTCCTCCCTGTTTACTCTTTGTTCAGTTGCTTTTATCCCTTCCTTTACATAGAGAGCTACTCCTCCCTCTCTTCTCCCCTGCCTGTCTCTCCTGTAGGTTATGTACCCTGGTATGTTAACATCCCAGTCATGGTTTTCTGTGTACCATGTTTCTGTGACTGCTACAATATCCAGGCATCCCTCTTCCATCAAGGCCACCAGCTCAGGAAGCTTGTTGCCCAGACTACGGGCATTGGTACTCATTACCCTCCATTTCCTGATGGTCTTACTCCTTTTTGCCCCATCCCTGTCCTTCTTGCCTTTGTCACTTTCTCCATTTACCCCTGCCCTTCTCCCTATCGACACCTCTGTGTTGGTGTTTACCGCACTTACTACCGTGATTTTTTGGGGGGCTAGGATTTCCCTGCTCCTTTCCAGTGCCTCCTCCCTTGGCTAGTTTAAATGCTTGCCAATGAAGCATTTAAACCTATCACCTAGGATCCTGGTTCCCCTCCTGCACAGATGCAGCCCATCATGCCAGTATAGGCTTGCATCACTCCAGGTGGACCCCAGTCCCTAATGAAGCCAAATCCTGAGCTCCACACCAGTTTTTCAACCACTGATTGAATCCCATGGTGCGGAACACCCTAGCCTCTCCTACGCCACAGATGGGCAGCACCGAGAAGGTTACCGTATGCGCATACTTGTTCAAGACCCTCCCCAATTCCACAAACTCTTCCTGCACTTCTCTAATCCCTTTCTTAGCCAGGTCATTTAGGTGGACAATGACATCCAGCTCCCTCCTGTGCAGTTGCTCCACGTGATCCTGAGGATTCGCTCCTGTCCCCAAGCCATGGCGCCAGGCAGGCACTCCTACTCCCTCTCCCTTCCTCCCCAGTTCTACCTTCCTAACAATAGAGTCCCCCACCAGGAGTTGTTTCCTTCCCCTGCGGGGTCTCCCGCCACCCTCCTGTGGGTCTCCTTTGTGGAGGTTCTCAGCATCCTCCTTGGACTCCACTGCGGGTGCCTCCATAGAGGAACCACACTTTGCCAGAATGGCATAGGAATTGTGGAGAGGTACAACTGGAGGGATGCGCCTCTGTTCCACCACCCTCACCCTCTCTGAGCCCACTGTGGTCCAACCGCTCCTCTTTCTTGGCAACCTCTGAGGCAGCGGCAGTGGCACTGGTGGTCCCTGGATGGAAGAGGAGGTCCCACAAATCCTGGCCACCTCAGCCTAGAGATGAGCAACCTCCTCCCTCAGCCCAGAGAGGTGCCTGCAGATGAGACAACACCACATCCTCCAGAACATCTCCCGGAAGACTGCTGCTCCATAGCCACTGCTACTCACCTCCCATCATGTCTTATTTCTGGCCCTTAACTGTTTGCAATCCTTACTCTTTCCTCTGTTTTTTTTCTCTCTCCTTACTTTCTGCCTGTGTGCCCTTTAAGCTCCTGATTGTCCTGTTCTGAGACAAAATATCCTATATTTCTCAGTAGACCCCTTACTTGCTCAGAGGCAGACCTCCAGCAGCTAGAGGGGGGCCAGAGAGCTACTCTTGCCCTTCTAGGATGGTGGGTCTTTGGTGGCTCTGTGATCACTCACTTCCTGCTCCTAAACAGGAAGTTCCTGTTGTCAGTCAAATTCTGTGCCTATAAAAGTAGAACTAGCTTTGGGTGGGAGGGTGCAGGGGAGGGAAGGAGGGCAATATAGTCCCAGTGGAGAAGTCCAGTCACACAGCAGTCATTTCCCCTGGTGTCTTCTGCCAAGCTACTAGCAAAATCTTTCTAAGGCAGTCTTTAAATGTAGCTTCCTTCTAGCTAAGCCACTCCCCCTACTTACTAGATCTTTCTACAAGTAATTTAAACCTCACAGCTATCAAGTCCTTTCAATCACCTGAGATTTACACCTAGATAACTGTTCTGATAACCATTCAGTTCAGTTAACTCAGACAAACACACACTTTTTTTGTTTTGTTTGTTAGTTGTTGTTTTTTACCCTAAATTAAAGTTCCAAGTACAAGAGTTCTACTTCTTTAGTCCCAGCAGAGAAGTCCAGCCACACAGCAGTCCTTTCTCCTGGTGTCTTCTGTCAAGCTACTGTTGCAAAATCCCAGGATGGGGGGGGGACAGTCCACCCCGGGAAATGTCATTAAATAGTAGCTGTAATTTAGGGATCAGTTCTTTAGTAAGTTTTTTATACCACTCAGCCATAAAGCCATCTGGTCCAGGACATCGTCCGGAGTGGAGTTTTGCAATGACCTCCTGGATCTCCAAGGCCGAAATAGGGGAGTCTAGATTTTTAATTTGAGAAGGGGAAAGTGTTGGGAGATTAGCCTGTTTCAGAAATTGTCTTGTTTCCTCTAGTGAAAAAATAGGAGCAGGGGAGTACAGTTTGGTATAGTATTCTTGAAAGGCCTGCTGGATATGATCATTAGAATAATGTGTTTTACCTGAAAAAGGGTTTCTAAGTTTTATGATGGTAGATGAATTTTTTCAGGCCCTTAATTTACGTGCCAGGTTCTTAATACCCTTAGGGCCCCCTTCATGGACCACCTGGCGAAGGCAATATAAGGACTGTTGGACCTTATTGTCAATAATTCGTTGTATCACCTTCCCGATAGAGCATTTGGTAGTTTAACAGTAAGTTGGATAATCTTTGATATTCAAGTTCTCTCTCTTTGTATTTTCTGGACGAATATGATATTATCTCCCCCCGGATGGTAGTCTTCATTGCGTCCCATTGCATTGCTTCCAGAATGTCTGGGTCTGCATTCTCTGAAAAGAAGAGGAAGATTCTGGAGGAAAGAGTCTCCATAAATTCCTTGTCAGCTAAAATGGAGGGATTAATTCTCCATTGAGATTTCTTCTTCACTCTACCCATGTCCAATTTAAGAATTAAGGGATGGTGATCTGATAGTAACTTGGGTCCAGTACTAATGTCCTGTGTCGAGGTTAAGTGTTCGCATGTTGTTATTATATAATCCAATCTGGAGTGTGTTTTAAATCTTGGGGAATAATAAGTGAAGCCGGGGGTTGAGGGGAATAGCCTCCGCCACACATCCAACAGTCTCAGGTAATCTATAGTGCTCTTAAATTGTTTGTTAGTCGCACTGTTTCTGTGTTTCTGGGGGTTGGAACTGTCAATGTGTGGGGTCAAGGTCAGGCTGAGGTCACCTCCCATGATCAATTGGCCCTGGAGAAGGGTAAGGAGCATGTTGATGAGGCTCCTGCATGTTGGAAAATTGGATTGGGGGGGAAATATACACTAGCCAGTGTAACTGGTTTACCATATAGTATACCTTGAACAATTACATAGCGACCCTGAACATCTATATGGGTTTGTTATATCTCCAAAGACGTATTTCGTGGATTTAGAATTGCCGCTCCCCTCCTTCTTCCCCTTGGATGAGACGAGGCCACCACCCAGTATCTCCCCACCCAATTCAGTTTGAGATGTCCAGATTCTGAAAGTTGAATTTCCTGAAGAAATATCAGGTCACAAGGGTTTTTGGCTAGATGTTGCATGAGCCTTGCTCATTTAATCGGGTCATGTAGCCCATTAATATTATGGGATATCATTTTTACAGGATTTAGTGTCTCCATGTTTTATTTTTTAAGTAGGACTAACCTTATTTTTTTTCTTTTCTAGGAAAAGCGCAGGGGACATCCAACGGACCACACTGACCCAACTCCCAAGGTTGTTCTTTGCAGCAAAGTCGTCAACCTGATTTTATTTCGAAAGTGGTGCAATAAAAATAATTTAAATAATATCATTTTACTGCATGTGTGGTTTTTTAACACCTCCCCCCACATAATCTACCACTGTAACAGCAATTATATTTATCATCTTAAACGAACTTGAACAATTAAGGCTATAACCAAAACCTAGATCGTTAGACAGAGCTTGTTTTTGCCATATTTGAATAATTATAGCATAGCCTGAATAACATATTTCCAAACCATAAAGGGTGAACTCTATACACACCCTATAGTACCTAACTATATATAAGTTGACCTCCAATGGGGAGGTGCTCTCAGTGAGCTCCTCCAGGATCATCCTGTCCTGTATTCCACAAGGAAGAGGAGAGGAAGAAGGGACTCTTGGGTTAGTCCCGAGTAGAAATATACTCAGGGACAACATCAGAGCCCCTAAGGGAGTGATTGACAAATCACTCCTAGGTGGAGCCAGTTTTACTGTGGCAAATACCCGATTCTGCCTTGTCGGGGCCTCTCCGCCTCCTAGGTAGACACTATGGCTCAATTGTTAAGATGGGAGAGAAGGGTTCAAGGGCCTCATATGTACAAGAGGGTGAAATCCATCATCCAGAGGTAGCCCCAAGAAATTGATTCTCACCCTCTTTTTTTTTTTTGGGGTTGTTTGGAGATAAAACCCCTCTAGAAAATATTTGTATTATGTGAGGTCCAAGCCCGAAATCCAGTGAGGCATGGCCAACTCTCACCTGGTATGTAAGAGGAGGCCCTAACCTCTTGATGGTGTTAGTTTGGGGCTAGGCAATTATCACAATACCAAGTTTGGTATCGAAGTATTAAAGACATTATAGCCGATATATTATAACATCTGCCCATTTCAAACCGCCCCCTCCCCATCATCTCGACCCGACCCTCCAGTTAAATGAACCCTGAAACAGACACTAGGGTCAAAACCCCAGCAGTATGAGATAAAATTGTAGTCCAAAGAATGTCCAGAAAAGCAAGGTATAGTAAAATTATGTCCAGAATTTTGTTGATTAAGTGATCCAGCCCTCACATTCCAAAGGCACCCAGTAATTAGGAAGGCAGGCTCCGAATGAGGAGGTCCGGATCCACCACCCAAGGAGCCAAATCAGGAAGGACAGGGCACCCGACGGCAAGGGGTCAGAGCCGAGCTGAACGGAAGGGGCAGTGCTTCAGCAAAAAGCACCTCCCCCAAAAAAGGGGGGGTCCCCATCTCCAGAGTGACTGGTCCAGACAGCAACCCAGAGGTATGTGCAAATTAAAAAGATTCTGTTATTGCCTGGACCAGAGAAAAAGCACCTACCCCACTCGCATCAGGGCCCCCACTCCGTGGACCCCCCCACCCAGGCCCCAAGGGAAAAGAAACTGACCCCCATTTTCTACTCACCATCAGATGATTTGCGCTTCCAAAAAGAAAAAGTCTCAGGTAGGCAGGGTAGGATTACGAAATTGTTGCAGTCATTCTAGTAGGCCAAAAATTGGAAGTGTTACTTGAGGAGCATTGACACGTGTTGATTGGACCCACTGCTTCTGTCGTTGCTTCACTGCCTCCATCATCTTCTCCGTGATAATACCCTTGGTGAGAAGATCAGCCGCGGCTTCGGAAGCCAATGAGTAGGTCTGTTGTCCAGAGGGCAATTGAACTACCAGTTTAGCCGGATAAGGGGTTTTAAACCGTAGCTTTTGAGATCGCAATACTGGAAACAACGGGCTGTAATCTCTGCGCTGCCTCTGGGTGTAGGGGCATAATCATTATCAAAGAGTAGTCTGGATTGGCCTCACATAATTCTCCCTTTCTGCCACGCTCTGCTAAGGAGTGATTCCTTGGTCTGATAGCTGAGTAAACGCACTAGAAAAGAACAAGGTCTGGCATCTGGGCACGTTGGTTTTGGCCCAAGCACGGGGTAGGCCCTTTCCACATCCAGTTGAAAGTCAGGATCCATGGCTAGAGACAATCAGAGAAAATAATCAGCGAAGGCGCATTGGTCATTACCCTCCTCACCTTCCAGGAGACCAAAAATGTGAATATTTTTCCTCCTACTCCTGTTTTCAGCATCCTCTTGACGAGCTGATATAGTGAGCTGTTATGCTGCTAGAGATCTTTTTTTTTTCCTCTTTATCCCCTGGCAGGACCACCGGGTACATTATCCACCCTGGTCACGGCCCCCGGAGACCTCTACCACCGCCTATTGCTGCAGAGGACCCTCAGTCACCCCCAGCTTGCCCCCCGGAGGGTAGGGCTGCAGGCCACCTTCGTGACCCCGGAACTGTAACTGGTTGGGGTCCTGCAGCGGTGGTGATCGAGGCTCTCCAGGAGGGCTTCATCTATTGGTGGTCCTGCCCGCCATCTTTTTCCCTCCTTTCTCCCCAGAGGAGGCAGGGATGTGCAATGGCGCCAGCTCTGCCCGCCTCCTCCCCACGTCAAGCCTCGGCTCGTGAGAACTCCCGGCCTCAGCAGGAGTCTCTAGCACCAAGTGCAACCCACACCTCCCCTGGAGAGGAGAGCTGCCCAACGGACGCCGATCCTACTCCCCCCGGCCGGCCCTCCGACAACCCGGATCCGTTCCCGAACCCGGGTCGCCGGCATCGCAAGCGGAAATCCCACCGCTGTGCCGACGGGCCGGCTATGCTGCTAGAGATCTGACTGATTCTTCCAGGTCGTCTAGTCAAGTAGTGTTCAGGGAAATCTGCTGATGTGCTTCGTTAGCTCTATTTGTAGGAGGGTAATCTCATGCCTTATATCTTTGAAGGATTCATGAACCTCTCCCCGAAAATCAGTTATGGCCTGAAGTATGGTCTCAGCATTCAGCTCCTGATTTTTTTTATATGTTTTGGGTTTAAGAGAATTTTTTTCCGAGCTCGTTAGTGTCCCGGGCCGGGCCTCTCCCTCATCCGAAGGTGGGTCTTCAATTTCTGCATTTTCTGCAATAGGCTAGAATCTGTTTCGTAATTGTTTAGCCATAGTGTTATTTGTTATATTTGGCTGCTTCCGGACCAAATCTAGCTGTTTCAGCTAGGTCAGCTGAAATAGGAGACTGCACCTTATCTGACATAGCAAGGACTGATTGCCAGAGAGATTTCTGGTATTGCACGGAATAGGTCTGGAAGTTGGCCTGCCTGATAGCCAAAGAGGCCAAAATATAACCCTTTTTTAGCCATGCTGTCAGTTTTCCTTGAGTCCTTGTCCGGAGGATGGGAGGGTAGTGGAACCCTTGCCTTGTCACAGGCTGCCACTTGCACCACCCCCTGCTGGTCAGGGTAAGAGAACAAAAATTCAGCACCCTGCCTTTCTGACACTTTGTATCCAACCTCTTATCCAGAGGTGCAGCAGTATTTGGTGTATGCAGTATATTTAGGGCACCTTTTTTAAAGAATTTGTTAATGGGAAGAAGCTTTTTAGTGGATGTTAACCCCATCAATTCCATGCATTCAACAACTTCATCATCCTCAATAACTTCAGTTGTGGGAATGTCTAATGCAGCCACCATCCTTCTTACAAAAAATCCTCTGATGCCCTTGGAGGAGAGCCAAATTCTTGATCAGGGGAAACCTCCGGTTCAATGGGGTCCCCTTCCTTCTCCACATCAATATCCAGATAATCTTCTTGCTCATAAAGAGAAAACTGAGAAGAAGAGCTAGTTTGTTTGGCTAGAGTCTGAGGCAAAGGAGCAGTCAGCCCTTGTAAAGCCTGGATAACACGAAAGGCCTGTGTAATCTCAACTGCATTTGGCATTTTTACTGCAGGCACAGAAGTCCCCAATTGCTTCTCAGCTGGAAGTCCTGTGCGTTTTGTCTTTTTAGATTTTTTTTGAGAGAACCGGAGAGTCAGCCGGTTCCAGAATCCTCTTTGAAACTGCTTGTGTGCCTGTCTCAGGAGTGGCAGTTACAGATGTTGAAATCAAGAGTGGTTTCAGCCAAAGTAAAGTACAGTTACGTAAGAACTTACCGTAACAGTAGATCTTCGAGAACAGCTCTTGCAGCAGGTTACACCATTAGGACTGAAGCCGGCAGGCACCAGGACCCCACGGAAATTTTCTAGCTAGCAGTCTTCAGTGGGGACCGCCTCCGATGTCAGTCATGCCCCCGATGTCAGGCGTAGTACATAAGGAGGCGGTCCCCCCATAATCCTCAGTTCTCCCGCCGGAGACTCCCGGCCCCAGGATGACATCAGAAGGGGAGACCGAGAATCTGCCATCAGATGGCAAAACAAGGAAAAAGGAATGTACCATCTAATGAGATGGGTGCTTGACTCTGACCTACCTCCAGCGGGGATGGTGGGAGGGAAGGTACCTGCTGCAAGAGCTGTTCTCGAAGATCTACTATTATGGTAAGTTCTTACGTAAATGTACTGTCTTACTTCGAGATACAGCTCTTGCAGCAGGTTACACCATTAGGACTGATTTCCAAGCAGTAATGGCAATCGTGCACCATCGGGAGGAGGAAAGGTAGAGACCGCGAGGTAACTCGAGCGTAGGACAGAAGTCCTTGAAGGACAGCTAGACCGAACCCCGCTCTTTGCCTCGATGCAATGTCCAGACTGTAATGTTTGATAAAGGTATGCACACAGCTCCAAGTAGCTGCAGTGCAAATAACTGAGGTGGAGACATTCTTTAATGCTGCAAAGGAAGTAGCCACCCCTCTAGTGGAATGACCCTTGACCGCGCCCAGTAAGGGTTTATTGCGCTTCTCATAACAGAGAGTAATGCACTGGATGAGCCACCTAGATAGTGACTGTTTAGAGACAGGAGCTCCCTTCATCCTGTGGGCAAAGGAGACGAAAAGTTGGTCCAACTTTCGGTGCTGTTTGGTTCTGGTCAGGTAGTATCTGAGGCACCTATGCACATCAAGGGTGTGCAGAAGGGCTTCTCCTCGATTAGAGTATTTTGGAAAATACACTGGTAGATCGATGTCCTGATTAAGGGTGAGAACTGAGACCACCTTAGGCAAAAATTTGGGGTTTGTCCTTAGAGATACCCTGTCCTGGTGGAAAACCAAATAAGGCTCTTTGCACATAAGGGCGTGCAATTCTGAAATTCTCCTGGCAGAAATAACTGCAACTAAAAATAACATTTTCCAAGAGAGAAAACGTAGCTCACAATCCGTGGCTGGTTCAAAGGGTGGTAGCGTGAGCTGCTCCAGGACAAAAGGTAAGTCCCAAGGAGGGATTGGATCTTTAATTGGAGGCCTAAGATGGAGGACGCCCCTTAAAAAGGCATGAGTAGTGTCCAGCTGGGCCACCGTCTGATGGCCTACGGGATCATGGTAGGCTGAAATGGCACAAAGGTGCACTTTAATCGAGGAGTAAGCCAGTCCAGAGTGGAAAAGGGAAAGCAGGTATTCCAGTACCAGCTTTTCTGGACAGTCTAATGGTTGAAAACTGCGCGCTTGAGCCCACAAGCAGAATCTACACCATTTCATGGCGTAAGTTGCGTGGGTAGCCGGTTTTCTGGTGCCAGAGAGCATGTCTTCCACTTCTTGTGAGACTCTGTATCGCAACATGGCTATGTCTCTAGGAGCCAAGCATGCAGGTTCAATGAATGTAGGTCTGGATGGACCAGGGAACCCGCCTCCTGAGACAATAGATGGGAGCTGATTGGCAAAGGCACTGGAGTTTCCCGGGATAGCTGGTGCAAGAGAGGGAACCAGATCTGTCTGGGCCAGAAGGATGCGATCAGAATGAGCGTCGCTTGCTCCCTGTGAAGTTTTAAAAGAACTCTCTGGATCAACGGGAAAGGAGGAAAGGCATAGAGGAATCTGTCCGCCCAGGAGAGGAACAACGCGTCTCGCCAAAAACACCAGGCCCTGGATCTAGCGAGCAAAAATTGGGCAGTTTTGCGTTGGATGGGGATGTGAAAAGGTCTAATTCTGGAGTACCCCATCTGTGAAACAGATCCTCTGCCACTTCCTTCAGAAGTTCCCATTCGTGGAATCTGGCCTGAGAGTGGTGCAGGCTGTCTGCGATGATGTCCACTCCGGGAACATGAACTGCAATCAGGTTCGCGCCGTGTTGCAAGACCCACTTCCACACTCTCATGGCCTCCCTGCAAAGCGGGTAGGAGTGGGTGCCTCCTTGTTTGTTGAGGTAATACATCACCGCGGAATTGTCTGTTTGTAACAGAAGTGTACCCGGTGGAATCTCCAACTGGAAGGCCTGCAAAGCATAAAGGACTGCCCTCATTTCTAGGATGTTGATGTGGAGGTGAGACTCCTGGGCTGTCCACAGGCCCTGAGACCGAACATCATCGAGGTGTGCTCCCCACCCGAGCCCTGAGGCATCTGTGGAGAGAGTCACAGTCAGGGACGGCGCTGTGAAGGGAACCCCCGCAGAGAGGTTCCCTGGATGTAGCCACCATTGCCAATCTCGAATTACGGTTTTCGTGATCCAGATTGGATGCTGCAGATGGTCTTGCCTTTGGTCCCATTGTATCCGTAACATCCACTGGGTTACCCGCATGTGGAGACAGACTAGCAGGACTGTTGCAATGGCCGCAGCTATGTGTCCGAGCAGGCAAAGGACCAGTCTGGCTGGGATGGTCTTCTTCACCGACAACTCCCTGATGAGGGATTTGATGTGTTCCGCTCTGTCCGTGGGAAGGAAAGCTTTCCCTTTGATGGTGTCCAGAACTGTTCCGATAAACTGCAGCTTCTGGGATGGAACCAGGTGTGACTTCTCGTAGTTGATGAGAATGCCCAGGGATTGAAAAAGAGACTGGGTGCAGTGGATGGCAGTCATCAAGGCCTCCCTGGAGGGCGCCATGAGAAGCCAGTCATCCAGGTATGGGAACACGTAGTGGCCCTGTCTCCTCAGAGACGTGGCTACGACCGCCATGCACTTCGTGAACATGCGAGGTGCCGATGACAGCCTGAAGGGAAGAGCTCGGAACTGATAATGGCGGCTCTGAAACTCGAAGCGCAGGAACCTCCAGTGCACCTGAGCAATGGGAATATGCAAGTAAGTGTCCTGCATGTCCAAAGACGCCAGAAAGGCGTCCTGCTTCAGCATGGGAATTAGGCCCAGGATGGTCACCATGCGGAAGCGTTTGTAAGTGACCGAAAAGTTGAGGTCACTGAGGTCCAGTATTGGACAGAGGTCCCCTGTTTTCTTTGGAACCAGGAAGAAGTGAGAATAGTACCCTAGTCCTCTCTGGTTCTCTGGAACGTGCTCTAAGGCTTCCTTTTCCAGAAGCGCAAGCACTTCCTGCTGTATGAGCAGGGCACGCTGACCCGAATAGCAGGAAAGCAGGGGAGGTCTTGTAGGTGGGCTGCCTACAAACTCTATGTAATGGCCTTTTTTGACCAGCTGCAGAACCCACCTGTCGGTGGTGATCGATTGCCACCCTGAAAAGTGGCGTGCCATGCGACCCCCGACTTTCTTTTCCCATTGATCCTGGGGAGGGGCGGGGGCCGGGAAGGAGTCATGCTGTGGTAGCGTTTGATCCTGCAGGCTGGGCCGACTTTGAGAATCGTTGGCCTCTGCCTGGGGATGACTTGGCCTGGGCCTTGCACTAGAAAGTGCCCCTCTGCTGCTGACCAGAACGTTGCTGTTGCCTTTGTAGCCGGCCACAGAAACGGCTCTGGTTCCTGCGAAAGGAACTAGGCCGAGACCTATACATAGCTTGTACAGATCGGACTGCCTTTCCTGCGTCCTGGAGTTTAGTGATTACTCTTTCAGAGGCTTCACTAAACAGGACCTCGCTGTTATAAGGGACGTCTAGGATGTTTTTCTGGACATCAGGGGTAAATCTGGATACACGGAGCCAAGAGTGTCTCCGGAGACAAACGCCTGAGGCTGCCACTCTGGCTGAAGAGTCCGCAGAATCATATGCGGCTCTGAGCACTTGGGTCCCCACATCTGAACCCGTGCAGAGGAGGTTCAAGAGCTCTTCCTTGTGTTTACCATCGGGCATCTTCTCAACTAGGTCCTGACCCTGTTCCCACAGGGCATTTTGGAACTGAACCATATGGGTCAGATAGTTCAGTGACCTGATGGCGCACATAGCAGCCATGTACGTGCGCCTTCCCAGGACGTCCAATTGCTTGGATTCCTGGTCCGGTGGCTGGGTGCTCAAATGCTGAGGTCTCTGAGACCGGTCATGCAAAGCAGTGATGACCAGGGAATCAGCCAGAGGATGGTTTGCCAGATACTGGTCCTCCCTAGGGGCCTTGTATAGGCGGTCAGCCTTCTTCGGCACCATGGGAGTGGAATGCGGACATTTCCATGCAGCCTTGGTGACATCCACGAAGGTATCCACCAAGGGTGGCACTACCACAGGCTTCGGGTCTTTTTGCCGAAGGTAGCGGGCAAGGCGTTGTCGCTAGGGGTCAAGCTCCTCAGCATCCCACCCCATGTTCTCCTGAATGTGCCTCATGATCTCAGTGAAGGAGGGATCATCCGGAGGAGACCTGGGTAGGTCGTGTGGGTCAGGAGAGGGAATGCTGAGAGGAGAAGGTGATCTGGAATACTCTGAAGTATCCGACCTGGAATCCTCCCCCGACGGAGTGTGCCAGCGTCATCTGGGTCTCTTGGAGCTGGGTCATCCTGAGGGGGATATGGAGGGAGGCCTTCTCCTTTCTGAAGATCTACCCCTAGGAGGTGGTGTCTGCTCCTTGGGGGATGGAGGTCGTCCTACGGGCCCCTTAGGTGGAGGAGGGGGCGTAGGCGGTGAAGGAGTAGGTGGAGGCGGAGTAGCAGGTGTAGCAGGAGGAGGACGTGCGGGGACCACATCTTTCTTGATGGTGTCCCACCAGAAGGTAAAAATCTCCTTTACCTCCACAAGATTCATACCCGACGATGGGTCTGGCGCTGGTGGCCTGTCACCGGGGTCAGGCGTCGGGATTTCAATTGCTCCAGCTCGGGAAAGTTCCTTGGGAGCCCGGAATCTCCGGTGTCGCCCGCCTGGTCTTCGGACTGTGTGGCGTCCTCCTCGGTGGAGTCCCTCTGACCGGCGTCCACCAGCAACGGGGGTGCGGTCCTCTTCTCCGGGGTAGCTGACGTCGGTACCCTGGCCGACGTCTTCAGAGGCAAACGCCTGGCCGGCGACGGGTGTCTGGGTGTCGTCGGCTCCTGTGAGTGCCGGTGATGTTTGGCCGACGTCGGCTGGGCCGACGTTGGATCCGACGTCCGTTTGAGGGACGTCAGGTCTTTAGTTTTGCAGTGCGCCAGTTCCAAACTTCAGGGTGGCTGGGAGACTGACCTGGCATTGGTGTCCCAGTGACGGGAGGAAGATTTATGGCGCTCACCCGACTTCGACGAGGCCTTGGAAGGTGTAGAGGAGGCCGAGGGCCTCGAAGTCTTCAGAGGCTGGAGAGAGAGGAGGAACCGCTAGATGACCTGATCTGGACCAGGGGAGGTTGCGACCGAGCCCTGGAGGGAGAGCGGTCCGATTTGGAGCCGGAGCTTCGGGAGTCCGAGACCCTCGCAGGAGACCTGGACCTTGCCTTTTCCCGGTGCTTGTCCTGGTGTTTGTGAGATTTGCTTGAAGGCTCTCCCCGGGAGGAAGGTTCCTGGTCCATGGTTTTTAGTTTCTCTTCCGGGAGAAACGCTTGAAGTGCCTTCTGGTGGCGGATCCTGGTGCGGCTGTTGAAGCCCTGGCAGAAGGAGCAGGCCTTTGTGTCATGGTCCGGGCCTAGGCAGTGCACACAGGCCGAATGGGGATCCTTGAAGGGGATCTGTTTGCCGCAGGTGCACTGCGTGTGGTAACCCTCTAAGGATGTAGTTGGAGAGGACATCAGTTGCTCAAATCCAAAGATAAGACGAAAATCATCGTAGCTCTACAGTCGTCGTGCACTACAGAAGGAGACCGAGAGGCCAATACTGGCGAGTCGACGGCTGGAAAAGAACTGAGGATTATGGGGGGACTGCCTCCTTATGTACTACGCCCGACGTCGGGGGCGGGACCAACATTGGAGGCGGTCCCCGCTGAAGATTGCTAGCTAGAAAATTTTCGTGGGTTCCTGGCACCTGCCGGCTTCAGTCCTAATGGTGTAGCCTGCTACAAGAGCTGTATCTCGAAGTAAGATCAGAAGGTGTCAGCTGGTCAGAGCTCAAGGGACCGTTGGAAACAGACATATTTTTCTTGAGCCTTTCAAGGTGCTTTTCCACTGTTTTTTTCTGGAAAAGTTTGACAAATGTCACCATCTGTTTTTAAATGTTCAAACCCCAAACAGACAACACAAAGATTATGCTTGTCTGCTTTGGCAAAAATCTTACCACAATCAGTACAAGGTTTGAAACTGGGTTCACCGGTTCTTCTTTTTGTTTTTTTAGATATTCTGAATGAAGAAAATGAATAAAATCAATACCCGCTAAATAAGAAGGATTTTAAAACCTTACATAGTGCTTGCGGTCAGTTCCTGAACCGAGAAACAAACCGGAGTTAGCGGTTCAAGAACCGGGATTAATAGTTCACAATTTAAATATAAAACTTAAATTTTAAATAAAACTAAGGGGTTCTTTAGTCAGGGAACTCCAAAAATCTCTAAGAAAAGCCCCAGTTTCCCACCAGTTAAACCGCACTGGGAGAAACCGAGAAAGAATTACTTTAACACTAAAACAGCGGTTTAGTAAAACAAAAACACTAGCTAAAGGCAGCAAAAGGAAAAGGATAAATAATACTCATGTATTTTTATAAGTTTTATCGCATCAGGACACGTAGATGAGGAAAGGATCTCCAAGCTTCTGGTCTTGACAGGTGGAGAGTGAAACCTGAGGGTTTAGAACCAGGGCAGTTAGTTCAAGGCAGCATTTGAAAAATAGCATGCGCAAAGATTCCATTATTTGCATAGCATTCCATTTCTCCAGGCAGCTCAGTCTTAAAGGGACACTGCAGAAGTTATGAATACCTGAGTATTACTGGGGTTAGACTATATAATTACATGTATGGCATGGGTGCGGATGGGGGGGGAGGGAGAGAGAGACCACTGGACTCCAGGGACAGTTTACATGTACACGTTGGGCCAACGATTGGTGGGAGGGGGCACTAGACTTCAGGGAAATGTTGCAGTTCAACATCGGGATGCTAATCAGTGAGGGCAGGGACCACTAGCACCAGGGATAGCTCTCAGGGAATGGGCAATTGGAGGGCAGTGCTACACAGTCTGGCCTGCTCCCCATGCAAATGGCCCCTTAGTGTCCTGCCTGCTCAATGGGCTTATTTGCATAGGTCAGTTTCAATATTCAGCATCTTTCTGAACAAACTCCCTGCCTCCTGTCAAGAACATACTCTCCTGTATGCAGATGATGCAGTAAATTTCTCAAAGTACTCCAATCCCTCTCTCTAGGAGGGGCCACCTTCAAGAAAGTTTCATGAATGTAGAGGCATGATTTGTCATGCAGAAACTCGTGCTCAACTACAAAGAAAATGGAGATTATGCTTTTCCATACTACACATAATAAACATAAAAGTAAACAGCTGACAGTCAGAAATAGCGCCGGTGTCGCCCTAGACCAGATGTATTCTTTCAAGTACCTTGGAGTGACCCTGGACAGTACTCTTATCTTTCTCCAGTCATATTGATATGGTTGCCAAATCCGTGACTATCCGCATCGGCCCTCTGTATAAACATAAGCACTGCCTGACTCCTGAAGCACTTAAGCTTGCAACACAAAGTGCGATTGTATCAATCATTGACTACGAGCTTGTTATCTATGGAGCTGTCTCTGTGTCTGCCTTACAGTGTGTCGCCATTGCTCTGAACAAGTTCTGTAGATTACTGACTGGTGCTGCCCCCCGCACGCACACCTGCAACCTCTATAAACAGGCTAACTGGCTTCAACTTCTGGGAAGAATCACTTACCAAACCTGCCTGGTAGTAAAAAAAGGCATCCCTCGATCTTATGCCCCCTGGGGTACAGAATCTCCTTAGACCAACCAACAGCACTTGCCACACCAGAAGCTCTGATAACTCCACTCTACCTGTCCCCCGCTGTCACACCTTTCAGGCCCACTGGTTGTTTGCAGGCAGAAACCCCAAGTTATTCACCTCGCTGGGCAGCGAAGTCACCAATTTAGCCACTCTAGGCCTATTCAAACGTAATCTTCGTCATACCCTTGTGACTTGGGCCTCATGTGACTGCTTCACTTAATTACCCTGGGCTGACACCCCTGTCTCCCTTCATCTCCATTTTCTCTGTTTCTATGCCTCTATCCACCTAGCTGCTGGACCACCAGAAATGGTTCACTATGGATGTCCTCCAAGGTAGTAACTTTTCACATCCCCTTGCACTTTGCGTTAGCACACAGCTGCTTCGTGATCCACTTGCGTAGATGCAAAATTGATGTTTTGTTTTATTCTCAGGTGTATATTTCTTATTCACGATGGCTTTGATGTGTACTTGTCTGTCAGTTGCAACAGTGGGTATTGGAATGTCACTCTGCAGTAGACGGTCAATTGTTCGGATGAATCCTTCTTTTTCCATATCGGTTGAGCTACCCACCTCAAACACTTGCATTGTGGTGAAATCAACTATTTTCTCCCTATCCAGGTCGATAATATCTGATGGTGCTACCATCAATATTGGGGATCCCCAGGGCTCTATTCTGGGACCTCTTCTTTTCTCACTTTTTATCAATAACATAGATGAGGTTTTTCTTTCATGTTCATCTATTCTCTATGCAGATGATCTTGTACTCTATTCAAGCTCTGATAAGGTCGCCAGCATAAATGCATCCCTTTCTTCAGATTTCACAAATGTCCAAAATTGGCTTTCTGCACATAAGCTTGTACTTAATGCTAAGAAAACCCAAGCAATGTTACTTGGATCTGCCCCTAAACTTAGGACGTCAAACTCCCTATTGGTGCAAGACCACAGTGGCACACATATAGAATGCGTTACATCTTTTAAGTACCTGGGAATTCTTCTGGACCAATCCCTGGACTTCAGCCTGCATATACAATCTGCCTGCAAGGCAGTGAATGCTAAACTGGGGGTTGCTTACAAGTCCACTTTCATGTTGACTCCCTCTGCTAAACTTGCTATTGCCTGAGGCATATTACTCCCTGCCCTCACCTATGGCATGCTGACCTTTGCTGCCACACACAAAACCATCCTTCGTAAGTGGGATGTTACTTAAAATAATATCTGTCGATACGCCTCCTCGTCACCACGGCTTAAGTACCACTGCCAACTATACAGGGACCTGGGCTGGTTATCCCCCTCAGCTTGCTGTCAGTACTCTCTTGGCTCCCTGATTGACTCTATACTCAGAAACCAGACCCTTTCAACGCTCGCAACATTGCTGGTACCTCAAACCTCCTCCTATACACTGTGATCGGTAGATAAATCCCTGCTGAATGTACCTAGATGTAAAACATCAAAAGGCTCTGTTGCCTTCAATTACTCTGCTCCTAAGCTTTGGAACTCTCCCCCCCAAGCACTTCAAATATCTGGATGCCATGACAGCTTCAAAAAGGAGCTGCGCCTACATCTATCCCTTGCTGATCACTGCACTTGTTTCAATCCTCCCTAATCCACTCACCCGCCAGATGCTGCCTGGCCTAACTTTAACCTCCCTACCTCATAGCACTTCTTACCCTTACTATCTCCTTGAGAGCTGATCTACCCCAACTCCCCCCCCCCCACACACACACACACACACACACCTGAGTCTTGTTTCAGATGCCGTGATAATGCATCCTGCCCAGTCAGGAATTTGCCCTTGCCTTGTTTCGCTGCCTATTTGAATCTTCATTGTTGTGACTAATTTGAACAATATATCTTTGCTGCTATGTTGTAATATCTCTTCCTAGACTGTGTAGGTTTTCTCTGCCTAAAAATTCTACGTGAATTGCATTGATTGTTATTGTCCTGGCTGCATGTATTCATTACTGCTAACTGTTCTGACCTATGCTATTGTAATTTCATTGTACTCATGCTATGTACCTGTCTTTGATTGTTGTATTCTCCCGGGTCGTGCCTGAAAAAAGTCATTTCATGGTTAGTGCACCTACCCGGTTAACAAATACTAAATAAATAAATAAAATAATTGTGTAGAAGCAATATTTAGCGGAAAATCTAGTGCAGTCACAATGCCCGTCTGTGACTTTTGTCACACTGTCTTTCATTTTTAATGCATCAATGATGGTACCCTGTATTTTCTTCCATTCTTTGTTGATAACAGGGAACAAATACTTTCACTGAATTCTATGAAAGGCGTGTATGCTCATAATATTAAGATGATGTAAATCTGCAAATTGTTGTATCTTTCCATAGGAGTTCCCACTGAATAGTATAGCTGCTGCCACCTCCAAATTTCCCGCAGCCATGCGGTTCATGTGCGGCTGGGATGCCCATTTTGCTGGTGTCTATTCCTGCAGAACACTGATATAGTGAGTACTGCACCGTGCTTCCAAACCAAACGCTAAACTAGTTCTGAAACACAAACTGAGCAGAACTTGAGAACTTCCAGTATATGCTCAAAGTATACTAAAAATGTGCTATCCTCAGCAATGACTCCACTGTTTCCTTTGGTACAGCAGAACTCATCCTCATTCTCACTGTCTGACAATGTGTCATTTTCAGATTCATCATGAGAGGGAGTAGTCACTATCTGCACATTCTTCATTGCTCGAGGTTTCTTCCTCGTCTGTAAGTGGAGTAATGTCAGACATACAATCATCTACTGTACATGATGTATGCGGTTCAGGGTCATCCATCGTAGATGAACGGTAGGAGTGCTCATTAATAACCTTAGCAATATCACCTTGACAATTGAATTCACATTCAGGCCACCACTGCATACCTCTGTCTATGGCCATGTTCTCTGTCTGCGTTGACACTGTTGCATACTGTATGTTCTTTCCAAGGGACAGTGACTGCAACACAACTGTACCTGATTCAATGAAAATAAATATATATATATATATATATATATATATATATATAATCAGGGCTATACAATGGTGAGCTGTTAGATAGTAGTTGTCTACACAAGTGCTGTTTGACCTCCGGGTAACTTCACGAGTGGCGTAAGCCACGAGTGAGGTGTCTGAGGTCAAACAGCACAAGTGTAGATGAATCATTTATCTGACAGCTCACCATTGTATATTTCATTTATGCAATAGGGATGCTTCTTAACAGTGCAGGAACATTTGGTTTTGACTGTTTATCTTCTTTTTTTTAAATGATAATTTCTGGGACTTTCGGTTAAATTTCCTAGTGTATGTCCACTTAGCATGGTAGTTGCTATTAAATGAAACACCACTCATTTTGTAGAGAACTTCTTGCTGAACAAATGCCATGGTCACAGTATCATGCTACCTTTCTTGTTTTAAAGTTATTCACATTTGTTTGTCGAAAAAGTGAAACAAAACTTGAATTTTATGCTGTTTTTTGCTAATTATAAAAAAACTAAAAGGTATTTATTAATGAAACAGCACTCATTTTGTAAATATTTTTGTGCTGAACATTTTTTGTGCTCACAGTACCATGCTATCAATTTTAGTTTTAAAGTGATTCACATTTGTTTGTCGAAAAAATGAAAAGAAAATTGAATTTTATGCTGTTTTTTTGATAATTATGAAAAAACTAAAAGGTATCTATGAATGAAACACCACTCATTTTGTAGATAGTTTTGTTCTGAACATTTTCCGTGCTCACAGCACCATCCTATAATTTTTCATTTTAAAGTTATTTATATTTGTTTGTCTGAAAAGTGAAAAGAAAATTGGATTTTATGCTGTTTTTTGCTAATTATAAAAAAAACTAAAAGGTATCTATAAATGAAACACCACTCATTTTGTAGATATTTTTGTCCTGAACATTTTTTGTGCTCACAGTACTATGCTATCATTTTTCGTTTTAAAGTTATTCACATTTGTTTGTCAAAAAAGTGAACAAAAAAGCTTTGATTGACAGTTTGCATCTATCTCACATTTAGAAAATGGCCTTTTTATTTCCTGGCATCTGATTCGTTAGTACCCTTGCCAAGGGGGTACATTAACTTTCAATAGATGCCCAGGAATTAAAAAGTGCCACCCTATACTGCCCCTTTACCAATGCAAGAATTCTTGTGCCCACCCTGCTTGCCCATTGGCTTAAAGCACCCCCAGTAAATTTCAAATCGCCGCCATTGTTTTGAGCTCGGTTAGCAAGTGAGCAGACCCACTCCCCTCACCAGGTACAGAGACTGAGAAAGTACTTGCAGTCACCTAGTGAAACAAAATGAAACAGCCTTTTTATGTCCTAGTTATCTGTCCTGAACTGATTTGCTCAATTTGCAGCCGTTTTGTTTCCATGATTTAAAAAGTGGCAGCACGTCGAGCGCTCACTGGCACCACAAGTCACCCCGCTCACTCTATCAGCAAGAACGTTTCCCAAGAAATAAATGAAGCAGTGTTTTAAAGACAAAATATGGAATTGTACTTGTTTCAGCTCCCCCCACTGATCACTGGCACGCTTATCCTGTCTTACGAAAAACAGGCACATCCGATCAGCCCAGACTTAAAACTCCATTTTCTTTTTGTCCTGCCTATTGCTGCCTTTCAAATTTCATTGCTGAAATAGACTCCAGAGGGTTCCCCATCTCTATCGCGCTGCTGCCTGACAGGGATGAGATGTGCACACGTAAATGGCTACCCTCACTTTGATTTTTTTTTTTGGTGTGGGGCTGGAAACACTTGCCTGAATAAAGGTTCTCCATCACTGCACTTCCCTCACAGAACTTCAAAACTCACTCACCTCTTCTATCCGGACGTCTCTCTCTCTCTCTCTTTGACACAAGGGCACAGAGGCCCAGAACTACACAGCCTGCATTTCATGAGAGGCTGCAGTTCCCAGTGAATTTTATGCCATTCATATAGGTACTGTAACCAGCTATAGTGTCTGTGTGTGTCTCTGTATATTGGGGGGGGAACCATGACAGTGAGCATTCTAATACTGGCGGAGGAACTATTTTGTAACTAAATAAATGACTTTTAGCATTTAAACAATTGTGTTTTTTGTTTTTAAACATACACAGTTGCCCATTTTCTAAGCGCAATAATACCTTCCAGGGTGGGCGGTATGGTCAATACCGGACCTTCCAGGGGCTATAAGGCCCTCCGCCTGCAGCGTCGGGCCTCATTACGTCCCTGGGCGGTCCGATATTGCCCAATACCACCCACCCTGTCGGGTATTATTGCATACATGTGGGATAAATCTAGGGTGGTTAGATTTATCCCACATATGTGCAAATAAATAAGGGATCTGCAGCGGTTCAGTGTGTGATGATGCATTTATCTTGTACAGTTTCCAGTGACCTCAAGTAACCTCACGAGTGCCGAAGGCAAGAGTGAGAGTTACGAGAGGTCACTGGAAACTGTACAAAACAAATGCATCATCACACACTGAATCGCTGCATATTCCATTTATGGAACAGGTTTAGATGTTGTGTGAACATTTTGATTTTGTTAGGTGTAAATAATTTGTCAAAAAATGGAAAAGAAAATTGAATTTTATACTGTTTTTTGCTAATTATAAAAAAAAATGGTATCTATAAATGAAACACCACTCATTTTGTAGATATTTTTGAGCTGAGCATTTTTCGTGCTCACAGTACCATGCTATCATTTTTTGTTTTAAAGTTATTCATATTTGTCAAAAAAGTGAACAAAAAATTACATTTTCTTCTGTTTTCTTGCTAACCATATACAATATACAGGGTTTATATAAATGAAACATTGTTTTGTAGATAATTTTGTGCTGAACAATTTTCGTGCTCACAGTACCATGTTATCTTTTTTCGTTTTTAAGTTATTCACGTTTAAATATGGTTAGTACTGCTTCTGAGGCTGAACATTCTAAATTAATTCTGAAGAGAACTGTGTAGATAAATGAGCTACTGATGTAGTTACTGTGTGGATAAATGGGTGATGATGTAGTTACTATGTGGATAAATAAATGTATCCACATAGTAGCACAGATAAATGTATAGTGATCAACCATTATTTGAATACCTTTTAAGTTCAGCGCATTTCTCACTGCATAAACTTTTCTTAATCTGGAATCCTTGTTAGGAAGTTGGCACTGCTTCCTGTATCAGCTTTGGTGGCCTTTTCAAATTCAGAAGTTCTGCCTTCAGTAAAAAATAAGCAATACACATTCACATTAGGTATTGCAATGCCCGATATAGCAAAACATGAAGAAATTGATAAAAGGAGATCAACAGAAGAAAGTACTCACCAGCACATAAGCAGTGTAACAAGACGATGACAAACATTAACACAACATAACACGAGCACATGTCTCAACATATGAAGATTAGAGTAGCTGAGATGCAGCAGTCATGCAAACAGATGTGTGTCTGTTGAGAAGGTAATCACTTTACCGTTGGTCCTTCCTGCTTGTCCACGTGAAGTGACACTGTGAAGTAATTTTGAGTAATGAAACCGCTTTGAATGTTTGTGTTCAGTTACTGATTGATGAAGTGTTCATGAAAAAATACACGCACTCGATTCCACTGCCAGTGACACATTTAATTAAAAATGGAAGATCACAAGCAGTGGATATGTAAGTAAGGTCAATCGAGCAATGCTTAGAAATGAATTGAACATAAACAGCAATAAAAACGTACACACGGCTCACTCACTGATGGCAGCAGTCAGTCAAACTGAAGATAGATTATCTGGACGAGAGGAATTACTCCTCCCCAAACTGCCCATAGCCTCCAATACAAAGCACATGGTGCAGCTCAAAGTCACTGCCTCATAGTGGTTCAAAGGCACAGAAGTATCTCTCGCCACATGTTAGCAATATCATTTATAGTATATGGTTACCCTTTGTTATGTATAAAAATCAGCCTGCTCAAAATCCTTGTTGAGCACATTCTAAACCGTTATGCGCATTCCAAACAGTTGTTATGCACAGTTCAAAAGTCATACAATTTTTAATTTCTCATTTATTCTACACATAGCTACTTACTAACCACCCAGTGCACAAAGTCATACCTCTTACCTTCCAAAAGTCAGGAAATCTGATTTTGTTATGTGAGTAGAACAAAGAAATGGCAAGACTTTTTGTTTTCACTTCAGTGGGGGTCTGTCACTCTAGTGTAAAACCCATATACTATAAAAAATTAAATATGGTCAACCACACACAACTCGGCATGTGTTTTCATCTTGGGGTTGAAATGACAGCATGGACCTCTCGAGCTTCGCTCTTGAGGTTCATATGCTGTCATCTCAACCCCTCGATGGAAACACAGCCTTGTTATGTATGGTTGCCCATACATTATTCTCTGTGTTGTAGCTCTCTTCATGCAGGGCCCACAGGAGATCACGTGTAACACTGTTTGCTCACAGAATGGGGTGAAAATTAGTGTTGACAACCATAAGGAAGACATCACCACTGCTTCACCAAAACTACGGAGACTCAAAACCCTATTGTTTTTATCGTTTGATGCTTAGGTGGTAGGGGTGGGGAGTTGGGTCTGGAATCCCTAATTACACATATCCCTATTTTTGTGTCATTAACTGACCATAACTGGTGCATTAAGAATATTTTTTGGCAAAGAATATATATATCAGTAATAAGACATCATAACAGGGTGTGCATTAGAATATTTTAATGCACTCCAAGCACGAGGTGGAAGGCTGAGTGTTCTTACATCCCTGGGAAGTGCATTAACATCCTTTAATGTACCCCCTGGAGGGGCTTATTACACTTATACAATGGCTTGCCATTGCTATTTTCAGTAATAAATTATGTATTTCAAAGAAAACAATAACTATAGATAAAACTGAAATAAATTCAAATTTGAATAAAAAAGTCCCCGTTTTGTATTATTCTTTTGTATTGAGTGTTGTTGTGAGCACAAGCCAACAGGTGGTGCTGTGACTAAGCTTCCCATGGTTACTGTTGTTTTTGGCACTGGGTCTGAGAGCACAAAATTTAGAGAGGAACAGTGTGATGACAAGTGAAGGGTTTTCACAGAGCAGGGCCGAGCAGGAGGAGTAAGCATCACACAGAGTGTAGTGTGTATATTTATGGAACACATTATGTGTTCCAGGACAGGAGTGTAGCAAGAAATTTCCATTTTGTACACAATCTCCAACAGTTACACCCCCCCAATTAAAAAATGTATACATCCCTTCCAAATGGCACTCCCTTCCAAACAAGTCAGATTGTTGTCAGATGATTCCTCTACTCTCTAAAGAGGTTATACATGTATCATACCCTCCTCAGTGGCCTACACTAACCCAAATACTACAGATTAGAATGATAATATTAACAGAGTGGCTTATGGTTTGTGACAGGCACTCAACAAAACTGTACACAAATGTGTACAGTGAGTATGCCTGTCTACACCCTTGTTCCAGGAGGAGTAAGTGTTTGTTTTTTTCCCTTTCAAAAAGGTCAAAATAATGGTGCATGAGTTCCCATCCACCCCCACTCAGTAACTGCACACGAAGTTATGGGCTGAGTTTTACATTGCATCCATCATTCCCTTTCCCTACTGTATAAAGATGTCTGTTAGTGCCTCAAGTGAGAGAGCAACTGTTTCAATGTAGGACTGTTAATGAGAGAACATGCAGCTACTGACACAGACCTCATTTCATTTCATAGCTTCTTGTGAGAGCTTGTGAGAAGTGGAGGTTTCTCAGAGCAGGGCCAAGCTGAATGACTTAAGTGTTTTTTTTTTTCCTGCCATAAAGGTGAGTAATAGTGCACATTAGTTGACCCTCCCGAGAGATCTGACAGGGCTATTTCTTAGTAGGACTGTAAACGAGTGGTTGATGACACTGAACTGACTTCAGTGCTGGCAACACAGCCTGCTCGGCATACTGCCAGCGCGATGCTTATGGGCGGAAATAGAAGACACTGTGCTCAAAGATTGACTTGTAATTGCTGTCTGCCCATTCTGAGCCATGCACAATACTGCTGCTCCGTATGTTCTAGTAAGGCTCTCTTGCTTCTGCTCTGTGGGAGGACACTGCAGTGCGGGCGGAGATCTGCCAGTGTTGAAATTACAGGGCAGCTTTCCAGGGCTCGGCCCCGGTAGCTCACATATCACTGCCATTGACTTACTATGGGAAAGGGGGGGGCTCAATTTATAGATAAAACCCCTTATGGGCCCCCCCAGCTCCCAAAGCTCATAAAGTGTAATTCCAACACTGGAATTGTGCTATTGTATGTGGGGGGCTTGGAAATTTGTTTGACAACTTGAAATATTAAATTACTTATGTAGCTTGCTGACAGTGTTCTGGTGTGTATTAAGAGTGTAGGTGTGACATTTGTTTTTTGTATCATTGTGACCAGTGACTTACATATGATAAATTAAAATCACGGTAGTAAAGTATAGGAATTTCAACATGGCGGCTGCTAGCATTTTTTTTTAACTTTCTGTTGCGAGGCTTAGCAATTTTCAGTAAGGAGTTTCTTTAGGGGGAGCAAAATCAGATTCGGCAGCTGATCACGCATTTATATGGATTTAATGTACGGTCAGCTAATGTCTCTTGGCCAATTGAATTGCTAAATTGTTTCTTACCATTTTATAAATATTTATGTATGTGTCTTCACTGTATAGACACACATACTGTATGACACCATGAACAGTTTACACATTGTCAAAATCATGTAAAAAATGTGGGGTGGGGCAAGAAGGTGCTTAACTGAAGGAGATCTACAAAATGAATATTAAAATACTATTTAAAAGTAATTTTTCTCAAAGCAACTGACTCTAAATACAAAAAACTGCATCTGAATCTACATATTACAAAATGGGAAATCCCCGAAAAGATCAAACCCATGGTGCAGGAGCGAGATCTAAAATTCAGACTGCAGCTTTAGGCACAAGCTCTAACCAGGCCAGATCAGAGAAATCTACTGAGGTGTCGGGAGAAGAGACACTGCAAACAATCAGGCTCAAACTTTCTCGACTTATTGCCTCGGTGAGCAATTTATCCAATAAATTTGATGGCCTTACAAGCAGGGTTACAGTCCTGGAGACCACAATGGACTCGGTTCAATCCACGACAACAGACACAGCGAAGAGGGCTTACTCAGCTATGGGAGCAGTCTCCACAGTGATAAATGAAAGTTCCCATTAGAAGGCATGTTTGGAGACCCTAGAAAACCAAGTTCGGTCTGCAAATATTCGCATTTTGGGGATGCTGGAGGAATGTGAGAGCAATCATATCTTGTTTTTTTCTGCAGGAGTGGTTTATTCAACAACTTACGAAAAAGAGATCACCTCAAAAACACATCTCTTTCAGAAAGCTTACTGAGTCTTGCAGAGAGGAAGGCAGGACAACCCTGAGGCATCGAGAGCAATCATGCTAGGGACAGATGGTTCTGGCATTCGGGACACTCTCCTGACTTTGGCACGCCATCAGGGTCCTCTGTTACAGGGTGGTCAAGGATTCAACTTTACCCAGACATAGGCTATGCCACATGTCAGAAGAGAAAGAGGTTTGATGGGGTGAGGGCCATGCTCCGGGAGGCCTCCATACCAACGGTTTAATCTTTCCTGCCAAGTTACGCACAGTGTACAAAGGGAGAATTTTCCTCTTCACGGACCCGAACGAAGCTTGAAGTGGAGCCAGCAACATGCAATAGTCAAGGCTCACCCGGCGTTATCAGAAGATGGATCGTCTAATGAGGAGAATACCTGAAGGTATCAATTTTTGCATCTAATCCCATAAGAGAGGTATTGTTTTCATATCCTGAAGTAGGAGGTCTCAGGTGATCTAAACCAAACGGAGCTGTATTCTTTTTGAGACTTTATTAATTTTAATTACTGCGTTGGGACTTTGAGCAGCTTTTCTTTGATTTTTAAAGGGGACAGGAAATCTGTGCTATTTAGCAGCTGTTAGTAACATTACTACTAACTGAAATGAAAGACTTGCCTCCAAATGAGCCATACTGAACTGTACCTGACTAAACACTGATGTGAAAAAGTGTGTTTTCAGTTGTTTCCTTTTTATGGACAGCATTCTGCACAGTTCTCTTCACAGAACCAGTAATTTGGAGTGTTTACTATGTCATTGTTTGAGTACAGAATGCTAAACATGAGCTATTGTCCTATCAGAACCATGTCTAGAGTTCTGTGCTCAAACCGTGACATAGTTAAAATTCCAGATCACTAGTTCCATGAAGAGAACTGTAACAGAATGCTGCCCATCAAAAATGGAAATTACGTACTTACCATAATTATTGATCTTCTTGGACAGTCTCCATCACTCATTCACACTAGTGGGATAGCGGCAGAGGCGCTAGGACCAAGCGGGAGCCTAAAATTTTCTGAAGGGTCGGCACCGAGACAGGGCCACGCATGCACAGCGCCACGAGACTAGCTCGTGCCTATGTAGGCTATCTCGGCGTAGACCCTCCAACCACCTCAGTACTTTTTCAACCGAGGAGGTGCAGCGTAACTGATGAGAATAACTCATCCTGAGTTTCTGGGCCTGAGAGGGCCCAGATGGCCTTTGCAAGAAAGGTCAAAGAATAATGTCCTCACAGTCTGAACCATAGGACCATGAAGACCAGGAAAGAAAAATGAGTGAACCCAGGGGATGGTGGGTGGGCGTGTGAATGAGTGATGGAGACTGTCCAAGAAGATCAATAATTACGGTAAGTACGAAATTTCCATATCTTCCTGGACTAAGTCTCCATCACTCATTCACACTAGTGGGAGAGTACCAAGCTAAAACCAACAACCCTGAGTAAGGCGGTAGGAGACAGGGTTCACACAGAAAGGACGGCCAAGGACTGTCCTGCTAATAAAAAGAGCTGTCTTGTAAAGAGCAACTAGAACATGGTGCCTACAAGATAAGCGCTCGAGTTGTAACTCATCACTTTGCAGACGACTGCAATGGACACAAAAATGAAAGTCTGCCAGGAAGCCGCAACCACTCTAGGAGAGCGGCAAGAACCTGGCTACACAATTTGGTCTATGACCAAAATTAATAGCGTCAAAGGCATGTACTAATGTAGTGTAAAGGGACCTCCGGAACTGAAAGAGTTGGAGGTAAAGTCTACTGGTTCAGTGTGGACCAGAAAGTGCAGATGGAAACCCCCACTATCAAGTATGGCTGACCTGTAAACAACAGGTCCAGGAGCACTTGAACCCCTTACTTGGTGAGCAAGGGGGTCCACGTGGGGTTAGCCCATCAAGGAGAATGGTCTCCACTTAGTCACGGAACCTTCCTGATGCAGGCCAAGCACAACTTAGAAGCCTCTCGTGGTGGTCTAGTAGAACCAGATCCTACCCACTGAAAATTCCAAAGGAATCATCCTGCCCCTGTGTGTACAACTGTCTCTGAACTCAGGGAAGAAAGGAAAAAGTGTACAGGAGGACGTGTCCACTGCAGAAAAAACATTCTGACAGAAAAAAACAGGGGCTGGATTTCTAAGGCAAATAGAGGCAGACGTACGTCGAGGAGGGACACTGCAGAACCAAGTTAGGGCTAATCCATTTGTTGAAGTGACTGAAAGAAGTAGTGACTCAATGCGGTGAGGCACTACCCACTCTGGCCTCCCTGAAGGGAGTAGGAAAGGATTCTAGATTGTTTGCTGAAAAACAAACATCATAACTCCATCACGCACTTGAAGAGGATAGCTTCATGAGCGACTGGCATGGACCAGTGCGCAGGAACCGAAGGTGTGAATATTTGAGAAGCTACTTCAGAAAAAAGACCTTCTTGACCTTCCATCAAGAAGGAGAAAATCCCCTGTTAAGTTAAGCAAGCAAGGAAGTAGGAACCTGAGTTCCGACTTGGTGGAGAGTTGCTTCTGCTGCTGCAAGGCTCTGCTCAAGAGAAGAAAGCCTGATAAAAAGAAAGGGGAATTAACAGACTGGGCAGTCACCTAGGTCAAGGAAATGTCTCTGAATGAGAGAAATCTCTCTTAGAGAAAGAGATGACCCATACCGACGCTGGATGGGACTCCCCCTAGGAGAAGAAGAAGTCAGGTACTCTTTATCGTATTCTGGAGACAAGCACCTCAGGGGCTGAGGCGGAGCATGACGAGATCCCCCCCCCCCCAAAAAAGGAGGGGTATCGGGTAATTTCGGCTAGGCCCTGTGCTGTGATAAAAAAAATTTTTTAGTCCGAACCTAACAAGGCTTTCAGGCTGCTATTTCGTAAGGATTGTCTTGATACAAAATGACGAAGATGTTCTCCATCTGAGTGCAGAAGGAGTCTGAGCGTCCATACTGAAATCATGACCGGACTAATAATCACAGCTGGAGAGATGTTAACCACCTGTGCCGAAGGAGCCACAGAAGGGGCAATATCACAAGGGGGCTATATACCCCTATGAAAGGAGCGGAAGAGCCAGAGCGGCTCCCGATCATTAAATTAGAATGTTCCACAGAGTGTAACTGTCTTGACAATTGAAAAAGTCTAGACGCAGAAGTGTATGGTCCATAGACGCAGTGTGAAATATTATAGTGGACCCCATTACTGAGGAACTGCTGAAAAGATTTTCCATCCCGGACTCTGATGATAGAGAGGACGTGCCCTTCAGTATATAAAATGAGTCATCCACTGTATTACTGACCAGAAGGACAGGGAAAGACCCATCTAGATGCACTTCTACCCTAGAAGAACCTCCAACAGAGGTCTAGGTCAGAGCCACTAGAGACTCCGTCATCAGGAAGGATGTCGAGGAGCTTGGTACCACATAGGGAGCCAAGAAAGTGCTGAGCAGAATGAGATTCCACTGGCAGAGCAGTACAGCAGAGTTCCATCAGCAGAAAACCACTGGATGACACAAGATCACATATAGACCGCCACTCACTAAGATGTGTGGAAAAAAATAATCCGCAGAACAGGAGTTCATTCTGCGATAAACATCCCACCACAAGTTCTGTGGAAAGGAAGTCCGGAAAGAAAAAATGTGTCACTAATTCTGCTACACAGCACCCACTAGCACCCGTGCGGCACCAGCATCACTCGTGGCACAGGAGGGCACCAAGCAGTGCTTATGCCAGCCTAGGCGATACCTGAGGGCAGCTGTGGCAGTACCCGCAGGCACCCATGTAGCAATGACACCCGAGGGCACCCCTGATACCCATGGTACCATGGCACCCATGGCACCATTGTACCAATGACTCCCACGGCAAGAATAGCACCCAAGGGCACCAGTGACACCCACGAGCACCAGTGGCACCTATGGGCACCTGTGGTGCCACCTGTGGCACCCACGGTACTCATGGCACCAGTGGCACCCACGGCACCCATGGGTGCCCAGTGCTGCCCGCAGGTGCCCCACACTGCCTGTGGGTGCCCGGCTTTGCCTGCAGGTGCCCGGGTGCTGCTCGTGGGTGCACGGTGCCACCCAGACACCCGCGGCAGCACTGACAGCACCGACAACCAGTGGCAGCAACAAGAGCACCCATGGCACTGTACAGAGCGACGGCGCTGAACCACGGCACCGACTAAGGCACGGCGCCAATAAAGGCATTGAGGCACAGCGCCGATCAAGTCACTGAGGCTCGGCGCCGACCAAGGCACTGAGCGACGGCTCTGAGGCACGGCGCCGACCAAGGCGCCGAACCATGGTGCCGAAGGAAAATGCCAATGGAAATCCTGAGAAGGGGAGAAGGAAAAAGGTGGTGCCCGTGCCGGCCCCTGCATGGAAAAGAGAGGGGGGGGGTGGGCATGAGGGGTCGGCATGATGGCAAAGGCACCAAGAGGGAACCTCGCCATTCGTGATCCAATCACTCCGGCTCCGGTCCAACAGCTCCAAGGCCCGGAGGTCCCGAAATCAGGAACGGAGCCAGGAAAAAATGGAAAGTCAAACCCCCTGCTCCATAGGAGCATCCCAGAAGTGAAACTGCCCCACCGGAGCTCCAACGAGGGCAGAGACGGAGCTCGGAGTTGAGAATGCAGCCGTTAGGAGCGGGGCTAAGAGGAACCCACCAAAGTTGGTTCATGCCCATCGCCTCTTCTGATGAACAATCGTCGTGCAGACGTAGCAACGGACAACCTCGAGCGGCACTGATTCTTCTTCCCCTAACGAGGAAGAGCTCAAGGTTAAGCAGAACCGGATCCCCGGAACTACTAGATTTGTGCTTCGGAGGACTGTCCTCCCCCGAGCACAGGATTGTCCATAGTCAGGCCCCCCCCCCCCGTTAATTAAGGGCGGCGGACTGGACACAGCCCCTCTGCCATAAAAACTTTAAAACGAAGTCCTCCTACTGTCACCGCTACCATCTAAGGATGACTCCATTGATGGCAGGAAAGAATCACTTTTTCTTCTTCTTCATAATCTTCTTCTTGATTGTAAAATAAGAAATTACTACTTAAAGTATTAAATTAAACGTTAAAACACTGCTGTCGTATAGACGAAAACTTAGACTCCGGCAGACGAGCGACGTCGACATCCAAGCGCACTCGACGGTGGGAGAAAAGGAACTAAGGTGGTTGGAGGGTCGGCCTGAGATAGCCTACACAAACACGAGCTAGTCTCATGGCACCGCGCTTGCGTGGTCCTGTCTCGGCGCCGACCCTTCAGAAAATTTTAGGCTCCCGCTTGGTCCTAGCGCCTCTGGTACTATCCCACTAGTGTGAATGAGTGGTGGAGACTTAGTCCAGGAAGATCAAAACAATGCAAAATGTAGTTTTTCACATCACTTTTTATGCAGGTACAGTTACATATGGATCATTTAAGCTTATGGATATAATTTCTACAAATGGGAACATCATAAACAGCTGCAGATTAGAAATAATTTCCTGTCTTCTTTAAATTCAGTCATTTCCTAACCTGTTAGTTAAATGATTATTGCTCTAATGGGGGTCTTTATTTTGCATCATCAACACCATTGTTAATGACAGGTCTTAAACACCTTTATATAAAAGTTCCTTATTGAAATAATGTAATATGGAATTTAATGTTATAACTTCTACAGCGCCAGTAGCCCAGTTTATTGAACTTAAACTTTAGCAGAATTAGAACTTCTATCAGTTTATTTTTAATGCAGATTTAGTGCAGAATAAATTTCGCTTATGCATGGTATATCTCCCTCATTGACGGCTGGACACTGGGACTGGTTTCCTTTGAAATCTTTACCATGCCGCTCATGGGCTTCAAATACACAGTAGTAGTTCTGTATAATTTTTGTATGTTTAATATAGTATTTCCCCCCAAGGACGTATCAAAAAGCAAAAAAGGATTAGTTTATGTGTATTTAGAGGAGAGGCGCCCTCATGTGTTGTTAGAACTTAATTGCATTGTCTTTGCTCGAGAATCAAACTGTATGTTTGTTTATAAAATTAATAAACAAAGTTTTAAAAAAATCATGTAAAAAACACACACACAGAACTGAAAACACCATGTCGGTGGGCATGTGACATGAACCTGATGTCAGTGTTTTAGGTGTAAGCTGCATAGCTGTGGAACCTATTGTGGGGGTGGGGTAGGGTACTGTGGGAGAATCTGCATAGTGATCACAGTTTAATTCAGCGTATGGACAAGCAAGCATCACTCTTAGTAAACATGTAAATCACACTGTGACATGATTATCATTAGATCACCTGGGGCCAGAAATTCAAATATACGTTAATCAGAGCGCACATTTTATTGCACTGCACCTTGCACTTGCTCAGGTGCCCAAAGATGCTATATTGAGAGAATAGTGCGCTGGTGCTATTCAATTGAATATAGGGCCATGTCAACCCAGCACTAAGCCACTTAGTGCTCCCCAACAGTGCTCCCAAAGAATGCAGCCAGAATGGGTAGTGCTGGAGCGCTATTTCCAGTATTCAAGGGGACCCATGTAAATGAGCCCATTGGGCATGTAAGGTGCTAAGGGGCCCTTTGCATGCCCATTATGGGTGCCGTTGCATGGGCAGTGAGGCAGGTTAGTGCAGCACTGCCCCCCCCCCTATTGCCTGGTCCCAGGCATGTATACTATCCCCCAGCCCACACCATTCACTGGCCAGTCTTTAAAAAAAATAACTATTCCGGATGCTAGTGGTCCCCGATCAATGGCACATTCTGTAAAATAAAACTATCCGGTGCTAGTGATAATCCCTTCCTTCCGACTGACAGCCCTGGTTGAATGCATAATATCCCTGGTGCTTACTGGTAACCCCCCTCCCGCCGACTGCCAGCCTGGAAGTAAAACAAAATAAGACTCCCATGCTTCCAGTGGTCCCCCTCCCTCAGCACCAGGCACACCCCCCCCACACTCACCTTTGCCGTGGGAGCATATGGCGACCGGCACAACCCTCCTCAAGCCTCCTTGGCTGGCCACCTTGTGTACAGGCAGGGAGCCTACTTCTTATTTATAGGACAGGGTGAGGCACCCTGTCCTAAAAATAGGAGTCAGTCTCCCTGCTTGTACATACGGTGGCCAGCTGAGGAGGTTTATTCAAATGCAGTGCAGAAGTTCAAAACGAACACTCACAGGACAGACTGGTTCTGATGGCTCTTTATGACGAGTATCAGAATGCAATCACCCAGCAAAAAGCCAGCTTTTATGTCTAGAGTGATTGCAGCTGAGAAGAATCGATCAGCTCAGCACTTCCAGGTTGTGGACAGGCTTTTACACCCAGCCTGTCTAGAACACATTCAAGCATTTTCAGCTCAGAAATGTGAGGAGTTCACTCAGTTCTTCTCAGACACGGTGTCCTCCATTAGGGCTGGGATTTCTCTTGGACTGTTGTTGTCATCCGGCAGGGTTAGGCCTCAGGGAGACGAGCACATTCAACCTCCCTAGGGAGAGTTCTAACTGATGACAACGGCAGAGGTCTGTGGGATGATCTCAAGGCTGAAACCAACCTTCTGCAGCCTGGACCCAGGCCCAACGCGATTACTTGTTGATTGCGATGAAGCTCTGGGCCCAGCTTTTGCCGAGGTTTTTGGGTGTTCCTTAGCAATGGGGGCTTTCTCTGAGCCTCTTAAATAGGATCTGGTGAAGCCCCTGCTGAAGAAACCATCTTTGGATCCCGACACCTTGGCGAATTACTGACCTGTCTCGAACCTTCCATTTTTAGAGAAGACTCTTGAGAAGGTGATTGCTGAGCAGCTTGAGAGTCGGCTCATGGACTTCCAGATTTACGAGCCTCTCCAGTCCAGATTTAAGGCTATGCACAGCACGGAGACCATATTAGGATGGGTGCTGAATGATCTGCTCAGGGCGAGGAATAGTGATGAGCACTCTATTCTCATCCTCCTCGATCTCTCATCAGTACTCAACACTGTGGATCATGGGGCATTACTGGTCAGGCTGAGGGAGTACGTTGGACTCACTGGCAAGGTCATCCACTAGTTTGAGTCCTTCCTCCGAGGCAGGTTAGTCTCGGGGAATTATTCCTCAAGCCCGGTGGCCCTGTGCTGTGGAGTGCCCCCCCAAGGTTCTGTCCTCTCCCCGATATTATATGTGTATATGCTGCCCCTGGGTGAGGTCATAAGGTGGTTTGGGCTTAGGTTTCATTTCTATGCCAATGATACCCAGCTCTACCTGTCTTTCACACCGGGAAGAACAGATGCAGTGGACATGCTAAATAAGTGCTTGTCCAAGTTCTGGTCACGGATGTCGTCAAATTGATTGGGACTCCACCCAGGGAAGACTGAAGTGTTGGTGGTTGAGCCGGGTTGGAGGGGAGGGGGGCCTCTGGAGAGGATTTCATTTCATTCATTCATTTCATTCATTTTTTTATTGGCTATACTAGAAAGGCATGTGAGCATTGCCACCCGTTTACACAAGCGTCCAGTTACACACAACAATCATGAGACATGACATAGACTAAAACATTTAACTAACAGTGAGAGTTTATACAATAGTACAGTACATAAAATCAGGATAATATGGACTAAAGGGCAAACCATGAACTAGCCTTCGTGAATTAACAAATACAAGGTGACATTAAGCATTCAGTGAGGGTTTAACAATACTATAACAGTGGGAAACAAAAATTTAAGTGCAATCTAAAAATTAGCCTAGGTGGATTAACAATACTACAAGTGCTAGAAAGAGAGGGTAAGTGCCTGAGGTGGATAACCACAGAGTAAGGGGAAAAGAGTGCAAAAGGGGAGCCAGATTAGAGCTGCGAACAGGTGCAGGTGGCAGAGAAATGTCTCCTGATATTGTGTTTGAAGGCATTTGTGGAGGGACAGAGTTTTAGTTCTGGAAGGAGAGAGTTGAAGAGCTTGGGTCCCATAAAAAGACAGTGTTTTCTGGCCTTGAGTGGTCCGGCAGAAAGGAACAGTGAAAGAGAGAGTGGAGGGCAGTCTAGTGGTCCTGGTGGTGGCTGTCTGGAAGAGAGAGGTGAGGCAATCAGGGAGCAGTCCATGGGAGAGTTTGAAGAAGAAGGTGGCCATCTTGCAGTTGAGGTGGGCCTCAAGGGAGGGCCAACTGGTAAGCTTATAAAGGTCACAGTGGTGTGTGAGTTTAGGAAGACCAGAGGAAAAATGGATAGCGTTGTGGTAGGAGCTTCGAAGTCTGGAGAAATTTTTGATGGAGAGGCGGGGGAGGGAGACAAGTGAACCATAGTCAAAGACAGGAAGGAGGAAGCTGGAGACTAAGAGGGGATTTGGATTCCCTGTTAAAGTAATGATACATAGATACATAGACAGTGTCGGCAGATAAGGGCCTATGGCCCACCTAGTCTGCCCATTTGAGCTTGTAAGTTCAGTTTGTTTTCCTAGAAGTCTATTTCCCCTTACCCCTGACCTCTAGAATTCCTTTATGTCTATCCCATGCATTCTTAAATCCCGTGATTGTTTCAGCCCCCACCATTTCCTCTGGCAGGGTGTTCCACTTGTCCACCACCCGTTCTGTGAAGAAATTCTTTCTCATGTTTCCTCTGAATCGTCCTCCCTCCAACTTCATCCCATGCCCTCCAGTCCTGAAACATCTTTTCGCTTAAAAATAGTGTTTTCCTGCACCCTGTTCCTCCCTGTAAGATACTTGTATGTCTCTATCATATCCTCTCCCTCCTCTCCTCCAGGGAGTACATGTTCAGTTCCTTCAACCTGTCTTCATAGGACTTGTGATGCAACCCATGCACCATCTTTGTTGCCCTCCTCTGAACCTTCTACCCTGTCTATGTCCTTACGTAGGTATGGTCTCCAGAACTGTACACTGTACTCCAGGTGGGGCCTCACTAGTGTCTTGTATAGCGGAATTATGACCTCCCTTTTCCTGCTGGTGATGCCCCTGCCTATACATCCCAGCATCCTATTTGCTTTACCTGATGCCTTGCCACACTGTTTCCCTACCTTGAGGTCATCAGAGATGACAACCCCAAGATCCCTTTCCTGCTTGGTGCATGCTATATCCTCACCCCCCAACTGATATATTGTGCCAGGGTTTTTGTGCCCCATATGCATTATCTTGCACTTCTTTGCATTGAATTTCAACTGCCAAACCCTTGACCATTCTTCAAGTTTCTGCAGGTCCCTTCTCATTCTGTCTACACCCTCTGGTGTGTCTACTCTGTTACAGAGCTTTGTGTCATCAGCGAACAGTGAAATTCTGCCTTCTATATCCTGTGCAATGTCACTGATGAAGATGTTGAATAGGACCGGTCCCAGCACTGATCCCTGTGGTACCCCACTGGTCACTCTTCCCTCTGTGGAGTGACAGCCATTTACCACCACCCTCTGTGTCCTGCCACCCAGCCAGTTACCTACCCACCACACTACTGTCCTGCCCACCCATATTCCCCAGTTTGTGTAATAGTCTTCTATGTGGCACAGTGTCAAAGGCCTTGCTGAAGTCCAGATAGGCCATGTCCACTGCCCTCCCTGATCCACCTCCTAGTCACCCAGTCAAAAATTCAATGAGGTTGGTCTGACATGGCCTCCCCCTGGTGAAACCATGCTGCCTTGGGTCCTGTAGTCCATTGACAACCAGATGTTCCACCAATCTCTCCTTCAGTAGTGCTTCCATGATCTTTCCACTACCGAGGTGAGGCTGACTGGTCTGTAGTTCCTGCTTCCTCTTTGTTCCCACTTTTGTATAAGGGACTACATCTGCTGTCCTCCAGTCTTTGGGTACCTCCCTGTTTCCAGTGATTGGCTGAACAGGATAGCCAGAGGTTCAGCCACCACCTCTCTTAGTTCTTTAAGGACCCTGGGTGCACCCATCTGGCCCCATTGCTTTATCAGCTCTTATTACTTCCAGTTCCTTCGGACCCTTTCTCGTGTAAAGGGACTTGTGTCCATTTCTGCACCATTCTCACCTTGTACTCCCTTCAGACCCATTACCCCCTCTTCCTTAGTAAAGACTGAGCAGAAATACCTATTCAATATGTCAGCTTTACTGTTGTCATCCTCCACTTGACTCCCATCCTCCCCTTCAGTCTCACTATCCCTCCTTTGTCCTTCTTTTTCACTTATGTACCTGTAAAGGTTTTGTCCCCTTTAACCACTGATTTTGCAATGTGTTCTTCTGTCTGAGCTTTGGCTTCCCTTACTGACTTCCTGCCTCCCTTTGTTTCTCCTGGTACTTCTCCCTATCCCCTTCTGCCTGTGTCTTTTTGTATTGCCTGAATGCAGTCTTTTTGGCTTTCACTTTCTTTGCTACCTCTTTGGAAAACCATAATGGTCTCCTCTTTCTTTTCCTCTAATGCTTGGTTCTGTGGAGAATACTGAGGCGTTGGTGAGCTTTTTTCATTGTGAGGCTAGTGTGAGCACTGAAATTGAGGCGGCTATCCAGGAGTAAGCCAAGGTACTTGAATTCACTGACTCTTTCAATGGAGTTACCAAGGATTTAGGGCTTTTTATTGGCTCAGCCAAACTGAAGGCCTCCACAAAGGTGAGAAATGTGGGTGTCCTTCTGGATGGTGAGCGGACACTTGAGGCTCAGGCATTGGCAGCTGTCTGGAATAGATTTTTACCAGCTACGGAACATTGCCCAAATTAAATCCCTTATCCCCTCTGAGGATCTGGCCACTCTGATACACGTGTTTGTTACCTTGAGGCTCGACCATAGGCGCCGACTACGGGGGGCTGAAGCCCCCCCCAGGAAGATTAGATAGGGGCTCTTCTCCCCCCCCCCGGAATCTACCCACCAGCAAGCATTTTAACAGTTTAAATCCCCTAAAGTTCCAGCCCAGCCAATCTTTGTGTGCCACTCGGGTGGGAATCGGGATTGGTGGGTGCTGCTGCATCAGCAGTTGCTACTCACTTAGTTTTCCCTGCTCACTCATTCAGTGGCTCAGGTCCTAGCGGATAAGCGCAGGGTTTTTTTTTGTTGCAGCCTGGGCTGGCATCCTTCAGTCACTCCCTCCCTGACGCTCTCCAATTGTCTCAGTTGGGACATCATGGCTATGGGCCCCCTACGCAGGATGGAGGTGCTTCCCGGGCTTGGCAGGTGGGGAGCTCTGAGCGAGCACACAGTGTGGAATGGGGACAAGGACAGCAGCAGAGACAAGGGGAGCAACCGGCAGCCAGCTTCAGACTCCGAGGCCCGAGAGGCAGTCAGAAAGCCAACGAGGAGTCCAGGACAAATTAAATGGGACTTCCAAGTTCCTACAGTAGGAGTCGGACTCGGGGACACGTTGGGACTGGGAGCAGAGCAAAGGTTGGAGTTACTATACCACACAAATAGCATGATCTGATATGAATTTTCAACTTGACGAGTTTCCTATATATACTTTTTTACTGTTATGCACACACCACTCCATTGCCAGGGCTTTATAAAATGTTCTTTCTACTTTATTAATTTTAAGAAGTTGAAAAGAGTTAGATGTTGCCTGCTCTAGGGCTATTTTATACATTTTTTTAAATCTTGTTACATTCAATAGGAAAGGGAAAGGGGAAACTGTTTAACCAGGAGAGGCACACTAAGCTGAAGTTTGTTTCTAGGTGCGACCTGGGAGCACAAGGAAGTTAAGTGACTTGCTCAGGATCACACAGTATGCAAGTGGGGGCTGTGAGATTCAAACCCAGGTCTCCAGGTCTGTAGCTCAGTTGCCTGCCAAGGACTTGGACAAGCAGTGCTATCAAATTAAAATGATAGAGAGGGGACGGAGGGGTTAGTGGAATGTTCATGCGCCTTGAAAGGGATCTGTTTTTTTCTTAAACCCTTCTGCCTTAAACCAGTGGTTTTATTAAAGTTTAAAAAGTTTACTCTGTGTGCTCCCCTTCCTGATGCTTTGTTTTGAAGGCTGGGACTGGAGCTAACTCCTGGACCAGATTTGTACTTTTGGTAATATCACTATGAAGGGCAGATGTTTGACTGTTACAAGCGTTTGTAGTTTGCTACCTAGTCTGCAGGGTTGTAGCTGAAGATTCAGAGTTGTACTGCATTCTGCACTATGCTAAGTGTGGCCCACTGAACTATGCAGTGGCCCAGTTTGTAACCTGAAGTGAGATCAGTGAGAACAAGCTCCATTCATCTGTTTAAGGGTCTGTATCTTCATTCTGGAAGTCAGTTGCCTGCTTGAGCATGAGTGCCATGGGATCATGTAAAGGAGTGCTGCATTGTTTGGGTCCCCACAATTAACTTTACTCTTCTTTGTATATAAGAGAGTATTACAACTGGTAAGATATATTGTTACAGCCAGTGCTCGAAGAGAATTTCAGGGGACTGGCTCTGGCTGGTGATGCATCCTGCATCCTGCATCACCAGCCAGTCCCCTGAAATTCTCGAGTACAGGCTATATCAGTTGTGAAAGAGAAGAAAAAATTACTCACCTGTAGTAATCTTGTTTCTTCCAAAGGGATCCACTAATATTATTACTCTTGCAGTGCTCCCTTAAGCCAGCATTGCCCCAGAGAGAACAGAGTGCTATGCTAATCATGGAATTTTTAGCTCGTGCATCTATTTTCAAACTGCCCAGTGTCAACTGCTTGCATTCTACCTCAGATTTCTGAGAAGCCTGCAAAGAGGCCATAACAACATGTGAATCACTATTTAAATAATTATAGAAAAATAATGCCCAACTGGGCAAATAACAACATTAACCAAAGGACTAGTATAAACAAACGTCTCCTTTTTTTTTTCCTGAAGTCAGATATGCCATTACAAAACAAGCATTTGTCAATGCCGAATGTTGCTTGCTTCTATGTGTTGTTTAGGTATTTGGAAGTCATTGGCGTGCAAATATTGAAAATTCTTGAACTTCTGGCGTCTTGAAGAACTTCATAATGCGCAATGTAAAACAGTCATTTTTAGGGAATTTTTTCACCAAATTTTCAACATAGCCATTTTAAGACCTCTGCTCATGAACAGTGTCACTGTGATTTTGTTAATGTATCACGTACATTGAGTTTGCACACCGACTGCGCCATTGTGCGCTACATGGGCGGAAACACGTTTTGGGCAGGATGTGAAAAATGACAGCTGTACTGCTCATAAGGAGGTGTGGTAAAATGGCAATGTTGAAAATCTGGAGTGGAAATATTGAAAATTAGCAAACCCACAAGCGCAGCGTGGAACTGTGCACCCACACTCGTAAAACAGTCATTTTAGGAATTCTTTCACCAAATTTTCAACATTGCCATTTTAAGATCTCTGCTCATGAACAGTGACACTGTGATTTTCTTAATGTGTCATACACTGAGTTCGCACACCGACTGCGCCATTCTGTACATGGCGGAAACATGTTTTGGGCAGGATGTGAAAATGACAGCTGTACTGCTCATGAGGAGTGTGATAAAAATGCCAATGTTGAAAATCTGGAGTGAAAATATTGAAAATTCACAAACTTACGGCGTGCATAGGAACTGCATAGCACACTAGTAAAACAGTCATTTTATGAATTTTTCACCAAATTTTCAACATAGCCATTTTAAGACCTCTGCTCATGAACAGTGTCACTGTGATTTTCTTAATTGTCCGATACATTGATTTACATACCGACTGTGCCATTCTGCACTACATGGAGGAAACATTTTAGGTGAGATGTGAAAAATGACAGCTGTACTACTCATAGAAGGTGTGGTAAAATGGCAATGTTGAAAATCTGGAGTGAAAATATTGAAATTCGCCGAACTTACAGTCCTGCGTAGGAACTGTGCTTCGCTCATTAAAACAGTCATTTTTGGAATTTTGGCACCAAATTTTCAACATGGGGTTTTAGGACCCCTTCTCATGAATGATGTCACTGTCATGGCGGTATTAGGCCGAAGGGTGATTTGCCATCACTGCGTTGAAATCACCCTTGACCTAATCTGCTCACATGATAACATCGTCAGAAGGTCCCAAACTCATGGAAACTGATAAAACTCCCAAAATACCTGAATATGCTATAAAGAGACTGAAACCCCTATCTAGCCCATTATACAGCTTACGGCATTTCCTCAGTTCGCGATCGGCTTTGAAGAGTGCAGGCGTGTTCCAGTCCACGAGATCGTCGTGCGGAGTCCGGGTAAGTATAGGGGAGAGGGGTGTGGGAAAGCTAGAGTGCGCAGTGGGTGGAGTGCGGGTTGTGGGAGGAGCTGGGAGAGCGGCACTGAGAACCATTTCGTTTACAGGTTTCAAAAAAAAAAAGGCGTCGTGGGACATTTGCCACGCTGGGTGGGCTCCCAGCATGGCACAAGGATGTGGGGGGCATTCAGCCGGCGAGGATTAGGCACCCCGTCGGCCATAGGACTGCTTGCCATGCTGGGGTGGGCTCCCAGCGTGGCACCTACTACTGGGGGGCGAGCAGCTCAGCCCGGCGGGGATTGGGCACCCGTCGGCTATACAATGCGTGCAGGCGCGCATGCCTGCGGTGGGGGGGGAGCTGGGCGTGAGCAGCCTCTTATCGGTGCTCACTGAGCGTGAGCTCCCCTTTCAACTGTATGCCACTGCATTTTGGAGCGTGTCATAGACAGCTCCAAAATGCATTGGCTTACAGGGTCCGCGCCTGCCAGCACACTGACTGAGTTGGAGGAGGAGGTGACACACCTCTGAAATCTCCGATGATGGCACTATGTTTCTTGCACATGCGTGCAAGCTCATAAAAACCTACAAGTTAAGACATTACAAGAAGGTGCCAGCAGGTGGCATGCCACTCCAACTACACATCTTAGCAGCTGTGGAGAGGATTTTTCTGGTTACTGATTCTGAAGAGGAAGGCAAGGGCAGGGAGTAATAATATTAGTGGATCCCTTTGGATGAAACAAGATTACCACAGATGAGTATTTTTTTCTTCTAACCCCCAGGAATCCATGAATATGATTACTCTTGCAGACTATGCAGCAGTACCTCAAGGAGATGGGCCAGAATCTATTTAGGAAAAAGACTCTTCAAGACTGCTGTGCCAAATCTGGCATCACTCTTTGACTGGGTGTCCAGGCTATAATGTTTAGTGAAGGTGTGGACTGACCTCCAGGTAGCTGCTTTACATATTTCCATCAGAAGTACCTCTTGGGTAGCTGCAATAGTGGCAGCTGTGCCCCTTGTAGAGTGGACCCTAAGACCAGAGGGAGGAACCTTGCTTGCCTTTGAGTAGCAAAACTGAATACACTGGACTATCCATCGAGAGATAGTCCTCTTTGAAGCAGGAGTACCTTTACCTACTTCTCCATAGGTGAGGAACAGTTGTTGTCTGTCCTGCCTATGATCTTTGGTATGAGTCATGTAATAACTTAGTGCTCTTTTTACATCCAAGCTGTGCAATCTACGCTCACCTGAGCTAGAGTATGTAAAGAAAACTGGCAATGTTATAGACTGGTTCAAATAGACGTCAGAAACCACCTTGGGGAGGAACTTCCTATTAGTTCTCAACACTACCTTGTCCCTGTGAAAAGAAACATAGTCCTTTTCCACACAGAAGGCCTGTAGCTCGCATATCCTTCTGGCAGAAGTGATTGCTACCAGAAAAACTACCTTCCAGGTAAGAAATTTAAGCTCTGCAGATGCCATAGGCTCAAAGGGCAGAAGAATAAGCTGGGCAATGCAAATATTAAAGAGTCACTGACGTCTTGTGAAGAACTTTCAAAAACATAACAGTTGGAAACAAAGCAGCCTATATATTGCTCATCGGCTGTGTATTTCTTATCCCCATTACTTATTACTGAGGTTATTTGCCTCAAAAACAAGATATTTGTTTCTTGAGGGTTCATCACCTCCTATTGCTTCTTCCCAACCTGATGTCATAATACTCTGCTTGTGACGTCACAGTTATTTTCATGACAACAGACTGTGATGTCATAACAGAGCATTATGGTTTCAAGTACGGAGTAAGCTGTAAAGGCAGATGAACTCAGAGGGATAAAAATCTTGTTTTTATAGGAATTTCTTCAGTAGTAAATAATGAAGAGGAGAAATATATACAAGGTATATGAAATACAAGCTGACTTGTGTCTAAACATGTTTTCCAAAGTTTTCCCAAAGGCGCGTCAGCTGCTCTTTAAAGGTCCCATGCTGACACTGGTTCCCTGTGAGGGGGAAACAATTGAGACAGCCCTTTAAAGAATCTTTTGAATATAGGGTTTGACGCCAGGGAGGTATCCTTTCTAGCTGAAAGGTATGCTGAAACTGAAGCCAGGTGCACCTTCAGAGTTGAGTGCTGCAACCCCAGGGAGTGCAGTCAAGACAAATAATCAAGAAGGGTTGGGATCCCGGCCTGGGCTGGGACTATACCCTTGTCACTGCACCAAATGGAAAATCTTTTCCATATTGAGGCATAGGCTTTCTTGGTGGAAGACTTCCTGTAACCCATAAGGACTTCTAAAACTGCTTCAGAGAGCTGGCAATCTGCATATTCTAAGTCCTCAAGTGCCAGGCCTTGAGCTTGAGAGACCTGAGATTGGGGTACACTACCCTCCCCTGTAAGGAAGTCAGTCGACTGTACCTCTGAGGGAGGTGAATCAGTTTGCTCACAGACATTGAGAGCAGCAGAGTACCAAGGCTGTCTTGCCCAATCCAGGGCTACCAGAATCATCGAATCTGGTTGTGACCTGAGCTTGATGAGCACCCGGAGTATCAGAGAAAAAGGAGGAAAGGCATAGCAGTATCTGCTTGTCCAATCCAGAATCAGGGCATCCATTGGAACTGTCCCCTTCACTGGGGCCCTGCAGCAATAAAGAGGTAAGTGGTGATTTTGGCGGGAAGCAAAAAGGTCTGTTTCTGGGGTCCCCCACCTCCTGAATAGAGCATTCACCATTTGCTTGTTCAATGCCCATTTGTGATGGGCCTGGTTTATCCTGCTCAAGGCATCTGCCAAGGTGTTGTCCTTGCCTGGCAGATGAATTGACTGTAGAGAGGTATTTAGAGAGTAAGTGAGGCTCCATATCTTCATTACCTCTGTACAAGGAGGAGTGGACCTTGTCCCTCCTTCTTTGTTGATGTAATACATTGCTGTGGTATTGTCTGTTCTGACTTGAACAACCTTTCCCTGTATGAGATGAGAGAAACTCTGAAGGGCCAGATAAACAGCTCTTAACTCCAGCAGGTTTATGTCCAGGAGTGAGTCTGCACTCTCCCAAGTACTGTGGATGGTATGATCCCCTAAATGAGCACTCCAACCAAGCAGGAAAGCATCAGCTGTGAGAACCAGGGAGGGAGGCTCCTGCAGAAATGGAACCCCTTCCCATAAATTTTCCAGTTCCTCCACCATTGGAGGGCCTGCAGTAACATTTGTGCTACTGGTACTGGCTTTGAGAGGGGATCCCGCCTTTGGCACCAGTGTGCTCTGAGGTGGAATTGAATATCTCTCATCTGAAACCTGGCACCTATGGCTGTGCTTGCTGCTGCAGCCATTTGCCCTAATAGTTGAAGAAACTGTTCTGCTGGCTTTGGCCTGCTCAGGGCAAATGAGCCTGCCAGAAGCTGAATGCTTTCTGCCCTCTCCTGTGGGAGAAAAGTTCTTCCCACTACTGTATTCAGTTCTGAACCTATGAACTGCAGAACCAGCACAGGGGTCAGGACTGACGTTTTGGTACTGAAAAGGAATCCCAGGGAGAGCAGCATATCCTGGGTTACCTGAAGGTGGTCTGACACCTGTTGTTGGGATTTCCCTATGATTATCCAATTGTCCAGATAAGAAAAAATTGTGACGCCCAGTCTTCCGAGGTGTGCCACTACTACTGCTATCCACTTGGTAAAGACCCTTGGTGCAGAGGTAAGGTCGAAGGAAAGTGTTGAGAACTGGTAGTGGCCTGAGGGGAGTCTGAATCTGAGATACTTTCTGTGTGACTCCCTTATGGAAATATGCATCCTTTAGATCCAGGGAAGCTAGCCAGTCCCCTTTAAGCAGAGTTGGCAAAATCATGGCCATTGTGACCATTTTGAACCCGGGCTTTACCAGGTTCATGTTTAGCAGTCTAAGGTCTAGTATAGGCCACCACTCTCCATTCTTTTTTGTTGTTAGGAAATATCTGGAATAGAACCCTTGCCCTCTTTGGTTGTAGAGGACAGGCTCCACTGCTTTTGCCAGCAGTAGGGCCTATACTTCCTGCTCCAGTACTTTTCTTTCTGGGAAGGGAGCTGGTGCAAAATGTTTTAACCTTGGAGGAGGAAGGGACTTGAAGCAAAGGGAGAGACCCTGACTCACTATTTTCAGGACCCACTTGTCTGTGGTTATTTTTAACCATTCCTGGAAATAGTAGTTGAGTCTGCCCCCTACAGAATGTGGAGAGGCAGCCTGAAGGGAAAAGTCAGGGGTTCTGTTTTGCTTGCTGCTGAGGCTGAGCAGATTGGGATCCTCTTCAAGAACCCCTTCTACCTCTAGCTCTGTAAAATCCAGTCTGCTGTGGTTGGTACTGCTGCTGGGAAACAGCACGTACCTGAAAGAAAGGCCTCCTAAAAGAGGACCTGCCCCTGCCTCCCCTAGAATAAAACGAAGTTGAAGTAGAGAGCCTGTCTCTGGTCGAGTTGCTCCTAAAAGTAGCTTTATATTCATCTACTTTTTTCATATATGCCTCAGTCTGGGCACCAAAAAGAGAGAGAGTGACCTTCCACAGGAAAGTCCATTGCCTTAGTTTGGGTGTCCTGGGTGAGGTGCAATGGTACCAGCCATTCACCTTGCAGCTATCACTGGTGTCAGCTGCCATCTGAAATTGGTATTTGGAAGCCTCCAAGCCCAATTTTGCTGTGTCTAGCAGCTCTGACACTGTTAAAAAGGGGGTTAGCCTCAGCATTGTCCACTACTGACTGCCAGAGAGCTTTCTGATAAAGGGCTGCATAGGTCTAGTAGTTGGCTTGACAAATTGCCAGAGATGCCGAAAGGTACCCCCTTTTTTGCCATGCTGTCCACCTTTCTCAAATCCTTCTCAGGGGGTGAAAGGATAAGGGAGTTTTGGCTTTCTCACAGGCAGCCTGCTGTACAATACCCTGGTGGTCTGGGTGACTAAAAAGAAACTCAGCACCGGATCTTTCTAACTGATACTTCTTGTCACACTTTTTACCAGTGGGTGTGACTGTATTGGGAGCCTTTAGGATTTCTAAAACATCCTTCTTAAATAATTTGTAGATAGGCAGAAGAAGCCTTTTTGAGGGCGTCAGCCCCATAAGCTCCATGTATTGTGCCTCCTCTTCATCCTGGATCTCTTCAGCTGTTTGGAGATCCAGGATCTCTACCATTTTCTTAACAAAAGAAAAATGGGAAGAGAAATCCTCTGAGGGTCTGGGAGGGGAGCCAAAATCCTGTTCTGGTGACACCTCAAGTTCAATTCTCTCTTCATCTTAGTCATCCTCTTCATATGCCACTGTAGTAGTAGACAAAAGAGGGGTAACAACAGTTGCTTTTTCAGCAGTAGTAATCACAGGCTGCTGAGGGGGTAATAACCCCTGCAGCACCTGGAGTAAGGTGAAAGCCTGTGTCCAATCAGCAAGAGAAGGTGCATTAATAGGCACCTGAGAGACCCCTTGAGGAGTTTCAGCCGGGGTGTCAGTGTGTTTGGTTTTCCTTAATTTTATGGCAGGTACCAGGAAGTCAGCCGGTTGATTGCCTCTCTTGCCAGAGCCCTCACCTGTATCAGGGGTGGATTTAGAGGCACTGGCAGGAACTGCCACAGTCTTAGAAGGGGTGGACTGGTTAGAGCCCATGGACCCCTCCTCTAGTTTTCTTTTAAGCCTCTCCCTGCATTTTTCCACTGTCTTAACAGGGAAAGACTTATAAATATCACAGTCTTCATTGAAGTGCTGTTGCCCAAGGCAGATCAAGCAATGTTCATGCTTGTCTGCCTTGGCAAATACCTCTGCACACTTCAAGCAATTCTTGAACCCAGGGGGTCCTGTTTTCTTTTTAGGCTTGTCTGACATTACAGAAACACAAACCAGTAACCAACCAAAAAATAGACAATTTAAATATTTGCGGTCAGTTTCAATAGAATAACGGTCGGTTCAGGAACCGATAAAGTGAAAAAACTATGGGTTCCGATCAGATCCAGAACTGAGAAACCGCTGAGGAAAACCGATAAACCTCAGTTCAAAAGCCGTTAAAATTAAATAAAATTAAAGAATAAAGTAATCGGAACCCTCTAAAAAGATTCCGATTAAATAAAAAAAGGTGGTCTGTTGCCCCTCGGTTCAAAGGAACCACGAGGAACCGATAAACAAGTTTAAATTTAAAACTAATGAGGTATAAAACATTAAAGAACAATGACACTAGGCAGTAATAAAAAATAAAACAAAAATACTTAAGTTTTTTTTTTGCTCTGTGCGTTACAGGAAACTGTCTTGATTGAGAGAGATCTCCAGGGCATCTGAACTTTGCAGCAGAGAAAAGAAATCTGAGGTAGAATGCAGGCAGTTGACACTGGGCAGTTTGAAAATAGATGCAAGAGCTAAACATTCCATTATTAGTATAGCATTCTATTCTCTCTGGGGCAGTGCTGGCTTAAGAGAGCACTGTAAAAGTAATAATATTAGTGTATTCCTGATGTTAGAAGGTTCATTAATCCTCATCCCTCCTCCTATGAAGACTGGGGACTGGAAGATCTTTTGGTAAGCAAGTGATCTGAAAGCTTTAAATACTCTTGCAAACATTTTAGCTGCAGTTTCCAGATGACATAGGCCTATGGTGAGAGCAGAGATGTATTTTGGGGTGTTACCTCAGTATATCTTCGCTGTTGGAATTACTTTCTTTTTAAAAAGGAGTTGGCTTGATTTAAAACAGTCTTTAAATATTTTATGGACTATTTCCAGTTGAACCCTGCTTGGTGAGAGCAAGATAGCGGACTGGGCTTTTCATTAACTTTGTTGTATAATTTGCACTGTTTTAGTTAAAAATGTAAGGACTGAATTTTATATTTGAATGCATAGGGTTTACATGTTTCGGATTTTAATTTTAGTGAATGAATGTGAGTGAGTTTAGGGTGTGGATGGGAACTGTTAGGGGTATACTTAGATTTATCGCGCTATGTGTCTTCATACTGTGTCTCTCATTTACTCCTCCTGTAGACTCAGACAGCTTAATTCATTGGGGCCTTGTTTACCTGCACTGCAGAAGGAAATTTTAAACAAATGTAGGCAATTACAATAGGTATTGCTACAATTGGCAAAATGTCTAGAGGAAGCTGAAGAGGGGTAGCAAGGAGAAGGGGAATGAAATGTTGGTTTAGGTTAGATGGAGGGGCTTCCTGTTGGGTGAGCATTTCATTTACTCAAATCAGCCAGGATGCAGGCTGTGACTGAGATGACCGAGTTTCTGCAGTGAGGGTACTTTTGGTCACTGCCAGGTCAGTTATAAATAAAACAGCTGTGACCAGCATCTTCATTAAGGTCTCCAATTCTGACCTGGTATGTATCATGGAGGCTTGGTTGGAGGAAAATGCTAGCCCTGATTTGCCAAGCTGGTTCTACCTGGTTATACCATGTTAAATTGTCCCCATCTGGTGCAGAGGGGCTGTGGGGTTGCCATTATCTTCACCGCAGTTCTCAACTGTTCCGTCTTCCCCCTAGAGACATCAGTTACTTTTTAGAGTTTGCCAAGAAACTGCTATAACCCTATTTTCAGGAACATGGACTTCTGGGCAGTCCATTGTTTTCTCTAAGGGATGTGTACAGTCAACTTGGTGTAACAACCACTTATGGACTGTTGTTCATGGTCATGCTGCACTTGGCCAAACATGAACTTATTTGAACTAGTAACTGTATTGATTGCTAGCCAGTGTTGTAACAAAGGAGTTATGAGATGTGCATTTCTACTGCAACATTTCTTTATGTTCTGCACAAACTTCACTATGTGTAGGGCACATCAGATTTTCGGGGGGGGACTGATTATAGTTAACACTGGCTGGCATGGCTGCAAACTTGTTGCTGCCACATTTGATGAAATTTTCAAATCTGGTGTGTGTGCAATACAGTGGTGGTACTGATGATGTCTTTGTCCAGTAACAGTGGCTCATTGTGACACTGCTAGTTAAGTGTCATTTTTTTGGTGACTTAACATGAAGCAGTGGTGGATGGAAAATCAACAACGTCTCAGTTAATATTGAGCATGGCTAAGTCCATGTCACGAAATAGTCAAGGAAAGGATTCATCAATATCATTTAGGCAACGAGTTACATAACACATGACCACGTATGTTCCTGGGGTGGGGTTGGGGGGGGACTTTGACAACTCATGAGATATATGTCTTTTACTAGGTATTCAGGGAGTAAAATCTGGCTTGTGGGTTGGGGTTGGCTTACCAAGATTGCAGCAATGTTTTCAGCACCATTCCACAGTGTAGACTGATGTGCCAGGTGGCACTCAACACATAGGTGGTGGATGGCAGACAAGATGTGCTTAGGTATTTTTGCATAGCAACCTCCGCCATCCCCTACTGTATGCCATAGGGCTTTTGACAGTACACATTACATGTGTTTTATTAAAATGACACCCACTTTCCACAGACCAGGGATAGGGCAGGAAGACATATCCCAGGCCCATGGGAAGTGGGTGGCATTTTAATAAAACAGCAGAGAATATTTTTGGCAAATTCATTTTATTGAGAAAAGATTTGGGAGTTAGACTGCAGAAAAAGTCTCCTGGTCAGGGACATGACCGGTGTCTGCAGCACTTGCTGGGGAGTCCCCAGCAAGTGCGGCAGACACTGGTGGTGTCCACCCTGACCTGATGGGAAGTGGTTCCAGGTGGTGAGTGACAACACCAGAGGATATGCCAGTAGCTGGGAAGGGTGTCGGGGGGTAAATGACACCACTAGTGTCTGCAACACTTGCTGGGGAATGGGTCTGGGTGAGTGACGACAACATCAGAGGCTATACCAGTAGTTGGGGAGGGGTCAAAGTAGGTGAGTGACACCGCATCCTGATGGGCAGTAGGTTGTCAAGGCGATGAGTAACAACAAAATTCAGGCCAATTTGTGGATTGTGCTGGAATTGAAATGGTGTTTGTTATGCTTTGCTATCTCTTCAGGAAAACCCTCAAGATGCACCACACAGTACCAAAAACCCCAGAGCTTCTGGTTGAACACCCCAGGAAAAATAAAAGTCAGCTCCTATGGGCTCAACTACTGTAAGACATTCTACCTCGGGGATATGATGTGGCACCTGCAGCAGTTACAGAATGCTGAAGCCCAGCTACTGACAGGTCTTATCAGGTCCTGCCATATTACACCGGGCTGTGCGAACTGCACTGGCTGCCGGTGCGCTGGCACATCTCCTTTAAAATAGATCTGTTGACTGATAAGGCCCTGCATGGACTGGGTCCGGGTTACCTGAGGGAGCTTCTGCATACCTACACTCCTGGACAGTCTCTCTGATCAGCAAAGGAGGCCAACCTAGAGTTCCCCCACAGCAAGACTAAAGTCTTGGGGGGGATCAGGCTTTTGAAGTAGCAATTATGATCCTTTGGAGCTCTCTGCTGGGGTACCTGTGGGAGTCTCCCTCCCTAGAGATATTCAAAAGAAAGCTGAAATCTTTTTTCTTCCAGCAAGCTTTTGGGGACTAAGTAATGACTGAGTATGACAAGCAGCATTTTGTTTTAGATTTGTAGGGTTTATTTATTAGATTTATCTTATATTGTTAAATGTGGTTTGTCTGTTTTTTATACTTTGTAAGGCTGCCCTGAACCTTCAGGAAAGGACGCCCAAAAGAAATAAAATCTACTACTACTACTACTACCAACTGGGCCAGTGTTCGACACAGAAATGGCATGCTGTTATCATGCCCACTGATTTCATCCATCAGCGTATCCCGCCCACTGGCTACAGGTATAAGATGGAGCGTCGGTAGGTGCTTGCTGCTGCCACACTAAGAGAGATTCCCCAGAGCACACTGCTCTATCTCAGAGGATAAGCATATTGACACACTAAGAATTCAGAAGCAATGTAATGGGCACTGGCTATTTTTAAAGTAGGTATTCTCTGCTGGTGCTATAAAGTGCCTTTCAACCACAGTCACTATAATAACACTAAACAGCATATAAACGCCTTGCATTTTTCACTTAAAGGGATACTGTCAACCCCCTAAGCCCCTAAACTGTCCCTAGAATAAAACAAGTTCTAGCCAGAGCTGATAGGGCTGTGACGAGCTGCCAAATGACCAAATTACACGTGTGCATAGAAATTAATGAACACCCAGGTGTAACTTGGCCATTTTTTGGAGGTGCTGCACCAAATTTTCAACATGGCATTTTTGGGACCCCTCCTCATGAAAAGTGCCAGTGTCATTTTGTTCACTTGTCCTGAAAGGTGATTTTGCAGAGTGACCATGCCAATATGTGCTACAGGTGTGAAAACATTTTCAGGCAGGATGTGTAAAATGACAGCTGTACTGTTAAAAGGAGGTGTGCAAAAATGGCAAAGTTGAAAATCTGGAGTAAAAAGATTAAAAAATGGCAAAGTTGGGAGTGTGCGTAGAAACTGCGCAACCCACGCTTGTAATGCAGTCATTTTTTGGAACTTTTTTCACCACATTTGCAACATGGGATTTTTGGGACCCCACTTCATGAAAAGTGGTACTGTTGTTTCATTACTCGGTCCTGAAAGATGATTCCACACAGCGACCACAAAATCACCTTTTGGGACTGAGTAACAAAATTACAGTGACAGTGTTCATGAGATGGGGTCCCAAGAACCCCATGTTGAAAATTTGGGGCCAAAATTCCAAAAAAATGACCGATTTATCAAGATAAGTTGAACAAACCATTGAATGCCATTATAGCATGCTTACTCTTGATTCTTCAGTTTGCGGTTCGGCTTTGAAGAGTGCAGACATGTCCGGTCCAGAACAGATAACAGCGCTGACCTCCAGAGGTAAGTATGGGGTAAGGGGTAAGGGGAGGTAGGCACTCAGTGGAAGAGGTGGGATGGGAGGCGGACTGGGGCAATGGCAAGGGACAGTTTTCTTTATTACAGGTAAAAAAAAAAAAAACACATCAGCGGACAGTTTTCTTTATTTACAGGGAAACAAAAAACATACATTGGGCACACTGGGGTGGGCTCCCAGTGTGCCACAAGAGTTGGGGGTGGGTGAGTACACGATGCTGACACGTGGACTGGGCACCCAGATATCAGTGAGGGGGGGAAAAAACATACATTTTGGACACTGGGGTGGGCTCCCAGTGTGCCACATGAGTTGGGGGCACATAATGCCGGCCCAGGGACTGGGCACCCCAATGTCAGCGCAGGGGAAATAAATACCAATTGGGCGCACTGGGGTGGGCTCCCAGTGTGCCACATGAGTTGGGCAGTCTATATAATGCCGACACGGGGTTTGGGGACCCCAACGTTGAGCAGTGACGGGAATGGAGAGAGCAGTGGGAGGGTGCAGGAGTGTTTTCTTTGCTGCCCGTGGCGAGCTGGTGGCAGCAACATGGCACGCACGTGCATGCGTAGTTGTGGTGAATGGCAATTTGCCATTCACATGTCGATGCCAGCAGAACTGTGCATGTGCGTGAGTTGCGCAGTTCTTGCCTGGAATGCGACAGTAACAGCCAAAATACTGCAGCTGTTATTCCATAGTGGCCGATCGTGGCTGAGGGTTTCAAGCTCTGTTGGACTTTCAGAAGGATACTTCCAAAAGTCCAATGGAAGGTTCCACAATTAGCCATTTTTGTAAGGTACATAGAAGTTGATGGCAGATAAGGACCGCAAGGCCCATCCAGTACCAAAACAGCTGTAGGCTCCACTCACAGCCCTGAAAACACATTATGGTTGCTTACATTCTATACAGATTGCTGATGTACCTGTAGTTTAATTCCGATTCTTTTTTTCCTTTTAAAAGTAAAAAAACAGAGTGCCCACAATACTGGAGTTACCACACAAAAATGTGTTTGTTTACATTATTTGACCAACTTCTACTGCATCTTTCTTGAACATGGGAATGCCCCAACATGATCTAGTCACTCATAAAGCTGTGGGAGGAGAGAAGACTATTACATCACATGTATTTGCATATTTGGGGGTGTTCCTGATATTCAGGATGTATGCAGTAAGAGCAGATCAAGGATTTGAAGCAAAACAAGGTTGGGTATAACTGCATCATTTCCATACATTTCATTTCTACTAAGAAAGGAAGCAGATGAAACAACCAGCCACTTCAATGAGTTTTCGAGAAGGTACACAATCATAAAATGTGGGTTTTCAACTAGAAATAATATGATGCAAAAGGGGTTGACAGTGTCTCTTTAAGTGTCGACATCCTTTTCAGAACCCTAGCATTTGCATAAGCCCTATCTATTTTTGGAGGCTCACAAATGCATGTACGTTAAACTTTAACCCCGAGCAGATTAGGATGAAATACTTATGCATTTTTAGATATATGTTTAATCAAAGGATTTAGGTTCAAACCCCTTCGTGCCCATGTTATTATGAAAGTCTCATGATTCTTTTTGAATATTTAAAAAGAAATCAGGCTGGCGTAACATATTGTGCCTTACTAAAAGGGGTAGCAGGCTAATTCCTCCCAGCGCTTAGTCATATATGACATACGAGAGAACAAAGCTTTCGCTTCTAGAAGTGTACTTTTTTTCCAGAGAACCTGCTTATCATAGTATCAGCTTTAGATTTAAGTGCCATTAAAATGCTACCCCTCAGCATGTTTTCTGTCTGTTTCGGTAGGTACTTTATTTATCTCTGTTAAACAGCTGAGTATATGATCTGTTGCCTAATACTTTACAGTACATTATATCTTTTTGTGCTGTCTCTGATTCTTTCTTCTTTCTCCAATCTTTTAGAGCTGTTTAGTTACTGTGGCAGCCTATCAATGGTGCGGTACTATGTTCTTACTAGTAGTTTGAGGTGTTTTTTTGGGCTGCTAATTTCTATTGTTTAAAAAAGATTACACTTTTTTTCTATTTTTAAAAAGCTACATCAGCTTGGTATGTTGTCACCTGTTTGTTGTTGCTAAATAGTAGATGTTTTTGCATTGTGGTCTGGTTCTGTGATAGAAGGGTTAGTAAGTCTTCATAAGTAATTGTCGATTTGGATAAGATATAGCCATGGCCAAAAATATTGTCGCCCTTGCAGTTTTTTCTAATAATGCACCATTCCTTCCAGAAAATTGTTGAAATTAAAAAATATTTTGGTATCCACATATGTATTTCTTTGGTTTGCAGTGGAATAAAACACAAAAAGCAGAAAAATTTACTAAGTCTTAGCTTATTCCACACAGAAATCCCTAAATGGCCCGGACAAAATTATTGGCACCTTTTAGAAGTAGTTAGAAATAATTAGATTTCAAGCAGGTGATTCTCCTTCACTTCAGAACTGAACTCACCTGTGGTGAGTTGCAGGTGCCTGAAATATAAAAATCACTCATTCAACCAGTTTGAATAGAGAAAAGGACTCATTCTCCTGTTTTGTGTCACTGTGTGTACCGCAATGAGCATGGAGAAAAGAAAGACAGCCAGAGAATTGTCTGAGGAGGTCAGACAGAAGATTGTAGCCAAGCATGGACAATCTCAAGGCTACAAATCAATCTCCAGAGACCTTGATGTTCCTTTTTCCACCGTACGTAATGTTATCAGGATGTTTAAGGCCCACAGCACTGTAGCCAACCTCCCTGGACGTGGCCGCAAGAGAAAACTTGATTGAAGATTGCAGCGCAGGATTGTTCGAATGGTGGAGAAGGCACCTCGATCAACTGCCAAACAGATTCAAGCTGACCTTCAGACACAAGGTATGACAGTTTCAACTCGCACCATCCGTCACCAACTCAATGAAAGGGGGTTATATGGTAGGAGGCCCAGGAGGACCCCACTGTTGAGACAGAGACATAAGAAAGCCCAACTGAGGTTTGCCAAAACACACCTGAACAAGCCAAAATCTTTCTGGGAGAATGCCCTGTGGACAGATGAGACCAAATTAGAGCTTTTTGGTAAAGCACATCATCGCTATGTTTACAGAAAACAAAATTAAGCCTTCAAAGAAAAGAACACCTTCCCTACAGTCAAACATGGAGGAGGTTCACTGATGTTTTGGGGTTGCTGTGCTACCTCTGGCACTGGGTGCCTTGAATGTGTGCATGGCATCATGAAATCTGGAGATTACCAGGCCATTTTGGAGTGCAATGTTGAACCCAGTGTCAGAAAGCTGGGTCTCCGAAGGTCATGGGTCTTCCAGCAGGACAATGACCCCAAACACACTTCAAAAAGCACCCAGGAATGGCTCAAGACAAGACGCTGGACTATTCTGAAGTGGCCAGCAATGAGTCCAGATCTAAATCCCATTGAAAACCTGTGGAGAATCTGAAAACAGCAGTTGGGAGAAGGCACCCTTCAAATCTGGAGAACTGGAGCAGTTTGCACAAGAAGAGTGGCCAAACTGCCAGTAGAGAGGTGCAGGAAGCTCATCCATGGCTATAGGAAGTGGTTGATTGCAGTTATTTTGACCAAAGGCTGTGCTACCAAATATTAAGTCTAGGGTGTCAATAATTTTGTCAATGCCATTTCTTTTCATTTTCTGATTTAAAAGGATATATTAAATTCTGAATCAAAAACAAAGGTTCTGTAATATTAACAGAGAAATAAAGAATTGTGGAGACCAAATACTGTACTGTTGTTAATTTCAACTTATGTTTAGTGGAAATTGTGAGTTATTTGAAAAAGTGCAAGGGCGCCAATATTTTTGGCCACGACTGTATGTGAAATAGAAATTGATATTTTTTTTTATACATACATGTAAGATTAAGGGAGTAAGGGAGGTATACAAAGCACACCATATATTTTGTTTGGAGTGGTGAGAAATAATTTCCATCAGCTGATATTTTATAACTGTGTATAAGTGGAGGGTTGGAGAAGCTGGGCTGGGAGTCTTTGGGGGAATAGGTACATGTATGGGAAGCAGTAGAGTGGTAAACTGCAATAGCTGTGGGGCAGCAGTCTTTCTGGGGGTGATGTGGAGTAAAGAAGGCTGTCCTGTGTGTAAGAGCCTGGAGCAGCTAAGGGTTGAAATAAGGCTGCTCAGATGGGAGCTGGGGAGGATGGTGGGAAGTCAGAGGAGCAGAGCAGTGGAGGGAAAGGCAGAGAGATGGTGCCCAAGGGAGACAGGGCATCAGGCAGGAGATGGGAGGGGGGAGGAGCACCCAGTACACAGGAGTATCTCTCCCTCAGAGGGCCAGGGATCCCAGGGTGGAGGAATGGTAAGTGGTAAGGGGAAGGGGTGGGAATGTGAGGGTAGCATCAGAGGTGGGACATTCAGAAGGGGTGCCTTTATTGAATAGATCTGCACCACTGTCTGGAAGGAGAGAGGGAGCAGCAGGAGGTGAGGTAAAAGGTCAGGTTGAGCTAGGGCTGAGAGTAAGAGAACAGGGAAAGTGAGAGGGAAATAATGAGGGTGGGCAGGAAAGAGTAGGCAGGCAAAACAGAGTGGAGGTTGGGGGGGCGGAGAAAAGGAAAGGAAGAGGGGAAGGAAACCTAAAAGCAGATACATATAGTCAGAAAGGGAGGGGAAGGGAGGTGCAAAGTAGGAGATGGAGAAACAGTTAAGGTGATAAATTGTGGGTGTGGAGATAAGTTCACCAGGGTGCAGAGGGAGCAGTTAGGTGGGGGAGCAGCTAATACTGAAGGTAAGAAAGGAAGGACGGGATCATGGGTGCAGGGGATGGAAGGGTGGCAAGGAAAAATTACTCACCTTAGTAATGTTGTTTCTTCTAATGGAGTCTTGCTATATTCTGACAGTAGCAGTGAGTCCCAACCTTCGAACTGCCCCAGAGATGAAAGAATTAACTTTCCATGCCAGGCATGGAACGCTGAGCTCGAGCTCGGTTGAGACTCTGTCTGTTGCTGTTTAAACTCAAACCATCAGATCTTTATGAGCTAAACTCACTAAGGTAGTGTGTGGAAGCTGTAAACCTACACTAGCCAACTGGCTACTAAACATAAAACACATTTTTTGGTCCCAAAACAAAGACTCAAGTCAGGAGACCCAAAAATGAAAAACACAACACCAACTTACCCCAAGAAAAGAAGGGGTGAAAACAAAAAGGTGGGCACCTACTAAGTGCCAACACTGCACTGCCCACCCACATCCCAAAAACAGGTTCTGAGAGGGGAAGGCAGGGGGGAGGTCAGAATATAGCAAGACTCCATTAGAAGAAATAACATTACTAAGGTGAGTAATTTTTTCTTCAAACAACGTGAAGTCTTGCTATATTCTGACAGTAGCAGACTACAAAGCAGTACCTCCATGGAGGAGGGACAGAACCTACTTAGGAAATAGGCTCTGAAGCACAGCTGTGCCAAGCCAAGCATCACTCCTAGCCTGGATGTCCAGGGAGTAATGCTTGGTAAAAGTGTGAACTGTTTTCCAGGTAGCTGCTTGACATATCTCTAGAATAGGGATGTCCCTGGCAGCAGCCAAGGAAGCAGCTGTACCTCTGGTAGAGTGAGCCCTCAAGCCTAAGGGAGGAACCTTACCCAGTTTTTCATAGCAAAACTGGATACAAGAGACAATCTACCTGGCAATGGATCTTTTAGTGGCACGTTTCCCTTTACCAACCTCACCATAAGTGAGGAACAGTTGGAGGGAGTTAAACCTGTGACCCTTGGTACGCTCTAAGTAGTAACTAAGGGCTCTTTTCACATCTAAACTGTGCAGCCTCCTCCTGCCAGAGGAGGAATGGTCAGTGAAGTACACTGGAAGAGACATAGATTGATTAAGGTGGAAATCTGAAACCACCTTAGGCAAGAACTTCCTGTTAGTCCTGAGGACCACCTTATCTCTATGAAAGGAGATAAAATCAGGCTCCACTGACAAAGCTTGTAATTCACTTGTCGTCTGGCAGAAGTGATGGCTACCAGAAACACAGTCTTCAAGTCAAGTACTTAAGCTCTGCTGAAGACAAAGGCTCAAAAGGGGGTTGCATAAGCTGAGCAATGCAAACATTAAGGTCCCAGGCAGGGGCAGGGTCCCTGAATGGAGGGTTGGTGTGAAGCAATCCCTTGAAAAACTTGGGAGAATATAGGGTGAGCTGAAAGAGAAGAGAGCTTACCTGCTGAAATAAAAGTAGACACAGCTGCCAGATGCACTTTCAGTGTAGCTGGTCTCAGCACCAAGCTATTTAAGTGGACCATATAATCAAGGACTGTGGTCAGATCAACAGATTCTGGGGAAATATGCTTCCCAGAGCACCATATGGAAAATCTTTTCCATTTCGAATTATAAGTAGCCCTGGTGGAAGGTTTTCTAGAAGCCTTCAGGATATCCATTACACCTTGGGAGAGGTGTAAATCAGCAAACTCTAACTCTTCAAGAGCCAGGCCTTGAGATTGAGAGATTTGAGATTCGGGTACCAAACCCTCCCCTGAGCACAGGTTAACAGGTTGTAATTCCTGGGAAGACACAGGGGAAGATGGACTGCTAAGGACAGTAGGAGTGGATACCAGGGCTGTCTGGCCCAGTCTGGAGCAATCAGGATCATCTTGCAGGGTTGAGATCTGATTTTGACCAGCACTTTGAACAGGAGAGGGAAGGGGGGAAAGCATAGAGAAACTTCCCTTCCTAATTGAGAACTAAGGTGTCTAGGGGGACTGAACCCAACACTGGGGGCCTGCAGCAAAAAAGGGGAAGTTGGTGATTGTCTGGGGCTGCAAAAAGATCTATCTGCGGGGTGCCCCATCTGGAAAATATCACCTCCAAGACCAGGGGGTCCAGTGACCATTCGTGATGGCCCTGGGAAATCCTGCTGAGAGCATCTGCCAGGACATTGTCCTTGCCTGGGAGGTGAACTGCTGTGAGGGAGGTGTTCAGGGAGTAAGCCAGAGACCACAACTTCATTGCTTCAGTGCACAAGGCCGTAGACCAAGTGCCTCCTTGCTTGTTGATGTACCACATTGTGGTGGTGTTGTCTGTTCTGACCTGCACAACTTTGTTCTGAACAGATTTGGAAAAAGCTTGAAGTGCTAGAAATACTGCTCTGAGTTCCAACAGATTGATGTGGTGCAGAGATTCCTGAGGGGGACCACAACCCCTGGGTGGTGAGGTCGCCCATGTGAGCCCCCCACCCCAAGAGGGAGGCATCTGTAGTAAGGATTAAAGAGTGAGACTGAGTGACAAAGGGAACCCCTTGTCTCAGATTGTTCTGATCCTGCCACCACTGTAGGGCCTGGATCAGGGTTTGAGTTACTGGGATCAATTTGGTCAGAGGGTCTTTCCTTTGAGACCAAAAGGCTCTCAAATGGAACTGAATGTCCCTCATCTGAAATCTTGCTCCCTGCACTACTGCTGTAGAAGCAGCCATGTGCCCCAGGAGCTGTAGAAAATGCCTTGCTGGTCGAGACACCTGCAGGGTGAATGAGGAAGCCAGAGAGACCAGGGTCCTTGCCCTGTCCACGGGAAGGAAGGCTCTGGCCTCCTCTGTGTCTAGCTCTACACCTATGAAGGTGAGGAGCTGGACAGACTCTAGAACTGACCTTGGAAGATTTAGAAGGAAACCCAAAGAAGTGAGCAGTTGCTGAGTTATCTGTAAGTGTAACTTGACTTGGTCTGGGGACTGGCCTGCACATGAGCCCAGTCGTCCAGGTGAGGAAGATGGCAATCTTTGCCTTCTTAGAGAAGCAACTACCACTGCCAGGCATTTGTGAATACCCTTGGAGCAGAGGTGAGGCCAAAGGGAATTGCTCTGAACTGGTAATGGCCTGAGGCAGCTCGAAACCTGAGGTACTTTCGATGGGAGCTTCTGGCGAATATGGAAGTAGGCATCCTTGAGGTCCAGGGACACTAGCCACTCCCTGGCCTTAGAGAGGTAGAATAATTCCCAGAGTCACCATTTTGAATTTTGGTTTAAAGGTGCTTGTTTAAGTATCTGAGATCCAGGATGAGCTGCCATTCTCCTGTCTTTTTTGGGGTAAGGAAGTACTTGGAGTACAATCCTTTGCCCTGGTGTAGGGGTGGAACCCTTTCCACAGCTCTGAGAGCTAGGAGGGAAGAGACCTCTGCCTCTAAGGCAAGTGCCTCTGATGGATTTGCAGGTGGAAAGAATCTGGTTCTCATCTTTGGAAACTTTTTGAAGCGGAGAACTAGTCCCTGGCTTACTACTTCCAGGACCCATCTGTCTGATGTCAGAGACTCCCAGTCCTGGACAAAGTAAGCCAGCCTGCCCCCTACAGGTAGCTGAGAATCAGCCCTGACAACCCCATCAGAGTGCCTGTTTGGCAGGGGCTTTGGGCTGAGGGGTGGAAGCAGGCCTCGTGTACCCGTCTGCCTCTCCTCTAAGAACCCCTTGGGCATAAGCAGAAGAGGAGGCCTGGGCTTGGTAAAAGGCCTATGAAAAGGCCTGCCCTGCCCTCATGGAGCTGCCTTTGAGGAGTGGCCTGCCTTTCTTTGGCCTGTGCACTCCTATAGGTGGTCCTCTACTCATCCATTTTTTCATGTAATTCTCGTTTGCTCCCAAACAGAGAATTACCTACAACAGGAAAATCCATGGCCTTAGTCTGGGTATCCTGTGACAGGCTAGTACATCTGAGCCAAGCCATTCTTTGAAGTGCCACAGATGTAGCCATGACTCTAGATGACACATCATTGGAGTCTACTGCAGCACGGAATTGCACCTGGATGCCTCAATACCATCAGCAGCCACCTGCTCCAGCTCCTTGGCAAGCTGGCCAGGGACTGTTTGCTAGGGCCATAACAGTGTCCCATCTGGATTTTTGATACCTAGCAGTATAGGTCATATAATTGGCCTGTCTGAGTCCCAAGGATGCTGCCATGTACTGTTTTGCCATGGCGCCAATCCTCCTGGAGTCCTTGTCCGGGTGTGTAAGCCAAGGGAATGTTTGCCTTATCACAGGCTGCAGCCTGCACTACCCCAACATGGCTGCATTGTTGTGTAAGGAACTCCATGTCTGAGCCTGACAATGTATACCTCTTGTCCATTCTTTTATCCACAGGAGGTATAGTGTTAGGAGTCTTTAAAATCTTAAATGTCTGTTTCCGAAAAGATTTGTGCAAGGGAATAGACAGCCTCCTAGACTCTGGGATATCCATCATTTCCACATAGTCAGGCTCCTCCTGGTCATCCACAGCTTGTTCCATAGGAAGCTGGAGGGTTTCAGCCACTTTTTTATAAAACATGAAATGGGAGGGGGACTCAGAAAGCCTAGGAGGAGACACTCCTGAAGGTCTGTCTGGGGAGATGTCCGGGTCAATGGGCACATCCAGACTTTCAAATCCACATTCACTTTCCTCATACTCCTCTTCCTCCTCCTCCGGTTCATAAAATTCCTCTAATTCATACTCTTGAACCGGTGGAACCGGCCGAACAGAGCGCCTGCCTGATGGTGCCGGTTCGGTCGGAACCGGGGAAAGTGACTGAACAATTTTGATCGCTTTGGCTATTTCTTCAACGGTTGGAGAGGAAAGTTTTGGCTCCACACCAGCTGATTTTTCTTTTCTAGTTCTTTTAGCCGGAACCGACTCTTCAGAATTGGCTCTCTTGCCGTAGAAGTCTCGCCTGGTCAGAGGGACTCCTGGCTCAGTTTGAACCGAACCGGGCTGGCCATCCGTTCAGCGGACTTTTGGCCTCCTTTCCTGAGCCTTCCAGCCTCTTTTCTAGGGTAGCTGCAGGAAATTTTGCAAATCTGGCAGTCTGCATTGAGGTGGTCAAACCCCAGACAAAACACAGGTGGTGTGGGGTCAGCCTTGGCAAAGACTTCCCCACACACACTGCAGTGTTGAAACCCAGTGGGTCGGTTTTCTTTTGGGTTTCTCAGACATAGTGCCAGTCCTAACCAAACTTACCCTTTTATGGCAATCCGCCAGGCAAGACCCTCTTATCGGTTCCCAACCGTGTCACGGGTGGTGGAAAAAACCGTAATAAAATCTGTTTTTTTTAGAACCGATAAGAACCGGTAACTACACTCTAAAAGCACAATTTAAGATTTTTTAAACAACTTGATTGGTTCAAACGGAACCGATAAACCGTTTACAAGTTCCACACAGAATAGAATAAAATAAAACCTATCTAGTACTCACAAATACCACAGACAGAGACTGAACCGACAGGTTACGGTTTTAATTCGGTCAAAAACTGAGAAAAGCGGTACTTTAACCGACAAATTAAACCGAGCAGAAGGAGAAATCTCCAGAGCGACTGTTCAGTGAGGCGGAGTAAAGAATCTGACAGTTTGAGTTTAAACAGCAACAGACACAGTCTCAAATGAGTTCGAGCTCAGCGTTCCATGCCTGGCATGGAAAGTTAACTCTTTCATCTCCGGGGCAGTTCGAAGGTTGGGACTCACTGATACTGTCAGAATAAAGCAAGACTTCATGTTGTTTGAATCATAGGTAACTCTATGATTAGGGGTATTCACTGGGGAAAGAAAGGGAACCCAAATGCGAGCAGGAGTGTGGTCTTTATGCCAGGGATGACAGCAGGGAAGGTGGGCCCAAGAATAAGGGAAATAGTAAGGGATGCTGGAGGAAAGCCTAATTTAGTTATACATTTGGGAATCAATGACTTAGTTGGGGAGGAGGCTGAGGCAGTGCAAAGTTGGTTTAGGGAGTTAGGGAACAGCTAGAGGGAGGAAGAAATTTGCTGGCCTTCGCAGAGGTGACACCAGTACCACGGGCCAGCACGGCCAGGAAAAGAAGAATAGAGGATTTTAATGACTGGCAGAGGAAATGATGTAAGGAAGAGATGTTTATCTGTATTGGGAACTGGGAGGAGACCTGGTCAAACAAAGCACTTTTTTCACCAGACAGGCTACACCTCAGTAGGGAGGGTTTGAGGGTACTCGGGGACAAAATGGGAGAATACATAACCACTACTCTTAATTTTAACTATGGGGGAGGCAGCAGGCGTGCAAGCCCACAGACTCCGAGAAGAGGAGGTCAGTGAACCTTCCCTCCCCACCTCCACAGTGAGGGAAAAGGTCTGGAGGGAGGAGGTGGAAGGGGCGAGAACACAGTTAGCAAAGGGTGGAGAGGGTGAGGAACACATAACAAGGGTACATGGAGGAGTGCACACAGAGGGGATAAATGTGAATAGAAGAATAGAAGGAAGAGAGGGAAGGTCAGATTCTAGGTGGAAGGTGGTGTCTCTCAATGCGTGAAGTCTTGTAAACAAGATGGACAACCTGCTGGCACTATTTGCAGACAGGAGGGTGGACATAGCTGCAGTAACAGACTTGGGCATCATCACACCATGACTGGGACCTTGCCATCCCTGGACATAAACTATACAGAAGGGACAGGGTAGTCGGGAAGGGGGGAGGGATGGCAGTTTATATCAGGGAAGGAATAACTTGCGAAAGGGAGGAGTCGGGGGAAGGGGAGGTTGAGGCATTATGGGTTCAATTAAGGTCCAATAGAGGGAGAAAGGTGAGTTTGGGGGTGGTTTACAGATCACCCAAACAGGATGAGGAGAGGGACAGGGAACTGAGCTCACAAATATTGGAAGCTGTGGGGAAAGGAGAGGTGGCAATTGTGGGGGACTTCAGCCTGCCCAAGGTGGACTGGAGCATAGCATCCACAACATGTGTTAGGAGTCAGGTGATCCTGGAAGGACTGCAGAGTGGGTTTCTGACTCAGAGTGCCACAGAACCAACAAGAGCCGAGGCAATTCTTGATTGGGTGCTCACAAATGGGGAACATGTACAGGAAATAATGGTCAGAGAGCCACTGGGTGGAAGTGACCATTGCACAGTGTGGTTCCAGTTGGATATCGGTAGGGAAAGCATCCTGACTAAGACCAAAATCTTGGATTACAGTAGGGCGGACTTCAGGAAAATGGGCAAAGTGCTAAGAAGCCACCTGGCAGGCATCAGAGCAGATATGGGGGTGGACCAAAGGTGGTCCATCATTAAGGAAGGAATACTGGTTGCCACAGATGAGTGTGTTAGGCCCAGGGGGAAGAATACAAAGGCCAAAACGCCCCACTGGTTCATTTCTGGGGTTGCTCAGGCAGTAAGGCAAGAGAGGTTGGCCTATAGAAAATTCAGGAAGACAAAAAGAGATGTGGATAGGGAAAATTAGCCAAGGTTGGCTAGTGAGGAAAGTAAGGAAGTCAGGTGAGCAAAGGCCCAGAAGGTTACGCACTGTAAGAAAGCAGCAGCAAAGGCAAACAAGATGCTGGGATGCATTACTAGGGGGATCAGTAGTAGGAGAGAGAAGGTTATACTGCTCTTGAACAGGTCCCTGGTAAGGCCTCATCTACAAGTATGGGGTTCAGTACTAGTACCCACACCTCAAAAAGGACATTGACCTGCTGGAGAAGATCCAGAAGAAGGCTACAAAGATGATAGTGGGTCAGCATGGTAAGGCATATGAAGAGAGGTTGAGGGCACTGAACATGTACTCCCTGGAAGACAGGAGAGACAGCGGGGACATGATTGGGACTTTCAAGTACTTGAAAGGGATAAATAAGGTGGATAAGGAGAATCACTTTAAGCTGAGTGGCAACCATAACACAAGGGGGCAAGTCTTAAGCTGGAGGGTGGGAGGTTCAGGAGGGAGGTCAGCAAGCACTTATTCACAGAAAGGGTGGTGGACACCTGGAATGCACTGCTGGAAGAGGTGATCTCGTTGAAGACAGTGGGCAGCTTTAAGAGAGGCTGGGATAAGCATAGGGGAAAGTAAGGATCATGGGTAGGAAGGATGGGAGGTATGAGGAGGGAGGAAGGGCAGGGACAGTAGCTCAAGCTGTGTACTCTGCAATACGAGCAGACTAGATAGACCAAATGGCCTTTTTCTGCTGACTTCTTCGTATGTTTATATGTTAAGATTTCAATATTACTTGATTACCCAGAATTCATTAGAGATTTTAAGCCCTGACTTTCAGCAGCAGTAGAGGCTAACTGGTACTTAAATAGTGAGTAGCTGATTTACAGCATAGTTTCCCAAAGTAACATACTGTATTGCTACTGTAAATTACTGATTGGCACTTTCTGGTAGTCTTGTCAGTTTAATGGTGAAGGACAGTGTTGAAATGACAGATAAATCCCTTAGAATGCTGACAGAATTAGAACATAAAGTAATTCTGGACAGCTATATCATTCCATGGCACAGCAAGGGTTAAGCAAAGAAATAATACATTTCTTATACAAACTGACCTTATGTTTTACACAGGCAGCCAATGAATAAGAACACATATAAAGCACACAAGTAAAAAAGTAAATACTTTTTTGGTACCAGTTGTTTTCTGTATGTATTGTTTAAATACATTTATACAATGACTGTGAGAACAACATTTTGCAAATAAGTGCATTTTTTTTATGTGCAACAGGCCCGAAGTGGAAATAAATAATTTATTTCAATTTTAGGTAGGTCATCAGCATTTATTTCCACTTCAGGCTGGTCACAAATGAGCTCTTAACCAATGACAGTACAGCTTGAGCAATGCCTGATGACATCACAATTGTATCTGCTGCAGTTAAAAACAGAGCAGTGAAATCAAACAGAAAGAGTATCATCTTCATTGAAAGAACTAATCTTGCAAGATAAGCACTGTCATTGTATAAATAACATATGCCATGGGTTGACTAAAAATTTCACATTTATTTTAATCTGCAGGGTTTGACCTTTAAAACCTCCCGTGGCTCTGCCATTCATCAAGTCATCGAGGTCAAAACCTGCAGATAAATATAAATGTGATATTTTAGTCAACCATGCTTATCCTATACATATATATATATATATATATATATATATATATATATATATATGTATATATACAGAGGAGAGAGAGAAAATTTGAAAATTGGAATGTAAATATTTAATTTTACTTACTAAATGGTTGCTTAAAAAAGCCTTACATAGGAGAAACATCAAGACAGATGAAATAAAAGGAACTTTGAAAAGCGTGTTGAGGCATTTTTTTGCCAGAGCAGCCATCCCCATTTGTGTCCCAATAGGAGAACTGAAAACTATTTGCAAATCTTTAAAAATAAACTATTAGCACTTCAAGAAAAAGACATGCCAAAAAGACCTTATACAATAAAAGTGGCAAAATGCCACCATGGCAAGAAAAATTGCAAAACTGATATACAGGAAGAAAAATTCCATCTAATACCAATACCATTAGATATAAAAAAAAATCTGTTAGAACTTGCAAAGCTGAAATCAGGAAAGCAAAAAAGGGATCTGAAATAAAATAAGCTATGAACAAGAAAAATCCCAAAGTCTTCTAAAGCCATATGACTTCTGAAACAGGTAAAGGAATTAAGGTAGGTCCACTTGTCAGGGAAAACAGTAATAACTAGGGAACCTGAAAGGGATAAATGTTTTCAACGCCTATTTTTGCTTTATTTTCAAGACTAAAGATAATTGTCCCGCAGTATCAGTCATTGGGATATTGGCATCCGAAAGGACCTCGTTACTAAAACATACTGAAAAAGTTATAAACTTGATGCATTTATTTTTTATTTATTTGTAACTTAACTGGATAAGACCCAAGAGCATTAGATGCCCATTTTCGGGGGGGCAGAACTGGACAGCCTCTCACCTAAATTGTTAAAGAAAACTGCATATCTATTTCCATGGGAGGCACACTGAGCCAAGGCATGTTTCCAGGTGCAACTCGATGGAGAGGGAGGGGAAAAAGAAAAGGATTGGACTGGAAAATCCTGGCAACTATGCACTTATCAGCCTCACTTCCATAAAGTTATGAAGTCAATAGTGAAGGACGTACTAAAGGTATAACTGACAGACAACAAAATGGATTTACAAAAAGTAGGCTCCTTGCATTTAGTGATAACAGAGACATTTTGATATCCTTCTTCAAATTACTGTACTTGTCACTTTCCTTTTTGGGGTTCTGATATTTAATCATGCAAGCCTGGTAACTGGCAATACAGATGCCCAGTGAGGTGGATGCATAAGTCTGTCTATCCATAATGTCCAATGTTCAGGTTTCTTTGTGAGGCAGAAAATAGTTCATATGATGTGGAACCCGGGACTTACCATGAGCAGCCATAATGATCAACAAGTTAGTTTCCGGCTGGGTGGTATAAAAAGCCTTAAAAGAGGGGGGCAGGACATTGTCTATCTACAGTGGCGTGAAAAAGTATTTGCCCCCTTCCTGATTTTCTCTATTATTGCATATTTGTCACACTGGATGTTTTCAGGTCTTTAGACAAACTATAATATTAGATAAAGGGAACCTGAGTGAACAAATAACACTTTTTTTTTTTTTACTTATTTCATTTATTTAATGAAAAAAGTTAACCAACACCAACGGGCACTGTGTGAAAAAGTAATTGCCCCCTAGTTAAATCAACCCAATTAAAGGGATAATTAGAGTCAGCTGCTTGAACACAGCCAGGCTTGATTACAGCCAGCCCTGCTCAATATAAATCTCACTTATTTTGACCCTACCATCAGAGTCACGTTGCTAGCACAAAGATTCAACAAGCACATTATGCCATGATCAAAAGAAGTTCCTGAAAAGATCAGAAAAATTTGTTGCCCTCTATCAGTCTGGAAAGGGTTACAAAGCTATTTCTAAGGCTCTGGGACTCCATCGAACCACAGTGAGAGCCATAATCTCAAATGGAGAACACTTGGAACAGTAGTGAATCTTCCCAGGAGTGGCGGCCTGCCAAAATTACTCCAAGGGCGAGCGTGAAATCATTCAGGAAGTCTCAAAGGATCCTAAAACAACATCCAAAGAACTGCAGGCTTCTCTTGCCTCAGCTAAGGTCAGTGTTCACGACTCCACAATCAGAAAGAGACTGGGCAAAAATGGGCTTCATGTGAGAGTAGCAAGGTGGAAACCACTGCTAACCAAGAAGAACATAAATGCTCGTCTCTCATTTGCCAAGAAGCACCTGGATGATCCACAAGCCTTTTGGGAAAATGTTCTATGGACAGATGAGTCTAAAGTGGAACTTTTTGGATGACATGGATCCCATAATGTCTCACGTAAAGCAAACACAGCATTCCACAGTAAGAACACCATACCAACAGTCAAACATGGTGGTGGTAGTGTGATGGTGTAGGATGCTTTGCTGCCTAAGGACCTGGATGACTTGCCATAATTAAAGGAACCATGAATTCTGCTCTGTACCAGAAAATTCTTAAGGAAAATGTCCGGTCATCCTTCCGTCAGCTGAAGCTGAAGCGTAGTTGGGCCATGCAGCAAGACAATGATCCAAAACACAAAAGCAAGTCCACATCAGAATGGCTAAAAAGAAGTAAAATTAAAGTTTTGAGTGGCCTAGTCAAAGTCCAGACTTAAACCCAATAGAGATGCTGTGGCAGGACCTGAAGCGAGCAGGTCATGCTCAAAAACCTACCAAATGTTACTGAATTAAAGCAGTTCTGTGAGGAAGAGTGGTTAAATTCCTCCACAGATGTGAAAGACTGATATTGAATTCTAGGAAGTGTTTGGTTGCAGTCATGCAGCTAAATGTGGCATAACCAGTTATTAAGTGTAAGGGGCAATTACTTTTTCACACAGTGCCAGTTGGTGTTAGTTAACTTTTTTTCATTAAATAAGTGAAATTAAAAAAAAAAACAAGTGTTATTTGTTCACTCAGGTTCCCTTTATCTAATATCACATTTTCTCTAAAGACCTGAAAACATCCAGTGTGACAAATATGCAATAATAGAGAAAATCAGGAAGGGGGCAAATACTTTTTCACGCCACTGTACTTGAGAGGAACAGTGAGTAATGCACTTGATCTGTGCCAGGCAGCCACAGTAACATCCTCCAAAGCAGAGCAAATGGGAGGAATGATCACTGAAGGAGATGTGAGGACCTCAAGGGATTCATACAGATTCCTCTTAGTGGACCCCTATTCCTCACCAGCAAAGCCTAGCTTATCCTGCATGAGGTGAAGCAAAGTCAAAAACTGAGGCATCTTTAGAGGGAGATCTGGATGTATAAACCACAGTGTCTTCACTATAGGAGAAGACAGTGGAATTAAAACCACAACCAAAACCGGGTTGTTTTTTCTCAAAATCCCCTTCTTCCATTCCTAGATCTGGATAATATCCTCTTCCTCAGGCTGAGGAAGAGTGGGAGGAACCACAGGGGCCACAGCCAGCTGAGGCAGTGACAGGTGTGGCACAGGATCAGGGACTGCAGTCTTAGAGGAACCCAGAGCAGGCAGATGGAAGAAATGGTAACAGCTTCCACAGCAGAAGTTGCTGAAATAACAGAGACAGTAGCCAAAAGAGCACATGCATCGGTGATGCAAGCCTGATTAGTTGATGAAGAAAATAATGATGGGTCATTGCTTGTCAAAGATGCACTAGGAATGGGCTGCATGCCACTGACAAGAGAGCAAACCTGAACTTAAGTGTCTGAATGATGGTCGAGCTGATGACAGAGGCTCGTGGAGCAGCTTGAGACTTACCCTCATGGGAATTCAGTGGTGACCTGGATTGGGAGGAAAAATTGGAATTTTGTAATGGAGCAGCCCAATACTCACCTTCATGGGAATTCAATGGTGATCTGGATTGGGAGGATGATTTGGGATATTTGTAGTGGAGCAGCCTGAGACTCATATTCATGAGAATTCAATGGTGACCTGGACTGGGAGGAAGATTTGGGATGTTTGTAATGGAGCAGCCTGAGACTTACCCTCATGGAAATTCAAAGGTAACCTGGATTGGGAGGAATATTTGGGATGTTTGTAATGGGGTAGCCTGACACTTGCCCTCATGAGAATTCAGTGGTGACCTGGGCTGGGAGGAAGATTTGGGATGTTTGTAATGGAGCAGCCTGAGACTTACCCTCATGGGAATTCAATGGTGACCTGGACTGGGATGAAGATCTGGGATATTTGTGATGGAGTAGCCCGAGACTTACCTTCATAGGAATTCAATGGTGACCTGAACTGGGAGGAAGATTTGGGATATTTGTCATAGAGTAGCCAGAGACTCAACCTCATGGGAATTCATTGGTGACCTGGACTGGGAGGAAGATTTGGGATGTTTGTAATGGAGTAGCCCGAGACTTATCCTCATGGGAATTCGATGGTGACCTGGACTGGGAGGAAAATTTGGGATGCCTGTAATGGAGCAGTCTGAGACTCAACCTCATGGGAATTCAATGGTGACCTGGATTGGGAGGAAGATTTGGGATGTTTGTAATGGAGCAGCCTGAGACTTACTCGCATGGGAATTCAATGGTGACCTGGATTGGGAGGAAGACTTGGGATGTTTGTAATGGAGCAGTCCGAGACTCAACCTCATGGGAATTCAATGGTGACCTGGATTGGAAGGAAGATTTGGGATATTTGTAATGGAGTAGCCAGAGATTCACCCTCATGGGAATTCAATGGTGACCTGGATTGGGAGGAAGATTTGGGATGTATGTAATGAAGCAGCCCGAGACTCAGCCTCATGGGAATTCAATGGTGACCTGAATTGGGAGGAAGATTTGGGATGTTTGTAATGGAGCAGCCTGAAACTCACCCTCATGGGACTTCAATGGTGACCTGGATTGGGAGGAAGATTTGGGATGTTTGAATTCAATGGTGACCTGGATTGGGAGGAAGATTTGGGATGTTTGTAATGACGATCAGCTGAAGGGGCCTTTTTTGACGACTTCTTTGTTGAATGTTATATTTGCTGTGACAGCGACAGCATGGAGATCTGTGGAGTTCCCAAGCAGCAGATCCAGTAGAGCAAACTGGCAATCCCAAGGTGGGTGCCTTTCCATTTTCTGCAGGAAATTCACTAAAGCCTTCCAGCAGTTTCTTCTTGTGGCCTGGATGAAACTTTGACAAACAGCCCAGCTTTTCACAACTTGCAAAAGGCCCAGGCAGCAAATAAAAAGAGTGTGAGCTTTGCCGTTAAATATTTTCACACTGCATGGATAGAACTGGAAAAGCTAAAATTTATTTGGAGGAATCGATGAAGGCATGCAATAACAATAAAAGTAAGTAAAACATTAAGAAATTGAACTTCAGTTGACCAAAACTGGTGAAGGCATCTTCCATGGTCTGATAGGCAGTGGGAGAAAAGGCTGAGAAGGTATTGGGCTGCCAAAATTATAAAAGTGGCACCTATGTTTGTCAAGATGGATGGCCTCAGCAAAAATGTGTACCAGTGGTCCTGATGTCAACAGCTTCCAGTTCCAAAGGTGTTGCTTTGTGGTGGGAGATGTTCAAAGAAGATAACTGGTACCTGTATCTAGATGATTTCTTCACCCCATGTGGTGCAGCATTTCTTTAAGACTTACAATGTTTCTTATGTACTGGGATACTAGTTTAAGAACCAGATCATAGTGTAAACCTGGAATAGACTTGATTTTCAAGACACGTACACATGGCCAGCTTTTAATGAAAAAAAAAAAATGAACACATAAATGTCACAATCTGGCAGAAAAGAAGGATTTTATTTACAGTACTCTCAGGCAGTAGGTATACCTCTGAAATCAATAAAGATCTTTGAAACTGCATTTGATTTTCCAATACTTTATGATGTCTGTTGCTGCATGTTGTGCTACTCTGTGAGAACAGGTTTTTAAAAACATGTTTTAATCCAAATCTTATTCAAAACTTGCAAATTTACAAGAAAAAAATTAAAAGGTTCTGTGAGAATGTAATAGTATAACGAGATTATTTACAAGAACAGAGTTAAAAAGCATGTAAAGAAATGTAAAAAACAGCCTCATACATTTCCAAAGAACAACCGAACATAGTTACTGGTACATAAGACAGTACCCACTCCCATGCAACATATCTCAAAGTTCAACTTGAGCAGTGTGGAAACTGATTTCTGAATTTAGCCAGTGTAGATTAGCTCAAACTGAAGAGCCAAGTTCTTCCCCCTCACAGTTCCAGTAAACGGAAGGGATAAAGGCGCTTCAAGTCCCATCCTTCAGCAGCACAACTGATTCTTTCAAAATAGTGCGATTTTTTTTGGCTAACCAGGGAAAGACATGCAGTAAAATTACACATAGGGCAATATTAACGAATGCAATTATGCACTCAAACCCAGATGACATAGGGAACATTATTAACAAACAAGGGGCCTGTTTGTTAAGTATTAAGATTAAATCAAACTGGTCTGTGTTCCACAATGATATTCAATGTACAGTCTTCACAGATCTTATAAACCGATGGAGACCGAGAGTAATTTTTATTGTAACTATTTGGTTAGGTATGATTACAGACCAGTATGTATAAATCTCCATTATAAACACTTGTTGTGCATGTGCAGTACATATGAAACAAAGATTAACTTCCACTCCACCTCAGTTGTTCTCAGGCACGTGGTAAGCCATTTGCACTTCACAGCATGAGGTAACTCAAAAATACAGGTTACTCACCTGTAACAGGAGTTCTAGGAATGGTATATGTTGTTCATCCACACTTATTGGCAGGTTCCTTGCCACTTTAAATCTTGCCGGAAGGTCTTCAAGCTGGCTCCTCCCACCCACCCGGGTGGTAAAACTCTCGGCTCCGCCCCATGATGCCAGATCTGGCCTGCTGGAAGCTCAGGTTGTGCGTCGAAGCCGGGGAGGTCGGGTGGGTCGTGTGGATGAACAACATATACCATTCCTAGAACTCCTGTTACAGGTGAGTAACCTGTATTTCTAGGACATGGATATGTTGTTCATCCACACTTATTGGCAGACTCCAGCAGTTCTCCGGGAGGAGGGAGGCGCACACCCCAATACTTACTTGGGAAATAAGGACTGGAGAATCGAGGTCCCAAAACCAGCATCCCGGCGTGACTCAAGGTCGATGTGGTAATGGGTAATAAAGGTGTGTGCTGACTTCCAGGTAGCAGCCCTGCAGATTTCCTGGATAGGGACGTCCCTGGAAGCAGCCACCGATGCAGCAGTATGACGGGTAGAATGAGCTCTTATCCCTCTGGGAGGCTCCATGCCCGCCAACTTATAGCAGCGATCTATGCAGGAGGTGACCCACCTGCCTATCGTCCGCTTGGCTCATGTCTGCCAGATGGGGCTTCAGCGTAGGTGACAAACAGCTGGCGAACCTCTCCCCGAATTTCAGCCGTGCGCTCCTTATAATAAGCGGCGCCCTTCTGGAGTCAGAGTATGGAGCCTATATTCGGCCTCCGAGTGTGATTGGGTAGAACACCGGCAGAGTCAGCACCTGGTTAAGGTGAAACTCGACACCACCTTTGGAAGGAATTTCGTGGGGGGCGCAGGACAACCTTGTCCCTGTGGAAGACATGGTAAGGAGACTCGATGCAAAGCGCCTGGAGCTCTCCCATCCTTCTGGCTGACGTGATAGCCACCAAGAAGGCGGTCTTCCACGACAGGTGAGAGAGTTCACACCTGTGCATTGGTTCGAATGGCTTGCCCATGAGCTTTGCCAGTACCAGCAGTAGATCCCACGGAGGTGGAGGTTCTCGCACCGGAGGGGAAATGTGATCAAGGCCTTTGAAAAAGCGCCTGACCACCTTTTCCTGCGCCACCGACTGCTTCCCGGCCCGCGCCCGGTAAGCAGAGATGGCTGCCAGGTGCACCTTTAGGGTCGTTGACCTAAGCCCTTGACTAGAAAGGGACCATAAATAGTCCAAAATGCTTGACACAGAACAGGAGGAAGGGTCCAAGCCCTTGCCCTGACACCAAATGGAGAATCTCTTCCATTTGAAGGCGTAGCATTTTCTGGTCGACTCCTTACGGGACACCTCAACAACATTGAGGACCTCGTCGGAAGACCCAAGGCCTGGAACTCTAGCCGCCAGGAACCAGGCCATCAGGTGCAGGATTGAAGGTCCGGATGGAACACCTTCCCCAATTGACTGAGAGCAGGTCCGGTGAGCTGGAAGCTGCCTCGGGAGCCTGGAGCTGAGGCTGAGGAGATCTGGGTACCAGAACTGGCGGGGCCAGTCTGGGGCTATCAGGATCACCTGCGCCTTGTCCTCCCTTGCTTTGAGAAGCACCTTGTGAATCAAGGAAATGGGGAAAGGTGTAGAAAGGCCGGGGTCCACAGCCTCAAGAGGCATCCCCTGCGAGAGCCCCCGCTGAGGCGGGGGCATGAAACAGCCTCAGCTTTATGCTCTCCTGAGGCAAACAGGTCCACCTGAGGTGTGCCCCAGTGGAGAACAGATCTTGTACTACCTCCGGCAGGAGAGACCACTCGTGAGATGCAGCCCCTATCCGTCTCAGGGCATCGGCCAGGGTGTTGGAGGCTCCCCACATGAATGGCTAGGAGATCCGCCTCCAGGCGCTGCACAGTGACCAAATCTTGAGAGCTTCCTTGCATAGAAGCATGGAAGCGTCCTGCCCTGGCGGTTCAGGTAGTACATGGTCGTGGTATTGTCCATCTGGACTTGGACCACTTGACCCCGGAGAAACGGAGCAAAGGTGGTGAGAGCTAGGCGGACCGCTCGGAGCTCCAGCAGGTTGATGTGGCATCGGGACTCCCGCGGGGACCAGAGGCCATGCACTCGGTGTTCCCCCAGATGGGCACCCCAACCCATCAGAGAGGCATCGGTCGATAGAGAGACTGTAGGCTCAGGGCGGACAAACGGGATGCCCTCCTGCAGATGGAATGGAACCGTCCACCACTGGAGAGCGTTCCACATCTCCTGGGTCACTATCACTAGCTGGTCCAAAGGATCGCGTTGCCGACCACTGGCTGGCCAGTCCCCACTGAAGGGGCGCATGTGCCAGCTGGCCCAGCGGACCATGCTGGTACAGGCCGCCATGAGACCCAGAAGGCGCAGGAAGTCCCGGGCAGGGCGCAATTGCCCAACCAGAAATGATTGGGCAAAGGAGGTAAGAACCTCGGCCCTGTCCGCCGGGAGCCGTGCTCTGGCTCGAAGAGAGTCGAGCTCTGCCCCGATGAACAGGATTGCCTGCTTCGGCTCGAGTTCCGACTTGGCCTCGTTGATGAGAAGGCCAACTCGAGAGTAAACCTGGAGGGCCAGATCTCTGGACCACTCCACCTCCCGTCTGGAGGAGGCTGCTATCAGCCAATCGTCCAGGTAAGGGTACACCCGGACCCCTCGGCGCCACAGGAATGCTGTCACCACTGCCATGCATTTGGTGAAGACCCTGGGAGCTGGAGATAAGCCGAAGGGCATGGCTCGGAACTCAAACAGGGATCCCTCTGCTCGAAAGCGGAGGAATCTCCGATGTGACGGACGGATAGGGACATGAAAGAATGCATCCTGTAGGTCCAGAGAGCAGAACCACACGCCGTGTTCCAGAGATGGTATTATCTGCGCCAGAGTGACCATCCTGAAGGTTCGAGACCTTAGGAACTTGTTCAGGTCGTGTAGGTCGAGAATGGGGCGCCAGCCCCCCGTCCGTTCGGAACCAGGAAATACCTGGACACGAACCCCGGGTCTCAAGGGGGGTCCTCCACCTCCGTGATCACCTCCTTTTGGAGGAGGAGAGCGATGTCAGCTCAGCGAGCCGCCAGTGAGGCTGCGGACCCCGAGGTGTGACGGCCCTGAAGGGCGGAGCCTACTCGAATTCCAGAGGTAGGCCTTTTCCCACCACCTCCAGTACCCACCTGTCCGTGGTAACAGCGGATCAGGCGGAAAAGAAGTGTCTGAGCCGTCCCCCCACGGGGGGAACCAGGGGTGAGGTGACAGGGATGGGAGCGACACCCCTCAGCCCGTCACTGGGCAGGCTTGGAGGAGGGACCGGCCGAGGGACCTCCTGGGCCTTTACCTCCCTGCTTCCTGTTGGAGGAAGCCGACGGCTTGGGCTTGGGATACCGAGGTCGAGCCTGCTGGCCCTGACGTTGCTGGGCCGGGCGCGCCGTGGGCGCAGAAGGACGAAAGGGCTTAGGCTGTGGCTTGCGGCCTTTGTCCTTCTGAGCGGAAGAGACCGAGTCCAAGGTAGCACTGGACTTCTCGATCCTCTGCAGGTGACCTTCCACCCCAGGGCCGAAGAGGTCAGTCCCCAAAAAGGGAACATCCGCCAACTTGTGCTGGGTATCCGAGGTAAAGGTGGATTTCCTCAGCCAAGCCCGACGACGCATGGCCACTGCGGCCGCCACAGACCTGGCACATGAGTCCCCGATGTCTAACGCAGTCTGGAGCTGCCGTTTAGCCACTGCCCTGCCCTGGTCCCACACCTGCCTGATGGTAGTCTGCAGATCTGTGGGAAGATGAGGGGACAACCTCATCCAGGGAGCCCAACAGGGCGTGAGAAAAATGTGCCATGAGGACGGCCGAACTGGCCTGACGAAGGCCGAGAGAGGACACAGCGTAGACTTTTCGCCCGGCATAATCCAATTTCTTGGATTCCTTGTCGGGAGGTTTGTCTACATCCCTGGCATTCCCGGCACGCCGGAAAACGCTGTCGGTAACCAACCCCTCGGCCGAAGGGTGTTCCGAAAAACTGGACAGGGAACTGGCAGGGACCGCATACTTCCTGGCCATCCTGGCCGAAGGCGCAGGGCAGGAAGCTGTCAAAGTTCCAAGGCCGGACCCACTATGGCTTCGGCCACCAGAAAGGCCTCCGTAGGAGAATCCCCTCGGTCCAGAATCTCCGTGAGGGGATACCTGGCCCATTTAGAAACGGGTTCGAGCTTCATCCCGGTGGACTCCGAGATGAGTTGAAGCAACCCTAAGAAGGACGAAGGGCTATCGTCCACTGACTGCCCTCCCGAGGACTCCAAGTCCATGCGCTTGGAGAAGAGGGAGGAACCATCATCGAACTCGGAAAAGTCCTCAAAGAGCTGCCTCGGGCCTGAGCCACCCTCCACCTGCCGAGGTTTATCGGGAGTGAGGGTGACAGAGAGCCTATGGGGCAAACCCAAGGCCGACCGAGAATTTTTGGTCGGAGCCCCAACTAATGGCTGTGGAGGCGGAGGTTCCACCAGAATCGGTGGGGCAGCTGGAATTGGCCGAACAACTGGCCTGGGAACAGGCTCCTCGGCTACAACGAGGGGTTGTTTCGGCCGCTCCGGTGACAGCCACTTAATGGCCGGGGAAGACGACTGAGTCGGCTTATTCCCGGTCAAAAGGAGCTGTTGCCACATGAGTTCCTCGTACCTCTGACGCAACTTGCGCCGAAGCCTCCCCTCGTCCGAGGAAGAGGAAGAGCGGCAGCGCCGCTTACCGCGGTGCCGAGACCGAGACCGCCTATGGCGGCGGGATCGGTCGGACCGCGAGGATGTCCGAGACCGAGAGTCTCGACTAGGCCGAGGAAGGCGAGGAGAAGTGTCGGAACCGGCACTCCCCTCGGCTCGGACGATCCCACCGAAGGCTCCGGAACCGGAGGCACAGACGAGCCGACGGGATCCTCAACTCTCACCGGGGGAACCGGGGAGAGGGGATTCTCAGCTTCTCCAGCTGACAACCCGTCTAACGGGTCGAGAAAAATCTCGACCGCGTTGCCGGGAGTCTTGGTCAACTGACCTAACGGGGACACCGTGAAGCCAGAGGCCGAAGCTGAGGGGTCGACCGAAGTTGACTGTCGACAAGGGGAGGGGGATCTTTCCCGCTCCCAAGAGCATCGACGGAGAGACTTACTTTTGCTCTTTTTGGACCTGGAAAAAGGTCCTGAAGAAGTTGGACCCTCACCTTTCGTCGAGAGGGTCAGACAAAGCTCCTTAAAAGAAGCAGAGTACGAGGCACCGAGAGAGAGCGGGACAAATGCCGCAGCCAAGGTAGAAGCGGCCCGCGCCGCCTCCTCTTCGAGGGCGATCATCTGCTCAAGCTGATCCGCCGAGCCCGCTGCCGCGGACACCACCAACCGGGCCTCTTTAGATTTCACCGGTGGAATTCTCTTCTCAGGGCACCCCAGTTGTAATTGGGCAGCATGGTCTTCAAGGACATAGGCCGAAAAAGAAGAGCACAAGTCGCAGGCCTGCGGGTCGTGCTCAAGGCCCAGGCAGTAGACGCACGTGGAGTGCGGATCCGTCCTAGACATCTTCTGCCCGCAAGGGCACCTCCGGAAACCGGGAGTTCATTTGTCCATCGCAGCCACGAGGAGAAGAAGACCGAAGTCTTTTTAGCAAAAAAAACTTCAAGAATTAGGAACCAATCTTAATCGCAGAGCGTTAAGGAGGGAACCTGAGCTTCCAAGCGGTAAGGAAGATCTGGCGTCATGAGGCGGAGCCGAGAGTTTTACCACCCGGGTGGGTGGGAGGAGCCAGCTTGAAGACCTTCCGGCCAGATTTAAAGTGGCAAGGAACCTGCCAATAAGTGTGGATGAACAACATATCCATGTCCCTAGAACTAGCAATTATACAAAATGAAATATGAGCAACAGTCACTTGTTTTTGTCTTGTTTTTTACACTCGTGTTTGATACCTAAATAAAACCAAATCAATGATGCAAAGAACTGGTTTATGGAGAGCAGACTAGTCATTAACCTCAAAAAAAGCAAGTCAATGCTCTTTGCCCACCACCAGAACAAAGCTAGCCACAACCCCCTCCAAATCCTCCCCAGCACTCTTCAACCGCTTGAACAAGTTTACTCTTACAAATACCTTGGGATCACCTTCAATTCGGCCCTCACCTTTCATGCCCACATTACAGCCCTCACATCTAACTCCCAACCTGGCATCCTCTACCGTCACAAGGACTGCCTCCCACCTGATGCTCTCAGACTTGCCATTATGTCCTCAGTCATTTTCCGTTGTGGATTACAGCCTACCGGTCTATGGTGCTGCTGACTCCACGGCCCTCAACAAGATTCAGCTCACCCTAAACAAGGCTTGCAGACTAGTGACCAATGCCCCCAGGCTCACCCACACTTGTCAGCTCTATGACATGGCCAAACTCCTTAACCTCGATGAACACCTCCGCTACCAAACTTGCCTGCTAAGAAAATTCTGCTCGGGCTCTCCCCCCCCACCGGGGTTTCTGCCTCCGTCCAACTTACACCCTCCACAGTCTCTACCCGAACTGCTGGCAAGGTCACCCTTCTAGTACCCAGAACTAGGACCACCCGGGCACAGAGGTCGTTCAGCTACAGAGCCCTGTTCTGGTTCAACTCACTCCCCACAGCCATCTCCAACACTACCAAAATTGCCCCTTCAAAGCTGACCTTCGAAACCTACTGTTCAACACCCGCTGCTGCACCTGTCTCGAACAGATGCTCTGCTACTCTCAAGACACTACTGACGTAGCCCTCTGGGCTGAACTCCCCACCTCACCCCCCACTCCCCATGGCCTCCTCCCACTGCCGGTACCTGCTGGTACTAAATCTGTCACTCTAAAATGTTTTTAATTGTTCACTGTGTTCGAGCAACTATGTAAAACTATGTTATTCTGTATGATTGTATTCTGTAGGTAGGTAAGTAACTCTGTATATCCTCTCTGTGACGAGGTACCTTTGTAAACGAGCCCCTGGCTCAAAGGTTGTAAATCCGTTTGTACAAATAAATAAATAAATAAAACTACTCAATTTCGGTCTTGTAGTTTATGTAATATCACAAACCTCAGGTATGTAAAAACTAAACAAAACTCGCTGCACACTGTTGCCCATACATTATTCTGTTTTATGCTTTTACCTTTTATTGAGGCTTCAGGATGATTATCATGTAATACGAGTTGATTTTTAACCAATTCAAAAAGGCTGCATTCTGGGACATAAGTTAATAATACCCATATATTGCACTGCAGAGTAACAAAAATGGGACTGTGACACTAAAATCCAAAGGCGTGCATATTAACGGCAAAGCAGGCAGTTTTAAGATCCCAAGATTCTCCTCCTCCGTCTCCTTCCAAAAATGCAGTTTACATGTTGTAGCCAAGCCACAGGGAAAATACTTGCTTTGTTACAAATGGCAATTGCTAGATATTATTTAGTTACTGGTAGATTAATCAGGAGAGAACAAATGGAAAACTGGGCCCAGTTCCCTTTTCTCTGCTTCCATTTCTGACAACTTAGGTGCTGTTAGATGTAGCTGCCAAAAGTGGGGCCAGAGTATTAGAAAGTATGGGCAATTCTGGATCTGTTTTTTAAACTAGGGGCAGCTTTACTTGGACAGGAACTGTGGCAGCAGATAGGGAATCCGGTGACTGGATCCCTCTGGCAGGGAAAGATAAGGACTTGGGACCGACAGTGTACTTGTGCTGCCAACCACAGTGGTTCTTAGCCCTAGATGGCTGCTTTTACCCAAGCTACAGATTACTGCTGAAGAAGAGGACAGGTCTGGGATGCACAGAGGCCCTGCCAAGTTTAAAAACAATATAAAATCAGCCCCAAAGGGCCATGTAAAACAATGGCACCATTTATAGCACATGCTAGCCCAAAAAGGCTATGTTGAACCATATCCCAGTAGAAGTACATGGCAGCCCTAAAGAGCTACAGTATGTTAAATTACAGCACAGGTAGCAACACATACCCCCAACAAGCGCAGTGCTCCATCCTGCTGCCCACTTGCTGTAAGATGGAGTATTTTTTTGTTATGTATGTGAGGAAATTTCCAGGTGGAAGGATATATCAACGTTTCTGTTTCCACTGCTACCACTCTTACACATACCTGGACAGCTGCTGAATAGCGACACTATGCAGCCATAGAAAGGTACACCTCTAGGGCCACGTGGTGGCCTGGCAAAAGTGCGTGGTACTTCCATACAGGTAACCCAGGCTGGGGACAGACTCAGGAATCTACAGTCAGGAATCCAGCACTGAGACTAGCCAGTCCGTGGAGGAGGTGCTGCAGGCCACCACCCCAGCAGTCCCTTATATTGGACAGGGGAGCCTGCTCCCTCGTACTTGTGTGTCATGACACATCCACTCCATGGATGTGAGGCTCATAGTGAGCTGTGCTGCCAGCAGGGAGGTGCGAGAGTTAAGAGGCACGAGCACAATGCCTACGTCACAGCCAAGACTAAAAGATAAAATACAATGCCATCACAACAGCAACCTGGTGCGCTAAGCCCCACACTATAAGCCTTTGGCCCAAAGCAGATGTGTGTTTGGAGAGGGGTTGGGGATGCCCACCCTTGAAAACCTCAACATGGGGCTAAACCAAAGAAGGAACAAAGGCAGTACAGGTTAGTGGTGTTGGAGCTGAGTGGTTGCCAGGTAGATGAGGGGCTGGCATTAAAGGCCAAAAATCTGGCTAGAACAGGAACACGAAAAGATGATGCAACACCCCTGCACACAACTGTGCCAGACACAATGCCAGTGGTGCAGAAACTACTGTGTACTATACAATCAAATGTAAACTAAAGAGTCTGCGGAAGAGGCTGCAGGTGTGCTCAAGGGCATTGCAGCAACAACTGAGATGCCATGCAGGAGTAGCCCAGGGGATGAGGTCCAGACATGTACCCTGGGCTAGTGGGGATTCGGCTGCACCAGTCTCCCGAGAATGGATGGGGGTGGCGCACCAAGCACCCACTGCTAGACAATCAAGAAACAGCACAGACATCAGTTGCCTAGGCTGGTGCTCACAAAACCCCTCCCAGCTGCTCAGGCAGCTGCCATGAAAGGGAGAGAGGAGCGAGGGATTATAGGGAGAAACTGTCTTGCAGACATAAAGGGATGGGGGAACCCCAACACCAGAGGGCTTGTCCCTAAATCATTCTCACAGATAGGATGAAGCACTCAGCATATGCTCCCATACTGAAAGAAGTCACTGAGGGAAGGGAAAATATGCTCTGAATGTCAGGAATCGTCAAATTAGAATAACAAAAAAAAACTGCTGCAGTCTGAGCTTAAATCCATGACCTCACACTTGCGGACTGTTTTAGGTTTCCACTGGAGAGCCTGGTACCTGTGCTGAGGCTTAACACCAGTCCCTGAATCTAGTCCAAATTTGTGGGTAACGGTACAGCTGTCAAACAGATGTAATGAGGCCCATAAAATGCACAATGCCATCAACGAGTTGCCATGCTGAAGGTCACAGCTGATCCGTTTGGTACTCAGAAACTTCAGACAGGTTTTCAGAAAAACTTAAAAAATGGTTCCTGGAAGTCTGTGCAAATAATTTCAAATCTGTAGTGCCGAAACTCAACTGCAAATGTTCCAAAAAAGACAAGGAAAAACATCACTGCAGCCCACTGGGTCCTTGCTGCATGCATATGGATGCCCTGTGCCATCAGGATGAAATCTGTTAACAGCGGGGGTTAAGGAAACAACAAGCGGAAACAAGAAAAGTGAAACAACTTGAACACAAGCCACTGTTATTGTGGTGAATGTGACACACACAAGAGGACTGTTCTCCAGTTCCATTTTGAAAGCTGCATATCTGATCAGCATGTTGATGTAACGTTATTTGCAATGCGCTAGCTGCGCAAGAAGCTTCGTATTTTCTCTTTAAATATATGTGAATATTTGTACCAGGGCAAGCAAGGATTCTCATTTCTACATAAATGCTCGAGTTACAAGCGATCATTTAGTGACCATAAATATACCTCTCAACTTTCCTTCCTGCAACTTAGGGACAAGTCTTAGAAAAATTAGGGATTAATAATCAGAATGATGGACACATCTTAAAACATGAAAATGCAGCTCAAGAAGCTGAAAGTTTGTAACATGCGACTTCCTGTGAAAAGTATTTTCTGAAAAAAAAAAATAGACTGTAACATTAATGCTTGACATTATTTCATGACTCAAATCCCTTCTCTTCAGTGGCAAAAATGCCAAATTTAGGAAGGATCCAGGAATTTTCTGGAACAAAAGCAGGGACATCTGAGATGAGGTATAGTACAGGACAACAGGCCTCTATTAATCATGAGACAAAGTAGCATATAGGACAATATAAAGAATACTGGATGGACAACTATGCACAACCAGTGTGTTCTGCCACAGAGGGGTTCTGAATCCCTCTGACTTCGAGAAAGAAGTTTTAAAGGTCCGAGGGAATCGGAACCCTGAGGTGGCAGAACACACTGGCTGTGTATAAAGTTGCTCCTCCTGTATTTTTTATATTGTATAGTACTATAAGAAATGTGCCTACGGTGGTTCTTTTGCCTTCAGAATGAAACTGACTTGTGCAATCTCTAGAGGTTTCAGAATGCTGTACTACAGAAGGGTATAATCACATTCCATGACCTATGAACTGTGGTACATTTTGAAAGGGATGGAATTCTATACAGAACAAGGCTCTACGATACACTATAGCCCTCTATTTATCCTGAGATGAGGTAGTATGGAACAATAGCCCTGTATTTATTCTGGGGTCTGGAACAACACAGGCAGACACTACCCATACTTGGGGCCTGATCCACATCAGGCCAGGGAGGCCTTACAAGGAGAGGAGTGCAGAGTGCTGACTAGGGTGCACAGAGGTCACAGTCCTATGTCTGGATCCCCTCCACACACAGTCCTGAGCCATATGCCATGTCTCTGCACATGGTTGTGCTGGAAGCAGGCCGGGGATGCAACTCAACAGTAACTGCAGTGCGAGTTACGCATGCTTGCAGAAGCACAAAAGCCAATGGGTTGATCTTCTGTTGTATCGTCACCATTCATTACTGCTGGGTGTAAGCCGGAGGCGCCCACCGGCATGGGAGCTTTTTTTGGGGGGGAGGGGTTGGCACCAACAGTGCTGCCCATGAGGCCGACACACTGTGTGGCGCACGAGAGTTGGCGGCTAGGTGCCACAGACTCCTCCTCCACCCCAGTTCTGTTGGATAGGATGAAACAAGGGGGGATAGAGAAATCCAAAGAAGAGGCAAGAGAGCTGAGGGATAGGAAAAGGAAAGGATATTAACTGAAAAAGGAATAAGCCGACCAGAGGACATAGGGACAGAACTTCTCCAACTGGCCTTAGGGCTCCAGACCCTGGGTGGCAGCACAGGAAAGAATGAGTGAAAAAGAGAGAAAGGAAGGAGAAAGATTTATACAGTGTATATATATATATATATATATAAATATATAAAGAAGGGGAGATCTCTGCTATGCTAAGCCAGAAGACCATTGGCTTATTTTTAGCCTCAAAAACCTGAGAGGTATGAAGACACAGGTGCAAGGATCCTGTCAACTTCAGGGACTACTGAACCTAAGTCCAGAAAGAGAATTTGAGATGGTCTTGGATAATATAATGCATGGTGCTCCCTACACCACCAACTTAACACACATTCGGGATGAAAGTCCTGGAACATGGCCCTCTCTAGCATACCACCTGAGGGCTTAGCCAAGGGGGAAAAAAACCCTTAAACAGGAGAGGACTCTGTCCAGAAGAAAAAATTACTTACCATAGTAATCTTGTTTTTTCCCAGTGTTACTCAGGTATTCATAACTTCTGCTGTGTCCCTTCAAGCCAGAACTGCCTGGAGAGGATAGAACACATGTAAATGATGGAACTCTCTGCACATGACAACTATTCAAATGCTGCCTTGAACTAACTGCCTTAGTTCTAAACCCCCCTTAGATTTCCTGGACGCCTGAAAAGGCAGGCCCCCAAGGACTATGAATATTGAATAACAATAATAACAATAATAATAATAATGATAATTAGGCCCATAACCTCCCAAATAAACCCTCCAACTGGAGGGGAAAAATCACAACAGGTACCCCAAAAAATGTCAGAATCACCTGAAAAAAGGAAAACAACATGAACCTAGTTTGAAAAAATGGTGCCAGAAAGTGGCATTTATACCCGAAAGCACGGTATTCAGGATTGCAGAGGCTATTGGTTCTAGAAGAGGAGGCAGAGTGAGAAGTTGTGAATACCTGAGCATCACTGGGAAGAAACAAGATTACTATGGTAAGTAATGTTTTCTTCTAACCCCGTAATACTCAGGTATTCCCAACTTCTGCAGACTACGAAGCAGTACCTTTGGAGGTGGGCACAGAACCTTATTTTGGAAACAGACTTTGCAGGACTGCTGTGCTGAACCTGGCATCACCCCTGGACTGGATGTCCAGATTGTAGTGCTTTGAAAAGGTGTGTACTGTTTTTCAGGTAGCTGCTTTACAGATGTCCACTAGTGGAACATCCCTGGCAGCTACTAAAGTAGCAGCTGTGCCTCTTGTGGAATGGGCCCTCAATCCTGTTGAGGGTTCCATTCCAGCCTTAGTGTAACAAAACTGGATACACTGAACTATTCATCAAGAAATGGACCTTTTCAATGCTGGGTTACACTTTCCCATATCCCCATATGTCAGGAACAGCTGTTTCCTGTCCTGCCTGTGGTCCTTAGTGGCTGTCGTATAGTAACTGAGAGCTCTCTTGACATCCAGACTGTGGAGTCTCCTTCCACCAGAGGTAGAGTGCTCAGTGAAAAAGACAGGTAGGGTAATGGTTTGGTTCAAGTGGAAATCAGAGACCACCTTAAGGAGAAATTTCCTGTTTATTCTCAGGACCACCTTAATCCTTGTGGAATGAGATGTAGTCCTGTTCAATGCAGAGAGCCTGGAGCTCACTGATTCTTCTTGCAGAAGTCACTGTCACTAAAAAAAAAAAAAATGTTTTCCATGTGACATATTTCAAATGAGCAGAAGACATGGGCTCAAAAGGATGTCCCATGAGCTTAGCTATGCACACATGCAGATTCCATGCTGGCACCGGTTCCCTATGAAGGGGTGCAAATGGGCCAAGCCCTTGAAGAACCTCCTAAAGACAGGATCTGAAGCCATTGACACATTCCTCCCAGCCGATATGTAAGCAAATGCTGCAGCCAGGTGGACCTTGAGGGTACTGAGCTGCAAGCCCAGTTAAAACAAATAAGATGGGTAATCAAGAACAGCTGGAACCCCAGCCTGTGTTGGTACCGGTTCCCTAGTTTAATACCAAATAGAAAACCTTTTCCATTTTGAAGCGTAGGTTTCTTAGTGGAAGGCTTCCTGTAACCCCTTAGAATGTTTAAAACACTTTCAGACAAATACAAGCCTGCAAATTCTAGGTCTTCAAGAGCCAAGCCTTGAGATTGAGGGACCAGAGGTTCGGACACAGGAGCCTCCCCTGGTTGGAGGTTAACAGACTGTGCCTCCGAGGAAGGTGCATTGACTCGGACACAGACATGGAGAGCAGCAGAGAGTACCATGGCTGCCTGGCCCAGTCTGGTGCTATCAAGATCATTGATGCTGACTGGGACCTGAGCTTGAGCAATACCCTGTACACCAGAGGGAAGGGAGGAAAAGCATACAGGTGCTTCCCTGACCAATTCAGAGCTATAGCATCCAGGGGAGTGTTCCTGATCTGGTGGTCTGCAACAGTATTGTAGCAAGTGGTGGTTCTAGTGGGATGCGAACAAGTCTATCTCAGGGGTGCCCCACCTCCTGAAAATCACTTCCACCACTTGGCTGTTCAAGGTCCATTCATGATGGGCCTGACTGATACAACTCGGCGCATCTGCGAGGGTGCTGTCCTTCCCTGGCAGATGGATTGCCCGTAGAGAAACTCCCAAGGAGTATGCCAGGCTCCAGATTTTCATGGCTTCCGTGCAGAGAGGACCCAATCTTGTACCTCCCTGCTTGTTTGTGTAGTGCATCGTGATGGTACTGTCTGTTCTGACTTGTACCATCTTTCCCTGCACTAGTGATGCAAAGGCCTTTAGTGTCAGAAACACCGCTCTGAGTTCCAGCAGATTTATGTGCTGGAGTGACTCTACACTTGACCAAGTGCCCTGGGTTGTGTGGTCCCCCAAATGGGGCGCCCCACCCCAGTAGAGATGCATCTGTTGTGAGAACAACTGATGAAGACGCCTGCTGAAAGGGAACCCCTTCCCCTAGGTTGGAATCCTCTTTCCACCACTGAAGTGCCTGTAGTAAGTTTTTTGTTACTGGGATCAGCTTTGAGAGGGAATCTCTTCTTTGGCACCAGTGTGCCCCTAGATGGAACTGGATGTCTTTCATTTGCCCTTCCCTTTGGCACTTCCCCGGGTGTGCGCCCTAGAACGGGCGCTGCCATCATTGGCGGCTTATCATCCCTGCAGCTGCCGTCCGCCCTCAGACCTGCTACTCTGACTCCTGCCCTCCCTTTGGCACTTCCTAATCTCCAGGCTCTCCCGGTGTATGCACCCAGAATGGGCACTGCCATCCTTGGTGGCTTGTTATCATCTCTGCAGCTGCTGCCCACCCTCAGACCTGCTACTCTAGCTCCTGCCCTCCCTTGGGCACTTCCTAATCTCCAGGTATGCTCCTCTGGCCACTGCCTCTTTCAAAAACTCCTCCGATCTGTGCTGCTTGCCGCTATTTTTAATTAGCGCTCTAGACCGAGAGGGAAGTGCTGGCTGAGGACATTTACAGTACTGGCTCATTTCTTGTGCTGGCTCACATTTTTGCTTAATTTTAAAGTATTTTTTCCACGGTATATGCTGGGGATGTTAAATGTGTTGCATCTGTGTATGAATTATACTGGGGATGTTAATTGTGTTAAAAACTGGGTTTAGTTTAAATTGTTAATATTGGTTTTCTCTGTGGCTTTTTCCTGCAGTCTCTCCCTATCCCTCCCTCTGTGTTATCTGTTGTTTCAGTCCATTCCCTTTTGGCACTGACCTGCCCCCCCACACTTGTTTCCTCACCACGCTTGACTCCTGTTCTCTGCCTACCCACATTGTGTTCTGCTAATTATCTCCTGCTCCGGTACCCTGCTGTGCCCCGCCTCCTTTCTCATTCTGATCCCTGCCCTAAGTTCTACTGCTCACCCTTGTTTTATATTTATCTCCTCTCCTCTCCATGCTCTCCCCATGTGTGCACCCCGGAACAGGCGCTGCCATCCTTGGCGGCTTGCTATCATCTCTTGCAGCTGCTTCCTGCCCTTGGACCTGCTACACTATGCTGGCTATTGCTTCCTCTAAAGACTCCTCCGATCTGTGCTGCTTGCCCTATTTTTAATTAGTTCTGCAGACCAAGAGAGAAGTGCTGGCTGAGGACTTTACAGTGCTGGCTCACATTTCTTGTGCTGGCTCACATTTTGCTTAATTTTTAAATATATATATATATATATTTTTTTTTTAAGTATTGATTTGCCCATTTGCTCATTGTATCATTGAGCCACTAGGGGCAACATAAACCTCACTGTCCCACTGTAGTCTGCTTACTTAGTACAGATTACATACCTCCCTTTGGAGGTCGGCGCTGACCCACCCTGCCTCCAGCTTTCTTCCTCCTTTCTATGCCCCCCATTTAAGCCCTTCTCTAAACCAGGAAACATTATCTCTTTCTGTATCTCTCCCCTGTGCCTCTTCCTCATACTTTTCACCCTGGTCTCTCTTCTGTCCCTTCAATTGACAAATACTTCCACTCCCCACCACACTTCCCTTGCAAACCCTACTATCCTGCTAACTCCCTGCTTCAACCAAGTGGCAGCTCCAATGCCTTTTTATCATACCTGGACCCACTTCTCTACACGGCCTTCTGCCCCACTCATGTCTTTACCTTACTCCTACATTCTACTGTGCATCCTTAAATTTCATCTCTCCACCTTCAGTTATTCACCTCATTCCCCTAAACCATCTAATAAACCTTGGTTCAAGAGTGCCAAGCTGCATTTCATCATTATCTCTCTCTTACTCCTCTCGCTCGGCAGGAGACATGAATCCCAACCCGGGTCCAACACTCAGTAAAGCCCTTACCCCATCCACTCCTCCCTCCTCAGCCTCTGATGCAACCCCAGTTTCACTCCCCCATGGCCTAAAAATCCTCCACCTTAACATTCACAGTCTGCTCCCTAAACTTGACCTGCTACTCCCACTTGTAGGATCCCTCAATCTAGACATCTTCATTGTATCAGAGACCTGGCTAACAAACAAAATCCCTGATGCTTCTATCACAATTCCTGGATATGTCATTACCCGCCAGGATCGCACTGGTAGGAGTGGGGGCATAGCTATCTACTGATCCTCCTCTCTCCAAACCACTACACTTCTATTGACCACTGACCCCAATGCCTATGAAGCCCTCGTTATTACCCTTTTCTGTACCAATATTTTTTTGCAGGAGCCTATTGCCATCCTGATCTACATTACTCTGTAGCCACTGATCTAATCAACACTATTGGGTCCCTTACCTCGTCATGTGAGCTCTACCTGTTAGGGGATCTAAACCTGAACTTGTTGTCACCTACCCTAGATAAGACTTGTACTGAAATAGCTGCCCTTGACTTGTGCCAATTAATCACAGAACCTACTCTCCTAAATCAGAAATCCCATAACCACACTCTCATAGACTAGGCCCTTACCTCCCATCCTCATTGGGTAATGCATTTGGGCCTACTGCCAGACACTCTTAGTGATCATCATATAATCTACATAGTTAGGAAAGTAAACAATCCTAAGGCACCTCACAAACTACTAATGATCCGCTCTTACAAAACATTAGACCTTGCCCTTCTACATCATGACTTAACTCACATTGACTGGGACCCTATATCCTCAGCCAATGCTATCAATCATGCCCTGGCTTATTTCAAAGATAATTTCATCAACATCTGGAACAAACATGCTCCCCTGAAGCAAGTTAGAGTGCATGGTAGTCACCTCCCCTGGGTAACCCCTGAACTCCTGGCCTGTCAGCAAGCACGTGATAAAGCATGGAAAACCCATAAATCTTCCAAACTTCCTTGTGACTATGCTATCTACCGGACACTCCGAAATGCCTGTACCAAAGCCATCCACCTGGCCAAAGCAGACAATTTCTGGTCCACCTTTAATACTAACGTAAACAATCTATCAAAATTTCGGAAAGTAGTTCACTCACTTTCCTCTCCCCAAACTAAACCCCCATCTCCGCTGCTCAAAATAAACAACCAACTCACTGCCAACCATCCTACAGTAGCAGCAGAATTCAATTCCTACTTTACTTCCTGTACCTCCACCCTGTTACCCTCCCTCCCACGCCACCCTACCACCTCTTCCCTCCCTCATGATTCCTCCCAACACCACCAATTAGCAGAGAGTTTTGCCTTTTCACCCATCTCTCCCAATGACACCTTAAAGGCACTACTCTCTATCAGCCCAGCTAAGGGCAGCTCCCCAAATGGCCTTGACCCTAAGCTGCTGTACCTCTCTGCTCCTGCTATTTTCCTCCCTCTCGCTGATCTCTTCAACCTGTCTTTTCACACTGCGACTATCCCTGAAACCTAGAAACATGCTACAGTTCTCCTCCCGTACCAAAGGGAGGTGATCGCTCATCTCCTGGGAATTACTACCGGCCCATCTCACTTCTACCCACCCTGGCTAAACTTCAGGAACACCTTGTTCTCTCAAAACTCTCCTCCCTTCTTGACAACTCCTTCTTCACTCCCTTCCAATCTGGTTTTCGGAAGAATCACTCTACAGCCACGTCCCTACTTAGACTCACTGACTCTATCCATTCAGCCATGGATAGAGTTCACATCACTTCTGCTATCTTCGTCGACCTTGCCAAGGCTTTCGACACAGTCTCCCACTCCCTCCTCCTCGAAACTCTCTCGTCAGCTGGCTTTTCTCTGTCTGCCTGCAACTGGTTCAGAGCCTGCTTGGTAAGTAGAACTCAATCTGTTAGAATAGCGGACTCTATGTCCCCTCCACTACCCATCTCTCCTGGTGTGCCTCAAGGCTCTGTACCTGGCCCACTCTTCACAATTTTTCTAAATGACCTACCGTTAGTATGCTCCTCATCCTCTATCCATATCTATGCTGACGACATGGACTTGATCACCTTTGGCCAGTCTCCCTCTGATGTGACTTCCAAACTACAGCTTGATTTCAATAATGTTCAACGCTGGCTAAGTTCGCATCAATTCTTCCTCAATGCCAAGAAAACAGTCTCCATGACCTTTGGCACTAGGCAGAAACTCTCTAGGTTGCCCTTCCTTCCCTCCTTCCACACCCTTGACGGGACAACACTAGAGGACACCACCTTTTTCAAATACCTGGGTGTCTGGCTTGACCAACACATTAACTCTTCTGTACATATTGACGCCATCCTGAAAACACTGTGCCCCAAGCTTGGCTCCCTTTACAGGAACCGTAGTTCCTTACCACTACCAGTTAGGCGTGATCTTGTTCAGAAAATTATACACCCTATTTCTGACTATTGCGACATAGTCTACAGTCCTGCTCCTAAGTCTTCCCTTACCAAGTTGGATACTATCTTCCATGCTTTACTTTGCTCTTGAATCCCCCTCCCACACACATCACTGTACCATGTATCATTCTCTAGCTTTCCTTCCCCTTGTGTGTAGGCATCTCTCTTACTGTGCCAAACTCACTTCTAAATTCTGGTTTGGGACTATTCCCCTCTTACCTCTCTTCCTTACTCTCTGCTCCACCTCCCTCCCTCCAGCCCTCTCAGATCTACTGATGCAAGCAGTCTAGCTATTTCTCATCACTCTACCTCCATAGGACAGGAAGCTTTCTCCTACCACTTCCCAAAGCTTTGGAACTCACTGCCACCTCCTATTAGACTTTCTTCTTCCCCATCTTCAATTTCCTTAGCCCTTCACAATTTCTATTCCCCTAACTGCACTTGTTCTTAGCCCCCCTTCAACACTCCCCACCCTGGCGCATTATCCTTCAGCCCTACTTTACTTTTATTCTCCTAACTGTACTTGTTCTTCGCTTCACTTCACAACCTTGACAACCCTTGCACACTATCCCCAACTCCTCTATCCCTGACTTACCTCCTGTCTCCTAACCGAACCCTTCCCCTGATTACTTCCTCACATGCTACCTCCTATTATACCCACTCCTCCCACCCCCTACCACAACCTACTGTGCCATTTTGACACTCCACAGCTGTCCTTCACCCCCACAATCCCCTCTTCCCCCCTAATGATGCGCCCCCTTTTTCCATTCCTAGTTTACCCCTATTTTATCCAGCCTCCCTATTCCTTATCCCTCTTCTCCCCTACGGTCACCTGCCACACTCCACTTCTCCTCTCTGCCCTCCCCCACCCTTTTCTTCCTGGCCCTGTCCTCCTTGAAGGGTTCTCTGTCATCCGGAAGGGGTACAGATCTTGGCTCCCTCTCTTCTACCCCTCTTCCTTTCCTCCCACTTTCTAATCCTGACCCCCTTGCAGGGTTCTCTGCATCCTGAAGGAGTATAGATTGTCTCTCTCTTTTTCCCCCTCTCCCTTCCCCCCACTTTCAAATCCCTCTCCCACCCACTGCCTTTCTTCCTTATCCAATTCCTCCCCTCCTCTTCCGCTGCCCCTCTCTTCTCTACCACCCCACTCTGTTTCTCTCCCTTCCCTTTCAGCCTGGTCCTAACCCCCTTGCAGGGTTCTCAGCAACCTGAATGAGTACAGATCTTGGCTGCTCCTCTCTCTCTCCCTCTTCCCATTCCCCACCCTCTACCCTCGGCCGTCCACTTCCCCACTTGTCTTATAACTACCCTCCCTTGGGTATACAATAGCACTTCGAATCTTGTGCTCAGCCTACTACTTCTAGCATTTCAAATGTATTATCCATCCTCTAACCTTTATCCTACTGGATCACCTGCTCTTGGGTTGTTGCAATGTATACTATATCCAAATATGGTTTTGTTTACCCTGGCCGGCTGGTCTGGGTTATTTCTGCTCTGTAATTGTACTTGTATTGCTATGAGTTTGCTTGCCCCCCATGCTTCTGGGAATGAGCTGTTTACAGCTCATGTTGTCTTTCCTGGTCAAACATTTTCCAAACAAAAATAAATAAATTAAAAAAAATTTTGAACCTGGAGCCCAGAACCATGCCTGTGGCCGCAGTCAAGTGGCCCAGGAGCTGTAGGAACTGCCTTGCAGTTTTTGACTTGTGCAGGCTGAAGGAATCGGCAATTAACTGGATATTTCTTACCCTATCTAAAGGCAGGTAGGTCTGCCCTGCAGGGTACTGATCTCTGCTCCTATGAGCTGCAGCACTGGTGCAGGTAGAAGGATAGATTTCTTGTGATTTATCAGGAACCCCAGGGATTCCGGAAGCCTCTGGGTGATCTGCAGATACGGTCTCGGACTTCCTGTGGTGATTTTCCCACCACCAGCCAGTCATCCAGACATGGGAACACTGTGACAACTTGCCTTCAAAGGTGTGCCACAACCACTACCAGGCACTTTGTCAGCACTCTTGGAGCTGAAGTGAGGCCGAATGGCAAGGCTGAAAACAGGTAGTGACCTGATGGGAGTCTGAACCTGAGGTATTTTCTGTGAGACTCCCTTATGGGGATGTGGAAATAAGCATCTTTTAGGTCCAGTGATGCCAACCAGTCTCCTTTTTGGAGTGTTGGCAGAATCAATGCCAATGTTACCATCTTGAACTTTGGTTTTGTGAAATGCTTGTTTAATACCCTGAGGTCTAGGATAGGCCGCCACTCCCCATTTTTCTTTGTGGCAAGGAAATACCTCGAGTAAAACCCCTTTCCTTTCTGCTGAGTTGGGACAGGTTCCATTGCCCTTGACAAGTAGTAGGTTTTGAACCTCTTCCTCCAGCAACTTCTTTTCTGCGAGGGAGGATGGTCTGAACACTCTGGTTCTCAGAATACGAAGGAATTTAATACTCAGAGATAGTCTCTGACTCACTACCCCCAGGACCCACTTGTCTGTGGTGATTTCTTGCCAAGCCTGGAGGTAATGAGTCAGCCTGCCCCTGACAGATAGAGAGGAGGTAGCCTGTGACAGTATGTCAGGGTGTTTGTTTGGACTGGGGCTGAGACTGGGTTTGAGATCCCCATCTGGAGCCCCTTCTGTCCCTACCCCTGAAGTACCCTTGCTGTGGATACTGTTGGTATTGGTTTGCAGCCACTGTCTGGAAAAAAGGCCTGCTGTGAAAGGACCTGCCCCTGCCTCCCCTTCCATAGGGCCTGGTGGATGGAGAGGCTTTCTCTTTAGCGGAGTTACTTTTGAAGGTGGCTTTGTACTTATCCACCTTCTTCATATAAGCCACTGTTGTCTCTCCAAAAAGGGAATTACCCTTCAAAGGGAAATCCATGACCTTTGTTTGAGTGTCCTGGGTAAGATTTGTGGCTCTTAGCCAGGTGAACCTCCTTTGGGCAACAGTATTGGCCATCCACCTGGCTGCTGTATCGTTAGTATCAGCAGCCATTTGAAACTGATAGTTGGCTGCCTCCCAAGCCAAATCTAGCAGTTTCTGCAAGGTCATCTGACAAGGGTATGAGGCCTTATCTGCCATAGCCAGGACAGACTGCCATAGTGACTTCTGATACTGGGCAGCATAGGCTTGAAAATTAGCCTGCCTGATGGCCAAGGAAGCTAACAAATACCCCTTCTTGGCTATACTTTCGATTTTTCTGGACTCCTTTTCTGGTGGGTGAGAAGCCAGGGGTACCTTAGCCTTGTCACGGGCTGCCGTTTGCACCACCCCCTGGTGGCCAGGGTGGGAAAACAGAAACTCTGCACCCTCCCAGTCCAACTGATATTTCTTGTCCAGCCTTTCATCAAGAGGGAGGACAGAGTTAGGGGTTTGTAAAATCTTCAAAGCATCCTTTTTGAAGAATTTATTCACTGGTAGGAGGAGCTTTTTTGTGGGGGTGAACCCCATCATCTAGAGGTATTCCACCTCCTCATCTTCAATTTCCTCACATGTGGTGATGTCCAAGACATCAGCCATTCTTCTAATAAAAGTAAAGTATGAGGAGTAACCTTCAGTGGTTCTGGGAGGAGAACCAAATTCCTGCTCGGGGGGGGAAATCTCAGGTTCCCCTTAGTTGTCCTCCTCTCACTCACCATAATCCTCCTCTTCAGCAAATGAGGATTTATCTGGGGTGCCAGCCTGTCCAGCTGGGGTTTGTACAGGTGGCTGCTGACCATTGGACAAAAGTCCTTGCAAGGCTTGCACCACTTTGAAAGCCTGTGCTATTTCTTGAGAAAAAGGAACAGCCAGAGCACTCACAGAAGTTCCCTTTTTTTCCAGTAGGGGGTTCTGTGTGCTTTACTTTCTTAGCCTTTTTTCGGGGGGAGGCAGCTGGTTCAGCAGGCCTCTTAGTAATTTTATCACCTGTCCCAGGGGTTGAATGAGTCACTACAGTGGTTTCGCCCACAGCAGAAGAGGGTGTGGGCTGGTCAGAGCCGGAGGGCTCCTTAGGTGGAGGAAGTTTTTTCTTTAGCCGTTCCAGGCATTTCTCCACTGTTTTCTCTGGGAAGGTTTTACAAATATCAGTCTTCCTTCAGGTGATCATAGCCAAGGCAGGTAACACACAAACTGTGCTTGTCTGCCTTAGCAAACACTTTCCCACAATCAGTACAATGTTTAAAACCAGGTCCACCGTTTTCTTTTTAGGTTTTTCCTACATTTTATCGGGAACCAATAAAAAATGTAAACCGCTAAACAATTCAAAAGTTTTAACTAACATCTGCTGGCCCGGTGGCACTGAGGCGCTGGACACGTTACCTCGTGCCATGCCGGCAACCCGTGTTTGGGAGCGAGCACAGGCCACCAAGCGTCAGCAGGGGAGGAGAAGGATTGCGTGTCTGATGGACTGCTCTCCTTCTCCAGGGAGGGGAGTCACCAGTGGTTGGCGTTTGACTGGCCCTAGCGGAGGCTGGGGACAGTGCACCAATGCTGCAGAAAAGGGCCAGGAGATGGGGCAGACACATGGAGGAGCACATGCGGACGTGTGCGCACTCTCTCTGTGGGATTCACTGCACGCCTCACTGCCTAGGGGAGAACAACGGAAAAAGGGATGCTGTGATGAATGATGGAGGGCGCCTTGCAGGTTCCGCTCCCGGCTAGCCACAGTGCTGGCCACACTGGATCTGGTCTCAGGTGGGAGTTGGGGAACCCCATCGGGGGGGGGGGAGCCCTTGCAGTATGAGTCAGCACCGGTTGGTGGATATCGGGAGACAAGGCTGGGGGCTCCCTCCAGAGGTAGGGGCCACGGCACAGAGGAACATAAAGAAAAATAACAAAAAAAATTTTAAATAATATTTAGCGGTCGCGGTCAGTTCCGGAATCGATAAGGAACCGACAGAAATCGGGAACCGAGGAAAAAAGTGAACCAAGGTTATCGGTTCAGTAACTGATAAAGCGGTTACAAAAATAAAAGATTTAAAATAAAATTAAACTAAAGTAACAGTTTTTTTTTAAATTAGAAAACCCCGAAAAGAATTAAAATAACTCGGTTCCCCACCTGTTATACCGAACCATGAGGAACCGATAAAAATACCCAAATTAACACTAAAACTAAGGTTTAGCTAAAACATACAATAAGTAAAAGGCAGCAAATTAAAGAAAAAAGATACTTATACATATTTTTAAGTTTCTTCACGTCACAAAGTAGAAGTTGAGGAGAGGAACTCCGAGCAACTAGACTTGACAGGCGGAGAGTGAAATCTGAGGGGGTTTAGAACTAAGGCAGTTAGTTCAAGGCAGCAATTGAATAGTTGTCACGTGCAAAGAGTTCCATCATTTGCATGTGTTCTATCCTCGCTGGGCAGTTCCAACTTAAAGGGACACTACAGAAGTTAGGAATACCTGAGTATTACTGGAGTTATAATGACCCCTATAAGTAAAGGGACAACGAGAAAGAAGAAAGGGGCCGGGAGATAGTCCTTAGGGGTCCTCCCACAGGATGTACTGACAAAGTCCCCACCCTTAAACAAGTTGACAACGGACCAACAGATCCGTGCCAGGACATGGAATGGACCCTACAATGTACCCCACTGAGAATCCCAGGAAGTTGTCTCCAATTTATTTATTTAGATTTTGGTAACCGGGTAAACCCACTGAGACCAGAGGTCCCTTTTTCAGGGGCAACCCGGGATTAGTTACAGCAGAAGAACACACACAAGCATTGGAAGCTACTTACAGTAATATACAGTGGATACATACATTGAAAGTAATTTACAGCAGATACATACATTGGAATAGGCATGGGGCACATTACAAAGTGAAATGGCAAGCTCACAGTATGTTAGACAGGTACCCAGCACATTAGACACAATTTACAAGAGTACTGTGGGAGACATGGTGACAGCAGAGGAGTTACAGGTGAGCTGATTGCTAGTCAATGCCCAGACAGGGGGCTAGCAATTGCAGCCACAGAGACTAAGTTCCAGCAAGTACACTTTAAGACCAGATTTAAAACCAGGGAAAGTGGGCCTGTCAACCAGACTAGCTGGGAGAGTGTTCCAAAGGTGCGGAGTGGCACGCCGAAAGGATCACTTGCCGTGGTTAGTGCGAACCCATGGTATGGCAAGGTGATGACTTGCCGAGGATCTCGTGTCACAGCACTGCACTCTGGGATTGAGAAGACCACTCGGGTTGGGAAGGGGGCCAGAAGTGGTGAACTTATATGTCAAGCAGATAGGGGAGTATGCCAGCTTGTGCCGTAAAGTGGGCCAGCAGAGATCCACGAGAGCCTCAGTGGTACTGCGGGGGCGGGGGGAGTTAGTAGCAAAGTGTGCTACTCTATGATAGAGCACTGTGAGTTTTCTTAGCTCCCCGTCCCTGAGGAACTGTAGCAGGGGAGCCCCATAGAGGAGGGAGGGGAGTAGGGTGCAGTTAGCAATAGCTCTCCATGCCTCGTCAGAGAGACAGTTACCCAGCTAGTGCAGGAGTCCAATCTTTTGGTGAGTAGACTTAGTTAAGGAGTCGATATGAGGTTTGTAGGACAGCTCCTGGTCGAGGAGGATCCCAAGGTACTTAATCCTGTCAATGACCTCCACTTTCTTCCTTTGGGCAGTATAGAGCTGGAGCAGGTCACACCTGACTGCCCCAAGGCATCTGGTCCCAAACAAGACAGCCTTATTCTTCTCTTCGTTCAGCACGAGTGAGTTGGAGGAGAATCAGGCTTCAAGTGCCGACAGAATGACCTGCAGCTTGGCAGTGATTACGCTGGGTAGCAGGTCACTGCAGTAGATGATGGTGTTGTCCATGTAGAGGATGAGGTTATTCAGCCTGCAGACTCCCTTAATGTCACTGACAAAGATGGTGAACAGCAGGGGGCCCAGGATATAGCCCTGGGGTACCCCAGAGACCACAGGTCTGGTGCCGGAATGGGATCCTCTCCATTGAAATTTTTGGGTACGGTTGAGCAGGTAGCTCTCAAACCAAGAAAGGGAGAGCTTATCTAGCTCTAGCAGGTGGAGCTTGGAAAGAAACAATTTATGGCTGACCAAGTCAAATGCCTTGGATAGATCTATGAATAGGGCCCCCATCGGGGAGCCATGGTCCATGGCGTCAAGGATGTCAGACATGGGTCGGATAAGGGCTGTGTTGGTGCGATGGCCTTTCCAAAAGCTATGCTGTATGTTGGTTAGGAACAGATGCTGTTCCAGGTAATCCTGCAGTTGGTTATAGACCAATCTCTCCTGCATGTTCCCGAGAGGGTGGAGAATGGAGATCGGCCTTCAGTTCCCCACTTTGTCCCTGGGACCTTTTTATGGAGAGGGACTATTGTTGCTACCTTCCATTTATTTGGGACAGTTCCTTCAAGGAAGGACCTGTTGATGAGGGTAGTGACAAGGCCGGTGATAGCAGGGGCAGCAGCCCTTAGCAGCCTTGGCTCAAGCAGGTCGCATCCTGGGGAGGAGTCAGGATCAATTTTAAGTAGGAGGGGAAGTACGTCCAAGGGTTTGACAAGTTTCAGGTGAAACTGAGGACTGGCTAGTTCCCAATCAGTGTTGCTTTTTCTGGGAACACCAGAAAGATCAGTGGGAGTGAGTCCACCTGGGTTGGAAAAGGAGGCATTGAAAGCCTCTGCTACAGCTAGGGGGTTGTTGGTCAGGGTAGTCCCAACCAAGAGTGCTCCATCCTGTGCATTAGGGGCACCTTTGAGAAGCAGATTTATTTGGCCCCAGAATTTCTTTGGATCACCTAGGTGACTGGTCTGGAGAGCCCTCAGGTATTTGGCCTTGGTGTGTTTGGAGGCCTCTTGCAGTGGTTCCTCAGTTCCCTGTACTTCTCCCAGTCAGGTGTGCAGCCGGAGGATTTGTAAAGACCCCAGGCCCAGTCTCGGAGCAACATGTTTCGTTTAAGGCCAGGGCTGAGCCATTTATGGCACTTCCCCTGTACCCTTAGTTTTTTCCGCAGAGCATGTAAGTTGGCCACGGACAGGAAGAAAAAATTACTCACCTTAGTAATGTTGTTTCTTCTAATGGAGTCTAGCTATATTATAGACATTAGCAGATTGTTCCGGCTCTAGAACTGCCCCGGAGTGAAGTGGTTAAAACCATTCCAAAAATAGAATTTTGGCACGAGAGCAGCTCTATCTGTGTCATTTCAAACTTGAACTGTCAGATCTTTACGAGCCAAACTCACTAAGGTCTGTGTGGAAGCTGTAACCTACACTAGCCAAATGGCTACCTAAATAATAACAACCATTGATGGTCCCAACACCCAAGACTCAAGTCAGGGGACCAGAAATACTAACACCATTCTAATAATATGAAAATGGAACATAAGTATAATAAAACACACACACGCGTACACATACACACCCCCAAAGTCCCAAAGGGGACAAAATGCTAACAGGACATAAGTAGTGCCCACACTAAGTTGCCCGCACCCCACCAAGTAGAGGTTCTGAGAGGGGCAGGTTGGGGGGGAGGTCTATAATATAGCAAGACTCCATTAGAAGAAACAACATTACTAAGGTGAGTAATTTTTCTTCAAACAACATGAAGTCTTGCTATATTATAGACATTAACAGAATACACAGCAGTACCTCCATGGAGGAGGGCAGAACCTACTTAGGGAATAGGCTCTGAAGAACAGCTGTAGCCAAACTGAGCATCTCTCCTGGCCTGGACATCCAGGGAGTAATGCTTGGTAAAAGTGTGTACCGTTTTCCAAGTAGCAGCCTGGCAAATCTCTAATAAAGGGATATCTCTGGCAGCAGCTAGAGACAGCTGTACCCTGGTAGAATGAGCCCTCAAACTGGGAGGCTCTGCCCTTTCTGATAACAAAATTGGATACAAGAGACAATCCACCTGGTTATTGATCTCTTAGTGGTAGGTTTGCCTTTCCCAACTTCACCATAGGTAAGGAAAAGTTGGAGGATTCAACCCAGACCTTTGGCACGCTCTATATAATAACTAAGAGCTCTCTTAACATCCAGGCTGTGCAACCTCCTCTCACCCGAAGAGGAGTGATCAGTGAAAAATACTGCAAGGGAGATAGATTGATTAAGATGGAAATCTGAAACCACCTTAGGCAAAAACTTCCTATTAGTCCTAAGGACTACCTTATCCCTGTGGAAAGAAATAAAGTCAGTCTCCACTGACAAGGCTTGCAACTCACTTATCGTCTGGCAGAAGTGATAGCCACTAGAAAAACAGTTTTCCAAGTTAGGTACTTAAGCTCTGCAGAAGACAGAGGTTCAACAGGGTTGCATTAACTGGGCAATGCAAACATTAAGGTCCCAAGCAGGGGCCGGTTCCGAAGGGAGGATTAGTATGGAGTAATCCTTAAAAACTTGGAAAACACAGGATGAGAGGAAAGAGGGGATGACTTTCCTGCTGACACAAAAGCAGACACAGCTGCCAAATGAACTCTCAGGGTAGCTGGTCTGAGACCCAAGGAATTAAGATGTACCATGTAATCTAACAAATGGGCAATTCAGCAGATTCTGGGAAATATTTTCCCAGCACACCAAATGGAAAACCTTTTCCATTTAGAACTATAAGTAGCCCTAGTGGAAGGCTTTCTGGAAGCCTTTAGGATCTCAAGAACACCCTGAGAGAGGTGTAAATCAGCAAACTCTAACTCCTCAAGAGCCAGGCCTTGAGGTTGAGGGATTTGAGGTCCGGATACCAAAACCTTCCCTGGGCACAAGTCAACAGACTGTGATTCCTGGGGAGGCACAGGGGAAGATGGACTGTCAGAGACAGAAGGAGTGGGTACCAGGGCTGCCTGGCCCAATCCGGGGCAATCAGAATCACCCTGCAAGGCTGAGATCTGATTTTGACTAGTACTTTGAATAGGAGAGGAAAGGGGGAAGCATAGAGGAACTTCCCCTCCCAATCCAGAAGAAGGGCATCCAGGAGAACTGAGCCCAGCACTGGAGGCCTGCAACAGAACAGAGGAAGTCTGTGATTGTCTGGGGCTGCAAAAAAATTTATCTGAGGGATGCCCCACCTGGCAAAAACTATCCCCAGCACTTGAGGATCCAGGGACCATTAGTGATGGCCCTGGGAAATCCTGCTGAGGGCATCCGCTAGGACATTGTCCTTCCCTGGAAGATGAACTGCTATGAGGGAAGTGTTCAGGGAATAGGCCAGAGACCACAACTTCATTGCCTCGGTGCACAAGGCCGAAGACCGAGTGCCCCCCTGTTTGTTGATGTACCACATTGTTGTGGTGTTGTCTGTTCTGACTTGTATCACCTTGTCGTGGACAGATGCAGAAAAGGCTTGAAGAGCTAAAAAGACAGCTCTGAGTTCCAGCAAACTGATGTGGAGCAGAGATTCCTGGGGGGACCAAACTCCCTGAGTGGAAAGGTCGCCCATGTGGGCTCCCCAACCCACCAACTTGGAAAGGGGGTCTCTTCTCTGAGATCAAAAGGTTCTCAAGTGAAACTGAATGTCTCTCATCTGAAATCTGGCTCCCTGCACAACAGCTGTGGATGCAGCCATGTGCCCCAGGAGCTGCAGAAAGTGTCTTGCTGGTCGAGAGACCTGCAGAGTGAAGGAAGAGGCCACAGCCACTAAATTCCTTACCCTTTCTGGGGGAAGAAAGGCTCTGGCTAGCTTTGTGTCCAATTCTGCCCCTATAAAGGTGAGTACCTGGACTGGTTCCAGAACTGACTTTGGTAGGTTTGCAGAAAACCCAGGGAGGTGAGAAGCTGCTGGGTGACCTGCAGGTGAGATTTTACCTGTTCTGGGGACTGGCTACAATGAGCCAGTCATCTAGATAGGAAAAACAGCAATCCTCTGCCTCCTTAAGTGGGCCACTGCCACTGCTAGACACTTTGTGAATACCCTTGGAGAAGAGAGTAAGGCGAGGCATTGCTCTGAACTGGTAATGACCTGAGGGCAGTTCGAATCTGAGGTACTTTCGATGGGATCTTCTGATTAGGACATGGAAATAGGCATCCTTGAGGTCCAGGGAGGCTAGCCAGTCCCCTGGCCTTAGGGAAGGTAAAATCATTGCCAGAGTTACCATTTTGAACTTTGGTTTAAAAGATGCTTGTTCAGATATCTGAGATCTAAAATGAGCGCCATTCTCCTGTCTTTTTGGGGTAAGGAAGTATCTGAATACAGACCCCTGCCCTGATGCAGGAGGAACCCTTTACTGCTCTGAGAGCTAACAGGGATGAGACCTCTGTTTCCAGAGCGAGGTCTCTGAAGCACTTGCAGGTAGAAAAGTCTGCTTCTCAACTTGGGAAACTTTTTGAAGCTGAGAACCAGACCCTGGCTACTACTTCCAGAACCCACTTGTCTGAGGTTAAGAAGTCCAATTCTGACTGAAGTAAGCCAGCCTGCCCCCACTGGTACAGGAGAATCGGCCTGGGCACCATGAGGTGCCTGTTTTGCAGGAGCTTTAGGCAGGGGGTGGGAGCAGGTCTGCCCACCCCTGCCTGCCCTGCCTCTGAAGAAGCCCCTCTGAGCATAGGCAGAGGAGGCCTGAGTCTGGTAGAAAGGCCTGTGAAAAGGCCTACCCTACCCCTGGGGCATGCCTTTGAGGGTGGCTTGCTCTCCTTAGCCTGGGCACTCTTGTAAGTAGTCCTATATTCATCCATCTTCTTCATGTAATTCTCTGTCTGCTCTCTAAACAGAGAATTTCCCACCACAGGAAAATCCATAGCCTTAGTCTGGGTATCCTGTGACAAACTAGTACACCTGAGCCAGGCCAGCCTACGAAAAGCTACAGATGTGGCCATGACCCTAGAGGAAACATCATTAACATCCACAGCAGCATGAAACTGAACCTTAGAGGCTTCAATGCATCAGCAGCCACCTGTTCTAGTTCACTAGCCAGCTGGCCATGGGCCTGCTTGGCCAACTGCATAACAGTATCCCATCTAGATTTCTGATACCTAGCTACATAAGCCATATAATTTGCTTGCCTGAGTCCCAGAGAGGCTGCCATATACTGTTTTTTGCCATGGCATCAATCTTCCTGGAATCCTTGTCAGGAGGATGTGAAGCCAAGGGAATATTAACTTTATCACAGGCAGCAGCCTGAACTACTCCAACATGACTGCATTGCTGAGAAAGGAATTCTGTATCAGGGCCTGACAATGTATACCTTCTGGCCATCTTTTATCTACAGGAGACACAGAATTAGGAGCTTTTAAAATTTTAATTGTTTGTTTCCTAAAAGACTTATGTAAAGGAATAGACAATCTCCTAGACTCTGGAATATCCATCATTTCTACAAAATCAGGCTCCTTGCTCATCCACAGCCTCTTCTAAAGGAAGCTGGAGGGTTTCAGCAACTTTTTATAAAACATAAAATGAGATGGGGACTCAGACAGCATAGGGGAGATTCTAAAGGTCTGTCTGGGAGATGTCCGGTTCAATGGGCACACCCAGACCTTCCCAGCCACATTCATACTGTTCATAATCCTCCTCCCCCTCCTCTGGTTCATAAAATTCCTCAATATCATAATCCTGAACCACTGGGACCGGACGAACCGACCTTTTACCAGATAGTGGTGGTTCGGACGGACCCTGAGACAGTGACTGGACAATTTGTATGGCTTTTGCTATCTCTGCAGCAGTTGGAGAAGGAATTTTGGACTCCAGACCTGCTGATTTTCTTGTTTTCTTTACTGGAATTGGTTCCTCAGAACCAGCTTTTCTTTTGCCCGAGGAAGTCTGGCCCTGGTCAGAGGGCACTCCCTCTGGTTCGGTTGGCAACGAACCGGGCTGGCCATCCGGGTCAGCGGACTTTTTGGCCTCTCGTTCCCTGAGCCTGCCCAATCTTTTTTCCAGGGTGGCTGCAGGGAAATTCTTACATACCTGGCAGTCTGACTGCAGGTGGTCAAACCCCAGACAATAAACACATTGGTGTGTGGGTCAGCCTTGGCAAAGACTTCCCCACAAACATCACAGTGTTGAAACCCATGGGCCGGTTTTCTTTTGGGTTTCTCAGACATAATGCCAGCCTAACCAAAAACTTGCCCTTTTAACGGCAGTGCCAGGCAAGACACCTTATCGGTTCCCTAACCGTGTCATGGTATTGAAAACCGTAATAAACCGGTTTTACAACCGATAAGAACCAGGAACCGCGACTCTAAAATAGTAACTTTCAGTTTTAAATGAGTTTTAAACCCACTGATCGGTTCAAAACCGAACCGATAACTTACAAGTTCCACACAGACAAAACCTTCATTTACTTACGGTTACCACAGATAGAGCTTGAACCGAACGGTTTTGCGGTTAAAATAAAACTATTCTCGGTTAAATCCAACCGAGAAAACACTTTTTAAACCAAGAAATGAACCGAGCAGAAGGAGAAATCTCCGGAGCGACTGTTCACTGAGGCGGAGTACAGTATCTGACAGTTCAAGTTTGAAATGACACAGATAGAGCTGCTCTCGTGCCAAAATTCTATTTTGGAATGGTTTTAACCATTTCACTCCGGGGCAGTTCTAGAGCTGGAACAAACTGCTAATGTCTATAATATAGCAAGACTTCATGTTGTTTGAATGAGCAGGTAAAGTAGTCCAGCGCCTCATCCAGGGTGGGAAGGGAGACTAGAGGATTCCAGTCTACAGCTCGAATGTCGGAGAAGTCAGCTGGTATGAGCCTGCTGAAATTCCTGGCTTCTATTACCCTGGGTGCCAGTTTTGGGAGTTTGTTGGACCAGGTGCAGAAGACCGTACTTGCCGCCCTTCTAGGCTGAGCACTCTGTTACTTTAGAGAAGGAAACAGAGGACCCTGAGGTACCAGGGGGACTTTGCCCTAACTGGCCTCGAAGAGGGGGAGGGTAGGCAAGGTAGAGGTGGCGCCCAGGAGCTGAGGCCCAAGAGGGGAAGGTAGGCGGGAATCAGTAATGAACGGTGAAGAAACAAGAGAAGATCAAGAATTACAGTAGGTACATAATTTTCATATGTTCCCTTCACCGTTCATTACTGCTGGGTGAGTACCAACCCCCCCTGGAGGGGACCTGGCACTGTCCTGAGGTAACAGAGTCCCTCAGTCTCCTGCGGGGGAGACGCAGGAGGGGGAGACCCTATAGCCATACTAGACCGACACAGCCTAAGGCTGGTCAGGACGAGGAGGTGTCCCCCGTGGTCGAGGGGATGGAAGACACCCCTGTAAATTCCTCCTCACCCTGCAGGAGAAAAGACAGGTCCACCGGAAGGCGGAGGAAATCACCCTATGCCAGGCAATGGGTGACAATCTAGACAGGTGAAGCCATGCCGTCCGCCTGATGTAGATCGCTGTCCCTGCCAGTCTGGAAGCCACCTCACTGGAAACATAGAAACATAGAAGTTGACGGCAGATAAGGCTGCAAGGCCCAACCAGTCTGCCTATTTCTTTTTCTACCTTATGAATGTGCCATCAGCCTTTGCTCCGTCAATGGTCTATCTATTCATATTCATCTGTATTGCTCCCTTATGCCTATAACATGCCTGTTTGAAGCCCTGCATTGTATTCATATCCGCCACTTCCTGAGGTAGGCCATTCCATGCATCCACCACCCTTTCTGTGAAAAAGAACTTCCTCACATTACCCCTTAATCGGCCTCCCTCTAATCTCATGCTGTGTCCTCTTGTCCGGCTATTTTTCTTATATTGAAACATGTTTTAGACTTTCACCTTGTTAATGCCCTTAAGATGTTTGAATGTTTCGATCATATCACCTCTCTCCCTCCTTTGCTCTACGGTATACATGTTGAGCTCTGTTAATCTGTCCTCATATGTTTTCTAAAGCAGTCCCTGCACCATTTTGGTTGCCCGTCTCTGGACCACCTCAATTTGGTTAATGTCCTTGTGAAGGTGCGGCCTCCAGTACTGCATGCAGTACTCCAGATGGGGCCTAACCAGTGTCTTATAAGAAAAAATTACTCACCTTAGTAATGTTGTTTCTTCTAATGGAGTCTTGCTGTATTCTGACAGTAGCAGTGAGTCCCAACCTTCAAACTGCCCCGGAGATGAAAGAGTTAAACTTTCCATGCCAGGCATGGAACGCTGAGCTCGAGCTCGGATGAGACTCTGTCTTTTGCTGTTTAAACTCAAACCGTCAGATCTTTATGAGCTAAACTCACTAAGGCCCTGTGTGGAAGCTGTAAACCTACACTAGCCAACTGGCTGCTAAACATAAAACACATTTTTTGGTCCCAAAACAAAGACTCAAGTCAGGAGACCCAAAATGAAAAAGACACCAACTCACCCCAAGAAAAGAAAGGGGTGAAAACAACAAGGTGAGCACCTACTGAGTGCCAACACTGCACTGCCCACCCACATCCCAAAAACAGAGGTTCTGAGAGGGGCAGGCGGGGGGGGGGGAGGTCAGAATACAGCAAGACTCCATTAGAAGAAACAACATTACTAAGGTGAGTAATTTTTTCTTCAAACAACATGAAGTCTTGCTGTATTCTGACATATGCAGACTACAAAGCAGTACCTCCATGGAGGAGGACAGAACCTACTTAGGAAATAGGCTCTGAAGCACAGCTGTGTTAAACCGAGCATCACTCCTAGCCTGGATGTCCAGGGAGTAATGCTTGATAAAAGTGTGAACTGTTTTCCAGGTAGCTGCTTGACATATCTCTAGAATAGGGATGTCCCTGGCAGCAGCCAGGGAAGCAACTGTACCTCTGGTAGAGTGAGCCCTCAGGCCTGAGGGAGGAACCTTACCCAGTTTTTCATAACACAATTGGATACAAGAGACAATCCACCTGGCAATGGATCTTTTAGTGGCAGGTTTCCCTTTACCAACCTCACCATAAGTGAGGAACAGTTGGAGGGAGTCAAACCTGTGACCCTTGGTACGCTCTATGTAGTAGCTAAGGGCTCTTTTCATATCTAAACTGTGCAGCCTCCTCGCTTAGAGGAGGAATGGTCAGTGAAGTACACAGGAAGAGACATAGATTGATTAAGGTGGAAATCTGAAACCACCTTAGGCAAGAACTTCCTGTTAGTCCTAAGGACCACCTTATCTCTATGAAAGGAGATAAAATCAGGCTCCACTGACAAAGCTTGTAATTCACTTATAGTCTGGCAGAAGTGATGGCTACCAGAAACACAGTTTTCCAAGTCAAGTACTTAAGCTCTGCTGAAGACAAAGGCTCAAAAGTGGGGTTGCATAAGCTGAGCAATGCAAACATTAAGGTCCCAAGCAGGGGCAGGGTCCCTGAATGGAGGGCTGGTATGAAGCAATCCCTTGAAAAACTTGGAGAATACAGGGTGAGCTGAAAGAGAAGAGGGCTTACCTGCTGAAATAAAAGCAGACACAACTGCCAGATGCACCTTCAGTGTAGTTGGTCTCAGCCCCAAGGTGTTTAAATGGACCATATAATCAAGGACTGTGGGCAGATCAGCAGACTCTGGGGAAATATGCTTCCGAGAGCACCATATGGAAAATCTTTTCCATTTGGAATTATAAGTAGCCCTGGTGGCAGGTTTTCTAGAAGCCTTCAGGATATCCATTACACCTTGAGAGAGGTGTAAATCAGCAAACTCTAACTCTTCAAGAGCCAGGCCTTGAGATTGAGAGATTTGAGGTTCGGGTACCAAACCCTCCCCTGAGCACAGGTTAATAGGTTGTAATTCCTGGGAAGACAAAAGGGAAAATGGACTGCTAAGGACAGTAGGAGTGGATACCAGGGCTGTCTGGCCCAGTCTGGAGCAATCAGGATCACCTTGCAGGGTTGAGATCTGATTTTGACTAGCACTTTGAACAGGAGAGGGAAGGGGGGAAAAGCATACAGGAACTTCCCTTCCCAACTGAGAACTAAGGCATCCAGGGGGACTGAGCCCAACACTGGGGGCCTGCAGCAAAAAAGGGGAAGTTGGTGATTGTCTGGGGCTGCAAAAAGATCTATCTGTGGGGTGCCCCATCTGGAAAATATCACCTGCAAGATCAGGGGGTGCAGTGACCATTCGTGATGGCCCTGGGATATCCTGCTGAGAGCATCTGCAAGGACATTGTCCTTGCCTGGGAGGTGAACTGCCGTGAGGGAGGTGTTGAGGGAGTAAGCCAGAGGCCACAACTTCATTGCTTCGGTGCACAAGGCCGTAGACCGAGTGCCTCCTTGCTTGTTGATGTACCACATTGTGGTGGTGTTGTCTGTTCTGACCTGTATAACTTTGTTCTGAACAGATTTGGAAAAAGCTTGAAGTGCTAGAAATACTGCTCTGAGTTCCAACAGATTGATGTGGAGCAGAGATTCCTGAGGGGACCACAACCCCTGGGTGGTCAGGTCGCCCATGTGAGCCCCCCACCCCAAGAGGGAGGCATCTGTAGTAAGGATTAAAGAGTGAGACTGAGTGACAAAGGGAACTCCTTGTCTCAGATTGTTCTGATCCTGCCACCACTGTAGGGCCTGGATCAGGGTTTGAGTTACTGGGATCAATTTGGTCAGAGGGTCCTTCCTTTGAGACCAGAAGGCCCTCAAATGGAACTGAATGTCCCTCATCTGAAATCTTGCTCCCTGCACTACTGCTGTAGAAGCAGCCATGTGCCCCAGGACCTGTAGAAAATGCCTTGCTGGTCGAGACACCTGCAGGGTGAATGAGGAGGCCAGAGAGACAAGGGTCCTTGCCCTGTCCAGGGGAAGGAAGGCTCTGGCCTTTTCTGTGTCTAGCTCTGCGCCTATGAAGGTGAGGAGCTGGACAGGCTCTAGAACTGACTTTGAAAGATTCAGAAGGAAACCCAAAGAAGTGAACAGTTGCTGAGTTATATGTAAGTGTAACTTGACTTGGTCTGGGGACTGGCCTACTATGAGCCAGTCATCCAGGTAAGGGAATATGGCAATCCTTTGCCTTCTTAGAGAAGCAACTACCACTGCCAGGCATTTTGTGAATACCCTTGGAGCAGAGGTGAGGCCAAAGGGCATTGCTCTGAACTGGTAATGGCCTGAGGGCAGCTCGAACCTGAGGTACTTTCGATTGGAGCTTTCTGATGAGAATATGGAAGTAGGCATGAGGTCCAGGGACACTAGCCAGTCCCCTGGCCTTAGAGAGGGTAGAATAATTCCCAGAGTCACCATTTTGAATTTTGGTTTTAAAAGGTGCTTGTTTAAGTATCTGAGATCCAGGATGGGCTGCCATTCTCCTGTCTTTTTTGGGGTAAGGAAGTACCTGGAGTACAACCCTTTGCCCTGGTGTAGGGGTGGAACCCTTTCCACAGCACTGAGAGCTAGGAGGGGAAGAGACCTCTGCCTCTAAAGCAAGTGTCTCTGAAGGATTTGCAGGTGGAAAGGATCTGGTTCTCATCTTTGGAAACTTTTTGAAGCTGAGAACCAGTCCCTGGCTTACTACTTCCAGGACCCATTTGTCTGATGTCAGAGACTCCCAGTCCTGGACAAAGTAAGCCAGCCTGGCTCAGGTAGCTGAGAATCGGCCCTGGCAACCCCATCAGGGTGCCTGTTTGGCAGGGGCTTTGGGCTGACGGGTGGAAGCAGGCCTGCTTGTACCCTGTCTGCCTCTCCCTCTAAAGAACCCCCTCTGGGCATAAGCAGAAAAGGAGGCCTGGGCTTGGTAAAAAGGCCTATGAAAAGGCCTGCACCTGCTCCTGGGAAGCTGCCTTTGAGGAGTGGCCTGCCTTTCCTTGGCCTGTGCACTCCTATAGGTGGTCCTATACTCATCCATTTTCTTCATGTAATTCTCTGTCTGCTCCCAAACAGAGAATTACCCACAACAGGAAAATCCATGGCCTTAGTCTGGGTATCCCAGACAGGCTAGTACATCTGAGCCAAGCCATTCTTGAAGTGCCACAGATGTAGCCATGACTCTAGATGACATCATTGGAGTCTGCAGCATGGAATTGCACCTTGGATGCCTCAATACCATCAGCAGCCACCTGCTCCAGCTCCTTGACAAGCTGGCCAGGGACCTGTTTTGCTAAAGCCATAACAGTGTCCCATCTGGATTTTTGATACCTAGCAGTATAGGCCATATAATTGACCTGTCTGAGTCCCAAGGATGCTGCCTTGTACTGTTTCTTTGCCATGGCATCAATCCTCCTGGAGTCCTTGTCTGGGGGGTGTGAAGCCAAGGGAATGTTTGCCTTATCACAGGCTGCAGCCTGCACTACCCCAACATGGCTGCATTGTTGTGTAAGGAACTCCATGTCTGAGCCTGACAATGTATACCTCTTGTCCATTCTTTTATCCACAGGAGGTATAGTGTTAGGAGTCTTTAAAATCTTAAATGTCTGTTTCCCAAAAGATTTGTGCAAGGGAATAGACAGCCTCCTAGACTCCGGGATATCCATCATTTCCACATAGTCAGGCTCCTCCTGATCATCCACAGCTTCTTCCATAGGAAGCTGGAGGGTTTCAGCCACTTTTTTATAAAACATTAAATGGGAGGGGGACTCAGAAAGCCTAGGAGGAGACACTCCTGAAGGTCTGTCTGGGGAGATGTCCGGGTCAACAGGCACATCCAGACTTTCAAAACCACATTCATTTTCCTCATACTCCTCTTCCTCCTCCTCCGGTTCATAAGATCCCTCTAAATCATACTCTTGAACCGGTGGAACCGGCCAAACCGAGCGCCTGCCTGATGGTGCCGGTTCGGTCGGAACCGGGGAAAGCGACTGAACAATTTTGATTGCTTTGGCTATTTCTTCAGCGGTTGGAGAGGAAAGTTTTGGCTTCACACCAGCTGATTTTTCTTTTCTAGTTCTTTTAGCCGGAACCGACTCCTCAGAATCGGCTCTCCTTTTGCCAAGAAGTCTCGCCTGGTCGGAGGGCACTCCTTCTGGTTTGGTTTGAACCGAACCGGGCTGGCCATCCGGTTCAGCGGACTTTTTGGCCTCCCTTTCCCTGAGCCTACCAACTCTCTTTTCTAGGGTAGCTGCAGGGAAATTTTTACAAATCTGGCAGTCTGCATTGAGGTGGTCAAACCCCAGACAATAAACACAGGTGGTGTGGGGGTCAGCCTTGGCAAAGACTTCCCCACATACACTACAGTACTGAAACCCAGTGGGCCCGGTTTTTCTTTTGGGTTTCTCAGACATTGTGCCAGTCCTAACCAAACTTACCCTTTTATGGCAATCTGCCAGGCTAGACCCTCTTATCGGTTCCTGACCGTGTCACGGGTCGTGGAAAAAAACTTAATAAAATCTGTTTTTTTTTTTAGAACCGATAAGAACCGGTAACCACACTCTAAAAGTACAATTTAAGATTTTTTAAACAACTCGATCGGTTCAAACCGAACCAATGAACCGTTTACAAGTTCCACACAGAATAGACAAAATATAACCCATCTAGTACTCACAAATACTACAGACAGAGACTGAATATACAGGTTACTCACCTGTAACAGGAGTTCTAGGAATGGTATATGATGTTCATCCACACTCATTGGCAGTATCCTTGCCGCTTTAAATCTTGCCGGAAGGTCTTCAAGCTTGCTCCTCCCACCCACCCGGGTGGTATAACTCTCGGCTCCGCCCCATGACGCCAGATCTGGCCCGCTGGAAGCTCAGGTTGTGCGTCGAAGCCGGGGAGGTCGGGTGGGTCGTGTGGATGAACAACATATACCATTCCTAGAACTCCTGTTACAGGTGAGTAACCTGTATTTCTAGGGACATGGATATGTTGTTCATCCACACTCATTGGCAGACTCCTAGCAGTTCTCCGGGAGGAGGGAGGCAACACACCCCCGATACTTACTTGGGAAAGAGAGACTGGAGAACCGAGGCCCCAAAACCAGCATCCCGGCGTGACTCAAGGTCGATGTGGTAGTGGGTAATGAAGGTGTTTGCTGACTTCCAGGTAGCAGCCCTGCAGATTTCCTGGATAGGGGCGTCCTGGAAGCAGCCACCGTTGCAGCAGTATGGCGGGTAGAATGAGCTCTTATCCCTCTGGAGGCTCCATGCCGCCAACTTATAGCAGAATCTATGCAGGAGGTTACCCACCTGCTTATCGTCCGCTTGGCTGCAGGTCTGCCAGATGCGGCTTCAGCGTAGGTGACAAACAGCTGGCGAACCTCTCCCGAATTTCAGCCGTGCGCTCCTTATAATAAGCGGCGCCCTTCTAGGATCAGAGTATGGAGCCTATATTCGACCTCCGAGGTGTGATTGGGGTAGAACACGGCAGAGTCAACACCTGGTTAAGGTGAAACTCGACACCACCTTCGAAGGAATTTCGGGTGGGGGCAGGGACAACCTTGTCCCTGTGGAAGACCAGGTAAGGAGACTCGATGGGCGCCTGGAGCTCTCCCATCCTTCTGGCTGACGTGATAGCCACCAAGAAGGCGGTCTTCCACGACAGGTGAGAGAGAGCACACCTGTGCATAGGTTGAATGGCTTGCCCATGAGCTTTGCCATACCAGCAGTAGATCCACGGAGGTGGGGTTCCCGCACTGGAGGAAATGTGATCAAGGCCTTTGAAGCGCCAGACCACCTTCTCCTGCGCATCGACTGCTTCCCGCCCGCCACCTGCAAGCAGAGATGGCTGCCAGGTGCACCCTTAGGGTCGCCGACCTAAGCCCTTGACTAGAAAGGGACCATAAATAGTCAAGATGCTTGCCAAGGAACAGGAGGAAGGGTCAAGCCCTTGCCCTGACACCAAATGGAAAACCTTTTCCATTTGAAGGCATAACATTTTCTGGTCGACTCCTTACGGGACGCCTCAACTACATTGAGGACCTCGTCGGAAAGACCCAAAGCCTGGAACTCTAGCCGCTCAGGAACCAGGCCGTCAGGTGCAGGGATTGAAGGTCCGGATGGAACACCTTCCCCTGATTGACTGAGAGCAGGTCCGGGCGAGCTGGAAGCTGCGTGAGTCCTGGAGCTGAGACTGAGGAGATCTGGGTACCAGAACTGGCGAGGCCAGTCTGGGGCTATCAGAATCACCTGCGCCTTGTCCCTCCTCGCCTTGAGAAGCACCTTGTGGATCAAGGGAAATGGAAAAGGCGTAAAAAGGCCGGGGTCCATTGCCTCGAGAAGGCATCCCCTGCAGCGAGCCCTGCTGAGGCGGGCATGGAACAGACTCAACCAGCGTTCTCCATGGAGGCAAACAGGTCCACCTGAGGTGTGCCCCAAAGGAGAACAGATGCTGTACTACCTCCGGCAGGAGAGACCACTCGTGGGATGCAGCCCCTATCCGGCTCAGGGCATCGGCCAGGGTGTTGGAGGCTCCTGCCACGTGAATGGCTAGGAGATCCGCCTCAGGCTGCGCCGAGTGACCAAATGCGGAGAGCTTCCTTGCATAGAAGCATGAGCGGGGCCCCGCCCTGGCGGTTTAGATAGTACATGGTCGTGGTATTGTCCGCCTGACTCGGACCACTTGACCCCGGAGGAACGGAGCAAAGGCGGAGAGCTAGGCGGACCGCTCGGAGCTCCAACAGGTTGATGTGGCATCGGGACTCCAGCGAGGACCAGAGGCCATGAGCCGAGTGTTCCCCAGATGGGCACCCCAACCCATCAGAGAGGCATCGGTCGACAGAGAGACCGCCGGCTCGGGCGGATGAACGGATGCCCTCCTGCAAATGATCTGGAACGGTCCACCACTGGAGAGCATTCCACATCCCCTGTGTCACCCGACACAAGCTGGTCAAGGATCGCAGCGTTGTGACCACTGGCTGGCCAGTCCCACTGAAGGGGCGCATGTTCCAGCGGGCCCAGCGGACCACGCTGGTACAGGCCGCCATGAGACCCAGGAGGCGCAGGAAGTCCCGGGCAGGGCGCAGTGCCCAACCAGAAATGATCGGGCAAAGGAGGAAAGAACCTCGGCCCTGTCCGCCGGGAGCCGCTCTGGCTCGAAGAGAGTCGAGCTCGCCCGATGAATAAAATCACCTGCCTAAGCTCGAGTTCCGACTTGGCCTCGTTGATAAGGAGGCCCAGTTGAGAAGCAGACCTGGAGGCCAGATCTCTGGACCACTCCGCCTCCTTCCTGGAGGAGCTGCTATCAGCCAGTCGTCCAGGTAGGGTACACCGGACCCCTCGGTCGCCATGGAATGCTGTCACCACTGCCATGCATTTGGTGAAGACCCTGGGAGCTGGAGACAAGCCGAAGGGCATGGCTTGGAACTCGAAGAGATCCTTCAGCTCGGAAGCGAAGGAATCTCTGGTGAGACGGACGGATAGGGACGTGAAAAAACGCGTCCTGCAAGTCCAGAGAGCAGAACCACACGCCGCGTTCCAAGGATGGTATTATCTGAGCCAGAGTGACCATCCTGAAGGTTCGAGACCTTAGGAACTTGTTTAGGTCGTGTGGGTGAGAATGGGCGCCAGCCCCGTCCGTTCGAACCAGGAAGTACCTGGACACAAACCCTGGGTCTGAAGGAGGGTCCACCACCTCTCTTACCACCTCCTTCTGGAGGAGGAGAGTGATGTCGGCTCGACGAGGCACCAGTGAGCTGGGGATCCAGAAGCCCCGAGGCGGCGGCTCTGAAGGTGGTGCCTGCTCGAATTCAGAGGCAGGCCTCTTCCACCACCTTCAAGACCCACCTGTCCGTGGTAACAGCGGACCAGGCGGAACGGAAGTGCCGGAGCCGTCCCCCCACGGGGGGACCCAGGGGTAAGGTGACGGGGATGGGGGCGACACCCCTCAGCCCGTCACTGGGCAGGCTTGGAGGAGGGACCGGCCGAGGGACCTCCTGGGCCCTTTCCTCCCTGCCTCCTGTTAGAGGAAGCCGGCGGCTTGGGTTTGGGATGCCAAGGCCGAGCCTGCTGGCCCTGACGTTGCTGGGCCGGGCGCGCCGGGGGCAGAAGGACGAAAGGGCTTAGGCTGTGGTTTGCGGCCTTTGTCCTTCTGGCGGAAGAGACCCGAGTCAAGGTGGCATTGGACTTCTCGATCCTCTGCAGGTGACCTTCCACCCCAGGGCCGAAGAGGTCAGTCCCAAAAGGGAACATCCGCCAACTTGTGCTGGGTATCGAGTAAAGGTGGATATCCTCAGCCAAACCCCTCGACTTATAGCCACTGCGGCCGCCACCGATCTGGCACATGAGTCCCCTACATCCAAAGCAGTCTGGAGCTGCTGTTTGGCCACTGCCCTGCCCTGGTCGCACCTGCTAACCGTAGTCTGCAGATCGGGCGGGAAGATGAGGATGACCTCATCCAGGAGACCCAACAGGGCATGAGAAAAATGTGCCATGAGGACGGCCGAACTGGCCTGTGAAGGCCGAGAGAGGGCATAGCGTAGACTTTCGCCCGACATAGTCAATTTCTTGGACTCCTTGTCAGGAGGTTTGTCCACATCCCTGGCGTTGCGCGCGAGCGCTGTCGTGCTCAACCCCTCAGCAGAGGGTGTTCAGCCGGACAAGGAACGAGGGACCATACTTCCTGCCATCCTGGCCGAGGCGCAGGGCAGGAAGCAGGCGCTGCCAAAGTTCAGTGCTGGACCCACTATGGCCTCGGCCACGGAAGGCCTCCGTCGGAGAATCCCTCGGGTCCAGAATCTCCGTGAGGATACCTGGCCCGTTTGGAAGCGGGTTAGAGCTCCATCCCGGTAGACTCCGAGATGAGCGAAGCAGTCCTAGGAAGAACGACGGGCTATGTCCATTGGCTGACCTCCTGAAGACTCCAAGTCCAGTCGCTTGGAAGAAGGAGGAATCATCTCGGACTCGGAAGAGTCCTCGAAAACTGCCTCTGGCCTGAGCCACCCTTCACCTGCGAGGTCGGTCGGGAGTGAGGGTAACTGACAGCCGATGGGGTAAACCCTTGGCCGACCGAGAATCCTTGGTCGGAGCCCCAGTGGTGGCTGTGGGCGGAGGTTCCACCGCAATCGGTGGAGCAGCTGGTTTTGGCGAACAACCGGCCTGGGTGAAGCTCCTCGGGCAAGTCGAGGGTTGTGTCGGCGTTCGGTGACAGCCACTTAATGGCGGGGAAGGCGCGGGTCGGCTTATTCCGGCCAGGAGGAGCTGTTGCAACATAAGGTCCTCGTGCCGTCGGCGTAATTCGCGAAGCCTCCCTCATCCGAGGAGGAGGGCGAGGGCAGCCAGCGCCGCTTACGCGTGCGAGACCGAGACCGCCTATGGCGGTGGGAACGGCTGGACCGCGAAGAGGTTCGAGACCGAGACCGAGAGTCCCGGAATTTCCGGGGTCGGTGCAGGGAGGTGTCGGCCGGAACCGACACTCCCTTCGGCTCGGAAGGTCCATCCGAGGGCTCCGGAACCGGAGGCACAGGCGAGCCCACGGGATCCTCAACTCCTCCCGGGGGAACCGGGGAGAGGGGAATCTCGGCTGCTAAAGGCGACAGCCCGTCCAATGGGTCGAGAAAAATCTCGACTTCATCAGTGGGAGTCTCGGTCAACTGACCTGGCAGGGGACACCGTGAGGCCAGTGGCGGCAGGCCGATCGACCGAGCCGACGGGTCGACGGCCCGGGAGAGGGACCTTCCCGCTCCCAAGAGCGTCGACGGAGGGACTTACCCTTGTCCTTCTTTTGGACCGAGAAAAAGGTCCAGCAGGCATGAGCCCTTCTCCTTTAGTGGAGAGGGACAGACAAAGCTCCTTAAAGGAAGCCGTGTGGAAGAACCCAGAAGGCGGGATAAATGCAGCGGCCGAGGAAGATCTGACCGCGCCGCCTCCTCTTGAGGCGACCATCCGCTCGAGCTGATCCGCCGAAGCCCGCGCCCGCGACACACGCCAACCGGGCCTCCTTGGACTTCACGGAGAAGCGCTTCGGGGCGGCCCAGTTGCAATCGGGCACCACGGTCTTGAGGGGCGTGGGCCGAGAAAGATGAGCACAGGTCGCCAAGCCTGCGGGTGCGTGCTCAAGGCCTAAGCAGTAGACACACGTGGAGTGTGGATCCGTCCGAGACATCTTCTGCCCGCATGGGCATCTCCGAAATCCGGGAGTCGATTTATCCATCGCAGCCGCGAGGGATCGAAGACTGAAGTCTTTTTGCAAAGTATTATTTTTAAATCCGCAAACGGAGAAATAGGAACCAGTCACAAACGCAGAGCGTTAAGGAGGGAACCTGAGCTTCCAAGCGGTAAGGAAGATCTGGCGTCATGGGGCGGAGCCGAGAGTTATACCACCCGGGTGGGTGGGAGGAGCAAGCTTGAAGACCTTCCGGCAAGATTTAAAGCGGCAAGGATACTGCCAATGAGTGTGGATGAACAACATATCCATGTCCCTAGAACGACAGGTTACGGTTTAAATTCAGTCGAAACCGAGAAAAGCGGTACTTTAACCGACAAATTGACCGAGCAGAAGGAGAAATCTCCGGAGCGACTGTTCAGTGAGGCGGAGTAAAGAATCTGACAGTTTGAGTTTAAACAGCAGCAGACTGAGTCTCAACCGAGCTCGAGCTCAGCGTTCCATGCCTGGCATGGAAAGTTTAACTCTTTCATCTCTGGGGCAGTTTGAAGGTTGGGACTCACTGCTACTGTCAGAATACAGCAAGACTTCATGTTGTTTGAAAGAGGGATTATTACCTCCCTTTTCCGACTTGTGATACCCCTACTAATACACCCCAACATCCCTCTAGCCTTACCTACTGCTTTAGTGGTCATACGATTTGCTTGGTGCCTTGCAAGCTCCAGACCCTGTGCAGAGAGGGCAATGGCTTGCCTAGATTCCTCTGAATCAGGCAATGATGCTAACACTTGTGCCAGCATCATCCACAGGTGCCTGTTGTAGGCAGCGTAGTGAGCCTTATGTGAGCTGATGCAGAGCAGCACACGAGCTGAAGTGAAAACCCTTCTTCCCCACCGATCAAACTCATTGGAATCCAGATCTGGTGGTAGGTTGTGCGCTGAATGTGGAAGCCCAGAAGGAGTATCTAAAGCCGTCAACCCTGAGGGTGGGTGAGGCAGAGAACCAAGAGAATCCTGGGGAGTGCAATACCTCCTCCTGCAGTCCGCTGGGACTGGGGATGAGGCGGCTGGTGACTGCCAGGTGCAGACAGATGCTTCCTGAAAGGGAATAGGCCAGGAAGGCACCACCAGGAGGTTCGCACTGAACTCGCTCAAAAAGGAGCACGTCTTCTGCTCCTTACTACGTCTTACCATATGAGAAATATGGAGCTGCTGAACCAACCTCAAAAGGAACCGCTCGCATTCAGTGAAATCAGCATCGGAGGATAGGTGGATAGAACGTTCCTCTTCCTTAGATGAAGAAGCCAAGGAGGTAGAGGAGCTTGGATGCTCAGAGTCCTCCTGCGGCGGTGAAGACAGATGAAAGACCTGTTCGTCCATGGCTCTAACATACCTAGAGAAGGCCGCCGCAGTGGCTTTGAATGTCTCCCACGTTAAGGGTCCCATAGGGCCCACATGGCCTGGGAGAGGAGGAGGTGTCTGCAAAGGGATTAGGGAAGGGCACCTAACTGAAAGTGCCCGGCCTCTGCCAGGACTCAGAGACCTCGCAGAAGATCCTCCCACAGTCAGCGTATGCTGCAAATGTGAAAACAAATCCTGGCTGAGCCCTAAGGGGGAAATCTCCCCTGTGGTGTGACTGGGGTTGCATGGATCCAGAAGGGCAACACCCAGTGCCATCCACTAAGGGCACCTCTGAAGTCTCTGAGGAGGAGGAGGAGGAAAAGTGGGGCTCGGTACTGTAATGCCTCCCCACCCTCCCGAGCTTCACCCCAGCTTCTCAACCCCTCGGACTCCGAGGCTGCCCTCTTTCTTTAGCCCAGTGCCAAGGGGTCCCCCAATCCCACAGACCCCCCCCCGAGGGAGGCCACAGAAGAGGGAGTCTCTATCCTAACTGTGGTAGCCAGAGCAGCACCAGAGAATGCAGCTGTTCCGACCCATGAGGTCGAGACCATCATCCCAAGCACCTCTGACCTGCTATCTGCCATGGGACCCCTGGCACTGGGGTCGACGTGGGGGCCCACAGAGACCGTGGAATCCAGCGTGCCCAGGAGACGAGCACTGAGGCACCTGGTGCCGTGTCCAGGAGTGCTCCCTGACTCCGAGGAGTCAGGACACCAGTCTGGGTCGGTTAACGAATCATCCCCATCCAGAGAGGAGGAGGAGACCACACATACCACCAGACTAGTGACCCCGGGAGCTCCCCTACCAACTGTGCCATGAACGGCACCACTACAATATACTACACCGCCGGCGGCGATGCCTCGAACACTGGCTCCGAAAACGCAAAAGGAGGGGGTACTCATGGGCTTGGCTAGACCCGTGACTGGTCAGGGTAAGGCTGAGGCTCCTGATGTGCAGGAGAAGAAGGATGTCTTGACATCTTTTGCCTGGCCCTACGGGAAAAGAACTGGGGCCCCTTGAAGGGTGAGGCAATCACCCTACGCCAGGCTAAGGTTGCCAACCAGGAAAGGAGAAACCATGCTGTCCGCCTAATGCAGACTGCTGTTCCTACTAGCCTGGTGGCTACCGCGCTAACGTCATATGATGCCCTTTCTTGGTGTCTCACCAGCTCCAAGATGCGGGTAGAAATGGCGGTGGCCCACCTGGTTGCCTCGCTATCAGGCATAGCTGCCAGGATCTGGCTGAGCGAAGCCCACAGGCGCATGGCATAGGCTGCCTGGTGTGCAGAGATATTAAGAGATGCGCGGAAGAGAAAACCCTTCTGCCCCAGCAATTAAACTCCACAGAGTCAGCCTCTGGGCGGCAGTCTCTTGAAGGGCAAAGATGCCCCGAGGGGATATCCAGCCACTCCAGTCCGGATGTAGGATGGGGCATAGCTCCTAGAGACCCGGAGGGGGAAAGCACAATACCTGTGCTGACAGTCCTGAGGGGCTGAAACAGAGGAGGCGGGAAACTGCCAGATACTGTGCAACTCCTCCATAAAGGGATGGGGCCAGGGAGGGATCACAATGGATTACAGACTATACTCACCGAAGAAGAACAGCATCGCACTCACAAGACTGTGGTCCACAGATCGGGGAAGATGGAGCTGCTCCAACATTGTCATGAGGAACCTCTGATAATCGGTGTAATCAGCATCAGAGGAGATGCGTGTGGAGGTGTCCTCTTCTTCTAAGAAGGAATCTGATGACATGGGTGGACTCTGTACAGGGGGTAGCGGTTCAAGGGTACGAAGTGGAAAACCTACTCATCTACAGCCCTAAAGTAGATGGGGAACGCACTCGCTGTCGCCCTGAACTGTTCCCACAAAAGGGGACCCAGGGGACCAGAGAGTCCTGGGAGAGGGTAGGGGGAGGCAGAGAGGAAAGAGGAGGAGAAGAGTGGCCCCGAGAGATCATAGGCCCTCTGCCAGGGCTGTGGGAGCAAGTAGGGATGCCTCCTGAGGGAGGAGGCTGTGCTGCCCAGCCACTGACTGTCGTCACTCCCTCACACGCAGGAATTTCTCTCTCATGACTTAAGAAAACACATAGAAAATGGTTGAACACTATCGGGAATTGAACACAGGGACATACATCCGCAGGCCCAAGAGCAGAACCAACAGTCGCAGCAGGGGTACCAGACTATGGAAAGGGGTATGCATCAATCCCAGAAGCCTGGGAAACAAAATAAATGACCTGCAGACAATGATGAAAGATTCCCAAGTGGACCTGCTGACTGTCAAGGAGACTTGGGTCTCGGAGAAAAATGACTGGGCCCTTTCGGTCCCGGGCTATACCATGTTCAGACAGGATAGAAGGGAGGGTGGGGGAGGGGTAGCATTGCATGTAAAGGATAGGATAAATGCCATCTCAGGAGAGAGCATCAAAAAGGAGGGTGTGGAATCCCTGTGGATGCTACTCAGCTCGGCAAGTTATTTATTTAAAAATTTCACCAGGAAAGAGATACTGAGCTTACAAGAGCTTGTTTCCAGGTATGTCCTGGGGGGAAGGGAAAGGGGAGTACACCTGAAAATACAGAGTCGAAGACAATGTATTACAACTGTAAACAGCACAGAAATAAATACAAAAGCAACTATGTACACTAAATTGTGTACGTGAATATAACCCATGAAAATACATCAATAATCAAACAGGGTGAGAACTCGTAGACCATGCACCAGAGCACTGAAAATTATAGCTGCTAAAGCCGAATGTGTGCCAGCACTGGCTAGTAGTAGAACAATACATGTTACAGTGGGGGGGGGGGAAGCAGGCTAGATGGGGAACACAGAAACAGAGCTACGGTCAAGGACTAAGAGAGGTGGGTTTGGTGCGGGTAGGGATAGACAGATGAGCGGAAGGATTAGGAGTAAGTAAAGGGTTATGAGTGGAGGTGGAGGAGGAGAGGAGAAGGGGTGGAGTAGAGAAAGATGAGCAGAAAGGAGGGGGTAGGGTGAGATAGTAGAGGGAATGGGATAGGGCTGTGAGAGGAGGAGGAGGAGGAGGAACAGGAAAGGGGGTGGTATAGAGAAAGGAAGGAAGGAGAGTAAGAGATGGGGGAGGAAATAGATTGGATATAGGGAAGAAACTAGGTGAGGTTACAGTTGCAGGTGTGGGAGAGGAGAGGCTACACAGGAGGGAGGATAGAGAGCAGGGAGAGGTGGGTGAATGGATTGAGAGAGGGCGGGAGTTCCAGAGCTTAGGAAAGTAACGGCAGACTGGACAGCAGTGGAGGATCTAGGGGGGAGTGCAAGGAAGAGGGAATAGGAGCTGCAGAGGGCACAGCAGTTGGGGCGAGGCAGGGAGAGGGTAGAGGACAGGTAGAAAGGGAGGGAGCCAAACCAACACCTGGCAATAAATGAGAGGCAGTGTACCATACACCTAGCTTCAAGGGAGGGAAAGGAGAGGGACATATGAAGAGTACAATGATGAGTACGTGTAGGGCTGTCTAACGCAAAGCGACAGAATGAGTTAAAGAGAGAGTCCAGTCTGGAAAGGGAGATTTGGGGGCAGAGCTGTAGACTATGTTACCATAGTCGAGTGTAGGGAGGATAATTTTCTGTACGAAAGCTCTAAGGGCCAGGAGTGGGATGCAGCTGTGGTGGCAGTACAATGCTCCCAATTTAGGGTAAAGTTTTTTACGTGTGGCATTAATGTGTTCAGAGAAGTTGAGGTAGTTGTCATGTCAGATCCTGAGGTACTTGAAGGATGGTAGATTCTCAATGGTGGACCCATCTAGGGTATTGGGGGGGGGGGGGACTGCCAATCCTAGAGAGCTTTTGCCGAGTGCCGAAGGTCATAGAGACTGTTTATTTGGTGTTGAAGAACAGCTGATTTGAGTGGAACCAGAGCTGGACGTTGTCAAAGTCCCTTTGAAGCCTGGTCTGCAGAGGGACAGCCGGAAGCAAACAGGACTGTCTTCAGCATACATGTGAATGAACGATGAGGTGCAGGCAGCAGGTAGGTCATTTAGAAAGACAGAGAATAAGACAGGACTTGGGACTGAGCCTTGAGGTACCCCAATGGTGATTGAGAGGGGAGAGGGAGTCCCCAATATGGACTGATTGGGACCTACCCACGAGGTAGGAGTGGAACCAGTTGGTGGCCGAGGAGGAGAGTCCTGCTGCAGAGACCTTAGATAAGAGAAGGAGATGGGCAACAGTGTTGAAGGCTTTGGCCAAGTCGACAAAGATGGCTGATGTGACTTGGCCCTGATCCATCCCTGTGAGAATGGTATTAGTTAGCTGGAGGAAGGAAGAGGAGGCAGTGTGGTTTTTGCAGAATCCTGACTGATACGGGACGAAAAAGGAGGAAGAATCAAGGAAAGGGGAGAGTTGAGATTGCACCAGATGTTCTTGGAGTTTGGTGAGAGAGGGGAGGAGAGAAATGGGGCAGTAGTTACCAGGAACAGAAGGATCGCCACCTTTAGGGAGGGGAATGACTGTGGCATGCTTCCAGGCAGATGGGACAGAGGAGAAGGAGAGGTTTAAAAGGGCGATGATGGGGATACCAATGGCAGGGGCTGCCAGGTATAAGAGTTTAGGATCAAACCCATCCGGGCCTTTACTCATGAGCAGGTTGGGTGCTAGTAGGGCATTGATGGGAGGGAAGGAGAATTGGGCAGGTTGTGGGGGAGGGAGGGGGGTATTGAAGCTGGTGGAAAGGATGAGAGGAGGGAAGAAGCACAGGAGATGAAGAAGGTATTGAATTCGCTGGTGACTGAAAGTGGGTCAGTAATGGATGAGTCCTTCGACTTTAGAACTCGGATGGTGGGTTGGGCCGTGGAAGAAAAAAGGGGATGGACAACCTTCCAGAACTTTGAAGGGTGGCTGATATTGTTATGGAAGGTAGAGGAAAAGTACTCCGCTTTGGCTAATCTACTGGCTCTGGTGCAGGCATTGCACAGGGCACAATATTTTTGTAGGTCCGGGGGGAACCTGAGGATTTGTGCTCCTTTCAAGCTAAGTCCCTGGCACGCAGGCAGGCTAGGACTTCGGCAGAGATCAGGGGAGGTGGGAGCCCCTGATCCTGGTTTTTCTTATGGGGCGTGATGATCCCAAGAGGAGAGTAATTTGGATTTAAAGAGTCAAGGGCATTGTCAACAGTGCTAGAGGCTGATACGGAGGACCAGTCATTAGCTGCCAGGTCATCATGGAGTGCTGATAGATCTAATGATCTAAAGGAACGGAGCAGAAGAATTTTGGGGCTGGCTTTGGGATGGTGGATTTTCCTGACACAATGGACCATATGGTGGTCGCTGAGGGTGTCTGGGAGAATGCCAACAGCAGTTATGAGGTGGGGGTGAGAAGTGAGGGCCCAGTCAAGCAGGGTGTACTTCAGAGATTTGTGGTTGAGATGGGTAGGTTCAGTGATCAGTTGAGTTAGGTTTAGAGACGTGGTATTGTGATATATCCTGGGCTGAGGAGGGGAAAGTCAATTCAGGTTAGTCACCTAGCATGATTAATTCACCAGGAGAGGAATGGGGGAAATGGTGGTGAGGAGGTCTGAGACAGAGAAGCTGGAGAGACCAAGGCAGCAGTACGATCCTGCTACGTAGATGGGAAGGGAAAAAGGGAGGGAGAGTTTTAAAAGGATAAGTTCATAGGCTGGTGGGAGAGAAATGGAGAGGACAGTGGAGAACTAGACTGAGGATAAGATATAGATAGAGATATCCCCCCACCCCACCCTCCTGGGTCTGTCCTGCCAAGTAAGGCAGTACCCAGGAATGGAGAAGGCATTATCAGGGATTTCAGAAGACAGCCAAGACTCTGAGATAATACATATATCTGGCAATGGGGGAAGAGGATACACATAGGTGTGGTATACCAGCCTCTGGGGCTGACTGAGGGTAAGGACAAAGAGCTCCTAGAGGAGATCAGATGTGTAGCACAAAAAAGGGATACAGTTGTGGTAGAAGACCTGAATATGCCCGATATGTATTGGAGCATCCCAGTGGAAGGTTCTAATAGGAGCTGAAAAGTGGTTAATGCCCTACAAGACAGCCTACTTACATAACTAGTTAGTGCCCCAACTAGGCTGGACACCATCCTGGATGTGGTCCTCACTAACTCAGAGGTAGTAAGGGCTACAAGGATTGGGAAGCCACTGGCCAACAGCGACCACAACTGTGTGGTTTGAGTTAGCCCTAGGGGTAGAAAAATCACAATCCAAGACAGAGGTTTCAACTTTAGAGGAGTCAATTTTGACAAAATGATTGATGCAGTCAGAAGCAAGCTAACGATCCAGGAGCACTTAGATGTGGATGAAATATGGGGGCTGGTTAAGTTAGCCATTTCAGAGGCTACCAGGATGTGCGTAAGAACGGTGACCAAAAAGAACAAACACAAAATAACAATACGGTTCAGTAACCAGGTAAGGACCACAATCAGAACCAAAAGAGCTGCTTATTGGAACTATAAAAGAACTCAGGAAGACAGCGCATGGGAAGCCTACATTCAGAAGAATAAAGAAGCAAAGAGTACGGCGAAATCAGCGAAGGCCACAACAGAGGCTTGGCTTGCAAAAGGGGTTAAAAAAGGAAACAAACACTTTATTCGATATATAGAAGAAAAAAGGAAAAAAGGAAGAAAAGGGGAGAACAGTTTGACTCAAAGATGGTGACACAGTAGTGGAGGAGGATAGGCAGAAGGCCACTGTTCTGAACAACTTTTTTTGCTCAGTGTTCACAGAGGAACATAAAGGCCCAGTACAAGATAGTGGCATCAAGGCTGCTGACAAAGGTGTTCCACAAATGGAAGCACCATCAATCACCAACAGCAGGGTTAGAGAGGCCCTGGATCAACTCAGGGAAGACAAGTCGCCAGGGCCTGATGGAATATACCAATATACCTGGGGATGCTAAAGGAGCTAGCAAGTGAATTGTCAGGTCCCTTAACACATCTATTCAGCAGACTGGAGAAGAGATGTTGTGGTACATCTCCACAAGGGAAGGAGTTGAGAGGAAGCAGGCAACTACCGACCAGTCAGCCTGACGTTGCCTTGTCTTCCTACTCTCTTCCCCCCAGTACCTAGTTACTTAGGAACCTGGTGTGCACCTATGACTCCACTGGCACTTAATTTCACTACTTTCCCTCCCTCCCCTGCTATAGACCCTTCCTAGGAATCTCACCCTGTCACTCGCCTCAGTACCTAGTGCACTCGGTGGATGACTCTGCACTAACTCTATTGTTCCCTACCAGCAATCATATTCCCTGCTTCTCCTCATTTCACCTCCACCTAGGTATTGTTCTGCTTGCGTATCGTTTACCATGTCTCAATTTGGTATTTACTGCTGGTACCAAATTTTTTGGCTACTCTGTTTTGAAACTTGTAACTGTACATCATGCATTATCTCTCTGTACCATTGCTTACTCTGTCATGTACTGTTTCCTTGTGATTTATCTGTATTACCTGTAACCTGTTACTACTATTTGGCTTGTATAATATCTCAGATTGTTTGTTCTGTTCCATTGTTTGTGGCCCAGATCATGCCTGAAAACGGTCCTTGGATCAGTGCACATACCCGGTAAACAAAGACTTAAATAAAAATGAGTGGGATGGGAACTCCTGACCCCCGTAGTGAATGACCTCTTCAAAAGATTAGTCATCCGGAAGTAGATCTATTTGCATCTCCACACAATGTAAAGCTGTCTCAATTTTGTTCACTCACTCCTGGCCCAGGAGTTTTCCTGTGTGATGCACTGTTCACATCCTGGACTGGGAGGTTTCTTCATGCACTTCCTCCCGTATGTTTGATTCAGAAGGTTTTGCTCAAACTACAAGTAGAGCATGACACCCTCGTGCTGGTGGCTCCTTTTGGCCTCCCCGGATCTGGTTTCCACTTCTGCTGCACTTGGCAGTGAAACCTCCAGTTCGGCTACTCCTTTGTGAAACCTTACTGACACAAGCTAGGAGGTCCTTGGTGCATCTAGACCTATGATCCCTGCATCTGCATGCATGGCTTTTAAAGTCATAATGCTTTGCTGGGGCCATAGTACACTCAGATGGTTACTCTTTTGCCATGCAACTGTGCCCGTGGTCACCTGAGTATCTTTCCTTGTTTATCTTTCTTGTAAAAATATCACTTCAGCACTTTATACAGAACTGACTTCTATCCACTAGTATTTTATCTCCAGCCCCAGCATGCTTTCCCAATGAGTGATGAGCTACCGACACCCCTCTTCAGGGCATCCTGTATGCTTCCGAATGTAAGGCACATGAGTATTCCAAGTTACTAATTGAATCCTCAGGTTTCTACTACCTTGGTAATCAAATAATTGTAAGCCTCTTTTTACATAAGAGGAAGTCCTTTTTATTTCTACTGATTATTTTTACCTTTTAGCCTAAATGTGGCTGATATTCTTGGGCACTGTGCTCTCTGGACCTATCTTGGTTGTAAGTTTGTGGTTTCTGGTACTACCCGATGCCTTTTACCAAATTTATTTCAGTGTATCAGGCTTCTGGTACTGCCTCTTCCTTGCTCTGTTATCTCTAGTAGTGTCCATGACCAAGTTGCTGACTTGGTATGAGGTCTGGTGTTTTCCTCCAGCCTCTGCTTTTAAGGGCAATTTTCTACAATGTACCTGGTTCTCCTTCAAGGTGCTCTGGACCACAGCATTTCTGCACAGTCCCATTTCATCTGTCCATAAGGATCTTGGTGTCCTGTCCCTTTGTGCCTCCTGCCTGTCCTTGGCATTTGGGCTCGTTTGATTCCTTTTGGCTAGTTAGGGTATACATGTATGCTTCCTGTTATGGTCTGAGGCTTGTTTCCTATAGTACATGGCCACTTCCATGCCATGCTGTGTTTCTACAATACTACCCTGCAGGCATCCTTGGATTACTTTTACATCTCTCCCACCCTTCAGCCACCCTCTTTTGTTGGCATATGGATCATTTTTATTCAGTCTAACAGGACCTTTGAGAATTTCCATATCAGTCTTCACCATCCTCCCAGGGCACCTAAATACTGCTTGGAAATCATTCCAAAAGTGTGGCCCAATGGTGGAGATATCCTCGATAAAGATGGAACAGTTAACTCACTGTAACAGCATATCTTCAACAGAATCTCCTCCATTGGGCCATAGCGCACCCACCCTCCTCCCCCCTTTCTGTATCAAGGGCCAGCTATTCATTATCTACTGCCTGATTTGGGGATGTGTATCTATGGGCTATGGTGTTACGTTTCAGTCCCATGCGTCTGCCTGTGTGCTTGGCACTGGTTTGTTCTCCTGGTTCCTTCCAGTATGTGGCCCTCCAAGCTTATCCCCAGCAGGGAACTGAGGAGCAACAGGTCCACCCATGACAGGTGCTGACACTGCACATCGTCATGGGTCACCCCCGACTAGCAAAAGTTTCCAAGTGTTCCTGATGCTGACAGCTTACAGAACTGAATGTGTCATCCAATGGAGGGATTCGCTCAACGATTTACTGCTACAGTGAGTAACTGTTCTTTTTTTACTACCTCTGATCACCTGTTTATATATTTAATAAGCTGTTGAATGATGTTACCTATTTGTTGTTTGTATTTCACTTCTTTAAATATACATCACCCAGACCCTTTAGATAAGGTGCTGTATATAATAAATGTTGCCTTGCCATTTGATAATATAATTACAGTGTATGCTGAGGGTTGTAAAGCCATTTTTAAAAACACTGCTTTGTGTTTCATGCCATTTATTGTTTCAAAATGGTAAGCAACTTTGTACTGCACTGAAAGGATACAAATGACAACACAGAGGGTTATGACTCCAGAAAGCACAACTCGTGGAATTCCGACTTTTCTTCCCTCATTTTTGATATTCAACCGGATGGTCAATGCAGACTGAATCCAACAAGCAAGTGTGCCAAATCCGAAGGTCATGGCAGTGCCAGCATTATGTATCTCTTCATCATTTGAAAACTAAGTAGGGATAAAGGAAAGTTATTGTTAGACACTTTGTTAAACACAGAGGTCCTTGATTTTTTATAGTCCTTAAAAATCATACCAGCTCTAGCAAGACGGAGAAGTTGAAGCAGGCATCTACCACACACAGATTTTGGTCTGCATTACAGAACTAAATAAATTACAGCGATCTGAACTGTTTTAAACTTTACAGAATGTAGTGCACACTAGAGAGTATAACATAAAAAATGACATCTACCACCTAACTTGTTTCAATATTCCAGTTTTTACATGCGGTATAACTGTGACAAAGCGAATGCCACAGGTATGCCATGCATAGGGGAGCTGGACATGTACTCCCTGAAGGAGAGGAGGGATAGGGGGATATGACAGAGGTCTTTAAATATTTGAAGGGGATTAACCGGGTCAGATCTGATGGGCTGTTCCAGCTGAGGGAGGATGGAGCCACGAGGGGGCATAGCCTAAGACTGGTGGGGGTTTAAGGGGGAGGTGATGCGTCACTTCTTCATGGAGAGGGTGGTGACGCCTTGGAACTCGCTGCCATCGGAATTGGTGGGGATGGAGACAGTGGGAGGATTCAAGAGAGGGTGGGACAGATACAGGGGTAAAGTAAAGGTGGGGGGAACCGGGTACGAAAAAGTTCCCCAAGTGGTCACAAATGGAGAGGGGGCCGCCACTGTGAATAGACTGTAGGGCTGCTACTCGAGCAGACTCGATAGACCACTAGGCCTAATCTGCTGGCAATTCAGTATGTTAGTATAGAAGTGGTCACCTAATTTAAGCCTGGCACTCATGTGTTACTAAAGAAGTTGTCACCATACACCGATATCTGTGCAGTATCTTTCATTTAGTTAGTTAGTTTTTGCTGATCAGGTGGATGCACAAGGCAAAAATATTGCCTAGTTTCAGGCACGATACGGGATAAGTACAGACAATAAATAGACAACAAGGTATAAAGACAACAATAAATACGTTGGGAGGGGGGGGATACATAACATCACCATAGTACAGGCAAGCACAAGAGTGACATGGGCATTTCCAACACAGTGTAATAACAGGAGAAGTTCAACTTCAGGAGTGCAAAACTATCAGGCAGTTAATAGATTAAGCACAAGTTGAATACAATAAAAGGGATCAACTGCACAAGCATGTACTGGTGCCCACACCTCAAAAAGGAAACTAACCTGCTGGAGAAGGTCCAGAGGAGGGCTACAAAGATGATAGCTGGTCAGCAGGGTAAAGCATACAAGGAGAGGTTGAGGGCACTGAACATTATTCCTTGAAGACAGGAGACAGAAGTACTTGAAAGGGATGAATAAGGTGGATAAGGAGAGTCTCTTTAAGCTGAGTGGCAACCATAACACAAGGGGGCACAGTCTTAAGCTGGAGGGTGGAAGGTTTAGGAGGGAGGTCAGGAAGCACTTCTTCACAGAGAGGGTGGTGGACACTTAGAATGCACTGCCAGAAGAGGTAATCTCGTTGAAGACAATGGGCAGCTTTAAGAGAGGCTGGGACAGGTATGGGGGAGGGTAAGGGTCATGGATAGGGAGGATGGGAGGAGTGGGGAGAGGGGGGCGGGGACAGTAGCTCAAGCTGTGGACCCTGCAACACGAGCAGACTTGATAGACCAAATGGCCTTTGTCTGCTGGCTTCTTCGTATGTTCATATTAATCATTAGATAGCAGAAACTTTCAAAGTTCATTTTTACAAGCTAGGTGAGTCTGAGAGCTCTTTTATTCAGTGAACATATTTCAGTGATAAAGTGCAATACACCATGAGCTGGGACTCACCCACCACCACCTTGCATTTGCCTTTGACCACCTACCTTCTTTCTCTGAGGAATATTCTTCCTCATCTGACAGCTGCACCAAGTCTGCCAAATCCAGAGCCCCTGTGGCATCACTATAATTACATTTAAAGGGGAACAATCAGCACTGACAGCCTCACACCATAGTGTGGGGCTCGTCTCTGTCTGTACTTTGTGTGCAAAAACATTTTTCTTTTTTACTTACTGTTTACTGTCATATAATAGATTTTATAAAGCAATCTAACATTTTCATCTAATCAGAGCAGAGAACCACCATACCGCTTACTGAGTGTACAGATGCTGCCTTGTGCACTACACTCAACCTTCCCATTCTCACTGTCTCTGGTTGTCAACTGCCGCTCGTTGCTCTGCTCTGTCACTCACTCACTTGTCTCTTACAAGTACCAGTCAGTTTCTGAATTACATAAATAAAGCCCCCCCCCACACACAAACCAAAAGTTAGCGGGAACTTTGTTTCACTAGCCACTGCCATAACCACTTTCAAAGTGACATCCAGACTGTATCACTTGTCAGTATGAAGGAAGAGGGGAAGAAAGTGATAAAATAAAAAATCCTTTAAAACGTTGCACTGACAGTTTTATGCTGAAAGAAAATCTTCGACTGCTTCATAATATTATGAATATGTCAAATTGATTATGTTTTTCTTGCAGCATAAGAACGTTGTCCTGTGCTGGTACAGACAGAACTGTTCAACTTCACTTTGCGGCCCTTTCACCCCAACAGCCCAATAGAACATTTTTTTTCTGTAAGACACATAGTCAACTAGACGTATTACTATAGATATTTTTTTAATTTTAAATTTGTTAACCGGGTAAGGACACTGGGCAAAAGCCCTTTTTCAGGACCAACCCGGACAATCAACAACAAAAAATAACAACACAAACAATAAGTAAGCATACTAACACACACAATCATTACATTAGACAAGAACATACATTCAAGGATAAAAGGTAAGATTTAAATTGTACTTTAAAACTTGACAAAGATGTAGCTGAACGGTAATTCATTCCATACATTTGGGGTAGCTAAGGCAAAAGAACAAGAACCATGCTTGTTCTTAAATAAACAGGCTTCTAAAACAACACCCCTAGTGGACTTCAGATTAAGAGATGGCTCTCTGATGGAAATTAAGTCCAACAGGGGAAGAGAATAAGTAGCTTGACAAATCAGATAACCCAGAGAATAGGCGAATTTCAACCTTGGAGACAACCAACCAACCAATGGTAGACTACAATGTACCGTACAATGGTGTGTCTTCAACAGAGCAGAAAGAATAAAACGGCAAATATTGTTAAATGCAACATTCAGAATATAGCTTTCATTCACGCTGATTTTGCCGAGTTCTAAGCTGACACTTCCAGTAATCAGAAATCCCAGAATCCCCTGCAGCTGACATCAGAGGACGGCTGCAGTAGTGGGACATTCAATAACCGGCAGTGCATGTTAGAATGAGAGACAGTAAGATGACTGGGTGGGTGAAAAACTGGCTGAGTGGGAGGACTCAAAGAATAGTCCTAAATCAGGAACATCAAGAGGTAAAGAAGGTCACAAGTGGAGTGCCCCAAGGATCAGTTGTGGGGCTGGTCCTTTCTAAAATATTCATATGTGACATTGGGGAGAGGAGGTCCTGGGAAAATATGCCTCTTTGCAGTTCATACTAGAAATCTGTGGAAGCGCAAACAGTGAATAGGGGGTCAGGGCCATAACAGAGGACCTGGAAGGGCTGGAGAGGTGGTCATGGGCATGGCAGCTGAAATTTAATGACACATTGTGGCAAGTAATTCACACATTTTATAGGCAAATGGTATTTTTGAGATGTCCTTGGCTAATCAAGAGTGTCATCTCAAGACACTGTTGCATTAGAGAACTATGATGCAAAGCTCAGCAGTTCTGGAATCCAGCATGTTTCGAGATGACACTCTTGACTAGCCAAGAAACACCTTGGAAATATTATTCACTAGAAGGGAGATGTGAAATCAAGAGACTTAAGGGAGAAGGAGGAAGAAGCAAAGCAGATAGACGGGGCTGGGGGAAAGAACCAGAGTTCAGGGAAACAGTATGAGACAATAACTTGGCCAGCAAAAGATTTCCTATGGGGGCTAGAAAGGGAGTAGGAAACAGTGCTAGGGAGTGGGTAGAAGAGTCGTGGGGGTGGGGGGGTAAAGAGATTGGAGCCAAACCAGAATTTGAATAAAAGGAGGCACAATTTGCAAGGCGCCTGGCATCAAGGGAGAAGAGGGAGGAGTAAAGAGAGCAGTGATGTGTATGTTTAGGGCAGTCCAAAGCAAGATGGCAGAAAGAGTGAAAGAGGAGATCAAGTCTGACTAGGGCGGATCTGGGAGCAAAACTGTAGACTATGTCATCATAGTCGAAGATTAGAAGATCATCTTCAAAACAATTTCACACAAGCAGAAAGCATGATACTGTTCCTGTAGAGCCCACCAAGCTTGGAATGAAACTTAGTAGCTTGTTATTGTTTTGAACTTCATTTGGTTGATCCTGCTGTTCCTCCTCCTGGCATACTGAACTCAGTGCCACTAGAGACACATCCCACAACCTCCCCAGCAGTCCCTAGTCTGACGTATGAATCACGGAGCAGCCATGGGAGCGTGAATAGTACAACTATGGATGGAGTTATTAATAGCTCTGCTTTGAGATGTACAGGTCTGGGTGCTATACTGTCACCAGGTATGGATTAACAGTCGACTATTCGAAGAGAGGATGTGAAATACTCGGGCTTCACAAGCTGGGTGGCTTTGGTAGAGGCAGTTCAAAGATACCAATAGTTTTCCAAAAGGCAGAGGCCAAGAACCCAAGAACAAAATAAAAGGTGGGTGGTGTGGTGGTGGATAGGACGACAGAAGAATGGGACTTGGGGGTTTACTAATGGAGAACTTCAAAGCACTGGGCACATTGTAAGAGGGCTGTGGGCAGGGCAAATAGGCTGTTGGGATGCATAGGGTGGGGGCTCAACAGGATGAAAAGTGAGGTGATACTGAACTTGTACAGATCACTGGTACAATCACACCTTAAAATTGTACTGTTTTGCAGCTGACTCTTGAAAGACACAGAGACTGGAGATGGCACAGAGGAGGTTAACCAAAATGATCCAGGGACAGCAGAGGGAGTTATATGGGGAGAAGTTTAGGGGCCTCGATATGTACATGTCAGAGGATTTGGGGGATATTATACAAATGTTCAAGTACCATCACAGGATAAACAAGGTACACAGCAGGAAGTCGTTCACTCTGAGTGGGAACATGGGTACTATGGGGAAACTCCTTGAAGCTGGTGGAGGGAGGTTCAGACAGGATGTCAGGAAGTATTTCTTTATTGAAAGAGGCATAGAAAAATGTAGCATCATCCCAGTGGAAGCAGTATCCACTGAAACAGTGGTGGGGTGGGGTCAAAAGGGTTTGGACAGGCAAATGGAAGAGTGCATGTGTGACAACGGGGGGGGGGAAGGGAAGGAATGACTGCTACAGGTATTTTCCAACACCAGGTAGGTTTGGAGGCAGAATGGATAAGCCGTAAGGTCATTATCTGCTGAGATTACTGAAGTAAACAGTCCCTGGAGTGACAATCACAGCTTAAGTACATGTTTCTGCTTCTTTCCACCCCACTCCCTCAGAGCCCCATTCCTTCAGGTCCTTCAAGTGTCTTCGCCTACCTTCTGGACATCTCCTGCTGCCAGTCCCCACCTCCAGGCTCCTCCAAGGTATTCATCACCCAATAGGTTCGGGATCATTCCTGCCAAGGGGCTCCCTGCTCCAAGGAGGAAGCACTTTAGCGGTCTAGAGCGACAGTTGGAGTTAGGGCACAGTGCTCAGAGGCTGGATAGCGTGGAAGGGGGGGGGAACCATAGAGACCATCCTCTGGCGCACTGCAGCTAGACATTTCCTTGGTTCTGCTTCTCCCCTGCTCATCTTTAAAGTCAGGGCAGATACGTTGTGACATCCAGGGGGGAGGGTCACAGTAGTGTGTGTGGTCACCCTTATAGCCATGCGGGCCTCCAGCAGGCCACCAGTCAGAGCTGCTCTTACAGTGGTGCACACCAGTTCCTCTCTCGTATGGAGAATGTAGAAAAGTTACTTACTGTAATTCTAGAGATTCAAGAATATCTTCTGCATAGAGTAACAATCTTTGGTCTTACAGCTGGATGTGGCAGGGCTCTGTGGGAACCGTAACTTTTGGGGCCAGTGGTGCCAGTCTCTAGCACTGATGTTTGGCACTGTCCATGTGCCCACAGGGTATATAACGGCACTGTTCCCAACCACCTCAGTACCTTTTTAATGAGGAAGAAGAGCTAAATATTTTCAGCTAGTAATGACCCTCCCCTGGGTCGTGCCTGAAAATAGGCAGGATTTGTCTAGTGCACTTACCCGGTCAACAAAAGCTAAATAAATAAATAAATAACTTGAGGCATAATTTAGCCCACTGGTCCCTGTAAGAAGGCAACAATAACAAATGTCTTTACAGCCTGTACCTATTCGGTGGGTGTGGGGGACAATATAAATGGGACTGAAGTGAGTCCAAGGAATGGAAGGTGGGTGATTGTTTTTCCTATGGAGAAGATATTCTTGAAGATTTAAAATTATGGTAAGTAACTTTCCTACCTTCCAAGAATCAATCTTCTCCATAGAGAATTTTGCTACTTTCACATTATAGATAATTCCTGAAGACCTATGGTCAAAACACAGAAACACAGAATTTGACGGTAGATAAGGACCGCTTGGCCCACCCAGTCTGCCCATTTCCCTACCTTATGGATAAGCTGCAGATCCTAGTTAACCAGCAGCCTACTTCTTCCTGCCCCCACCCCCCAAAATTGCCTTATGACCGTCCCATGCATGCTTGAATTCCACCACTGTTTTTGACTCCACAACCTCCTCCGGAAGGCCGTTCCATGCATCCACAACCCTCTCTGTGAAAAAATACTTCCTTAAATTAACTCTGAGCCACCCCCATCTTCAAATTGTGCCCCTTGTTCTTGCACACCTCTTTTTTTGAAAGATGCTACCCTCTTGGACTTTGTTGATTCCCTTGAGGTACTTGAAAGTTTCTATCATGTCCCCCCTCTCCCTCCTTTCCTCGAGGCTATACATATTAAGCTCCTTAAGTCTCTCTTCATAGGTCTTCGGTGCAGACCCTGCACCATTTTAGTTTCCCTCCTCTGGACAGCTTCCATCCTGTCTATGTCTTTGCGGAGATTGGGTCTCCAGAACTGCACACACGCAGTACTCAGATGGAGTCTGACCAGTTGTCTGTACAGAGGGATAACAACTTCCTGTTTTCTACTGATGATGCCTCTCCTATGCATCCCAGTATCCCCAAGCCCTCCTTGCTGCCCTCTCACATTGCTTGCCACCTTTAGGTCATCTGATATGACTACCCCAGGTCCCTTTCCATTTTGTTGTTGTTGTATCTCACCCCCATTGTGTACTCTTCCCCATGGTTTTGTTTCCCAGGTGCATTACCTTGCACTTCTTAGCACTGAAACTAAGCTGCCATACATTTGACCATTCCTCTAACCTTGCCAAGTCCCTTCTCATCCTTTCCACCCACCTTGTGCATCAACTCTGTTGCAGATCTTTGTGTCATCTGCAAAGAGACATACTTTTCCTTCCAGTCCCTCTGCAATGTCGCTTAGAAAGACACTGAAGAGGACTGGTCCTAATTCTGAACCCTGTGGTACCCCACTAGTAACCCCTCTTTCTTCAGAGTGGACTCCATTTACTATTACTCTCTGTGTCCTATTCTCCAGCCAATTCTTTACCCAGGCTGTCATCTTGGGACCCACTCCCAGGCTGGCTAACTCGTATATTAATCTTTTGTGTGGGACTGTGTCAAATGCCTTGCTAAAGTCTAGGTAGGCCATGTCCACAGCCCCTCCCTGATCTACTACTTTGGTCACCCAGTCAAAGAAATCTATCAGATTCGTCTGGCATGACCTTCCCGCTGTGAATCCATGCTGCCTTGGGTCCTGTGCCCCTCTGGCCTCTAGATACTCGACAATTCTTTCCTTCAGAAGTGATTCCATCATTTTCCCTACCACTGAGGTTAAACTAACAGGTCTGTAGTTTCCTGCTTCTGCCTTGCTCCCACTTTTGTGAAGAGGAATCATCTGCCCTCCTCCAGTCCTGGGTACCACCCCATCCTCCCATGATTTGTTAAAGAGGGTAGTCAGTGGTGTCACTAGTTCTATCCTTAGTTCTTTTAGAATTCTGGGATGAATCCCATCAGGCCCCATTGCTTTGTCCACCTTCAGTTTTAAGAGTTCTTTCAGAACCCTTTCTTCTGTAAATGGGCTGGTATCAACTTCTGTATCCAGAGTGTTTCTACTGTTTGTTTTAGGTACCTCCCCCTCTTCCTTTGTAAATACTGAGCAAAAATATTTGTTTAGTATCTCTGCCTTTTCACAGTCACCCTCTGCCCATCCTCCCTCCCCTTTATTAAGCCTCACTATCCCTCCCTTGGTCTTCCTTTGCTCCCTGATGTACCTATAAAAGGTTTTATCCCCCTTCTTAACCGAGTTGGCTATCTTTTCCTCGGTTTGGGCCTTTGCTGTTCTGACTGCCTTCCCAGCTTCCTTTTGCTTTAACTGATACAGTTCTCTGTCCTGCTCCTTCTGTGATTCCTTGTACTTCCTGAATGCTTTCTTTTTCTCTTGAACCTTCACTGCCACTTCCTTTGAGAACCATAGTGGTTTCTTACATCGTTTCGTTTTATTTGCTTCACACAAAGGCTTGTTACCTCTGTGATGGCAGTTTTTATTATTCCCCATTGTTCTTCCACCCCTCCTTCCTGCCCATTTGCTAGTGCATTCCTTAGGCACTCACCCATTTTGGCAAAGTCAGCCCTCCTAAAGTCCAGTACTTTTGCCTTTGTATGACTTGACTCTATTGCTGTGTTTATTGTGAACCATACTGTTTGATGGTCGCTAGTTCCCAGATGGCTACCCACTTCTACATCTGTGATCCTCTCTTCATCTCCATTTGAGAGAACCAGGTCTAAGATTGCTCCCTCTCGAGTGGGCTCCAATACTAATTGTCTAAGGCATGCCCCTGTAGGGCATCTAGAATAACCCCACTCTTCGGAGTGGCTGCTGCAACTGCACTCCAGTTAACATCTGGCATATTCAGATCACCCATCAGCAATATCTCCCTTTTCTGCCATTCTAAGTATACTTTTATCATTTCCTTGTCCATTTCCTCCCCTGAGGAAGGTCTGTGATCTAACCCTGTGCAGATTGTGGTTCCATTGCGGTCTCCAAATTTACCCACAGTGCTTCTTCTCCTCCGTTTTCCTTTTGTTCTGTTGCTTTGATTCCTTCCCTTATGTAAAGAGCTACTCCTCCTCCTCTTTTACCCTCCCTGTCCCTCCTGTAGATAGTGTATCCTGGTATGTTTATGTCCCAGTCATGCTTTTGTGTGTACCATGTTTCTGTGACTGCCATGATATCAGATGTTCCTCCTCCATCAAGGCCACTAATTCAGGAAGCTTGTTACTCAGACTACGGGCATTGGTACTCATTGCTCTCCATTTTTTGGCTTTACCTTCTGTTGCAGCATCCCCACTGACCTTTCTACCTCGGTCTTTTTCTCATTTAGTACCCTGTTTTGTAGGGAGGCTGGGATTTTCCCGCTGCTTATCAGTGCCTCCCCCCTTGACTAGTTTAAAAGCTTGCCAATGAAGCATTTAAACCGATTGCTCAAAAGACTTGTTCCCTTCCTGGACAGATGCAGACCATCCTGCCAGTATAGGCTGGTGTCCTCAGGTGGAACTCCAGTCCCCAATGAAGCCAAACCCTGTTCTCCACACCATTTTTCAACCATTCATTAAACTGCATGGTGCAAAGTACCCTTGCCTCACTCATGCCATTGACAGGCAGTACCTCTGAGAAGGATACTGTGTGTGCTACTTGTCTTAGGCCCCCTTCCCAATTCTACAAAGTCCTTCTGCACTGCTCTAATCTCATGTTGAACCAAGTCATTTGTCCCTAGGTGGACAATGACATCCAGATCAGACTCCCGTACAGCTGTTCTCGTGATCCTGAGGATGCGCTTCCTCTCCCTCCAAGCCATGGCACCAGGCAGGCACCTTACTTCAGTTTTCCCTGCTCCCCCCAGTTCTAGCTCCCTAATAACTGAGTCCCCCACCAGGAGCTGCTTCCTTTCATTGTGGTGTCCTCTGCCTCCTTCCTGTGAGCCTCCCTTGTGACAGCTGTCCTCAGCCTCCTTAGTCTCCTCTGTGGGTGCATCCATAGGGGAGCTATGCTCCCCCAGAATGGTGTATGGATTATGGACAGGGCCCAGAGTTTTCCGCGATTCCGTGGGTGCGGCAAACCGCGGAAATATCCGCGAATTTGCTGTCACCCGAGGAATTCGCAGCCGCCCGGTAAGGTTCGCGTGCCCCTCTCACATGTTAGTATGCCACGCTGGCAGCCCACCCCAGCGTGGCAAAGCTGTTTTGCCGGCAGGGGTGCCCAATCCCCGTCCCGGTTTCACTGCCCCAAAAGGGTTTCAGTGCCACGCTGGGGCCACCACCAGCGTGGCAAATCTTCTTTGCTGGCGGGGTGCCCAATCCCGTCAGCTTCACTGCCCCCCAAGCTGCCTGGTGCCACGCTGAGCCCACCCCAGTGTGGCAAAGTCCTTCCTTGTGTGGAGATCAAATAATAAAAAAAAAAAACCTGAAACAAAAAACCTTCCATCGTTGCTTCTTTTGCCCCCTCCCCCAACCCACCCTCTGCGTACCCACCTCCCACACCCCCACCTCACCACCACCTCAACCCCTATTCCTCCGGAACCTGATGATCTTCTGTGGACCGGGAACACGTCTGCACTCTTCAAAGCCGACCGCAAACTGAAGAAATGCCAGTAAGCTGTATAATGGACTAATTGGATTTTTCAACTTTGGTGCATATCTCAGCCATTTCTGGAATTTTTCACCAAATTTTCAACATGGGGTTTTGGGCCCAACTCATGAACTGTGACACTGTTATTTACGTTGGTGGTCCCGAAGGGTGGTTTGCAGTGACTGCGCGGAACCACCTTTCGAGAATGATTAATGAAAGAGCAGTGTCACAGTTCATGAGTAAACTCTAAAACCCTATGTTAAATTTAGTATATTCCCAAAACGACTGTTTTACGAGCGAACGTTGTGCAGTTCCTACGCACGCTTGTAACTTCAAGCATTTTTAATATTTTCACTCCAGATTTTCAATATTGCCATTTTACCACACCTCCTTATGAACAGTACAACTGTCATTTTTCACATTTCACCCAAAATGTGTTTTCGCACATGTAGCGCACAATGGCGCGGTTGGTGTGCGAAATCAATGCTCCGGACAGAGTAATAAAATCACAGTGATACTGTTCATGAGCAGAGGTCTTAAACTGGCTATGTTGAAAATTTGGTGACAAAACCCTTAAAATGACTGTGTTATGGCGTGCATTGTGTCAGATGGGCAAAAAGGAAAAAATTAAGGGTAAAAATGTGCATAGAATTGCCGCAGAAATTTGGTGCTGAGTGCGCGGGATTTCTCACGGCAAATAGAACCCTGCCGAGAACTTTGCTCCGATGTGCCGCAGAAAAATCGGGGCCCTGATTATGAGTGGAACAACTGACTGGGTGTGCCTCTGTTCCACCATCCTCACCCTCCCTGAGCCCACTGTGGTCCAAATGCTGTGCTTTCTTCACAACCTCTGAGGTAGTGGTGGTGGCTCTGGTGCTCCCTGGATGGGGGAGGTTCCCTTCCTACCATCCAGTGTGGCCTGGGGGAAGGTTCCCTTACTACTGTCCAGTGTGGCCTGAAGACAGGCAACTTACTCCCTCAGGGCAGAGAGTTGTCTGCAAATAGGGCAGCATCTCAGCCTCCAGAAAGACTCCCGGAAGACTGCTGCCCCACAGCCATTACATTGCACTACTCCCCACATGTTTATCTTTTTTTTGTGTGTGTGATTTGTTTGTTATATAGAAATATATATATATATTATGCAATGTGTATGCTTATATTGTCAGTGCAGTGTGCTAGAGAGGATATGACATCAATTCTAATTCTATATTCCATTTCCAGCTTGCATTTAATGTTGCCTTTTTGTTTTGTTCTCAGTCCATATGCTGACATAAAACCTTGTTTTTCCTTTTCTTTTCCATAGAGTGCCACTCTTTGGTCTCTACTTGCCCACATGCTGACGTAGAACCTTGTTTTACTAGCTAGCTTTACAAAAAGTCCCCTGGACTAGGGAGGCTGGAGACCTCGGAATTACATGGGGAACATGCCATGTGATACAGCCAATCCCAAACCTGCATGTTTCTTGGAGTGAATGTTTTGTGGAAGTGTGAACACTACTTCAGTTAGCAGCCCTACATATTTTTGAAAAGGGGCATAACAGAATGAAGCAACTGAGGTAGCCATTGTTCAGGTGGAATGTGCTCTGATGCAGCCCTCCAACTGCTGCTCTATCAATGTATAGCAGTGATGAATACACTACCATAGAAGGATGGGGCAGGAGGGGCAGCTGTCCTGGGCACAAGCCTTCAGGGGACGTGCACAAAGTCCCTCCCACGCTGATTAATTATCTGCCTGTGGCTGCTGACTCCCAAGGCCCGTGGGCCACTAGTATACTTGCTCGTTTGCTTGGGTTCCTCCCTCACCACCATCTGCTTAAACTGACCCCAGTCCATCAGGTCAGCCACTGCCGAGACACACTACTGATTTTCCGAATAACTGCGGAATGGATTCAAAAAATGCAGTTCTCACTTGTCCGTGTGATCCGACTGCATGCACTAATGTACGCTTGCTACCATCACTGCTGCACAAAAACTGTCCTCCTCTACCTACTAGCTATTATTAAATTATTGTTTTATTTGATTGACTGATTAAGGAGGCAGTATAGCGCAGAGGTTTAGGGCTCTGAGCTGTAAACCTGGAGACCAGGGTTTCAATCCCACAGCTCCCCCACTTGCATACTGTGTAACCCTGAGCAAGTCACTTAACTTCCTTGTACTTCCAGGTCATACCTGGAAATAAGCTTCATCTAAGTGTGCCTTTCCTGGTTAAACAATTTCCTCTTCCCTTTCCCTTGATTGAGTCAAGTCGTGCTACTGTCACTGTGCTAAGTGTTGCTCCTGGTTTGCCGCTTTTCGACTCTCACTCTGTGTGCCGCTTGCTTTTCCTGACTCCACTCCCTCAGTCAGCCAGGAGCGAAAGAGCATTTCTTGCATTGCTTTGTGCCTTGCCTTGTAAGTTTACTTTTTCATCTATAATGAATTGTGACTGACGGGTGACGGCGGTTGTTGGTCTGAATAATTTTCTTGAAATTCACTCAGTCATTTAATTGAGGCAATGGGGGCAGGGGGTGAAAAACGGGGGGCAAACACAGACTCCTGACTCTCCCATCTCCCTTTATAATGCCAAAACCTCAAAATAACACAAAAATGCCCCATTCCTACAGTAATAACATACATGATTCCCAACATGCTGCCACTGCTGTGTGGATCACTTATTCCAGTGAAGGCACTACTTCTTCGGCGCTGGCGGTAGCTGACACAGCAAAGGTGCAACAGTGGCAGCGTGCTGAGGATCATGTTTGCTATTACTGTTGGAAACTGGAATTTGGCACTTCTTTGTTATTGTGTGGTTCTGGCATTACAGAGCGGGTGGGCATATATTTGTTGCAGTAGAATTAATTATTCGTGAAAATCAAATAATCAAGTGATGAGATTCACAGCATCAATACTGAACTAACCTGCCACTTTATTCTTATTATGCAGCTCTGATGTACATATGTCAGTAGATGGGGGCACTCGGCTGAGGCAGTTTAGTCTGTGTGATTGTACTTTTCAACAATAAAAAAAATCTTCTCGAAGAGCACAGAGTACCCACCCACCAATTGTACTGACGCATATGCAGGGTCCCACAGGATTTAGCCACACTCAACCAGAATGGAGTAATTCAGGGTCCTTAGGTGGCACAGCCACCAATCAGTTTATATCACATCCAATTCTACAATGGCTCCATGAACAGAGCCCCGATGCTGCTGCTACCACTATAACCACCTCCCTAAAAATAATTTGTTCCCTATTCCTGAAACCCCTGCTGTAGCTCCCACTGCAAACTTTAACCCACTCAGACCCCACTGATGGATGCCACCATCAGTTTAAAAGTAGGCTGCCCTCGGGCTCCTGCTTCTGTGACCACAATCAGAAATACAGAACACTTTGCAAGTTTCCAAGATGTAACAAGTGCCAGCACTGCAGAAGTCCCCAAACCCTCTATGAGGTATCACTCTGCCCATAGAGGATAATGGGGACAGTGTTGTGCTGAGATCCACTGCTGCATCCGCACACTATCCAGAACTCCAAAATCTTAAAAAGTAGTGAGCGCAATGAGAACTGGTGGCAAACAGTAACTGCATCACCATAATAATATTTATTTTATTTACGCAGAGTGGCATGATGCAAAATAATAACACAAAAGTAACAGCTAAAAAATAAAAGTAAATTCTTCAGCCTGGTCATGAAAAAATGTTTTAAGCTTACATTTCAAAATAAGTATTAAAAAAAGCTCAACTTTCAAAGCACAAACATCTGAGCACTGATGAATATTCAATGAAAGATTATTCCATAGGCAAGGCAAATATGGGTAACAACTGTGGCTGGAGGTACTGCAAGATATTTGTTGAAGCTAAGCAGAGACATCCTGCAATATTTGTCTCAAGTAATAATTTGTACAAGTATGCAAGAACAAGCCATTTCAGAGTCTATACAACCATTATGTATTCTCTTAACATTAAAACACTGCTGCACATTCTGGGAATGTTGGCTAAAGTTGACATTTCTTGGCCATATACTGTAACAGCAGTAAACAGCTTGACAACAACCATTTTCCAGCAGCTGGAGATGCTTTATAGTTTTAATAACAGATTAACCAAGAGTTAACTGCAATAGTCGGCACAAAAAAATGAATGAGAGGTGTCTCTGTATCATAGTTCAAGTGTGGACTAATGTCTGCATTATTGCATCAGTGGAAGAGGCTGCCATAGTGATGCTGCTAAAGTACAAATCAAACTATATCATAAAGCCGGCCTGGTGGCGCTGAGGGTTGGGCTGTGCGCCACCTTGCACCACCACGGGCAACCAGGTTCGGGAACAACCTCAGGTCATCGGAGGCGAGCCGGGAGAGCAGGACTGGGCAGCCAAAGGAAGCTCTCCTTTGTCGCCTATAATTCTGCTTCCTCCGGTAGAGAGGCCCAGTAGGTAGTATAGGAGGGACAGGGTGGCAGCGATGCAGGAGGGCACCCTGAGGTGTGGCATGCACGTATCTCCACACACGCATGCACGCCCAGGGCACGGGCATGGGGAGAAAATGCTTATAAAAATATATATGGAAAAAAAAACTGTACATCATGATCAACATAAACTCCAAGGTTGCTTGTGGTTGAGGAGTTTTATGTTCATATCCTAAAGTCAAATACAGTAATGGAAAAAGTTTAATCTCAGAATATGTATCACAGGATAAGAGTTTGGTTTTGTTTATATTTAAAGAAAGACTTTTGTGACATTTGTACCTGTACATTTATGTCCTGCTGTCTGGGGCCCAGATTCTCCTGTTTGATTTAGTCTGTTATTAGTTTTACACACAGTGCACTGTGTAATATCTGCACATGTAGCCCTGCAGCAGACTCTCTCTGCAGCATAGTGGAGGGTCAATACTGTTTGTTTAAAAACAGTTCAGGTGTCAGCGTGGCTCAGTTGGTAGCACATCTGCCTCTGGACCAGAAGGTCGTGGGTTCTTGTCCCACACCGGGATTGGACTTGCACCTAAAAATCGCTGGCATCCGAGTGCAGTATTGGGGGGATGCTGTAGTGCTGGGGTGTGCCGTCCTTCGGATGAGATGTTAAACTGAGGTCCCTTCTGCCCGTCCAGGTGGAAGTAAAAGAACCCAGGGTACTCTTTGCAAAGAGCAGGGAACATTCCCGGTGTCCTGGCCAACATTCTCCTTTCCATAAACTGGTTCATGCAATTATCCAGGCTGTGTGTGGGAGATGATGTGGCTGCCACCACACATTCAGTCACTTCACTACCAGTCTAACACTGCTTGTAAAGCGCTTTGGGATACTGTGTATGAAAAGCACTATATAAATGCTGATTATTATTCTTCTCCTGATTGCCTTGAGTTTTTTGGTTTGGTACTCAGTATAAATTATCTGCTTAATATGCTCTGCACCAAGGTCCTGTCCACTTGTGTTTTTGGCACGGTAGTGCCAGTATAGTTAGGGTGAAAGGTAACTTCCATGTTAAACTCAAATTTCTGAACGTTAATAACGTTATAGTTTGGAACCGTTCAACGGATTTTCATGAAATGTGGCACACAATGTCTAGGCGTAGGTCTCTTGACTGGCCGAATTTTTTGGGAATCCGTTGTGTGGTTTCTGAGATATAGAGTGTTTAAAAAACAGAAACATCCATGTTTTCTGACATTTCTTTATCCACCTGGATCTCAGAAACGACTTTAGGTTGTGGTCTGAAGTTTTATGGGTAGAAAGCCTTTGCCTCACAGATGTGCCTTTTGAAAGTTTGGTGGAAAAATATTAATCGATTCAAGTTATTAAACTTTAAAGTTTCCCATTATAGCCTATGGAGAGAAAATATATGACCTGAAAGTGAAAGCAGGTAAACAGCCCCCAAAACCAGTTTCTTTGCCACTTCGTAGCAAGAAAATGGTTAAGACTTTTGGGCTGAAATTTGCAGGGTGGCACTCCCTTGCCCTGCAGATGTGCCCAATGCAGATTAGTGAAGAAACTGTTTACAGGCCTCTGAAGTTGTGAATTTTCCCACAGGATAACACTGTGGTGGTCATGGCGCCTTTTAGCAGCTATACTTCGAAAACGGTTCGTGATACAGATTTTTTGCCAAGCACAGCTTAGTATACTAAGCATGTGTGGAGGCGGCCAGGCCCTGAATACAACTGTGAAGGAAATTTTTCCAAAGTTCCTATGGTTCCTGAGATATTGCAACTTTTGTAGTACAAGGGTTACCTGAAATGGCTCTAGGTGTGCGCTATGTCTCTACTTGTGGGTACATGGCCCACATTTGGATCCCATTATGCAATAATGGGAGCGCAGGGTCCTACATTATGCAGTAGTGGAAGCGCAGGGCCCTCTCCCCTACGGAGATGTGACATCATTAAAATATCAGTACAGTTATGTATAGATGGGATAACCACATGAGTAACATTACACTTTAAAAAAGCATCAGTTAGGGTTCTCCTTACAGTGACAAAAGTTTGGAAATTTGATGTTAGGGTTACCAACCCTCCTCCCCACCCCCACTCTCCACACACCAACAGGTGTTGGGGTGTGCTTTGGAGTCGTCCGGCCTCTCACCCCATTGTCCTATACTGTGCCACTCAGCTTCCTTACAAATGGAATGGGGTGAGAGTTAGGGCATTCAACTCAAAGCACACCGGACACCTGTTGATGTGCGGAGAGTGGGGTGGAGGGGGAGGTGGCAAGCCCAACATCGAATTTCCAAACTTCTGTAGCTGTAATGACAATCCTGATGCATTAACGGCATTTTTTGCAATGAAAAAAAATATATACACATATATATTTGTTTTATCCCTACCTAGTTCTTGTATGCAAGGAAAGTTTATTTTCTGTACAGAATGGAATGGTCTGGGTGGGGGGAGGGCAAAAGTGTGGCTTGCCGGGGTGCAAAATGTCTTACTATGCCGCTGGATAAATACAACTGATTATCCCAATTCAACATGCACTGTTTGGTAACAGGGAATCCTTTCTAACTTGAGGTCGAAAGAGATGCTTGTTTGTAGTCCTAGGTTTTATCGAAGCAAAAGCGGATTATTCATCTATGGTATGGTGTGGTGTGGTGTGGCATGGCATGGCATGCTGTGCTGTAGTTTATTTATTTAGACCCTATTCCAAGGCTTGGAGTGGCAGTACTCAAGAAAAGAAATACATTCATCATACAATTTAAGAACAAATATAAAACAATCACAAAAAACATTCACGTCATTAATAACAACAAAATCTCATAAAATTCATATAAAAACACAACACATAAAACTAACAACGCTATCCAACAGCTTGGAGGAGTAGGCATCTCTTTAGTTGACTTCTGAAAGATGATAAACTCTTAGCAGTGCAGTTCCCTTTAGGGAACTCATTCCAGAGGATGGGAGCAGCCACCGTGAAAGTTCGGTCACCAGCAGACTTTTAACTAAGAAGGTGGCACCTGGAGAAGTCCCCATCCACTGAACCTCAGATCCCTGTCACAGAGGGAGATAGGAGCTTGTTGAGGCAATGATGACTCCTAGCAGTGCGGATCGCTCAGAGAGCATGTTCTAAAGGATGGGAGCAGCCACCGTGAAAGCTCAGTCACCAGCAGACGTTTAAGTAAGAAGGTGGCACCTGGAGAAGTCCCAATCCCCTGAACCTCAGATCCCTGTCACATAGGGAGACAGGAGCTTGTTGAGGCAATGATGACTCCTAGCAGTGCGGATCCCTCAGGGGGCCCGTTCCAGAGGATGGGAGCAGCCACCGTGAAAGCTCGGTCAGCAGCAGACTTTTAACTAAGAGACAGAAGCTTGTTGAGGCAATGATGACTCCTAGCAGTACGGATATCTCAGGGAGCACATTCCAGAGAGTGAGAGTAACCACTACAAAAACCTAATCACCAGCAGACTTTTAACTAAGATGGTGGCATCTGGAGAAGCCCTGTCCCCCGGACCTCAGATCCCTATCACGTAGAGAGTCAGGAGTTCATTGAGGCACTGATGGCTCAGCCCACTAAAGGCTTTCTGTATGTTCTGAAAAGAACATGGAGGGGTCAGCCGGGTGGCGCTGAGGGTTGAGGTGCTGGACGCCACACCTCGTGCTACGCTGGTGACCCGGGTCGCTGGGGGTCGGAGGGGTGAGGGAGGATTGAGCATCCCAACGGATGCTCTCCTCCCTCTGGGGTGGGATACCAGGGGTGCTTCTAGCACCTGACACCCCTGAAGCCAGTGGATGCACGGGTTTTCAGGGCACTGGAGGCTCTACTTGAGTCGGGGAGGTGGGGCGCTGCTATGCGCGTGGCTGTCGGTGTAACGTCCAGCACAGCCGGCGCATGCCTGACGTCAGTCCTAAGCGCAGGCCTCTCAGGGATCAGGGAAAAACAGAGGAAAAAATGAAACACCCCTGGCCCTACGGGCAGATGAAACTAGGGGATGGGATACCGTGGGGATCGCCCTGGCGGATGGAGTAGGAGGACGTACGAGGCCTCCTCTGAAAGCCGTGGGAGCCAGGCGAATTACAAAAAAAAAAAAAAATGAAAAGAACCTGGAGGTCAATGTGCCATCTAGCAGGCAGCCAGTGCACAGCCCACAGACAAGGAGTAATATGTTCTGACTTCCAAGCAGAGGTCAGAAACCTCGCTGCCATATTTCAAACCAGCTGCAGATGACACTTTTGAACCATAGGTAAGCCTTAACATAGCGTACAACGTACAGTCGAGATGAGAAAACATGAGGGCATTTACTAAGGTGATTAGATCAGCAGAATCATACAGGGGGTGCAGTCTGGCAATATTTTTTAGATGGTAAAAGCAGGTCCAGACTACAGAATACACCTGTGGACTAAATGTCAAATTATCTCTGGGTTCTCCAGCTTGGGGAAGAAGGTTGGAAGCCCATTAAACTGACTGAAGTGGAATTCTGACACCACCTTTGGCAGAAATTTAGGATGTGTGTGAAGTACCAAGCTATCCTTGTGGAAAACCATGTATAGTGGTTCTGCCACTAACACCTGTCATTCTGAAACTATCCATGCAAAGGCAATGGCCACCAGAAACACTTTTTTTCAGTTCAGATATTTCATGCCACATGTAGCCCACAGCTCAAAAGGCTTACAAGTAATAATCTACAACACCAGATTGCGATCCTAACTGGTGACAGGATTAATAATGGGGAAGGTCTCACATGTAGGATACCTCTCAGAAATCATTTGATGATACATAGGGTTGAGCTAAGCGAAGCATCCCCATGCGTGATAAGTCAATATGGCCAACAAGTGTACTTTCACTGAGGAATACTGAAGGCCACACTCCAGAAGTTCCAAAAGACAGCCAGCAACTCACACTGAAGGGCAATGGAAAGGATCTCTGCAGTTTTTGAGAGGGAATCAACTGTATTTTCTGCAGATTAATTTCAGCTCCACTGGATATCAGAAACTGACATGCGGAGATCACTGCCATCCCTGTCTGATGCTTGGACAGGCTTTTTATTAGCCTATCGGTCCAAGTAAGCATTACCCTCGTTCTGAGTTGCGCTGGAAGGACTGTGAAGACATATTGCACTGACTTGGAAACAAAAGGACAGAACTCTGAAGTGCTAATGTTCAAGACCTACACAAAAACTGAGGTGTTTGCAATAACTGGCCCTGAGAGTAATCTGCTGGTATATATCCTGCATGTCCAATGATGCCAGCCAATCCTGCGGATGTGGCATACAAGGGTTCTCATTTTTTTCCCTTCATTTTGGTTTCTGATTTTTTTCCAGGAGGGGATATAAGCACAACCCTTTTTCAGTCACACCTGACAAACAGTATACATACAATACACAACAAATACAAAGTAAGATTGCAATAATAAATTACTGATCTTACTTCCGAGGGAGGCACTTGCAGCAGGCCAACACCGGCAGGATTTAGCCGCTAGGTGCCAGGATCACATGGAAACTTTCTACATAGCAGTTTACCACAGGGGACCGCTCTCCACCGACGTCACCCTCTGATGTCAGCCTATTCTATACAGGTGGGTGGTCCCCCACACCCTCCTCAGTTCTTTCCCACAGTCAACCAGTGTACATCAGACCTTAGCAGTCACCGCAGCTATAGTCGACTCCCATTTACCCATGCTTGCCGTGCTTTCTTTTCTAAAGTATAAACACTGATTTTTCTGTTACCGCCATCAAGTTGATGTCTTCTCCACTTGCCTCATCTTTCAACTGCTCCAGAAAGTGTGCCAGCAGCAAACAAATTCCTGAAAAAGATGGCCACTGTTTGTATCCTGTGCCTAGGCCCCCAGCCACGACACTGAAGCCTGACAGATTTGCCAGAAGTTCAACCAAGCCACTCTGAGATGTCGTCTTAAAATCCTGGAGAACCATTTCATCAAGCAGAAGCTGGTCGCGATGGAAAAGGAGCTGCAGGCCAGGAGCTCTTCGGCTTCACCAGCCCAGTCTTCCAGGGTTTCCTCCTGGTCTCAGTACCAGAAGAAATCTGGCGGGAAGCACAAGCACAGAACAAACACTGGGACTGGTCTGCTTCCTGCTCGGCAGTTGCCACATAAGCCTTTGACCGTGGCAGGGTCATCCTCCCGTTGGGGGGGGCCTGACCCCATGGCCCCACCTGCCCTTACCTCTGCAGGACTGCCAGTGGCCCTGCCACCCACCCTTATCTCTATCACCGGTGGCAGCTCTTCAGGGCAGGGAACTCAGTCTCCTGCTCCTCAGCCCCTGACACTCAGGTCCATTGCCTCTACGGGTTCTAAGCCAGGAGGCTAAGCTTTTATTGGTCTACTCGCGTCAGCTCTTCGGCCATTGTCGCCCCCCCAGCCATGGCACTGCCAACGTCAGGCCCCTTTACGGGGCACGATGCCAGCCCTTTTAGGCAGTGTCTGCAGCAGGCTACCGCCGTCTCCTCCAGTCTGGCATCGCTTCTGCCTTTGCGAGGGAGGTCTCCTTCCCTCCAGGCACCCGTTTCTCCTCTCCCGGTGCTGGCAGACTCTCCTCCCAGGTGTCCCCAACTGATGCCTACTGGACCACCATCTCAGCCTTTGGGCCTGGTGCCAGTGTTGCCTCTCCCGCAGCCTACAGGCCCGGAACCAGTTTTGCCCTTGCCACCCATGCGAGCCCAGCGCTGGCCCCACAGCCAACACCTCCTGGTCCCTTACCAGGGTACCCTAAGCCGGCCCCTCTGCCGCTTTTCCCATATTTGGTGCCGGACTACCCTTATCTGCTGGTTTACAATTACCCTACCCTGGTGGACTATAACACCCTATTTTCCACATAGTGGTCCTTTGTACAGAAGCAGACTAAACAGGGCCCACCTCCAGCATCCCCCACGCAGCCAGCTGGGGGCCTTTCTCCCCAGGACAGGGGCAGTCAGTTGCTGTTCCCTCCTGAATGCCGGTGTCCTCCAGGTCTTGACTCGACATAGTTAGTGCCACCCCGATTGACTCTTACGACGATCTCACCAGGGCAGCTTGGAAAAAACCCTCGACTACTCCTCCGGTGCCTAAGAAAGCAGACAGGCTCTACCATGCCCCAGATGGTAAGCCTTTTTGGGGGGCCAGCCTAAGGCTGACTCTGTGGTCATCAGCACGGCACAAGAAGCTCAAGCACCTTAATGCTCTTCCCTCTGGACAGGGAATCCAAACAGCTGGACCACCTGGGTAAGCATGTGTTCACATCCACTACCTTGGCTATCCAGGCCATTAACCACATGGCCAATATGGTTCAATACCAGAATGTCCTCTGGGACCAGGCCAGGGAGCTTGTTCAGGCTTTGCCCAATGATCCCTCCAAAACACAGCTTGCCCAGCTTCTCAAGGTGGGCTCTGACGTAGGCAACCATGTTCTTCAGGCTGACTATGATGCTGTGTGGTGCCGGGTATCTGGGTTTGCCTCAGATGTGCAGTCCAGCATCCTGGATGCCCCCTTTTGGGGCTTGGTCCTCTTTGGAGGGGATGTTCAGGATCTAATTTCCTCCCTCCAGGAGTTGGACTGTGCCCTTCTATCTGTTCACTCGCTGTACCACACCCAACCTAAGACTGGTCAGCAACCTTCATTTCGCCGCTCCTCCTGCAAATAAGCCCACCCACCCATCAAAGGTCAGGGCAAATGCAAAGCAGTGTCAGCCCCATCTGCAGCTGCTGCCAGAGCTCGCCAAGCATCTGCGGCCACCCTCCTGGTGCCTGCTCCTACCTCCTGACTCCTTAGCCAACCCACCCCTGCAGGAAGACTTCTGGGGGAGGCTGTCAGGGGTCGGTTCTCCCTTCACCTCAATGGGTGGAGGGGCATAGCCCCAGACATCTGGGTGCTACAGATCAGAGCATGACCACACTTTAGAGTTCCTAGAGTGGCCCCCAGAAAATCCTCTGGAAAACTCCTCTCACCCCCCAAGCTCATCTGCCACTCATCTGGGAGGAAATTCAGGCTCTTTTGCAAAAAAAGGGCCACACAGCCCATCTCTCTGGCTCACTGGGGCAGGGGGTTCTACTCCCACTTCTTCCTCATCCCCAAAAATCAATCAAACTTTATTTAACCGGGCAGTTACATTGTTGAGTAAGCTTATTTCCAAGATGGTCCTGGGCACAGAGGACAAATTCATTTACAGTATTCAACATCATTTCATTTCATAACATAGCAGACACTGAAACAGACTATTTTTAAGTATGAGATAATTAGGTAACTGGAGCAAGATTTGGATAACGAGAGTTATATACAAATACAGGCAATTCATCATATATGGGTTAGGAGACAGTGGAGGACAGAAGGAGGAGAGGATGGCAAAGACAGTGGAGGACAGAGGGAGGAGGAGGCAAAGACACATGAGGGGAGTGGGGGGCAGCCCTGCTGAGTAGAGGCCCAGGAGGGTTGCCATGGGAAGGAGGGAGGAGTTGGGGGCTAGTTACACTAAAAGGAATGCTGGCCAACAGGGGAATAAGAAGGCCAGGGAGGTTCCAGGAGCTAGGGAATATACAGTACAAAAAAGACTGGGGATCTCCTATCCATTCTGGATCTGAGTCATCTGAACTTGTACATAGAGTACAAATGCTTCAGGATGGTCACCCTTCAAGTACTGTTGCCCCTTCTGCACTGGGGGGAAGGATTGGCTCTGTTCTCTGGACATGCAGGATGCATACCTGCATATCAAGATTTTTCTTTCCCATCGATGCTTCCTCCGCTTCCAGTTTCAGGGAGCCCATTTTCAATTCCAGGTCCTCCCTTTTGGCCTCTACTCATCTCCCAGGGTCTTTACCAAGTGCCTGGCAGTGGTAGTGACTGCCTCCAGCAGGGCTTCCATGTGTTTCTGTACCTGGACAACTGGCTGTTAGTAGCACCCTCCAGGGACCATCTGGTCCAGACCCTGGAGTATACTTTCCGCCTGTTTCAGGCCTTAGCTACCACCATCAATCAGCCGAAATCCTGCCTATCTCCCTACCAGCACCTCCAGTACATTGGGGAAGTTCATACTGCCCAGGGCATGGCCTTCTTGCCCACAGACAGGGCAGAACACCCAATGGGCCAGACACGCCTGGTTTCCTTGAGTCACCAGGTCCCCGCTAGAGTATTCCTGCATCTCCTGGGCCATATGGCAGCAGCCATTGCCACAGTTTCTTTGTCAACCTGCACATGCAGGTACCTCAGTGGACATTGAGAGTCCAGTAAAACCAGTGCATGGATGTCCTGGACCAGATGGTAATGGTCTCCGATCTGGTCAAAAAAGTCCTACTGTGGTGGCTATAGCCGGCCAACCTACTTCGGCGGCGGGGGGGTCCCTTTCAAATCTCAGCTCATCAGATCCTCACGACAGACGATTAACATCTGGACAGCTAATCTGGATGTTCACCAGACTCTGGACACCTGGACAGAAGTGGAACAGGGTCTCCACATTATTGTCCTGGAGATGCGAGTGGAAATTTATACTCTTCAGGCCTTCCAGACTCATCTCCTCCCCAGTCGCTGTTGGTGCAGATGGACAACATGTGCGTGGTGTATTACTTCAACAAACAGGGGGCACTCACTCTTACCCTCTGTGTCAGGAGGTGATGAAAGTTTGGTATTGGGCCATCGAGCACAGTCTAGAACTCTCAGCCGTCCATGTTCCAGGCGTCCAAAACGTCCTGGCAAACAGTCTTAGCTGCTCCCGGGCAAGGGCTCATGAGTGCTAGCTTCTGACCCCGGTGGTCGAAGATCTCTTTGACAGATGGGGTCATCCAAAGTTGGACCTTTTTGCATCCCCCCTCAATGCAAAACTGCATCTTGTTTGCTCGCTTGATCCCCAGCCTGGAGTTTTCTGGCAAGACTCACTGTGTCTCTCTCTTGGAAGAGGAGGTTTATGTACACCTTCCCCCACTTCCTGCTCCTGCAGAGGGTGCTGCTCAAGCTCCAGTTGGAAGGGGTGGAGATGATACTCATAGCCCCCTTCTGGCCATGTCAGATTTGGTTCCCCTTGCTGCAACAGCTGGCGGTGGAACCTCCAGTACCCCTGCCCCTTATGCACCAGCTTGCTCTCCCAAGACCAGGGCTCCCTGGTCCATCTAGAGCTAAAGTCTCTGCATCTCCATGCATGGCTCCTGCGGACTTAGCTATCATCCACTTTGGGGTATCCTCTAGGGTCATAGAATCACAGATGTCTTGGTGGTTGCTAGAAAGCCCTCCACCAGGGCTGCTTACACCATAAAATGGAAGCATTTCACCCTTTGGGCTGCTTTGCTTCAACTGGATCCCTTCACCTGTCTGGTGAATCAGGTATTGGAGTACCATCTCTCCCTGGTACTCCTCACTCAATGTGCATCTTTTCTGCCATCTCTGTGTACCATGCGCCTATCGAGGGCAGGGCTGTGACTCAGTTTGAGGTGTCCCACACCTTTCTGTGGGGCATTTTGCATCTGAAATCTCCCATTCAGGACCTGGTCCCTCCATGGGACCTCAGTTGTATGTTGGAGAAACTCGCAGTACCTACCTTTGAACCAGCTGCGAGTTGCGAGCTGCACCTTCTGTTGTGGAAAGTGCTCTTTTTAGTTGCTATTACTTCTGATTGAAGGATTTCCGAGCTTTAGGCTCTCATGTGTAAAGAGCCTTATTTAGTTTTCCACAAAGACAGGGTGTCTTTACATACCAATCCTAAGTTTCTTCCCAAGGTGGTGTTAGAGTTTACTTTGAACCAATCCATCCACCTACCAGTTTATTATCTTGAATATTCTAATCAGGGGAAGGCTTGCTCCATACTTCAGATGTACACAGAATCTTGCGATACTGTACGCACCGGACCAAGACTTCAAGGAAGTCTGATCAGTTGTTTGTTTTGTTCTCCCCTAAGAGAGCGGGTGTTCCAGTTTCCAAGCAGTGTTTATCTAAGTGGTTAGCCAAATGTGTTGTTTATTGCTACCATAAGTACAACAAGGACCTTCTGGGAGTGGTCAAGGGCCATTCCACCAGAGGTATGGCCATCTCCACAGCTTGTTTCAGAAATGTGTCTGCTGTGAACATCTGTGCAGCTGCCACCTAGAGTTCTGTCCACATCTTCACTAAGCATTACAGTCTGGACACAGCTTATATGCGCAGGGCCAGTTTCAGCCTCACTGTTTTGCAGGGCCTTCTCTTCCGAGTCCTGAGCCATTGGCTGTTGACTTGTCCTCCTCCTGGTGATAACTGGAACTGCTTGGGACTCAAGTCCTACGGAACTGGCCTGCTGCAAGAACCTCCCTCAAAGTAAGATAGTACAGTTACGAAAGAATTTATAGTAACAGTAGATCTTCGAGAGGAGCTCATCTAGCAGGCCATGATTCCCCCGTTCTGTCTCTGCTGTTCCTTTTTCTGTTTGCATGGGTTTTCTGCTTCCCTTTTTGGCTCTCAGGAACCTCCTTGGTTCTTCTTTTGCTGCCCACTCTGGGTCTCCACCGGGAGAACTGAGGAGGGTGTTAGGGACCACCCACCTTTATAGGATAGGCCGACGTCAGAGGGTGATGTCGACGGAGGGCAGTCCCCCATGGTAGACTGCTAGCTAGAAAGTTTCTGTGTGGTCCTGGCACCTGGTGGCCAAGTCCTACCAGTGTTGGCCTGCTGCAAGAGCTCCTCTCGAAGATCTACTGTTATGGTAAGTTCTTATGCAACTGTACTTTCTAGGCATGGGCTACCAAACAGGTAACTGGGTCGGGTAGTGTAGGTATTGCCTATTTTTTGCCAGGTAGGGTAGTTTGGGTAAAGTACTACCCTACCCGACAAAACAGTGTAATTCTCGGGTTGGGTAGTTTGAGATAGGTAATTACTAGTGTTCTTCATCTCTCCCTCAGCTGGTAAAGAGTTAACAGTTTTTAGTCTGAAAAGAGAGACAAACCTAAATACTGCAAGTAAGGATTTATTTATTTATTACATTTTGTTAACTGGGTAAGCCCTCTGGGCCCCAAAGGTCCCTTTTTCAAGGGGCGACCCATAGTTAGTTACATATAATTTGCACGTACAGGCAGGTGATACAGTGTAGGACATACCATACAGGATTACAAAGACAGTATACAGTTTTGTGGAAGAGGGCAGTAAGTACATCACATTACAGAATACAAATGTGGCGGCAGACAGATGTGGGGTAGTACACGCTTCAAGTACACAGAAGAGGTTCAGACAGGGTTATACAGTCATTAACCATTAACCTTAAAGTGGAGCAGCTTTGTACAAACACAATTGACTCAGGGTGAGGTGGGTTAGCCATCGGAACAGGAGCAGGGACTATGATTAAGGAGGTGAGTGCGCAGTCCTTTCTGAAATATGGCTAGGGAGGGGGCCTCCTGAAGGTGGCTGGGGAGATTATTCCACAATGTAGGGGCTAGGTGAGCGAAGGATTTACTCCCAGCTACAGAGCAGGCCATGGGGATTTCCAGTAGTTTTTTGCTCGAGAAAAAGAGTGGTCAACTGGCCCGTTTTGGGGCAAGTAGTCCGATCAGCCCTGCAGGAGGTTGGGCATCGAGGAGTTTGTAGGTCCAGCTTAACGGGGGTACTGGAGGCTGTTGTTCAGGGAGGACTAGTTGAGTACTGCGAGGGCTTCACAATGGTGGGTCCACAGGTGGGATTTCATGGCAAAGCATGCGATTTTGTGGTACAAAGTTTGTATTCTACAGTGGTCCAATTTTGCAATGCCGAGTAAGACAGGGGCTGCATAGGTTAAGGTTGGGAGAAGGATGCTTTGTGCGACTGCCAATCTTGTATCTGGTATCATGTTATGGCTTAGACGATAGAGGAGGCCCAATTTTTGGTGGATGCTTTTTGTTACCAGGTCCATGTGGGGCTTCAGTGTGAGCCCCTTATCTAGTGTGAGGCCAAGATATCTGACAGATCGTACCACCTCAATTTTGGAACCAGATATGGTAGCAAGTGAGAGAAGATGGGCCCAGGAGGGACCCAAGGATTTTGGCCCGAATAATAGCACTTTAGTCTTATTGGGATTAAGTACCAAGCGATTCTCAACTAGCCAAGTCTCGGCCTTGGTGAAGTCTGCTTGGAGCAGGGGTCCTAGTTCAGATGGGTGCGCCCCAGTTCTACATAGTACTGCATCATCAGCATATTGTACTACTGAGCTGCTCTCACAATGGCCATGGAGGTAGTTGATGAATAGGGAGAACAATAGCAGGCCTAACATTGAGCCCTATGGGACCCCCTCAGTTAACGGTAGGGGTTCAGAGGCGACCCCTCTCCACTTGACCTGTTGAGAGCGGACAGTAAGGTAATTACGAAAGCAGTTGAGGGAGTGCTGGTCAAGCCCAAATTGGCTAATCTTTGTTAGCAGGCGCAGGTGATCTACCAGGTCAAAGGCCCGGTGCAGTAAACCTCAATTATTATTGGAGCCCTCAGAAAATGGATACTGGGGAAGGAAAGTGAAAGTATATGGCCACACGAAAGGATGGGTCTACTGTGGAATTAATCCATGGTTTGGGGGGTGAGGGTACGAGTGCCTCCAACCACCCAACCATGGATAAATTCCACAGTAGACCCATCCTTTCGAGTGGCTTAATCCTATTGTAACATTGCATTCACTGTGTTACTACTCTTTCTTTAATAACTCACGAGAGGAACAGAAAATGTTGCTGTAAATTTTTTATAATCAGCAATGAAAGATGATGCTGCACAAACCGTGAGAAAAATTAGAACACTCATTATTAATATCGCGGGTGGTTACATATTGCCCATGAAAATATCCTCCAATAATAGCTTTGAACTTGATAGTGTGTATATCAATTACAAAAGTTCCTTAAAACTCACATTTTTTCCTGTATCATGCTCGTAAATCCTGCACTTCCACTCCTGCTGTGCTGCATTGTGGGATCGTTTTGGAGATGCACATCGCATTGCCGTGCAGGCACAACATTACAGAGGAAGTAACAATATGCTGTAAACATTTACCGGTATCTAATTAACTTTGAAACACTGCTATTTTAAACATAGCTTTACAACATGTTTAATATTGTAAACATTTTTTGCTGTTGTAAACGTCACTGTCACTGTGGATTTACAAAGATTTCCAATGCTGTAAAACAGATAGTGCGTTTTACTTTCACTTTTTTTATTTTCCTTCCCCAGTATCCATTTTCTGAGGGCTCCAATAATAACTGAGGTTTACGGCACCATGAATTGTCAATTTACTTAAACAGGTGCCAGTTGCTACACGCACTAGGATTTACTTCAAATACTGCCATGTTGGTGTCGGTGACTGTTTTAGAATCTTGACTGTTAGTGATGATGCTGGCTTCAGTTTAATAGTTTGGGCTTCTGGTATGACAATCTGTAATGCTGCTATTCCCTACTACTGCGTTGGAACATGACGGAAATGGAGATTTGGGGATAGGGATTTCAGTGACACTGAAGCACTCCACATTGTATTTTGCGTTGGTAGTCACTGACCGCTGGGCGCGTGGGTGGGGAAGACAGAACTATTTGCATAATGCTATTGAGAGAACTGTGGATTAGTGAGGTACTACATCAGAAAGCATGATCTACTTGGGAATTAGACCATGGTTTCAGATGTACCAGCTGGTATGTTTCAGACAATAGTACTATTGTATTGTGGTGTTGAGATTTATGCCATGTTACAATGCTTGGTGTTTACTGTTGGCAGGGAGCTCATTGGAAGTTGCAAGGAACAGGGTGATCTGAAACTTACGAATGTTGGAACATTGAGCTCCCTGCAAAACAGTAAACCCCAATCACTGCAACATTTATTTTGTCTGTCTTTTCTGATTGAAAACTATTAACACTTTACCAGCTGGAGCAGGTATGAGGAACACTATTAATCTCTATTTTTAAACTTAAGATTTTATTACATTTTCAACATACAACAACAAACATATACATCATGTGTATTCGAGTGTCTTTTTGCATTCAGTCTGGAAGGGTATTAGTAATGTTGTCTCTGGGTTGGGTAACTGGGTCTGGTAGTCAGGCCGGGTAATTTAAAATTACCCTACCTGACTAAAACATTACTAAACTAGGAGGGGTGGAATATAACCTGAGGTACCCCTCCTGATTAAAACGGACAGATACCTGAGCTACCTTATCCAACTACCTGTCGGGTAGCCCAAACCTAGCGGCAACATCATTCACCAAGTGACCATCTTTGCAGGGCGGCATGTGGTCTACACACTCCAAAGGGCAAGCACATCTGCCATGTATAAGAGCTGCTGGGCTGTGAAAGATGCAGTTGAAGTGTCATGGAGAACAGAGTAATTTATTCCTCTCTGTTAGTACTTAGGTAGCCCATCCCCACCACACGGGACCATGCAGGCAGGAAGGCTGGAGTCAGTTTACCTCTGAGTGAGGCTGAGCTAACCAAACTACAAAAGAACTTTTACAATTACATTTAAAAAAAAAATATTCGCTTGCAAGGATGAAAGTGAAAGTAGGAGGGTGGGAAGTAGGGATCAGGAGTGAAAGAGTAAGGAGGGAGTATGCTCTCAGGCAGCTACTGAGTAGTCAGGCTTACTTTTCTATTTTGGGAAAAAATACTCAGATGGGGGTAATTTAATTTTCTTTCTTTTTTTTTAATCCAAGTTTTATCCCTCCTTAGGGCTGGTGTGGGTGGGCTTTCTCTGCTCTGTCCCTGCTACCCCTCGCCCGGAATAGGTCTCACCAGACTGCCGGGCGCTAGATCTCCCACGGATTTTCCCCCCCATGGTGGGGCCAGGAAAGGAGGGCCGTCCTCCCCCCACCCTATGATACACATCTAGACGAGGCAGGGCGATCGGCTGACAGTGCGGGGTGGAGGTAGGCGGGAAGAGCTTCATTTAGCCCATACAGACCTTTTTTTCCCTGTTTTCTGTCCCCGTGTTACCCTACACTGGGGCACACGTGTGTGGAGACACGTCCACGCCATGGAGTCCCACAGCCCTTCCGTCCACTGCCTCCTCGACCTGTACTACCACATGGCCTCCACCAGGTGATATAATTCAGCATAGCGTGTAGGTCCTCTCCCCACCCATCCCCGGGAGAGGAGAGCAGTCATCGGGTGCTCGACCCTCTCCTCCCTAGTAACTCCAGCAACCCATGCTTGGGAATGAACATAGGTGCTGGTGTGGCAGAGAGCACTGCACCCATTCAGGGCACGGCAGCAGTGGTGCACGGCTAGGGCCAATATGAAATTAGCCACCTCCCTGAGGTCCGCCTCCTGCAGTTTGCATATTTAGAAAGGGGTGGGTGTGGGGAGCACAGCCCCCCACATGGGGGGGGGGCACAGCCTCCTGCAAAGAGAGGGGTCGGCGACTTTGGGACTTGGCAGCCTAATTACCAGGCGCACTGCTGCCAGCGCCCTGAATGGGTGGAACTGGCAGGAGGTAAGGCATGCTACCGGCACCTCAGCCCTCCACGCCACTGGGCTGACTTTGTAATTTAATTTTCTGGCTGAATAAATCAGTGAGGTGGAAAAACTGGAAATACGGATAAAAAAAAGAATACCAGCAGGCAGCAGCTACCAGCTCTAGTACCTACAAAAAAATGAAGCCTTATTTGCTCAGCTGGCACTGAGAGCTGAAATGACTGTGTCTGTGTAGTACTACAAGCCTGCAGCAACATCAACAGTGGTCGGCTGTGATTCATTAATAGAATCACACTTAGCCCCAACACTTTTCCAGTCCCTGTATGTTCAGAGGCCCTTGGTGAAGCCAGAAGAATATCCACTGTGTGACCATCCCTAGATTGCCTTTTATGGCTGTATAAGGCAATTGACTTAGGGCCATTGTTTGACCTGACATTAAAAAATTTGGAGGCTGGCTCCGTGGCACTGAGCAATGGGGGAAATCGCTCGGCATACTGGTGACCCGGGTTCACACCCCGAGCCTGGATGTCAGGAGCAGAGACCGGCAGGGAGAGGGTCAGAGCATTCTATGGATGCTTCCCTCTCAGGGGGGATGGGGCAGTGCTGGACCGCTACTACAACTGGCTCCTGGAGGTGGCTAACGAAGGCATTCTAGGTAGTGTGGACCACCACATGTTGCTGAACGTCTCCACCCACAGGACGCCACTGCGGCCGCATGAATGTGGGAGATTGGTGGGAGCAGAAAAGCAGAAGTCACCCGCCTGGCTGCCAGATGATGGCTGCCTCGTTCCCTCGAGCCACGTAGCAATTCACAGTCGCCTCCAATCCTTCCAGCCCGCTGCTCCTCGGTCAAGGTGACAGAAACTATCTCCCTTCCCCTGTGCCCCCCTTGGGGAAGGGGTCCTCCGGAAGGGTTACCCTGGGTCTACCAAGGATGTGGACTAAAGCGAGGATAGTACGTATGGCAATGGTGATAGCCCAGAGGGGGAGGGGGGGTTAACACTGCGCGGCCTGAAGGAGTGGCTGGCCGGAAGGGCAGGGAGAGGCAGAAAAAAGATGAAACAAACAAAAAGAAAAACATTTGGCATAGCCAGCTCAGCTCTTCTCAGGGTTCAATTTTTGGAAACAGCAGCAGGCTCACTCTGAGCAGCTGCACCTCTTGTAATTGCCTATCTCACCCAATGACCCAGTAGACAAATTCATTTATTTATTTATTGAATTTTGTTGACCAGGTAAGCCCACTGGGGGAGAGATACAGATGGTAACCAACTGAAATTGAACCAGATTAAGCTGTTGGTGATATTTTTAGTGAACAGGGGAAATTTGGCCAGGACACCAGGGAAATTCCCCTGAAACTCTGGCGGTCAGTCCAAGATGGCCACTGCAGGTGTTCCCCTGGAGAGGATGGAGGTTACTGAGGTAGGGGAGCAGGCCTCCTCCTCTGTCTTAACTCCGCCAGAGGCTGCTGAAAATGCGATCATAATGGAGGAATTCTAAGAAGAAGGTAGGGGCTCAGAAATTTTTGTTTCTACGGAGGATTTGTCAAATAACAAGGATGTTAATTCATCCACGGAAAATGCCAAGCCTGTGAAAGAGCACAGAGCAATGGATTCAGCTGTTGTACAGCAAACTGAACTTCTTTTGTCACAAATAGAAGAAGAGGAGCAAAGCCTGCAAACAAAAAAGAGAGAACTACAAGCCAGAACTGCCAAGTTAAGAAACAGCCCAGTACTTGTCAGTGGAAAACAGCAGTTTGTCAGCTCGGAACAGCTACAAGATGACACAGCTTCATCACAGGATCCCGCGTCCCCGCCCATTGTTGCAGGGCCCTCTTCCTCTGCTAGTATAACTCTGGGTCTGTCTTCCTCAAGCGTAGCTAGCAGTCACTGTGACCCACTGGTTGTGTGCCTAGAGACACGGGAGATGACATTGGGGGGCAAAGTAGGAACTAAACTAAAAAAAAAAATGGAGACGATTGGGCCCGCAAAGACCTATGGGCAGCAGTTCAGAGGGGCAAGATCCAAGGTGCCATATGGCCAGAGCTAACCAACAGAGCCCTAAGGACAGCAGGCATCGGAACTCCTCAAAACAGCCTGTTGCATATCATGCAATCAGCAACCGCAAACTGGGGAAATCCCCCAGAGTAATAAGACTGCCGCTATCACTGCATTACCGAGAAACATGGAGATCGGGAGGACGCCGGCTGGGTCCTTACACCAGAGGGTCAATGGATCCCTGACCCCCGAGGACCCCCAGGTAAAAAAAACAAACCTTTCTGCTGCAAATAAAAAAAATCAGGCAAAGAAAAAACGGGAGCCACCAATAGTTGTGTCAGTATAAGACAAGTTACAGCACAGGAGGAAACAGTCTAAAGTATTTTACCCTGGGGTACAACAGATACTCAAGAAGAGCATGCCAGCACCATCAAAACAGCTGATATCACAGAGCTGCAACCAGAAGGAGAGATACCTTCTCCTTCTAACCTTTAACCCTTTGAAGTGTTGAACTCAGATCATAGGGATAATGATCTCATCTGAATGGTCCTACAGAAAAAGACTCTCAGGGACCCCAACCAAAGGGCTTGGATAGAGCCCATGTTTAGGCTCTCAGACTTGTTCCAGAACAAAGGAGAGCCGGCCCCTAGAAGGAACGCAGTCCGTTTGATTTATAAAGGGGGCTTGGAAAACCCACCAGACAGATTGTATTTAGCTAAAAAGTTAGTGAAAGGGTCAATGACATTGTTTTCATCAGAAATCTTTGCCCCAATTCATATAAGGGATACCAATTATGATGTTTGCTTTAAAAACATTACAGGGCTAGACAGATGTTGGTCACAATACCAGAACCTAAAAAATACCCCCGTTTGGATCCCTTTTTTTGGCTATTCCACTTACAAAACCCTTGGTAAAAAATATTACTGTCATGTTTCATAATGGGGGTGTTAATGTGGAGGACCATATTATTTCGGCTGAGACAGAGGTGTAAGGTATTGGATAGGCCATCCCCCTTTCTTGACAGTGAACAGATATGGAATGGGGGATGGAAAATTAAGAGTTAAGTTATTTACTTCAAATTCGGGTTCTGTTCACTTGCCTAAAGGTCATGTTTGGGAAAAGACAGAGGGGCTTTATTTTATCCTGGACAGCCAAGGGCTTGTTTTAAGTGTGGAGCCAGAATACATCTCAGTTCTGCATGCGAAACTGCGAGGTGCAATCATTGCCTGGAGTACGAACATGTGTCAGTCAACTACCTTCAACTCGCCGGCATCCGGGGGGGGGGGGCGTGGTGTGGGCAGACAGCTCAGGTCTGGGCGCTGATCCGAGTATTGTACTGTGCGCAGTGAGTGGCGATGTACTGCGGCGCACCGTGCTTTGATCTGTGCGGGTGTGTAGGAATGGACGAGTGGGTGAGCGAGAGACAGCAGTGGCGACAGGAGGCGACCGGAAATAGCAACACGACCGAGTGCCCTGCTACCGGACGGGCGCGACCAGACCCGGAGCTGAGCGTGAGATCTCCTCGACACGGATACCGCTCACCAGCCAAATAGAAGAGTGGAGCATATGACTGGACTGTTGTGTGCGTGTTTTAGCTGCAGTACAGGACGAGCGTGCTGCAGCACACCAGTATGTATCTAAGCTGTTTTAGAGCGCGTTGTGTTGTACAAATAAAGTGGTTCAAACATTGCTCCCGTCTCCGTCGTCTTCTCTTGCTGTAACAGTATATGGGTTCCAAGTTGTGGCGCTGTTTGCTTCTGCCAGTGCATTAAGCCACTCCGTCGGTGTGCTCTACTGCTGGATTGATGCATGGGGGGGTGGTAGCCCTCGGCCCTGGGCACGCACTACGTCCCCCCCCCAGCATCAATCCAGCATTAGAGCACACCTCCGCCGTGGCTTAATGCCTACATGTTTGCTTGCTGGCATTGGCATTGGTAGTGTAGAAGTTACAGAGCTGCATAATAGAAATGGCAGTGAAGTATTGAACTGAAGCTAACCCCACCACCACCCTGCAGAGAGTGACAGGCACTGGGGTGTGCCTTTGGGTCGTCAGGCATAATGGCCACGCCATTTCACCACACCCTACCCTGCAGACACTGACAAGTGTCACGGTGTGCCTTGGGGTCTTTGGCCCTTATGCGCACCCCATTCCATCAGGAAATATGGTGAGATGGGTGCAGTATAGGAGAATGGGGTGAACTTTGGGACTGAAGAGTCCAAGGCATACCTCGATGCCTCACACTGGCTGCAGGATGTGGAATGGTATGAGCATTACAGGCAAGAATCCCAAGTCACACCCCTGATGCCTGTCATTCTCTACAGGGTGGGGCGTTATGGTTGGAAACCCTAATACCTCAGGCATTCGTTGGTATTTTCACTCCAAATTTTCAACATGGTTTTTTGTGACCCCACCTCATGAACAGTGGCAATATCAGTTTGTTAGCTGAAAGCTGCTTTTGCACAGCGACTACGGCATTTGTCACCACAGGTGCAAAACACATTCCAAACAGGATGTGAAAATGACAGCTGTACTGTTCATGGGAGGTGTAAAAAATGGCAATGTTGCAAATCTGCAGTCAAAATATTAAAAAACTGGTGAAGTCGGGAGCGCATAGAAATTGTGCACACACCCATAATGTAATTAGGTTGAGGATTTTTTACAGCAGATTGTCAACAGAGGCATTTTGGGACCTCCGATCATGAACAGTGTCACTGTGATTTTCTTTATCTGTCCCGAACAATGATTTCCCACAGCGACCACACATCTCTGCGCTGAAAGTGTGAAAACACATTTCGGCCATGTTGTGAAAAATGACAACTGTACTGTTCATAAGGAAGTGTGGAAAAATGCCACTGGTGAAAATCTGGACTGAAAATATTACAAAGTCATGAACTTACGAAGGTGAGTGGAAACTGCACAATGCTCACTCGTAACACAGTCATTTTATGGACTTTTGTCACCAAATTTTCAACATAGCCATTTTAAGACCTCTGCTTATGAACAGTGTAACTGTGATTTCCTTAATCTGTCCCAAACATTGCTTTCTTTTACCGACTGCACCATTATACGCTACATGTCTGGAAACACATTTGGGTGACATGTGAAATATGGCAGCTGTACTGTTCAAAGGAAGTGTAATAAAATGGCAATGTGGAAAATCTGGAGTGAAAATATAGAAAATTAGCAAAACTTCAGACGCATGTAGAACCTGCATAGCAGCACTATAAAACAGTCATTTTAGGGAATTTTTCACCAAATTTTCAACATAGCCATTTTAAGACCTCTGCTCATGAACAGTGTCACTGTGATTTTCTTAATGTGTCCCATACATTGATTTCGCACACTGACTGCACCATTGTGCGCTACATGGGCAGAAACACGTTTTGGGCAAGATGTGAAAAATGACAGCTGTACTGCTCATAAGGAGGTGTGATAAAATGGCAATGTTGAAAATCTGGAGTGAAAATATTGAATCGCAAACTTACGAAGCTGCAGTGCAGGAACTGCGCATAGCGCGCCAGTAAAACAGTCATTTTAAGAATTTTTTCACTAAATTTTCAACATACCCATTTTAAGACCTCTGCTCATTAACAGTGTCACTGTGATTTTCTTAATGTGTCCCATACATTGATTTCGCACATCGACTGCACCATTGTGCGCTACATGGGCGGAACCACGTTTTGGGCAAGATGTGAAAAATGACAGCTGTACTGCTCATAAGGAGGTGTGGTAAAATGGCAATGTTGAAAATCTGGAGTGAAAATATTGAAAATTCATGAACTTACAAGCGTGCTTAGGAACTGCATAACGCCGCTAAATAAAACATTCATTTTAGAATTTGTCCACCAAATTTTCAACATAGGCTTTTGAGAGCCCACCTTATGAACAGTGGCAGTGTCGTTTCGTTACTCAGTCCCGAAGGTGATTTCGGCGCAATGACTGCGAAATCACCCGCCGGGCCCGATGAGCAGCTTCACGGCAGTGAGAGCATTCATGAAGGGGTCTCAAAACCCTATGTTGAAAATTTGGTGCAAAATTCAAAAATGGCTGAGATATGCAGCAAAGTTGAAAAACCCTATTCATTACATTATACAGCTTACCGGCATTTCCTCAGTTCGCGGTTGGCTTTGAAGAGTGCGAGCGTGTTCCCGGTCCACGAAGATACGTCGGCGCGAGGTCCAGAGGTAAGTATGGGGTGAGGGGTGTGGAGAGGCAGGGTGCGCAGTAGGTGGGTAAGGGTTGTGGGAGGGGCAGGGAGAATCGCCGAGGACAGTTTTTAGTTGCAGTTTTTTTTCTATACATGGCAGCGCGGGACGTTTGCCACGCTGGGTGGGCTCCCAGCGTGGTACAGGAGACTGGTGGGGGCGTGAAGCAGGCGGGGATTGGGCACCCCTGTCGGCAATAGCATCTGTTGCCACGCTGGGGTGGGCTCCCAGCGTGGCACCCTGTACTGGGGGAAGGAACAGTGGGCCGGCGGGGGTTAGGCACCCCATCGGCTATACAATGTGCGGCCACGCTGGGGTGGGCACCCAGCGTGCATGAACTCTGGGGGCGCGAGCACAGCCGACAGGGGTTTGGCAACCCCGTTGGCTACACAGTGTGCGTGTGGGGGAGGGGGGCTGAGCAGGCAGCATGCCTGCCTCTGTGTGTGTGTGTGTGTGTGTGTGTGTGTGTGTGTAAGGGGAGCGCGCATGAGCAGGCGATATCTGATCGTTGCTCACTGAAGCATAGCTCCCCCTTTCAACTGTACTCCACTGCATTTTGGAGCTGTCATAGACAGCTCCAGCAGGCATTGGAGTACTGCGGCTGTGCCTGCAAACACACTGACTGAATTGGAAGAGGGCTGCCACACCTCCGAAAACTCAGATGATGGCACTATGTTTCTTGCACATGTGTGCAAGCAAACATAAAAATGAGAGATGGTCAATATGACCGGGCAAAATCTATAGACCAGGAACAGAGATTCAGCAAACAAGTGTAACGTGCCCCCATTTCAGGGAGCTTACCTTAAGTAGCTCCCTGGGCTTCTCTGATGCCCACTGCCTGGCAGATGTCCAGCACGAGAAGCTGAATCCATGTGCAGGAGAGTGCTGCTATTGCTCTGCATGTGTGTGCACATCCATGCTGCCGCACTATCTCTTTAAGAGCTCCAGCCTGTTTCTAGTGTATTATAGCCTGGGTTCGGTCCAAGTAAATTAAGGCTCGTGACCAGCCAAGCGTAGCTCCAATTCACGCCACTCTGCACTTGCTAATGGTGCAGAGGGAGCCCTTCAAAGTTCTGTAAATATTTGTTTATAAATCAGTACTGTTTCTAAGTAAAATACATTGTTTGGACTGCCAGTACAGCAGCACTAGTTCTTTCTGATGGGAGCCACCAGGTTTGGTCCGGGACTTCCTGGTTTGGACCAACTGGAACCAAAGGGGGGCTCTCGAGGGGTCCTTAGCTCAGGTGCCTTGTGGGAGAAACTGTGAACTCTAGTGTTTGGCACCTAAAAGGACCAACTGGAGCCCAAGACTGTGACTGACAGCTCCTTAAGACAACCAGAATGCTGAAAAAAACAATCTTCTTGTGGAGCTACTTTTAAAGGAAAGCTGTCATAAACCCAGTTTTTGTCTCAGCCACTACTCACCTGCCAATATGTAGTCAGAGAGTTTCATTTCTGTAAAAGGGCATGTATTCTATTAGAACTTGATATTTTTATATCATGGAGTGAGTGGTGCCATTTTATGGCTTGTAGTGCCCTAAGATGCAATTTGCATGCAAATTAACAGGATATTATTCCTGCGCTCTGCTGGAATGCTCATTCATGATGAGCTGGGCAAATTTTTATGAAGGAAAAAGAACTGGTGTGGCATTTACTACTCTTTTAACTGCAGTTTTAGAAGTAAGCCCCGTTGAAAACAGAGCATGGGAACTGGTTTAATTTTTTAATTGAAAGTTGAAGTTCTGAGTTCGGGCATGCACATTAGTGCCAGGCAGTAATGCGCATGAGTTCTGAGAGTTCGGGCATGCATATCAGTGCCAGGCGCTAATACGCATGCCTGAACTCAGAACTTCAACTTTCAATAAAAAAATTAAACCGGTTCCCATGCTCCATTTTCAACGGGGCTTACTTCTAAAAGTTCAGTTAAGAGTAATACATGCCACACCAGTTCTTTTTCCTTCGTAAAAATTTGCCCAGCTCATCATGAACGAGCGTTCAAGCAGAGCGCAGGAAAGAAACTACTGAACGGAGCGCACACTCAGTCTTCTGGTGCGGTGGCAGTGTCCAAATGGCAGCTTCAGCACAGAACTCTGTACCACACTCAAGGCACAGAAACGGGGCAAATTAATAATGACAGGTTAGCTGGAAACTTGTAACCACATAAAGGTAGTGCTAAACTGGCGTTTCTGCAGCCCTGGTAACTGGCAACAGTGTTTTGGACAACTTTTCTTTAAACTGTGTTCACTCCAGCTCGAGACTCCAAGAAGTAAGGAGTTTCTAGGCTCTGTGGAGATTTACACAGGAGGGAACTAAAATTGCCTCCCATGTTCAATTTCGATCCAAAAAGGGATCGATCTTCAGGGACTGCCTGCTAGTAGACTAAAAGGTTGCTCAGCAAGTCGGCTGAGACTGCAACCAGCCACAAACCGTAAAAAAGAGAAAGTCCGATGTTACTTCAGCTTGATGTGCTCAGGCCTACAGCAGGCAAAGAGACTATGATCCAGGGACTCCTGTTTACCAAAAGGGAGCCAGCCTTATGTAGTAACCAATATGTCTACCAGCTGGAGGTGTCACCAGCAAAAGAACTGCACCATACTAGAGAAATTCTTTGCATGTGGGCCCATGTCTATCTCAGCCCATGCTGTTTGTTCCTGTGCCAGCTACAGCATTCTGGTGAGAGACCAGCTTCAGGGACCCAGCCCCTGCGCAGCAAATCATTGCAGGTTGCGGCCACCTACAGGGAAAGGCCGTGAGGTGGAGGTGAGTCGTGTCGGCCCAGTTTCCCCCTGTGCAACTTCAGGCTACAGATCTTCATTTCGCTAGTGCCTTCATCCATCTTCTGGGTACAGTGAGTAAAACCAGGGTAGCTCCCTGCAAACAAAGCTTCAACTGTAAATAGTACCATCTGATTCAGTTTTATTAATGTGTTTAAAAGTGACTGGGCCATGGATACAAATGGGTTTTATGGTTTACAAGTGTGTTGCTCATATTTAATCCCCTTTCTTTCCATCAAGGGTCCCAACATCAGCTGCAACGTTGGCCAACCCGCGGCACCACCCCAGGCATGCCCAGTTCCACTCTGGGTACCCAGTAGTTGCTAAACTGATGACTCCAGGGACTAAAATGATTAAAAGTAACCTAGCCTGTCTTAATTACAGTAATCATTTGACTAAATTCTCGCCCCTCCATTGTTCACGTCCCCCTTAATAAACCTGATTCACTATTTTGCTGTTAACCTGACTTGTGAGCATATTACCTGGTCTAGTTACTGAAGTGTTGCAAAGTCTATTAGAAGTGCATGCTTGTATTACTGAAACTGTCCTTTACAGGGGGTTGCAGGGTGAAAGCCGGAAGACCAAACCTTGCTGGTACGTGGAAGGTGCATGAGCATATTATTAATGCTGGTATTAGTCTCTGCCGAAAGCTGCTAAACCAGAGGTTGTGAGGGAGACCTATTGCCGCAAGTCCCCTTCCCCTGCACCAGACTGAGCGAGTCAACTTCTTGAACCTCGGGGGCTGAGGTGCCTGTGAGCTGATTCGAGCTAGGTGGACCTCCCCCAAGGCACCAAAACCTGAACTGCTGAGCGTTTGTTTTAGTTTACTCACCCAGCTTCTTCGGGATTTTGCTTCAGTGGACCGCACCAGGACTCTGAAAGGGTGCCAAATTCAAATGATGCACAAGTTTGGATTGGCCTCTCTCACTGTGATGCTCAGTTGGCTCACATAAAAGCTGAGCGAACTGCTTAGTGTTTGTTTTCCACCACCCACCCACTCCGTGTCGTCCTGTTAAATGCTCCATAAGCTACTCCCCTCACTTCTACTCGGCCAATAATTAGTGCCAAGCTCCAGTCTCGTGACAATTATCTCTGCTGCTGAGAACTCAATAGCCCTCTGAGACTACACCTAGCTCCCACAACAAGTCTGAACACTACTACTGACTCTCTGTTTATTCATAAAATTTCAGCCTGTTGAGGGTCCTTTGTACACAGCTCACAAGAGCTAGATCAGGGGCTGTCTTAATAATTGACTGACACTCCACTTACCTTATTATTGCATATCTTGATCATTTATCATCGATTTACCTCTTGTTCTAGGGGAGTATCTCCCTAACTATCTGCTACTACTAATACTTGTCTTGCTGAATATAGCTTGCATTTGCATATTTAAGTGGTGGGGTATTGCTGGGACTGCATGTCAATACTATATGAACTAGTGTTAATGTGTTTCGTTCGTAAGGTATTTACATTTGCATCTAATTTGGACCACTGCCTCCCCAGATATGGCATCCCAGGGGCAGGACTCCTCCTAGTGTCCACCTAGCTACCCTTCTACTCGGTCTGGCAAACTCCCTATGGGACTGCCAAACAGGGTTCTTCTCCTAGCTCCCATATACATCATGTCACTCCTGTGGGTAGACAGACTTATGTGCTTAAGCGACCCAGATAACACTGAATCTAGGCGCTCCTACCTGCACTCTTCCTCCTCATAGAGCTATCTTACATTCCAGGGGACAGAGTCACTCCTGATTGCCAATGGGCTCTCAAAAAAGGGTATATGCTATGGAGTACTTGGCTGCTCACGAAGGCTTCACCTCTGAAACCTCCTCTCTCCCAATCCCAAAGTACTCTGCCTACTGGCTGCACTGCTGCTCCTAGCAGGTGATATTAACCCATATCCAAGTCCCCCAGTTGCCATTCTTACAATAGGCTCTCCCCATGATCCCCACTGGACTTCCTCCAAGGGCCTAAAGATAGCACACATGAATGTCTGCAGCCTACACCCCAAAATTCATGAAGTCCAAGTGTGGCTAGATCTCTACAAACCAGACATTCTCGCAGTCTCCGAGACCTGGCTGAAAGCTCATACCCTGACGAATGAGGTTGCTACCTCGGGGTATAACATCTTTCATAAGGACAGGGATTGCAAAAGAGGGGGAAGGGTACTTATCTATGCTAAAGACTCTCTAGATGCGTCACTCACCTACCTACAGAACTATGACCATATCGGTGGGGAATCGCTATTCGTCTGGATCACCCTTGGCCTCTCAAAGTACCTTACCATTGGGTGTATCTACAACCCTGCCAAGGTTGCCCTCGAATCCCTTGAGTCCATCACCAAAGCCCTAGCTGACGAGATCTAAACTGAACTCCTGATCCTCTGGGACTTCAACCTTAACTTGCTCTCAAGGCCCTGCTTCTGGATGCCAACCTTGAGCAAGTCATCACAGGTGCAACCAGACTTAACCACAAAACTGGGAACCACTTCACCCTAGACTGGGTTCTGGTGTCAGACCCGTATAACATCCAGTCTTTTGCACTTGGAAGAATAGGTCACCTAAAGTTCATCCCAGAATACTCACAATCAGGGTTTTAAATAACTCTAAAAATTGATTAGCATTTTGCTCATAAAAGTTCTAAAACATTGTGAAAATGCATATCATTTTCCTACCTGTGTTTAACAAACATGACACTTCTAGAAAACCTATATAAATGCTTTCTGTACAGTTAGTATTGTCCCAAGAAAAAAACTGCTAATCAGTTATTTAAAACCCTGCTCACAATGCGTGACTATTCAAAATTCTCTGCTGACTACTTTAATGAGCATCTCAGTAACCTTGAGTGGAGCCCCATAAGGCTGCTTCCAACACTGGATGAAGCACTGGACTACTTCCAGAACTCCTTCACATCAGTAGCCAACCTCTTCGCTCCCCTTAAAAAGCTACGAGCTAAAGGCAGCTGCTACAAATGGATCACCCCAGAACTAAAATCTCTGATGGTGAGTCAAGACAAGGTCTGGAAGAAGTACAAGCATTCAGCACTCCCAGCTGATCTAGTGTCCTACAGGACCCTCAGGAACCAATGTAAGTGAGCCACCAAGCTTGCTAAAAGGGAGTATGTCAAACTTCTCCTACAAACCAACCTAGGCAACCCCAGGTTGTTCTGGGCCCATATCAATGAACTTATCAAAGGCAACGGTAAGTCTCAACCTGGCCCCATCAAGGTCAATGGCCAAATGCTAAGTGATAGCCTTCAAATTGCCTCCTCCCTTAATCAACACTTTACTAATCTTGATGCCTACAAGACTGGACTCCCCCCCCCCCCCCAATTCTGAGCACAGGATGTCAGAGACTCCTTGCCCCACGCGACCTCCTTTCCACCTGAGGCAGGTCAAGGCAAAGGAGGTTCTCCTCCTCAAGTCCCTTAAAATCAAAGGTACTGGAGGTCCCGATGACATCAACCCAAGGCTGCTAAGGGCTGCGGCTCTGGCTATCTCTAGATCCCTTACTTGGCTCATAAACAGATCCCTACTTGAAAGTGTTGTGCCCAACGGGTGGAAGCGGGCCTATGTGTTTCCCATCCACAAGGGGGTCCCAGGGAACCTATTGGCAACTACAGGCAAATCTCCCTGCTCTGCACCCTAGCTAAAATTCAGGAAAGGTTAGTCTACGGGTAACTCTGAGACTACCTGGAGACACCAGCTGCTAGCACCCTCTCAACATGGCTTCAGACTAAACTATAGAACTGACACTGCCATGATAAAATTCTCGGTTGAAGTACTTGGAGCCATGGACAAAGGAACCCTTACAGGGGCGAGCTTCATAGACTTATCCAAGGCCATTGACCTTGTCAACCACCAACTCCTGCTGATGAAATTGGGCAGGACAGGCCTAGACCCCCACTCTCTCACGTGGTTTGACAGCCACCTCTCTTGCCAAACCCAGAGAGTTAAGTGGAAAGCAGTAAAATCTGAGCCACTTCCCCTGAAGGAGGGGGTACCACAAGCTTCATTACTGGGCCCCCTTCTCTTTTCCCTGTTTGTCAATTACCTAAGTAGCCATTGTGGAGGTAGCTCAGTTGTCCAGTAGACAGATGATGCTGTCATATACAGATCCCTGGACAACCTAGCTGACCTGGGCCTTCAGCTACAGGCTGACTTCATTAAGCTGGAGGCCTGGCTAACAGAGAACAGGCTGGTCCTCAACACAAGCAAAACCAAGGTCATGCCATTTGGACCTAGATCCCTAGGCCAAGACAGAACCCAATCACTCCAACTTACCTCCTCATCTGGCAACTGCAGTAAAGTGGTGGGCTCTCTAAAATACTTGGGTCTAACACTGGACCAGGGCTTTACCCTAAAGAACCATGTCGACCACGTAACAAAAACTATCCACCACAAACTAGGAATGCTCTACCGGCTAAATGACCAACTGGTCCCTGAGGCCAGAATAACCATTGCTACAAGTGTCCTCCTCCCCACCCTGACCTATGCTGCTCCAGTTATGCAGGGTATGGCAAAACTGGAGATTAACAGACTGCATGTGCTGTACAACAAGGTGGCTCACTTTGCACCTCAGTCTCATGCAAGACGCCACCACTGCGAAGCCTTGGCTTCCCTAAATTGGTCATCCCTTGACTCTCGCCTTCAGTACCCCCTGCTCTGCAATGCGTATAAGTTCTTCCGCTCCTCCCCCCCCCCCGCCAGCCTTGCAGGGCTCCTAGTCCCCAAGCACTCCAGCTGAAATCTCCAAACAACAGGACAAATCCTCCTGGAAGAACCCAGGGTGCGGACCAAGGTGGGAGGAAAATCCTTTATCTCCTGTGCCCCTCTGCTGTGGCACAAACTCCCTCCCTTAGTACAGGAAGCCCCTTCCCTCTAAACTTTCCGAACCAGGCTCAGGATCCACTTGCTCGACGCCAGTACCTGTTCCTGCTACTGCACTTGACCTGACCACTGTACCACCTAATGTCAACTATTGTTACATTTATGTCTTGTACACTGATCAAATATTCTGTACCCATTTTTATGAATTGCTTAGCACTCCTTATAATCCACAATGTATGCCTAATATCTGTACTGTAAGATCTTGTAAATAAGTATTGTTTAACATCCCTGTAAATCACTATGAATGCCTTATCTCTGTAACTAACTCCGGGTCTCCCCTGAAAAAGGGACCTTCAGAGCTCAGTGGGCCTACCCGGTCACCAAAACTGAATAAATAAACAAACAATATTCTAAGTGTAAAGTATTGCAGTTGCAAAAATAAGTGTACAAGGTCACTAGGCGGGATTGTGGGTGGTTATAGCTCCCCAGAGGGCTGTACCAATTCTGTTAGCAACCCACTTAAGCACTACTCTGGGTAGAGGCACCATAATTGTAATTCTACTGTTGGTAGGCATACCGCAGTACCCCGCATTTCCAGACCCAGGCCCCTCAATCTGCAGACAGGGGTAATAGCCCTTGGTATAACCGTGCCAGGGCTACACAAGTAAAAAAAAAAGGTTCTTTAGACCCATTTAAAGAACGTAAAGAGAGTATGGCACAGGATAATGACAGAACTGAAAGAGGAATCAGGCCAAACCATGTCCTCCCCGGTAGAGATGGTAAAATTAGTGGAAAGTTACATGGAATCTCTGTTTGGTACTGCCCCACAAACAACTTTTGACCCAGCATTCATTAAATCTTTTAATCTCCCACAAGCTTCTGAGCTAGATGCTCAAAGCTTATCCGAAAAGATTTTAGTAGAAGAAATGTCCTTGTTCATAACTAGTTTAAGGACAGATACTGCACCAGGTTCAGATGGGTTAGGAGCTGGCCTTTAAAAAAAATTTAAGGAAGAACTAGCCCCAGTTCTGGTGATTTTATTTAATCACGTGCTACGGTCTAACAATCTGGCAGATTCTATAGGGGAAGCAGTACTTATTCTCTTATATAAGAAGGGAGCACGAGAAGAACTATGCAATTGGAGGCCATTGAGCCTCCTAAACACTGATGTTAAAATACTTAGTAAAATACTGCTGAATAGGCTTTCCAAGGTGGCAGCAAAGTTGATAAGCCTGGCACAAACTTACACAATCCCATTCAGAGGTCAGCAAGATATTTTAATAACTGTAAGATACATTTTTCAGAGAGGGAATACATTTAGGTTACAAGGGTATGTATTTGGCCTTGACCAAGAGAGGACTTTGATAGGCTTTGTCATTCCAATCTTTCTGAGGTCTTAAAGGCATTTGGCATACCTTCATTGATTGGATCAGTTGTATCTATAATAAAATTAATCTTATTCCCACAGTCAATGGCTGGCGTGGGAAGAAAATCAGGGTTATAAGAGGTGTGAGACAAGGTTGTCCACTTATCCCACTGCTACAGTATATGCTTTTGGGATAGACATTTTCATTAGGAGCATCACTTCCAATACAGATATAGGCCTTTCCCCAGAAGCGGGCGGATACCCTATAAAGATTTTCGCTTACACGGATGAAATTTTACTGACCTTAGCACTAGGGAGGAAGCCCTCACCGAGTTATTGAAAATTTTTTCAGAGATATCAGGCTCAAAAATAAACTACAGGAAAAGCCATGGAGTCGCATTAGGGGATACTCCTATCCCAGAGGGTAACAAGTTTGCTAGATTTTCCTTTTACCACGACCCCATAAGTATATTAGGGGTAGAATTTGGTTAAGTGGATATGGCCCATATCAACTGGGGGACAGGTATAACTAGAGCAAACAGGCTGGTGTCCAACTGGAAGGGCAAAAAAATTGCAAAGAAGAAAAGAGTGATGTTAATTAAGACATTACTAGTACCTATTTTTCTCCATGTAAGTTATGTGTTCCCACCCCTTCAGACTATTATAACAGCCCTGTATAGTGTATTTTTCAAGCCTTATGGGGCAGTAGGATGAATCCTATAAAAAGGGAATTAATCTACAGAAAGTTTCAGGAAGAAAAAATTACTCACCATAGTAATGTTGTTTCTTCTAATGGAGTCTAGCTGTATTCAGACATAATGCAGTTAGCCGTAGCACTTGAACTGCCCCGGAAAGGAAAGAGTTAACTCTATGCAGAAGCATAGAATGTTGAGCTCGAGCTCGGTTTTCAAACCTCTGTCTGTGGTACTTCCCAGTGTAACTGTCAGATTCTTATGAGCACACTAACACACTATAGTATGGAAATTGTTCAACATATAGCCAAAGGGCAAACAATTCTTTTTGGGCCCAAAAGACTCAAGTCAAGAACCCAAGAAGGAAAGGTAGTGACAATATTTAAGTATAAAACACCAGAAAAATAATAACAACATCCACCCCACCCAAGAGGAAGGGTACAAGGTACACCCCTGAGGTGCAACACTGTACCTGCCAGCCCACTTCCCAAAAACCAGGTTCTGAGATGGGAGGCGGGGGAGGTCTGAATACAGCAAGACTCCATTAGAAGAAACAACATTACTATGGTGAGTAATTTTTTCTTCAAACAACATGAAGTCTTGCTGTATTCAGACATAATGCAGACTACCAAGCAGTTCCTTATGGAGGAGGGAATGCAGAACCTACTTTGGGAAGAGGCTATGCAGTACTGCTGTGCCAAACCTAGCATCACTCCTAGCCTGGATGTCCAGGGAGTAATGCTTGGCAAAAGTATGTACTGTTTTCCAGGAGGCTGCTTTACAGATCTCTAACAAAGGTATATCTCTGGCCGCAGCTAGAGAAGCAACTGTACCCTAGTCGAATGAGCCCTCAGGCCTGAAAGGGGCGTTCTACCCAACCTGTCATAACAGAATTGTATACAAGAAACAATACACCTGGCAATAGTTCTTTTAGTGGCAGGCTTACCTTTCCCCACTTCACCATAAGTGAGAAACAATTGAAGAGTCATTTGTCTGAGCCTTAGTATGCTCAATGTAGTAGCTAAGGGCCCTCGTAACGTCCAGACTGTGTAACCTTCTTTCGCCTGAAGAAGAATGATCAGTGAAAAACACAGGGAGAGATATAGACTAGTTCAGATGAAAATCTGATACCACTTTGGGCAAGAACCTCCTATTGGTTCTTAGGACCACTTTGTCCCTATGGAAGGAGATGAAGTCAGGTTCAACTGAAAGAGCCTGTAACTCACCAATCCGCCTGGCAGAAGTAATAGCTACCAGGAACACAATTTTCCAGGTCAAGTACTTCAATTCGGCCGAAGCCAGAGGTTCAAAGGGTGGCTGCATAAGCTGAGCTATGCAGACATTAAGATCCCAAGGTGGAGTGGGCCCCTTAAAGGGAGGGTTAATGTGTACCAGACCTTTGAAAAACTTTCTGAAAACAGGATGAGATGCCAGGGTAGAGCCCTTCCCTGCTGAGAGGAATGCAGAGACAGCTGCTAGATGAACCTTCAGAGTGGCCTAGACCATTCAGATGAACTAGATAGTCTAAGGTTGTGGAAATGTCTGCAGAATCAGGCAGGATGCCTTTCTGAGAGCACCAAACACTGAACCTTTTGCATTTGGAATTGTAAGTTTTTCTAGTGGAAGGCTTCCTAGAGACCTTCAGAATATCCAGAACTCCCTGAGAAAGATGCAGTGCTGCATATTCTAACTCTTCAAGAGCCAGGCCTTGAGATTGAGAGACTGGAGATTGGGGTAGCAGATCTGCCCCCTGGGAGGAGGACAGGAGATTGTATGTCCTGGGCAGAGACAAGGGACACTGACAAGGACAGGAGCAGAGGATACCACGGCTGTCTGGCCCAATCTGGAGCCACAGTATCACTGTGCAGGGTTTAGTCCTGATCTTGATCAGAACTCTGAACAGCAGAGGGAAGGGAGGGAAGGCATGGAGAAACCTGCCCTTCAAGTCCAAAAAGAGAGCATCCTGGGGAACCGTCCCCAGCATTGGAGGTCTGCAACAAAACAGAGGAAGTAGATGATTGTCCAGTGCTGCAAAGAGATCTATCTCTGGAGTGCCCCACCTGGAGAAGATGACCTTCAGGATGTGAGGATCCAGGGACCATTCATGATGTCCCTGTGAAATTCTGCTCAGAGCATCTGCTAGTATGTTGTCCTTCCCTGGAAGGTGAACTGCTACCGGAGAAGTATGAAGAGAATAGGCCAGAGACCACAGCTTCATGGCCTCTGTGCACAAGGCCTAGGACCGAGTGCCTCCCTGTTTGTTGATGTACCACATTGTGGTGGTATTTTCTGTCCTGACTTGGACCACCTTGCCCTTGACTGAATCTGAGAAGTTCTGCAGGGCTAGGAAAACTGCCCTGAGTTCCAGGAGACTGATATGAAGGAGAGACTCTTGTGGGGACCAGACCCCTTGAGCTGTCAGGACTCCCAGGTGGGCTCCCCACCCTAGGAGAGAAGCGTCCGTAGTTAGAACTACTGGTGGGACTTGAGGAAGAAATGGAACCCCTTGTCTGAGGTTGTCCTGGTCCAGCCACCACTGGAGAGCTTGGACCAGAGTCTCAGTCACTGGGATCAGTTTGGTAAGTGAATTCTTCTTTTGAGACTAAAAAGACCTGAGATGAAACTGAATGTCCCTCATCTGGAACCTTGCTCCCTGCACCACTGCCATGGAAGCTGCCATGCGGCCCAGGAGCTGGAGGAACTATATTGCTGGGCAGGAGACCTGAGGTTGAAAGGAGGAAGCGAGATCCACTAAGGCCTTCACCCTTGCCATAGGAATGAAGGCTTTTGCTTGTACAGTGTCCAACTCTATGCCTATAAAGGTGAGAAGTTGAACTGGTTCGAGGACAGACTTTGGAAGATTGAGAAGAAACCCCAAGGAGCTGAGTAGGTCCTGGGTAGTTTGAAGAGCTGACTTGACCTGTAAAGGTGACTGACCCACTAAGAGCCAGTCATCCGGATACGGAAAGATGGTGATACCCTGTCTTCTGAGGCAAGCCACCACTACTGCAAGGCACTTTGTGAACACCATTGGAGCTGATTTTAGGCCGAATGGCATAGCTCTGAATTGGTAATGGCCTGAAGGCAACTCGAACCTGAGGTATTTTTTGTGGGAGCACCTGATAGGAATATGGAAGTAGTCATCCTTGTGGTCCAGAGATGCTAGCCAATCCTCTGGCCTTACAGAGAGAAGGATTATTCCAAGAGTTATCATTTTGAATTTGGGCTTTGAAATGTGTTTGTTCAAATACCTTAGGTCTAGGATAGGTCACCACTCCCCTGTTTTCTTTGGGGTAAGGAAGTACCTGGAGTACAGTCCTTTTCCCCTGTGCTGAGTAGGAACCTTGTCTATAGCTCTGAGAGCTAGAAGAGAGGAAACCTCTGCCTCTAGGGCGATGGTTTCTGAGAGTGATGCAGATGGAAAAGACTTGGCCCTCTTTTTTGGAAATTTTTTGAAGCTGAGGGCCAGTTCCTGGCTTACTACTTCCAGGACCCACTTGTCTGAGGTCACTGACTTCCAGGCCTGGAAGTAGTAAGCCAGCCTGCCTCCTCCTACTGGAAATGGGGAGTTGACCCGGGCTGACACATCAGGGTGTCTGCTTGGCAGAAGCCTTAGACTGAGAGGAGGAGGGAGCAGCTCTGCTCATCCCACTCCTGTCCCTCCCTCTGAAGAACCACCTCTGTGGGAAGGGAGAGGAGGCCTGGGCTTGGTAAAAAGGCCTTTGAAGGGGCCTGCCCCTAGACTGCTGCTTGTGCGGAGTGACTTGCCTTTCTTTGGCCTGTGCACTCCTGTACATGGTCCTGTATTCATCCATTTTCTTCATGTAAGCCTCTGTCTGCTCCCCAAACAGAGAGTTACCTACTACAGGAAAATCCACAGCCTCAGTCTGGGTATCCTGTGAAAGGCTAGTACATCTGAGCCAAGCATGTCTTTTGAGAGACACAGATGTAGCCATGACTCTAGATGCCACACCATTGGAGTCCACAGCAGCATGAAATTGCATTTTAGATACCTCAATTCCATCAGCAGCCACCTCCTCCAGCTCCTTGGCTAGCTGGGGAGAGGCCTGTTTAGCCAGTTCCAGAACCATATCCCATCTGGATTTCTGGTATCTGGCTGTGTAGGCCATATAGGTAGCCTGCCTGAGTCCCAAAGAGGATGCCAAATACTGTTTTTTTGGCCATGGCATCCACTTTCCTGGAGTCCTTATATGGAGGTGTGAAGCCAAAGGAATGTTAGCCCTGTCACAGGCTGCAGCCTGCACTACCCTAACATGGCTGCAATGACTATAAAGGAACTCCACAGCTCAGCCTGATAACAAATACCTCCTGTCCATTCTCTTATCCACAGGAAGTGCTGAATTAGGGGTTTGTAATATTTTGTGTGTCTATTTCCCCAAGCATTTATGAAGAGGGATAGACAGTCTTTTGGACTCTGGATGTCCATCATTTCCACAAAATCAGGCTCTCCATCCTCCTCTGCAGCTTCAACCAAGGGAAGCTGCAGGGTTTCTGCCACCTTTCTGTAGAACAAAAAATGTGAAGGGGACTCAGAGACACCTGAGGGCCTGTCTGGGGAGATGTCCGGTTTAATGGGCACATCCAGAACCCCCTGGTCATTGTCATCATCATCATCCTTGGAATAGTCTTCGTCTCCCTCCCACTCCTTATAAAAAACCACCTGGATCATAATCTGGAGGAGACGAATCCGACTGAACCGACCGCCTAACTGGCAGTACCGGTTCGGACGGAACCGGTCTAAGCGACTGAACAATGCTAATTGCTTTGGCTATTTCATCTGCGGTTGGACAGTGTGATACCGGATCCGAACCGGCAGACTTATGCTTCTTTTTTGATGGAACCGACCCCTCAGGTTTGGCTCTCCTTTTACCGAGGAGGTATCGCCTAGGTCAGTAGGCACCTCCTCAGGTTCGGCTGCAGCCGAACCGGGCTGGCCATCCGGATCTATGGACTTCTCGGCCTCCCTTTCCTTCAGCCTACTCAGTCTTTTGTCTAGAGTGGATTTAGGAAAGTTTTTACAGATTGGCAGTCTGACTTGAGGTGGTCAAACAGCAGACAATAAACACAGATGAGGAGGGGGTCAGCCTTAGCAAAGACCTCCCCACACTCAGTACAGTGTTGAAACCCAGTGGGACCGGTTTTCTTCTTGGGTTTCTCAGACATGGCCAACCTAACAAATTACCCTATTGCAGCTTTCAAGCCAGGTAATACAATAACCGATCAGTTACAAACCGTGTCATGGGCTTTTTAAAAGAACCAGCAAAAACCTTGGTTCTTTTGAAACCGATCGGTACCGGAACACCACTCTAATCCCAGAAATAAATTTAAACAGAACGGGTTGGTTCCAAACCGGACGGACCGGAAAGAAACCAAAGAAAAGAACAATTTCCAACTTTTTTACAGAATAAAACACAGTCACTACCTATCTACACACTACCTGTACCGTAGACAGAGGCTGGAAATCTGAAAATAACAAAAAATCATATGGTTTAAACCGAACGCTTTACTTTTACCAAACCGAGCAGAGGAAATCTCCGGAGCGACTTCACTGTTAGGCGGAGTAAAGAATCTGATGGTTACACTGGGAAGTACCACAGACAGAGGTTTGAAAACTGAGCTCGAGCTCAAAGTTCTATGCTTCTGCACAGAGTTAACTCTTTCCTCTCCGGGGCAGTTCAAGTGCTGGGGCTAACTGCATTATGTCTGAATACAGCAAGACTTCATGTTGTTTGAAGGCGGTATTGGTATAAAAAACCCTGTAATTTTTTTTTACAAGCATATTTATTAATTATAATTTGGAGGGAGCTTTAAGACCAGGTGAGAAACTATGGAAACCATTTGTATTAGAATGGTTAACCCCATGCCTGAATTCTTGGGCACTAGGGAGACCTAGATTACTGAAAATTATAAAAAGGTCTGAGAAATGGAGCTTTCTGATTGGCTGCAAACATTCTAACAGGCTTATGTTAATCTTTTGTTAACATACATGTAGAGCTTAACCATATGCTGAACAAAGTTTAACACTGTTTAAAAACATGTTTTATTATAATAGCAATAAAGCACTCCCAGGGATTATGTTAGTGGTCAGTTAATCACCCTCTAGGGGCGTGTGGCACTCGGCTACCTCGTGCCACAGTACACCCCTAGAAGGTGATTAACAGACCATTAACATAACCCTTGGTCACGCCTTATTGCTTAAATATTGCCAATGTACCAAAATATGGTTTAGAAGTAATAAAAATATCATGAAATGTGGTTTAACAGAAATTCAGATACAGACTCTGGATAGAAAGGTCATTTATGGTAACATCATAGAAACATAGAATTTGACAGCAGATAAGAACTGCTTGGCTCACCTAGCCTGCCCATTCCCCTACCTAATGGATAATCTGCAGACCCTAGTTAACCAACAGCCTACATCATCCAGGTTGAAAGGAGAGAGGAGGTGATTTTTCCCTAATGCCCAGTCTCAAGATTTAGTAGCACCTTAAGTCAGCTTTCTAACTCTAGGTTACCTGGGTTCACTTGGGATATGGTATGACTAAGTAACTACGGGACAATCAGTGTAAGAAACAACAATAAACACAAACAGGTGATAGACAGATATTACCTTAGGGAAGCATGGGTACAGATATTAGAAACCCAAGCACATCTTTTTTTGGAATGTTATTACGTTAAGGAATTTTAGGGTATTTATAGCTAAGGAATGGGGGAACCCAGGTTCACTCTATTGTCATACTCGGAACTGATGTATGCCACAGCTCTAGGAGGATGGGGGAGATGCAATATAGATACCTTATATATTGTATTTGCAGTCATAAGATATTACATTTGGCCGGCTAGATGCTTCTGGGTAACACAGAAGAGGTGGGCATCTTACACTGAGTTGCTAAAAAATGTTAAAATAACTCTGAAGAATATTCTTTAACAGGATATGAAGAATTACCCTTTAGAAAAGGTTAACTTATTATGGACACAATGTATGTGCTGGGAGAACAGTGATGGCATGTAGCTTACCTGGAAAGTAAATTTTGTATGACTACATAATATCCACATATTGTAAACATTACCTTTTTTGATTTCTTATTGGTTCACTATGATGTAACAGAAAGTTTTCCTGTTTGGCTGTACGGTGAATGTTTATGTATATATATTGCCATGTACTGTTATTGTCAGTAGTCCTCTTACCAATAAAAATTCCCCTACTCTTTGTGAAGGGGCGCTGTCCCAGAGGTGTATGCGATGGAGGAGAAGCACAGCATGGACCGTGCAAGACGAACGTGTGGAAGTTACTTCATTAGGTACAGCAGACACTGCAGAAGAGGTACAAGACAATGGAACACCGGAGGAACTCTCTGGTGAAGCTGAGATGGAGTTCTCGGTGACAGAACAGTCGCTAAAGAAGAAATTGGAAGAAAAAAAAATTGCTACTACAAGATCAACTAAAATTGGTAGAAAAAGAATTTCTGGAGGCATGGAAGCAGCTGGAGGATGAAAAGAAAAGGAAGAGGATGGCTGGGGGCTCACCTGACTCCCGGTGATGAATCTCTTCCGAAGGTCTTTGTGTTTATGGCAGGAAAAAAAAATCCAGAGAGGAACCCAGAACAGGAAGAAGCATAACAGTTAGGATAGAAGCAGTCAGTGCAAGAGGAACCACGGACACCTGATTCAGCTTTACGACAGGCAGGTTAGATGCAAGATGAGTCGGGGAAAATGGGTTGCAGACCCAAATTACAGTACCCGACCCACGGAACAATTAGCTTTAGGCCAAGATACACAGATGGAGACCGACAAAGAAGTAAGAAATCCAGAGGATGACATGGCAAAAACACCAGAGGAAAATAATGCAGGTAGCATTTTTTTCCTCCTCTAGACCACAAAATTTTCTTTTTTTTTTTTTTTAATTATTGTTCTTTTTTTGCCTGGAGCCCTGACAGGCATCTACAGATCTCCTGATGGAGGAACGCACTCTCTGGTCCTGCCGCTCCAGTCAGTCCCCGGAATTTCCCATGGCTTGCCTCCTGCAGGGCCACAGAGGAGGTTGCCACCCCCCACCCAAGACCCAATCCAGAAACCGGAGATGGCCCTCGGGATGCAGTGGACCATCACAGAGCCTGCCAGGCTCTTTTTTCCATCATTTTCTCCCTGCCCACCTCCCCTATCGATGCAAGGGCATTGGTACGTGCCTCCCGGCCCATACTACCCCATGGCTGTCACCAGAGAGTAGTCATTGGGTGGAACATACAAACCCTCCCTCCCTGAGACGAGAGCAGTCCTCCAGGTGCTCAATCCTCACGCCCCTGCCAACCTCTGGTGACCTGGGCTCATTCCCAGACCCGGGTTGCCGGCATGACGTGAGGTGTAGCGACCAGCGCCTCAACCTCCATGCCACCAGGCTGGCAACATGAAATTTTCTATGATGCACAACAGGGGAAGTGGGGGCAAGGGACAGAAGGTAGGCGGGGGTCAGAGACTAAGGGAGAAGCACCAAATGAAAACCAGGACACTAATACTAAGGCCACTAAGTCCACCTATGCCAGTTTATTTCAGAAGCCAGTGGAACTGGCAAAATGTAGGAATGCCATTCATCTCAGATATCTAGGGTGTTTAAAAACATCTCCTGATAGACAATAAGTGGGAAAATGTTTAATAAAATAGTCCCTTGGCTTTACACCTGTGGACATACATGCCCTGATTCACGCTACAGGGGAACATACCTTTGACATCAGTTTTCACACCCGTGAATTGCTAGAACATTTTTGGGCAAAACATATGTTATTAAAAACAAACCCACTATTGACACCTTTCTAAGTGATACCACTGACAAAGCAAGCTTTTCAGGTTATAACAGTGCTGTTTTGAAATAAGTATGTGAACATTACCAATATACTGTACTGGCTTGAAAAACATAGCAACATACAAGGAACCCCGGATACTATCCTAGATAGTGAGGCTTTTTGGAATGCAGGCTGGCAAATAAAGGTTAAACTTTTACATTCTGGCAGCGACTTTCAGCACCTGCCTAAGTGCTTCTACACTGGCAAGGACAAAGGGGTTTATTTTCACCCTGGTCTACCACAGAGGTGCTACAAATGTGGTTCACCAACACACACTGTAACACTGCAAAGAAGTAGGACAGTAAACCACGACCCGTGATTGGAGGAAAAGCATCAGATGGCATACTTTGGAGAAGCCATTAATTTAGCAATAATGCCGTCCCCAAAGTGAAGTACTGTAGTATCCCACACAGTTGAAAAAGCAGCAGAGGAGTAAGCAATAGTACAGACTGAGCAAAGAGTGCCTGTCTGTCCCATCCACCCAGCCAATGGCCCGTGAATATCCCCGTAAAATAAAAAGTGTACCATGAAAACAAAAGGACTGCGAGACAGGTTTTTCAACAGTCGCTGTACCCGCACAATGCACACAAATAAGGAGGGACAGAAAATGTGAAGAGATGGGAGACTCAGAATGAGCAGTGACACGCCGAACAACAGTGGAAAGATAGCAGAAGCAGTTCCGGAGCACAAGGCAGCAGTAGACGGACCGCATGCGGAAATGTGTTCAGCATTTGATGTTAAGTGCTTAACAGTACATGGCACGGTAAATGTCAATCAGCACAGTAGCATTACAATTTGTAGCAGCTGGAAGTACTGGTAAAGCAGCAGAGTTGTCGTCACCGATGGCAGCACCAACGCCGTAAAGGAACATAGGAGATATGACAGGGAAGGACGTCGGAGGGATGTGCCACACAAAAATCAAAGGTCAGCCAGTATGCTAAATAGATACAGTGTCAGACAGCCGAATCGATAGACGACCACATCGTGGGCCTCCTACAGACACTAAAAAATAACTGCCGTGCAGATTTGTACTGCTTGTGAAAATAAATGCTGTAAAACAGTTCCTGCTCAATAATACTTCGTATTGTTTTGAGCACATCAGCATATAAATATAAGTGTCAGTAAGTTTCAGAAAGTGCAGTAAAGATATCAAAATAGAAAAAAGTCACTGTGCACGATTTTGTTGGCATAATGAAAACAACAGTTATAGTACCCATAACTTCAGCAAAACCATGTTACAAGAGCATTAAGTCACTCCGAAGGTGGCATCTAATGGGGCCTTGTGCCACAACCCTCCCAACCATGCATTAATTCCCCATTAGATGCCACCTTCGCTGTGGCTTAATGCTTACTTAGTTCCTCATGCGATGTGATACAATGTACCCAATGTGAGGAATTGGGTCACTCTGGTTTTCATTGTACAAATTCACCCAAATGTAATTTATGTGATGAAGAAGGTCACACACTTTTACCGACTGCCCATGGGCAGCACATAACACAGAATATATGGATTATGGAGTACAGGATTTTTACATCCTAAAAGCTGCAAGAGCAGCAGCAGACTTTGCTAAGGGCAGGGCACCCCCGGGGCCTCAACTACAAAAACCCGAATGAATGTTGAGGCCAGATCCCGCTCCAGCTGTGAAACCCTAGGTAACCAGTCTTTTAAAGAGGCCAATATATCCGAAATGTCTTGGTCTTCAGTTAGGCTCATGATCTGAACGTTCGCTGCTCACTGTGCGTTCTCTAATGCCTCCAAGCAATATCGCAGGTGAGCGTTCTCTTTGTCCAGCTGGGTGGTTGTTGTTAGGGCTTGTGTGGCACAGGATTCTGCAACAGAAGCAGTCTGGGAAACCGCTTCGATTCTGGCATGCTGCTCCCCAATTTTCTGGAGTATAGCTTCTACTTTGGTGTCAGTGGCCTGCATTGACATATGCAGCACTTTCCACAGGGGGTCCGAAGTGGGTTGAGCGGGTGTAGGTGCCGATGCCTGAAGCTCTGAGGAGGCCTGAGTTTTAGAAGTCCCTGGCTGTCCTTTATTTGTGCGACCCATCATCAAATTAGATATCACTCAACTTGGCAGGACCAGCAAAACACATGCCACTAAAATCCAACTGAAATACCGAACTTTTACCACTTAAAAATTGTAACTTAAGCTCCTGGTTTGCTCTTGGAGAGCTAAAAAAAGGCACGTCTATACCGTGGATGTGCTCAACAGCACCCCACCTTTTCTTTTTTAATGGCATGTGATCAGCGTGGTTTGGGTTTTCTTGTAATTTAGTAGTAACATATTGTGGGCAAACCATTGCTCCAAGGCCCAGAAGCTGCTCTGAAAGTTAATCGTCAATTCTTGTTGGGCACTGCTGAACAAAGAGAGATGTAAATCTTGTTCCTGTTTTGCAAATAAACTTATATTCCTACTGGTGAGCATGGACGAGTCTTTTCCTGAAAAGACTTGTCCATGCTCTAAAGTAGGAAAATAAGTTTATTTGCAAAATCAAAGCAAGATTTACATTTCTACCTTTTCAACATGTATAGGGAGGCAAGGACGACAGTGCATCATCAGTACTTCCCCCTTCTGTTACGGGCAATGCACTGCAGCATATAAACAAGTCACTAGAAGTCTCTGCAAATGGTGTGCCTGCACACAATTAGTACATGCACTTTCAAGTACCTTTTGTGAAAAACAGCGTTATCTGCAAATCGCAGCTGTTAGCGATTGTTTATTTGTACAAATCGGAATTACAATCCTTTGAGTCTAGAACTTGTTTCCAAAGGCTCCTCGTCAGACAAAGTACAGATTACATACAAACAGAACACCATATAGTTACAGAGGAATATAATAACATGGCTTCATACGGTTACATAGGTACATGAGTAGGCAGTTACAGAGGAATATAATAATATAGCTTCATACAGTTACATAGGTACATGAGTAGGCAGCGTGTAGAAAAGGTATGGCAGATTGCCATATGGAGTGACTGAGGTACAGTACAGTCCAGAGGGGAAGCAATACAGGGGCAAACAGGTTGGGTATTTGGTAAAACAGTGGGATTTTTGCTGGGGGGGGGATATAAAGCGGTAGTGCTGAAATAGACGCTCTGCAGGGGGTGACGGTTAGCTGTCCAAGGGACACTGTCGGGGGGGCTGTGGGTGGCTGGAGAAAGAGTACTGCGGGGCCTTGGTCTATCAACAGTTGCAGAAGCGCGAGTTAAAGAGATGGTTTCTGAGGGCAGTTTTTAACGGGCCTACTGCTAATATCTCTGCTTCTGTTTTTAAAACAGCCAGAGTTACATCCTGCAAAGTCTTCCTTTATTGACAGGTGGGGTGGCATGGAGGTTGTTTTATGTAGTGCTATGCATTGTGGGGCTATGCTAGTAAAGACGCCACTATATGCGTTGTGGGGCTATGCTAGTAAAGACGCCACTATATGCGTTGTGGGGCTATGCTAGTAAAGACGCCACTATATGCGTTGTGGGGCTATGCTAGTAAAGACGCCACTATATGCGTTGTGGGGCTATGCTAGTAAAGACGCCACTATACTTAGTTTTAGACAGGCAGCACTTTGCCAAGCGACACCTTTGCAAGTAAAGTACTATTCTGCAGACAACTACACAAAGTATAATTTTACACTATGTGAAGTTGGGCCACTGCGTAGTGCAAACTTTTTTTTTTTTTTTTTTTGCTCCTGTTTATGCTCCCCCATCCTGGCTGGCCCCACTCATACCGATCCCCTCACAGCCCTGTCACCCAGCTTCTGCTTGGACTTACCTGGCCCATTCCCCCACAGCTTGCTGCCCATAGCAGGGTTGGTGGGGTGTTCACTCAACTCACTTGTCACAGATCCAGTTGGGGCCAAGCTTGGGTCACTGGTGTTGTGCCTGAAAGGGGTCAGAGGTTACCCTGCCAGCCAGAATGATTTTCACCTGTTCTGTCCGCAGAGGAATTAGCATGCCATGATATCAATGGTGATGCTGCATACACACCCTTATGCAGCTGCCAGACATCTGCTGCTCCACCACCCTCCATGTTGTGGACCCCGTGCTGCCACGCAACCCCCTCCCTGGAGGAGAACAAACCCTTGGATGCTCAACCTTCCTCCCCCTGGCAGACCCTTCAATGCTGAGTTGGACCCTAAACCTGGGTCATCAGCATCGCAAGTGGCAGTGTGGCCATTGTGAAAGTTTAAAAACTCAGCATGCATCTAATACAGGGGAGTCAAGGGTAACTGCTAGCAGGTGGACATGGTCTAGGGAAAAACTTGGTCTAAGTATTTACGACATCCAGTTGTTACCACTAACTTAGTGGGGGTTCTGGTTACAGAAAAATTCCTGTATAATTTCTATTTGCAAACAAAATAATATTTTATTTATTTCTAGGATTACAATACCTTTGAGCCATGGCTCTTTTATAAAGGTCCCACGTCAGGAGAGTATAAACATGTTAAACAAGAGCATACAACATTTAAAAAAACTGGCATAAAGTAATATACATACAATTCAAGTATGGCATCCCAAGAACAGAAAAATGCCTGTACAATTGTTTGGAATTTTTTCACCAAATTTGAAACACAGGCTTTTTGGGAGACCACCTCATGAACAGGTACACAGTCATTTCGTTAATCGATCCCGAAAGGTGATTCTGCGCAGTGACCGTGAAATCACCTTTCGGGACCGAATAACCAGATGACAGTCACTGAATTCATGAGATGGGGTCCCAAGAACAGAAAAATGCCCATACTGTTTCTTTTTGCAAACAAAATAATATTTTATTTATTTCTAGGATTACAATACCTTTGAGCCATGGCTCTTTTACAAAGGTTCCACGTCAGGAGAGTACAAACATGTTAAACAACAGCATACAACATTAAAAAAAAGGGCATAAAGTAATATACATACAATTCAAGTACGGCATCGCAGTAATAATATACTTGGGTAACACATAAACCTAGGGGGAATCTGGTTGAAGAGAGAGGAGAGAGGAGTGGCAGCCGAAGACAGATTAGGGCAGCTCATGGCTTTGTCAAGAAATAAGAAAGGGGTGGTTAATATAATTAATTTTAGTCTGAAGTGCCTCTGGACACAAATCCCAGCAGTGACTGCATGGGCCTGCTGCATCAGAGGAATCGAGAGAAACCCTTCATTGGTGGTTATTAGATTCAAACCCTTGTGTAATAACTACCAAAAGATCCTGCTTCGAGGAAGACTAGGGAAGGATTTTTGTGACATCTCTCTGAGCCTGCTGCAATGGGAGTATTTATATCTTGAAATGGGGGATTGGCAGCTCGCAGCTCGAAGTCCCAGAGTAATTGGAGCAACCACCCATTTTCTCATGATGTCAATCTTATTATACTCCTTGTAAGGTGACTGCCCGCATATTCCTTAAGAGCTACTGAATTACCATTGTTGACCTATATCAAATCCCTCAATGACAGCAATAGCATCTGCTACAGGCTATAGTATACACTGTTTGAGTATACTGAAACAGTCAACTTTATATTTTCTATGCCAAAGAAACATCTAGAGAGGCCGTTAAAGTTCTCCAAACTATTTCTGACAAGGTACAACCGTGGATGGTGACAAACTGACTATCCCTCAACAGTTCCAAAACCAAGATGATGTGCTTCTCACGCAGACTCAATCCACCCACTCCACTGTATTTAACTACCCTTACTGAATCCCTCTTGAAAATGTACAACTCTACAAGTATCTAGGTCTGTGGCTCGACCTGTAACTATCATTCAATGACAACATTCCAAAAGTCATGAGATGCACTAGTCAGAAACTCAGATTGCTCAACCGCAGCAAGAGCTGCTTCACGCTTAAAACAAGCATTTGTCAATGCCGAATGTTTGCTTGCTGATATTAGCATTGGATGTGAGGAGTTAAACAAATGCAGAATAGGATTGGCAGTGAAGTACTGAACTCATGCCAACCCCACCTCCACCCTGCAGAGATGGACAGGCATTGGGGTGTGCCTCTGGGTCACCGCCCATAATGTTCACGGCACTGCACCTCACCCTATCCTGCAGACACCAACAAGTGTTGAGGTGTGCCTTGGGGTGTTCAGCTTTACAGTCACCCCATTTCATAAGGACATATGCTAAAATGGGGTAAACTCTGGGGCTGAACAGTCCAAGGCACACCTCGATGCCTGTCACTAGCCTCAGGGTGGGGGTGGAATGGTGTGAGCATTACAGCCAGCAATCCAAAGGCACAACCCTGACACTTGTCAGTCTGTATAGGGTGGGACGTTATGGTTAGAAACCCTAACGCCCTGGGCGTTTGTTGGTATTTGCACTACAAATTTTCAACATGGCCTTTTTGTGACCCCCATCTCATGAAAGCATTTGGGACCTCTGCTCAAGAACAGTGGCACTGTGATTTTGCTGATCTGTCCCGAATGTTGATTTCCCACAGAGACCATACCATTCTGCACCAGATGTGCGAAAATACAGGTTACTCACCTGTAACAGGAGTTCTAGGAATGGTATATGTTGTTCATCCACACTTACTGGCAGGTTCCTTGCCGCTTTAAATCTTGCCGGAAGGTCTTCAAGCTGGCTCCTCCCACCCACCCGGGTGGTAAAACTCTCGGCTCCGCCCCATGACGCCAGATTTAGCCCGCTGGAAGCCAGTTGTGCAGGCCAAAGCCAGGGAGGTCAGGGTGGGTTAGGTGAATGAACAACATATACCATTCCTAGAACTCCTGTTACAGGTGAGTAACCTGTATTTCTAGGGACATAGATATGTTGTTCAATCCACACTTACTGGCAGACTCCTAGCAGTTCTCCGGGAGGAGGGAGGCAAGGTGCACACCTCCTACTTGGGAAATAAGGACTGGAGAACCGAGGTCCCAAAACCAGCATCCCGGCGTGACTCTAGGCCAATGTGGTAATGGGTAATGAAGGTGTGTGCTGACTTCCAGGTAGCAGTCCTGCAGATTTCCTGGATAGGGACGTCCCTAGAAGCAGACACCGATGCAGCGGTATGGCGGGTAGAATGAGCTCTTATCCCTTTGGGGGGCTCCATGCCCACCAACCTGTAGCTGAGATCTATGCAGGAGGTGACCCACCTGCCTATCATCCGCTTGGCTGCAGGTCTGCCAGGTGCAGCTTCAGCGTAGGTGACAAACAGCTGGTGAACCTCTCCCCGAACTTCAGCCATCCGCTCCTTATAATAAGAGAGCGCTCTTCTAGGGTCCAAAAAAAATGGAGCCTATTTTCAGCCTCCGAGGTGTGATTGGGGTAGAACACCGCCAGAGTCAACACCTGGTTAAGGTGAAACTCCAACACCACCTTCGGAAGGAATTTTGGGTGGGGGCGCAGGACAACCTTGTCCCTGTGGAAGACCAGATAAGGAGACTCAATGGAAAGCACCTGGAGCTCTCCCATCCTTCTGGCTGACGTGATAGCCACCAAGAAGGCGGTCTTCCACGACAGGTGAGAGATGTCACATCTGTGCATCGGTTCGAATGGCTTGCCCATGAGCTTAGCCAATACCAGCAGTAGATCCCATGGAGGTGGAGGTTCTTGCATCGGAGGGGATATGTGATCAAGGCCTTTGAAAAAGCCACCCACCTTTCCTCTCAAGGCCACCCATTGCCTCCGCCCCGCCCCGGTAAGCAGAGATGGATGCCAGGTGCACCTTAAGGGTCGTCGACCGAAGCCCTAGCTGAGAAAGGGACCACAGGTAGTCCAGAATGCTGGCCAAGGAACAGGAGGAAGGGTCCAACCCCTTGTCCTGACACCAAATGGAGAATCTCTTCCATTTGAAGGCATAGCATTTTCTGGTCGACTCCTTATGGGATGCCTCAACAACGTTGAGGACCTCGTCGGAAAGACCCAAGGCCTGGAACTCTAGCCACTCAGGAACCAGGCCATCAGGTGCAGGGTTTGAAGGTCCAGGTGAAGAACTTTCCCCTGGTTGACTGAGATCAGGTCCGGGTGGGCTGGAAGCCGTCTCTGGAGCCTGGAGCTGAGGCTGAGGAGATCTGGATACCAGAACTGGCGGGGCCAGTCTGGGGCTACCAGAATCACCTGCGCCTTGTCCCTCTTCACCTTGAGAAGCACCTTGTGGATCAAGGGAAATGAGGGAAAGGCATAGAAGAGGCCCGGGGTACACAGCCTCGAGAAGGCATCCCCCTGCAGCGAACCCTGCTGAGGGGAGCGGGCATGAAACAGCCTCAGCTTCGCATTCTCCCTGGAGGCAAACAGGTCCACCTGAGGTGTGCCCCAGTGGGAGAACAGATTGTGTACTACCTCCGGCAGGAGAGACCACTCGTGAGATGCAACACCTATCCAGCTTAGGGCATCGGCCAGAGTGCTGGAGGCTCCCCCCATGTGGATGGCTAGGAGATCCGCCTCCCGTCTGCTCACGAGAGACCTAGTGCGGAGAGCTTCCTTGCACAGAGGCAAGGAGTGCGTCTCGCCCTGGCGGTTTAGGTAGTACATGGTCGTGGTATTGTCCGTCTGGACCTGGACCATTTGACCCCGTGCAAATGGAGCGAAGGCGGTGAGGGCTAGTAAGACTGCTCGAAGCTCCAGCAGGTTGATGTGGCATTGAGACTCCTGAGGGGACCAGAGGCCATGCGCTCTGAGCTCCCCCAGATAGGCACCCCAACCCAGAGAGGCGTCGGTCGTTAGAGTGACCGTTGGCTCTGGGCAGACAAACGGGGTACACTCCTGCAGATGAGCTGGAACGATCTACTACTGGAGAGCGTTCCCCATCTCCTGGGTCACTATCATTGGCAGGTCCAGAGGACTGGAGCGCTGTGACCATTGGCGGGCCAGCCCCCACTGCAGGGGACGCATGTGCCAGCAGGCCCAACGGACCATGCTGGTGCAGGCTGCCATGAGGCCCAGGAGGCGCAGGAAGTCCTGGACAGGGCGCAACTGCCCAACCAGAAATGATTGGGCAAAGGAGGAAAGAACCTCGGCCCTGTCTGCTGGGAGCCGTGCTCTGGCTCGAAGAGAGTTGAGCTCTGCCCCGATGAATTGAATCACCTGCATTGGCATGAGTTCTGATTTGGTCTTATTGATGATGAGGCCAATCTGAGAGCAGACCTGGACGGCCAGATCCCTGGACTGCTCCACCTCCAGCCTGGAGGGGGCTGCAATCAACCAGTCATCCAGGTAAGGGTACACCCGGACCCTTCGGTGCCACAGGAATGCTGTCACCACTGCCATGCATTTGGTGAAGACCCTGGAAGCTGGAGACAGGCCGAAGGGCATGGCCCGGAAGCCGTAAAGGGATCCCTCCACCCTGAAGCAGAGGAATCGCTGGTGGGACGGACGGATCAGGACGTGAAAGAATGCGTCCTGGAGGTCCAGAGAACAGAACCACATGCCTCATTCCAAGGATGGAATGATCTGAGTCAGAGTGACCATCCTGAAGGTTCGAGACCTTAGGAACTTGTTCAGGTCGTGTAGGTCTACAATGGGGCGCCAGCCCCCCATCCGTTTTGGGACCAGGAAGTACCTGAACACAAACCCTGGGTCTGGTGGAGGATCCGCCACCTCCCTGATCACCTCATTCTGGAGCAGCAGGGCAATGTCGGCTCGACGAGCTGACAAGAGAAGCTGTGGACCCCGTAGCTCCCGTGGGGCGATGGCTCGATAGGGTGGGGCCTGCTCGAATTCCAGAGGCAAACCATTTCCTACCACTTCCAGCACCCAGCGGTCCATGGTGATAACGGACCAGGCGGAAAGGAAGTGGCAGAGCCGTCCCCCCACGGGCGGAATCCGGGGAGGAGTGGCGAGGTTGGGGGTGAAACCGTCACTGGGCAGGCTTGGAGGAAGGACCGGCCAAGAGCCTCCTGGTCCTTTCCCTCCGGCTTCCTGCTTGAGGAAGCTGCAGGCTTGGCTTTGGGGTGCCAAGTGCGAGCCTGCTGGCCCTGATGCTGGTGTTGCTGGGCCGCAGGGCCTGAAGGCCGAAAAGGCTTACGCTGCTGCTGGCGGCCTTTGTCCTGCTGGGCAGATGCAGCGGAGTCCAAGGTGGCATTGGACTTCTCGATCCTCTGCAGATGACCCTCCACCCCGGGATCAAACAAGTCGGTACCCAGGAAGGGAATGTCTGCCAGCCTGTGCTGGGTATCCGCTGTGAAAGTAGAAATCCGCAGCCAAGCTCTGCAGCGCATGGCCACTGCAGCCACTACTGACTGGGCACAAGAGTCTCCAATGTCTAAGGTAGTTTGGAGCTGCTGCTTAGCCACCGCCCTTCCCTGATCCTGCACCTGCTTGACCGTTGTCTGGAGGTCAGCCGGGAAATGAGGAATCACCTCATCCAGGGAGCCCAAAAGGGCGTGTGAAAAGTGTGCCGTCAGAACAGCCGAACTGGCCTGATGACGGCCTAAGGAGGACGCAGCATAAACTTTCCGCCCGGAGTAGTCTAGTTTCTTGGACTCCTTATTGGGTGGCTTGTCCCCATCCCAAACATTTCTGGAGTGCCGGAAAACACTGTCAGTCACTAGCCCCTCTGCAGAGGGGTGCTCCGAGAACCCGTAGAGTGAACCAGTGGGAACGGCATACTTTTGGGCCATCCTGACCAAAGGTGCTGGACAAGAAGCTGGCTGCTGCAACAGCTCCAGGGCCGGGCCAACAATGGCTTCGGCCACCGGGAAGGCCTCTGTGGGGGAATCCCCTCGGTCCAGTATCTCCGTGAGGGGATACTTGGCCCGCTTTGAAATGGGTTAGAGCTTCATCCCAGTAGACTCTGAGATGAGCCGAAGCATTCCGAGGAATGAGGATGAGCTCTCATCCACCGACTGACCCTCAGCGGAGTCCAGGTCGAGAGGCCTGGAGAACAGGGAGGAGTCATCGTCAGACTCCGAGGAGTCTGCAAACAGCTGCTGAGGGCCTGAGCCACCCTCCACCTGCCGAGGTCGATAGGGAGTGAGGGTGAACGACAACCGATGGGGCAAACCCTGACCCGACCGAGAATCCTTGGTCGGAGCCCCAGTTTTAGGTTGTGGAGATGGGGGATCCACCACAATGGGTGGCGCCGCTGGTTTCTGCCGAACAACCGGTGCCGGCTCCGGCTCCTTGATTACAACGAGGGGTTGTTTTGACCGCTCTGGTGACAGCCACTTAACGGCCAGGGAAGGCGATGGAGGTTGGCTTGTTCCCGGTCAAAAGGAGCTGCTGCCACATCAGATCCTCATGCGCCAAGCAAATTTGCATGCAGAGCCTATCCTCGAAGAGGATGAAGACGAGGATGAGTGGCGCTGCCACTTTCCATGGTGCCTAGACCAATACCGCCGATGTCGGCGGGATTGGCTGGACCGAGAAGCGGTCCGAGACCGAGACTTTCGGTGTTTCCAAGGGGGGGTGGGGGAAACCCACTCCTCCCTCGGTTCGGGGACCTTAACTGGGGACTCAGGCCCAGGAGGCAGAGGCAAGTCCTCGGTTTCCATGGGGGGGAACCGGTGAATAAGTGTTGTTGGCTTCTCCAATCGACAGCCCGTCCGACGGGTCGAGAAAAATCTCGACTGCATCGACAGGTGTCTCGGCCGGCTGACCTGACGGGGACACCGTGAAGCCAGCGGCCTTACCTGCAACCTCGACCGAAGTCGACTATCCAGGGAAGGGGACCTCTCCTGCTCCCATGAACGTCGACGGCGGGACTTCTCTTGGAGAACAACTTCTTGGACCGAGAGGAATGTCCCGAAGGCCCCTCTCCCTTGGTGGAGAGGGACTGACAAAGCTCCTTGAATGAAGCCGTGTAGAAGGAGCCCAAAGACAGCGGGATAAATGCCGCGACCAAAGAAGATGTTGATGCGGCCTGGGTTGCTTCTTCCTCAAGGGTGATCATTTGTTCAAGCTGTTCAGCTGAGCCCGCTGCCGCGAACATCCCCCAACGGGCCTCCTTCGACTTGACCGGAGGATAACATTTCTCGGGGCACCCAAGTTGCAGTCTGACAGCGATCCTCTAGAACCATGGCGGAAGGACTTGCAGAAGTCGTAGGCCTGAGAATCGTGCTCGCTTCAAGGTAAACGGATGTGGAGTGCGGATTGGTCCGGGACATCTTCTTACCCACAGAGGCACCGCCAAATCCGGGAGTTGATTTGTCCATCGCAGCTGTGAGGGAAGAAAAAGACCGAAGTCTTGTAAATTTTAAGATTACTTTCCGGTTAACTGAAGAGTTTGGATCCAGGCCTACAACGCAGAGCGCAATGGAGGGAACCTGAGCTTCCAAGCAGTAAGGAATATCTGGCGTCATGGGGTGGAGCCGAGAGTTTTACCACCCGGGTAGGTGGAAGGAGCCAGCTTGAAGACCTTCCGGCAAGATTTAAAGCGGCAAGGAACCTGCCAGTAATTGTGGATTGAACAACATACCCATGTCCCTAGAAACACAGTTTGGGCAGCATGTGAAAACTGACATATTCAGGAGGAAATATATTATAAGAACCAACCACCATTTCCCCAACATCCAACTGAAGCACCTCGACCGCAGAGGGTAGTTGGTCCAGGAGGTTGGCAGATGGTTAGGAGGAACAAATCGGGTGCCCCATCACTCAGTGCTCTCCAACGTATCTCCTCCACAAATCATATAAAAACTACAAACAGGTATCTGTCTCTATCTCCGTAATCAAACAAAGGGGCAGAGGACATTGCAGCACTGGAGCTAGCACAACAAAACTCTACCAAAACAGGGACCAAAAAAAAAAAAAGAAAATCCAAAACTCTTCTGATCATAAAAGACTCCATGATTCGGGAAGTTGATACCTACCTCCAGCCGGGGTAATGGTCAGATGTCTCTCAGGTACAGCAGCGTGGAGAGACAATGACCGCATTGCTAAAATTGTGCAGAAAGCAGGAGAAAACATCGACGTCCTGGTACACACAGGGACTAATGATCTCGCCATAGTGGCCATTAGCGAGACATGGTTCACCAGTAACCACACTTGGGAGACTTCAGTACCCGGCAATGTACTGTCCAGGAGAGACAGAGGTGCAAAAAGGGGAGGGGTGGAGTGGCCCTTTATGTCAATAAAAATATCAACCCTAAAGAACTTCAGAATACACATAAAAAGCCAGAACAACTGTGGGTCACCCTGGAAACAGGAAATGGGACAGCCATATGAACTGGGGTTGTCTATAGGCCTCCAGACCAGGGGGAGGACACAGACACATTACTGTTAGAAGATATACAAAACATGACAGCTAATGGGGAGGTTCTGATAATGGGAGACTTCAACATGCCAGATGCAGACTGGTCAATACCAGCAGGAACATCCGACAGAACTAGACACATTTTGGATTCCCTGCAGGGGGAGGGCCTCAAGCAACTGGTACAACATCCCACAAGAGACAGGGCTATCCTAGATCTAGTACGGACTAACAGGGAAAGGATCACAGATCTCCAGGTAGAAGGTCACCTGGGGGCCAGTGATCATCACATGGTATGGTTCAATTTGGCCACTAGAACTAAATCATCCCATTCCAAGGCAAAAAGATGGGACTTCAGAGGAGCTGACTTTGATAAGATGGCCAACAGAGTTAAGCTAGCCCTGGTAAGAAGAAATACAGGTGAGGGGGTACAGGCATAGTGGGCAAGCATTGAGGATGCAATACTTGAAGCAACATTCCATTGTGTTAGAGAGGCAAGCAAGAGCAAAAGAAGGAGGAAACCACTTTGGTTCTCAAAAACAGCAGAAAAGGTCAGCGTTAAAAGGCTGGCCTTCAGGAAATATAAGGGAACGCAGTGGGATGAAGATAGGGAGGCATACCAAACTTCCCTATAGAAGAATGGAAGGCAGCAAGGCAGGCAAAGGCCCAAACCGAGGAAACACTAGCACGAACAGTAAAAGAAGGGGACAAGACTTTCTATAGCTACATTAGTGAAAGAAGAAAGTCCAGAGGGGGTATTGCTAAGATCAAAGGAGATAAGGAGGAGCGTGTGGAGGAGGACCAAGGAAAAGCATCTATCCTAAATAGCTACCTCTGCTCAGTATTTACTGAGAAGGTAGGGCAAGGCCCACAGCTCAGCATCATGGACACAGGGGGGAGGGAGGTGTGCACTAGTCCCTTCACAAAAGAAAGGGTCATACAAGAGCTCGCTAAGCTCAGGGTGGACAAGGCAATGGGACATGATGGCATACATCCCAGCGTACTAAAGGAGCTAAGGGTGGAACTAGCAGAGCCATCAGCAGAACTGTTTAGTGAGACTCTCAGAACAGGAGAGGTCTCAGAAGACTCGAGAAGGGCTCATGTGATCCCGCTCCACAAGAGTGGTAGCAGGGAGGAGGCAGGGAACTACAGACCAGTCAGTCTTACCTAAGAAGTGGGCAAGATTATGGATGCACTCCTTAAGGAAAGGATAGTGCAACACCTGGAATCCAGAGGGGTACAGTATCCAAGACAACATGGGTTTACAACAGGAAGGTCCTGTCAAACTAATCTCATAGATTTCTTTGACTGGGCAACCAGAGTGGTGGATTAAGGGTGGCAGTTGACAGTGCGTACCTTAACTTCAGCAAAGCTTTCGATACTGTTCCACATAGAAGATTGATTAATAAACTGGGTAAGCTCGGCGTGGGTCAGAAGTTGGTCAACTGGGTGGCAAACTGGTTGGCGGGCAGAAAACAGAGAGTGGTGATAAATGGTATACAGTCAGAAGAGATGCAAGTCACAAGTGGGGTACCGCAGGGATCAGTCCTAGTGCCAGTCCTCTTCAATATCTTCATCAGTGACATTCCAGATGGACTGGAGGGTAAGGTTGGTCTGTTTGCAGATGACACCAAGATCTGCAACAGAGTAGATGTTCCAGATGGGGTGGGCAGAATGAGAAGAAATCTGGATAAACTGGCAAAATGGTTGGAAGAGTGGCAACTGGGGTTTAATGCAAAGAAGTGCAAGATCATGCACACGGAAGAGAAACCCTGAAGCCACCTATAGGCTGGGAGGGAGCTGCTGACAATCACAAGGAAAGAAAGAGACTGGGGCATCATCATCACAGATGACCTGAAATCATCCAAGCAGACCACTAAAGCAGTAGGTAAGGCTAGAGGGATGTTGGGGTGTATTAGTAGGGGGTATCGCAAGGGAGGTAATAATCCCTCTTTATAAGACACTGGTTAGGCCCCATCTGGAGTACTGCGTGCAGTACTGGAGACCGCACTTGCACAAGGACATTAACAAAATGGAGGCAGTCCAGAGAAGGGCAACCAAAATGGTGCAGGGACTGCATCAGAAAACATATGAAGACAGATTAACGGAGCTCAGTATGAATACCCTAGAGCAAAGGAGGAAGAGAGGTGATATGATTAAAACATTCAAACATCTTAAGGGCATTAACAAGGTGAAAGAGACTAACATGTTTCAATATAAGAAAAAGAGCAGGACAAGGGGACACAGCATGAGATTAGAGGGAGGCCGATTAAGGGGTAATGTGAGGAAGTTCTTTTTCACAGAAAGGGTGGTGGATGCATGGAATGGCCTACCTCAGGAAGTGGTGGATATGAATACAGTGCAGGGCTTCAAACAGGCATGAGATAGGCATAAGGGAGCAATACAGATGAGTATGACTAGATAGGCCATTGACACAGTAAAGGCCTATGGCACATTCATAAGGTAGAACAAATGGGCAGACTGGAGGCCTTGCGGTCCTTATCTGGCACCAACTTCTATGTTTATATGTTTCTCTGTGGGCCTAAAGGTTGCCAGGAACTTCTCTTTAGGGGTAGCCTCTTAGGATACTTACACCCCCCTTACAGTGGCGTCATGCCCATAGGGCCCGAGGGGCATGTGCCCCCCCCCAATATTGCTGCGCAGTCTATTAAAAAAAATGAATTTAGTATTTTATTTTATTCTCCGGACGGCCGGAAAAAAAAATACAGGTTGCTCACCTGTAACAGGAGTTCTAGGAGTGGTGTATGTTGTTCATCCACACTTATTGGCAGGTTTCTTGCTGCTTTAAATGTTGCCGGAAGGTCTTCAAGCTGGCTCCTCCCACTCACCCAGGTGGTAAAACCCTCGGCTCTGCCCCATGATGCCAGATCTAGCCGTGGAAGCCAGATTGCTCGTCGAGGCTGGGGAGGTCGGGAGGGTCATGTGGATGAACAACATATACCACTCCTAGAACTCCTGTTACAGGTGAGTAACCTGTATTTCTAGGGATGTGGATATGTTGTTCAGTCCACACTTATTGGCAGACTCCTAGCAGTTCTCCGGGAGGAGAGAGGCAAGGCGTGCACCCCCTACTTAGGGAATAAGGACTGGAGAACCGAGGTCCCAAAACCAGCATCCCAGCGTGACTCTAGGTCAATGTGGTAATTGGAAATAAAGGTGTGTGCTGACTTCCAGGTAGCAGCCCAGCAGATTTCCTGGATAGGGACGTCCCTAGAAGCAGCCATTGAAGCAGCGGTATGGTGGGTAGAATGAGCTCTTATCCCATTGGGAGGCTTTATGCCCGCCAACCTATAGCAGAGATCTATGCAGGAGGTGACCCACCTGCCTATCGTCTGCTTGGCTGCAGGTCTGCCAGGTGCGGCTTCAGCGTAGGTGACAAACAGCTGGCAAACCTCTCCCTGAACTTCAGCTGTCCGCTCCTAATAATAAGAGAGCTCTCTTCTAGGGTCCAAAGTATTGAGCCTATATTCGGCCTCCGAGGTGTGACTGGGGTAGAACACCGCCAGAGTCAACACCTGGTAAAGGTGAAACTCCGACACCACCTTTGGAAGGAATTTCGGGTGGGGGCGCAGGACAACCTTGTCCCTGTGGAAGACCAGATAAGGAGACGCGATGGAAAGCGCCTGGAGCTCTCCCATCCTTCTGGCTGACGTAACAGCCACCAAGAAGGTGGAATTCCATGACAGGTGAGAGATGTCACACCTGTGCACTGGTTCGAATGGCTTGCCCATGAGCTTAGCCAATACCAGCAGTAGATCTCATGGAGGTGGAGGTTCTCGCACCGGAGGGGATATGTGATCAAGGCCTTTGAAAAGGTGCCTGACCACCTTCTCCTGCACCACCAACTGCTTGCCGGCCCACGCCCGGTAAGCAGAGATGGCTGTTAGGTGCACCTTAAGGGTCATCGACCGAAGCCCTAGCTGAGAAAGGGACCACAGGTAGTCCAGAATGCTAGCCAAGGAACAGGAAGAAGGGTCCAACCCCTTGCCCTGACACCAAATGGAGAATCTCTTCCATTTGAAGGCATAGCATTTTCTGGTCGACTACTTAAGGGACGTCTCAACGACGTTGAGGACCTCATCGGAAAGACCCAAGGCCTGGAACTCTAGCCGCTCAGGAACCAGGCCGTCAGGTGCAGGGATTGAAGGTCCGGATGAAGTACCTTCCCCTTGTTGACTGAGATCAGGTCCGGGCGGGCTGGAAGCCGCCTTGGGAGCCTGGAGCTGAGGCTGAGGAGATTTGGACACCAGAACTGGTGGGGCCAGTCTGGGGCTACCAGAAGAAAAAAATACTCATCTTAGTAATCATATTTCTTCTAATGGAGTCTTGCTGTATTCTGACAATCTGCAGTTAGCTCCAGCCTTTGAACTGCCCCGGAGTGTAGATGGTTAATTTTCTATGCAGTGCATAGAACGCTGAGCTCGAGCTCGGTTGAGGTCTCTGTCTGCAGCACTTTGAAATCCAACCATCAGATTCTTACGAGCAAACACTCACCGATTAACTGTGGAAATTGTAAGATTGTTTTAACTAGCCAGCTGGCAACAGAAAGTTTTGGATTCCCAAAAGAAGACTCAAGTCAGGAAACCCAAAACCAAAACCTATCCAAAAATTAAAGATTATAATACAAAGCACCAAATAAAGTGGAGGGTGTGCTTGAAGCACACCAGGGTGCAACACTACCCTGCCCACCCACTTCCAAAACACAGGTTCTGAGAGGGAGGCAGGGAGGGTGGTCAGAATACAGCAAGACTCCATTAGAAGAAATATAATTACTAAGGTGAGTAATTTTTTCTTCAAACAATATGAAGTCTTGCTGCATTCTGAGAATCTGCAGACTACCAAGCAGTACCTCCATGGAGGAGGGACAGAACCTGCTTTGGGAATAGGCTCTGAAGTACTGCTGTGCCAAACCGAGCAGCTCTCCTAGCCTGGATATCCAGAGTAATGCTTGGCAAAGGTATGGACTGTTTTCCAGGTGGCTGCTTGACAAATTTCTAACAGTGGGATATCACTGGCAGCAGCCATGGAATCAGCTGTACCTCTTGTGGAATGAGCCCTCAGGCCTGAGGGTGGAATTTTTCCCAGTTTCTCATAGCAGAATTGTATACAAGAAACAATCCACCTGGCAATATTTCTCTTGGTGGCAGGTTTGCCCTTTCCCACCTCCCCATAAGTGAGGAACAACTGGAGGGAATCAAACCTGTGACCCTTTGTACGCTCTATGTAGTAGCTAAGGGCTCTTTTAACATCTAAACTGTGTAGCCTCCTCTCCCCTGAGGAAGAATGATCAGTAAAGAAAACAGGGAGAGACACAGACTGATTCAAATGGAAGTCTGAAACCACTTTGGGCAAGAACCTCCTATTGGTTCTAAAGACCACTTTATCTCTATGAAAGGAGATAAAATTAGGTTCCACTGACAGGGCTTGCAATTCACTGATACGTCTGGCAGAGGTAATGGCTACCAAAAACAGTTTTCCATGTCAAGTACTTAAGCTTTGCTGAGGACATAGGCTCAAATGTGGGTTGCATAAGTTGAGCAATGCAAACATTTAAGTCCCAGCCAGGGGCAGGATCCCTAAAGGGAGGATTGGTATGAAGCAATCCCTTGAAAATTTTACAGAATACAGGGTGAGATGACAGTGAGGAAGGCTTTCCCACTGACAGGAAAGCAGAAACAGCTGACAAGTGTACCTTGAGAGTAGCTGGTCTGAGGCCTAGGCCATTAAGATGGACCATATAATCCAGAGCTGTAGGCAATTCAGCAGTGTCTGGAGATATATGCTTCATGGAACACCAAATGCTGAAACTTTTCCATTTGGAGTCATAAGTCTTTCTGGTGGCAGGCTTTCAAGACGCTTTGAGAATATCCAGAACCCCTTGGGACAGATGCAAATCTGCTTACTCTAACTCTTCAAGAGCCATGCCTTGAGATTGAGAGACCGAAGATTGGGGTACCAAATCCTCCCCTGAGAGGAGGTTAACAGGTTGTAATTCCTGGGAAGAGACAGGGGAAGATGGACTGCTAGGGACAGTAAGAGGGGGTACCAGGGCTGCCTGGCCCAATCTGGAGCAATCAGAATCACTTTACAGGGTTGTGACCTTACCTTGAACAGTAGAGGAAAGGGAGGGAAGGCATAGAGAAACTTCCCTTCCCAGTTCAACATCAGAGCAACCAAAGGGACTGAGCCCAAGACTGGGGGTCTGCAACAAAACAGAGGAAGTTGGTGATTGTCTGGGACTGCAAAGAGATCTATCTCTGGAGTGTCCCACCTTGAAAAAATCACTTTCAACACCAGAGGGTCCGGGGACCATTCGTGATGGCCCTGGGAGATCCTGCTCAGTGCATCCACTAGCACACTGTCCTTCCCTGGAAGATGGACTGCTATCAGAGAGGTCTGTGGAGAGTAAGCCAGGGACCACAATTTCATGGCTTCCGTGCACAAGGCCATGGACCGAGTGCCTCCATGCTTGTTGATGTACTATATGGTGGTGGTGTTGTCTGTTCTGACCTGAACCACCCTGTTCTGCATGGACTGAGAGAAAGCTTGCAGGGCCAGAAAAACTGCACTGAGTTCCAGGAGATTGATATGAAGAAGGGATTCCTGAGGGGACCACAGTCCCTGGGCTGAGAGAGCTCCTAGATGGGCTCCCAACATGGTAAGGACCACCGAATGAGACTGAGTGACAAATGGGACCCCTTGCCTTAAATTGTCCTGATCCTGCCACCACTGAAGAGCTTGGATCAGTGTCCGAGTCACTGGAATCCGTTTTGTTAAGAGGATCCTTCCTTTGGGACGAAAAGGCCGTCAGATGGAACTGAATGCCCCTCATCTGGAATCTTGCCCCTTGGACCACTGCTGGAGAAGCTGCCATGTGGCCCAAGAGCTGAAGGAAGTGCCTTGCTGGTCGGGACACCTGAAGGCTGAAGGAAGAAGCCAGTTCTATAAGAACTCTTGCCCTTTCCAGGGGAAGAAAGGCTCTTGCTTTGACAGTATCTAGCTCTGCCCCTATAAAGGTAAGAAGCTGCACCAGTTCGAGAACTGACTTGGGGAGTGTGGTAGGGTCAGTGACCCCCCCCGAACTTGGATATGCTCTCATGGGTTCGGAGCATATGTAATTACCTGCCTGAGTTTGGAGGTAATTCGAGAACATTGTGGGCAAAAACATTAATCTAAATCTGTTGCAACAGTCTCCTGCTCTTCTAATTTCTTCCTTTTTCTATCGCTCCTTTTCTGCCATTCCCATACTCAAGCTTGGCCACCTTTGAGTATTCTTACTGTCCCTTTCCTTATTTCCAGCTTGTTTTCTCAAAATAATAATGCCCCAATGTTCAGAACGTTCTGTGCTTGCAGTACTAGCTAATTATGCTAATTTTCCTGCACAAATGTGCGAATGTGCGACTGTGCGATCGTGCGAACGTGCGAAGACGCCGAAAAAGGGTTGATGATGGCATTTTCATGATCTAGTGAATTCTGAACAAATTAGCAGCCTTTTTGTTGGTTTTAGTGTAAGAAGTTCAGAATTATGTTATATGTCAACATTGCAACTGAGAATCATTTGAGAAATGGTGTTTGTTTGTTTAAATAAAATGGTTAAAACTAGCACTTTTAACAGAGAAAGGGCAATGTATGCCACAGTTAAAAGAGAGAGAGAGATAAAACTGTTTAACATAAAAGGGATAAAGTCTCCTAATGTGATCCAGAAATGACTTAGACTTACATCTCTTTGAAATATGCTTCAGCTCTGCTCAGTCCAATTTCCTTATAGGACTGGCGGCCCTGATGTCCCTTTTATGATGTAAGTTGGGGGAGGAGCTATCTAAGTCATGTGCTCCTCCACTGGTATAAAAGGAGGTGAATGTGGAGTGTTGAGTCAGTGTGTGGTAGGAAGGCAAACCTACCAGATGCCTAGCCAGATTCTAGGTGCCTTTTTGGCAGGATTTTCTTTCTTGTTAAAGATATGATTTCCTGTGCCTTATGTTTTTTTTTGAAAGTTATGTACAAGTTCTGCTTTAAGTCCATTTTATTTTTTTCTGCTTCTAATAAATTTTGAAATATCGGATCCTGACTGCTCTCTGGACTTTACTGGACACCCCCACGTGCACATTTGGTGTCAGAAGTGGGATATCACCAAGGAGAGCCACCTTTCTTGTGGATATTGTCCAGAGTCATTATGGAGGAGCAGAAGAAGATGGAGAAAGCGGAAATGTCTGCACCGGAAGGTACATGGACCAGAACCATGGTGGACAAATTTCAACTACCCCTAGCAGCTGGATTGGGTGATGTCAGAAAGAAAGAGACTGAGAGAAAGCGAAAGAGACCAGAGGCAGCGGAAGAAGCTATTGGGGGTGAAGATGTCAAAGAGAAGGAAGAGGAACCCCCTTCCGAAGTACATGATTTGCTGAGATGGTTATGTGTGAGACAGCTCGAGCTGGAGAAGCAGAGAGAGAGAGAGAGAGAGAGAGACATGAACCATGAGACGTGGGTGGAGACTCTTAAGGCTATTCAGGCTATTGGAACTACTAGACCTATTCTACCTAGTGGGGGCCCAAAGGACATTAAAATTTCCAGACTAATGGACAGTGATGATATTGAAGCATACATTACAACATTTGAAAGAGTGGCAACAGCTTGTGGGAGGCCTAGGGATCAGTGGGTTATTCGTTTAGCCCCATATCTCACAGGCAAGGCTCAGCTAGCTTATAGTCATGTAGAACCTGCAAATGTTACCAACTATGATCATGTTAAACAAGCAATATTAAAAAGGTATGACATCTGTACAGAGACTTATCGTCAAAGGTTTCGAGCATTCAGATATCATAGTGTTGAGTCCCCACAAGAAGCTTGTGCTCGATTGCAAGACTTGTGCACAAAATGGCTACAACCTGCAACTCGTACCATACATCAAGTGGTTGAGTTAGTTGTGTTAGAACAATTTGTAAAAATACTACCTTATGAAGTTCAAATGTGGGTAAGAGAACATCGACCCGACACAGTAGAAAAAGCTGTCAGTTTAGCTGAAGATTATATTACAGCTCACCCACATAAATCAGAAAGGTCTCCATGGAACAAATACTTCCCAAGTATTAATAAAACATCCACCACTAGTCCTTCTACTAAGCGAAGAAAAAGTATGAGAACATTTAACCCAGATATTATTTGCCACGAGTGTAAGACAAAGGGACACATCATGAGATTCTGCCCCAAGAAAAATCTGATCCTTCTCATCTGGCCTTAGCAAACTGGGGCAATATACTGTGTCTGTCAATGTTGGAGGACAGGATGTGATGGCATTGATTGATTCAGGAAGTAAGCAAACCCTGGTATGTGCTGATTTACTCAGTGGTGCTCTTACAAAGAAACACTCAGAGAAAACTAGGGTGACTTGTGTTCATGGGGACACTCATTTTTATCCTGTACAGAAAGCTACTATTACTGCATCAGGCACGGCACATCATCTGAAGACAGGTGTGGTTCCTAGACTACCTGTACCTGTGATATTGGGACATGACTTTACTGTATTTAACAATTTATTGACTGCTTCTTCTTCTATGTCTGCTGTGACTACACGATCTCAAACATCTCAGGAACAAATGGACAGTGAATTGTTTCCTTTTGATGATACCTTATTTGATGTTCCTGGAAAAACTGTTAAATCAAAAAAACAAAAGAGACTAGAAAAATGGACATGGAATAAAACAAAGGACTTAGGTTGTGATGATGCCATGGTAAAAACTGTAAAGTCGGACTCTTTTATCAGTGACCAAAGAATGACCCTACACTAACCCTTTGTTTTCCCATGTTATTGCTGATGGGGTGGAAGGTACACCTCCAATGTATAAATTGCAACAGGATAAATTGTATAGAGTTTGTCAAAATCAAAAACTGGGAAATGGTAGATCAACTGGTGGTTCCTAGTCAGTATAGAGAACAGTTAATATTCTTAGCGCATGATGTACCATGTGGGGACATGCAGGAAAGGATAGAACTTTAAAAGGCTACTATAGATTCTTTTGGCCTGGCATTCATGATCAGTGGCTGAATATTGCAAAAGTTGCAGCGAGTGCCAAGGGTGGCGCCGTTACAAGAAAGGACAAAGTCCCTCTTCAACCTTTACCATTGGTTGCTATGCCCTTGAAAGATTGGCCATGGATATTATAGGACCTCTCCCCAAAAGTACTAAAGGCAACAGGTTTGCCCTTGTGTTGTGTGACTATGCTACAAAATATCCTGAAGGCTATTCCTCTACGCATAATAACAGCGGATAAAATAGCAGAGGTTGCTCAAGGTATTTAGCAAAGTGGGCATACCAAAAGTTATTTTAACGGATAGGGAACCAATTTCTGTTCAGCCATTTTGAAATGTCTCTACCAAGCTCTGGAGGTAGAAGCTGTCTACACATCTCCATACCATCCCAGACTGATGGCTTGGTCGAAGCTTCAACAAAACACTGAAGAAAATGATAAAAGTATGTGGAAGATGAGGCAAACACTGGGACCTATATCTGCCACTGTTACTTTTGCATCGTGAGGTACCTCTGATCGACTGGATTCTCACCATTTGAACTATTATATGGTAAGAATCCCAGAGGTCTCCTAGACGAGTTAAGGAACAGTGGAGGATATTACACCTGAAAAATCCACTACCCTTGATTATGTTACGCAGCTACGAAAAAATAGCTAAGTATACTCAGGTTGTGCAAGAACAAGAATCATCAAAGCAAGACTATCAGAAAGAAAGATATGATGATAGGTGGGTGAAAACACTTAGCTCTGGGGATCGTGGTTCATTGTTGCTTCCATCCACTGAAAACAAGTTAACTATGAAATGGCAAGGCCTTATGTGATACAGAAACAAATTAGCCCACTATTTGGTGGAAGTACCAGACAGAAAACAAAACTAAAAGTGTACCATGCCAATTTATTGAAAAGATGGCATGATAGGCCTACTGAAGTCATGTATGTATGTTCCAACCTATTGGACAATGAGATGGAGCTGGCATATGATAGACTGGAAGGAGAACAATTGTCTAAAGATTTGACAATAAATCCTTTTTACTAGACAGTCAAAAACAAGAACTAGCCCACGTTCTAAGTAGTTTCATGATACTTTACAACAGTCCCAGGGAAAACTACGGAAATGTGCATCAGATCCATACATTTCAAAACACACCATTAGTAAAGCCCTATCAGATTCCTGAGAATTAAAACAAAGTCATCCTAGAGATAGAAAAGATGAAAGCAATGGGTATCATAGAAGAAGCTAATAGCGAATAAGCGCGTTTCCTATGGTCCTTGTCCTAAAAAGAGGAGGAGAAGAATTTGTCTAGACTCAAAACTCAACAGAAATATCAAAGTTTGATGGATATCCAATGCCCGTATAGATGACATCATAGACCAACTAGGGCAAAGAGATATGTTGGTATACTTGATTTAACTAAAGGATACTGGCAATTCCGCGAGAAAGCATCAAGAGAGAAAACTGCTTTTGCACTCCTTTGGGGTCTTTTCAGTTCACAATGATGCCATTTGGACTTCAATGGAGCCCCAGCCAGTTTTCGTAAGTTGATGGATAAACTCCTGAGACCTCACGCTGATATAGCGCAGCTTATTTAGATGACGTAATCATTTATAGTCCAACATGGGAAGACCATGTTAAACACCTTACTGCTGTTTTAAGGACTATAAAACAAGCTGGTCTCACCATCAACCCCAACAAATGTTCCTGCTATGGAGGAAGCCCGTATTTGGGATTTATAATTGGTAATGGGCAGGTAAACCAGAGGTAGGGAAGGTGGGCGCTGTAGCCAAGAGTCCTCGCCCTCACAAAAAAAGCATGTACGCTCATTTTGGGCCTGGCGATACTACAGACGTTTCATGCCTTAATTTGCTACTTTAGCTAGCCCTTTAATTGAGTTAACAAAAGAACAAACCCTCAAAAGTAATTTGGAATTCAGAATGTGAAGAATCATTTCTTGCCATAAAAGCAATACTTGTTCTTCACCAGTGTTAAAAAGTCCTGATTTGATAAACTATTTTTTTCTACAGACGGATGCTTCTAATGTTGGCTTGAGTGGGCTGTTATCTCAACCACCACGGAGAAGAACATCCTTACTGTATATTAGCCGTAAAACTCATGTCAGGGAAACCAAGTACCCACAATAGAAAAGGAGTGTTTGGCACTCAAATGGGCTATTGAGTCCCTAAGATACTATTTATGGGAACTCAATTTACAGTCTGACAGACCATAATCCACTACGATGGATACAAAATATGAAAGATAGTAATCCAAGGGTTATGAGATGGTATCTAACATTGCGTAACCATATAAATTCACTCGTCAATCATAGAGCTGGAACTGCTAATAATAATGCTGACTTTATGTCTCGATTTGGGGCAGACATAATGTTAGAACCAAATAGACCTCGGGAATGAATATATTTGTATTTTGAAATGCATTGTATTTAAGTAAAAAGAGAATATTAAAGGGCCCCGAGGTGAGCTTCGGAGTGGTGGGTTAAAGCTCCATCTCTTTTGTTTACAAAAAGAGATCTACATGTTATGTAAGTAGTGAAAACTACTAGTTTTCATCCTGAGTGGGAGGAGTTGTGCAGGGTCAGGACCCCTCCCAACTTGGATATGCTCATGGGTTCGAGCATGTAATTACCGCTCAAGTTTGGAGGTAATTCGAGAACATTGTGGGCAAAACATTAATCTAAATCTGTTGCAACAGTCTCCTGCTCTAATTTCTTCCTTTTACTATCGCTCCCTTTTCTGCCATTCCCATACTCAAGCTTGGCCACCTCTTGAGTATTCTTACTGTCCCTTTTCTTATTTCCTTGTTTTCTCAAAATAATAATGCCCCAATGTTCAGAACGTTCGTGCTTGCAGTACTAGCCGCTAATTATGCTAATTTCCTGCACGAATATGCTAAGGCAGCTGTATGCGATCGTACACTGTCACGAACGTGCGTAAGACGCCTTAAAAGGGTTAATGATGATGCTTACGATCTAGTGAATTCTGAACAAATTAGCAAGCCTTTTGTTGGTTTTAGTGTAAGAAGTTCAGAATTATGTTATATGTCAACATTGCAACTGAGAATCATTTGAGAAATGGTGTTTGTTTGTTTAAATAAAATGGTTAAAACTAGTATTTTTAATAGAGAAAGGCAATGTATGCCACAGTTAAAAGAGAGAGAGATAAACTGTTTAACATAAAAAGGGATAAAGTCTCCAATGTGATCCATAAATGACTTAGACTTACATCTCTCTTTGAATGTAAGCTCCAGCTCTGCTCAGTCCAATTTCTTATAGGGACTGGAGCGGCCCTGGTTGTCCTTTTTTATGATGTGTTGGGGAGGAGCTATCTAAGTCATGTGCTCCTCCACCTGGGTATAAAAAGGAGGTGGAATGTAGAGTGTTGAGTCAGTGTGTGGTAGGAAGGCAAACCTATCAGATGCCTAGCCAGATTCTAGGTGCCTTTTTTGGCAGGAATTTTCTTTCTTGTTAAAGATATGATTTCCTGTGCCTTAGGGTTTTTTTTTGAAAGTTATGTACAAGTTCTGCTTTAAGTCCATTTTATTTTTTTCTGCTTCTAATAAATTTTGAAATATTGGATCCTGACTGCTCTCTGGACTTCATTGGACACCCCCACGTGCACAGGGAGGTTGAGAAGAAATCCCAGGGAAGCGAGCACTTGCTGAGTCACTTGCAGGTCTGACTTGACTTGGTCTGGAGACTGACCCACTATGAGCCAGTCGTCCAGATATGGAAAAATGGAAATCTTTTGCCTTCTTAGAAAGGCAACTACTACTGCCATGCACTTTGTGAAAACCCTTGGAGCTGATGTGAGACCAAAGGGCATTGCTTTGAACTGATAATGGCCTGAGGGCAACTTGAACCTGAGGTACTTTCTGTGGGAGCACCTGATGGGGATGTGAAAGTAGGCAACCTTGAGGTCCAGGGAGGCTAGCCAGTCCCGACCTTAGGGAGGGAAGAATTATTCCCAGAGTCACCATCTTGAACCTTGGTTTTAAAAGATGTTTGTTCAGGTATCTTAGATTTAGGATGGGTCGCCACTCCCCTGTCTTTTTTGGAGTAAGGAAGTACCTGGAGTACAGTCCTTTGCCCCGGTGTAGAGTAGGAACTCTCTATGGCTCTTAAGCCAGAAGAGATGAAACCTCTGCCTCTAGGGCAAAGGTTTTGGAGAGACTTGCAGGTGGAAAAGATCTGGCTCATCTTTGGAGATTTTTTGAAGCTGAGAACCAGTCCCTGACTTACTACTTCCAGGACCCACTTGTCTGAAGTAACAGACATCCAGTCCTGGACAAAGTAAGCCAGCCTGCCCCCTACAGGGATAGGAGAGTCGACCCGGGCAGACCCATCAGGGTGTCTGCTTGGCAGGGGCCTTAGGCTGAGGAGTAGATGTAGCCCTGCTCATCCCCCTTCTGCCTCTCCCCCCCTCTGTGAAAAGGGAGAAGAGGCCTGTGCTTGGTAGAAAGGCCTATGAGAAGGCCTGCCCCGCCCCTAGATTGCTGCCTGCCTCTCCTTGGCCTGTGCACTCCTATAAGTGGTCCTATATTCCTCCACCTTTTTCACGTAATTCTCTGTCTGCTCCCCAAACAGAGAATTACCTTCCACAGGGAAATCCATGGCCTTAGCCTGGGTGTCCTGTGAGAGACTAGTACATCTGAGCCAAGCCATTCTCTGAAGAGCCACAGATGTAGCCATGACTCTTGATGACACATCATTGGAGTCCACAGCAGCATGAAACTGTACCTTAGATGCCTCAATCCCATCCGCAGCCACCTCCTCCAGCTCCTTGGCCAGCTGGGGGGAGGCCTGTTTAGCCAGTGCCAGCACAGTGTCCCACCTGGACTTCTGATACCTGGCTGCATAGGCCGTATAATTAGCCTGCCTGAGTCCCAAAGAGGATGCCATGTACTGTTTCTTTGCCAAGGCATCCATCCTCCTGGAGTCTTTATCTGGGGGGTGTGAAGCCAAGGGAACATTAGCCCTGTCACAGGCTGCAGCCTGCACGACCCCAAAATGGCTGCATTGCTGATAGAAAAACTCTGTGTCTGAGCCTGATAAGGTATACCTCTTGTCCAATTTTCTATCAACACGAGGTACAGAATTTGGAGACTTTAAAATCTGTTGTGTCTGTTTCCCAAACGATTTGTGTAGGGGAACAGACAGCCTCCTGGACTCTGAGATGTCCATCATTTCAACAAAATCAGGCTCCTCTTGATCCTCTGTAGCCTCCTCCATAGAAAGCTGGAGGGTTTCAGCCACTTTTCTGTAGAACAGATAGTGGGGAGGGGACTCAGAGAGCCTAGAAGGGGAAACACCAGAAGGTCTGTCTGGGGAGATGTCCGGTTCAATGGGCACATCCAGACTTTCTGCTTCATCATAATCATCATCTTGCTTATAATCCCCCTCCTCCTCAAATTCCGGTTCATAAAAATCTTCAGGGGTGTAATCCTGAACTGGAGGAACCGACTGAACCAAACCCCTACCTAACAGAGCCAGATCGGAAGGAACCGGGCGAAGTGATTCAACAATCCAAATCGCTCGGGCAATCTCATTAGCAGTCAGAACATGAACCTCCAGATCCGAACCGGCTGATTTTTCTATACGTTTCCTTTTTGTAGGAACCGACCCCTCAGGATCGGCTCTCCTCTTGCCCGAAGAAGTATTGCCCTGGTCAGAGGGCACTCCTTCTGGTTCAGTCGGAACCAAACCGGGCTGGCCATCCGGGTCAGCGGACTTCTCGGCCTCCTTTTCCCTAAGTCTACCTAATCTTTTTTCCAGGGTAGACTTAGGAAAGTTTTTATATATTTGGCAGTCTGTATTGAGGTGGTCAAACCCCAGACAATAAACACAGGTGGTGTGGGGATCGGCCTTAGCAAAGACCTCCCCACACTCACTGCAGTGTTGAAACTGAGTGGGCCCTGGTTTTTTTTCCTGGGTTTCTCCGACATGGCCAACCTAACCAAACTTACACTTTTTTCGGCAGCTGCCAGGCAAGACTCCCTTACCGGTTTCTAACTGTGTTACGGGTATTGGAAAAAAACGTTAAAACACGTTTTTTTTTTAAACCGATAAGGACCGGTAAGCACACACTAAAGGAAAACACACAGATTTCAAATATGTTGGATTGGTTCAGCCGAACCGATCGAGAAAAGTTTTTACAATTTCCACAAATAACCCAGAACTACTACCTAAAGTACTTACTGTACTGCAGACAGAGCCCTGAACCGTAATACTATGGAAGCTGAGCGGAAAAAACGACACTTTAACCGACTTTGAACCGAGCAGAAGTAGAAATCTCTGGAGCGACTGTTCAGAGAGGCGGAGTAAAGAATCTGACAGTTGGGTTTCAAAGTGCTGCAGAAAGAGACCTCAACCGAGCTCAAGCTCAACGTTCTATGCACTGCATAAAAAATTAACCCTCTACACTCCGGGGCAGTATAAAGGCTGGAGCTAACTGCAGATTGTCAGAATACAGCAAGACTTCATGTTGTTTGAATCACCTGCTCCTTGTTCCTCTTCGCCTTGAGAAGCACCTTGTGGATCAAGGGAAATGGAGGGAAGGCGTAGAAGAGGCCCGGGGTCCACAGCCTTGAGAAGGCATCCCCCTGCAGTAAGCCCTGCTGGGGGGGGGGGATGGGCATGAAGCAGCCTCAGCTTCGCATTCTCCCTGGAGGCGAACAGGTCCACCTGAGAGATGCCCCAGTGGGAGAACAGATATTGTACTACCTCCGGCAGGAGAGACCACTCGTGAGATGCAGCGCCTATCCGGCTGAGGGCATTGGCCAGACTGTTGGAGGCTCCTGACACATGAATGGCTAGGAGATCCGCCTCCAGGCTGATCATGAGAGACCAAGTGCAGAGAGCTTCCTTGCACAGAGGCAAGGAGTGCGGCCCCCCCATGTTGGTTGAGGTAGTACATGGTCGTGGTGTTGTCCGTCTGGACCTGGACCACTTGACCCCGTACAAACGGAGCAAAGGTGGTGAGGGCTAGTCGGACCGCTCGAAGTGCCAGCAGGTTGATGTGGCATCGAGACTCCTGAGGGGACCAGAGGCCATGGGCTCTGAGCTCCCCCAGATGGGCACCCCAACCCATCAGAGAGGCATCGGTCATCAGAGTGACCATCAGCTCGGGGCGGACAAACGGGATACCCTCCTGCAGATGAGCTGGAGCGAGCCACCACTGTAGGCTGTCCCACATCTCCTGGGTCACCCGCCACTGGCTGGTCCAGAGGACCAGAGCACTATGACCATTGGCGGGCCAGTCCCCATTGTAGGGGATGCATATGCCAGCGGGCCCAACGGACCATGCTGATGTAGGCCGCCAGGAGGCACAGAAAGTCCCGGGCAGGGCGCAACTGCCCAACCAGAAATGATTGGGCAAAGGAGGAAAGGACCTCAGCCCTGTCTGCCGGGAGCCGGGCTCTGGCTCAAAGACAGTCGAGCTTCTGCCCCGATGAACTGAATCACCTGCGATGGCACGAGTTCCGACTTGGCCTCGATGATGAGGAGGCCAATCTGAGAGTAGACCTGGAGGGCCAGATCCCAGGACCGCTCCACCTCCAACCTGGAGAAGGCTGCAATCAGCCAGTCGTCCAGGTAAGGGTACACTCGGACCCCTTGGTGCCACAGGATGCTGTCACCACTGCCATGCATTTGGTGAAGACCCTGGGAGCTGAAGAGAGGCCGAAGGGCGTGGGCCGGAACTCATAAAGAGATCCCTCTGCTCAAAAGTGGAGGAATCACTGATGAGACGGACGGATTGGGACATGAAAGAACGCGTCCTGAAGACCCAGAGAACAAAACCACACGCCTAGTTCCAAGGATGGAATGATCTGAGCCAGAGTGACCATCCTGAAGATGCGCTGCCTTAGGAACTTGTTCAGGTCACGAAGGTCGAGAATGGGGAACCAGCCCCCCGTCCATTTTGGGACCAAGAAGTACCTGGATACAAACCCTGGGTCTGGAGGAGGATCCGCCACCTCACTGATCACCTCCTTCTGGAGAAGCAAGGCAATGTCAGCTCGATGAGCCGACAGAGAGGCTGCGGACCCAGTTGCCCCCCGTGGGGCGACAGCTTGATAGGGAGGGAACTGCTCGAATTCCAGAGACAGACCCCTGCCCACCACTTCTAGCACCCAGCGGTCCGTGGTGATAGTGGACCAGGTGGAAAGGAAGTGGTGGAGCTGTCCCCCCACGGGGGGAACCCGTGAAAGAGTAACGAGGTTGGGGGTGACATCCCTCAACCCGTCACTGGGCAGGCTTGGAGGAAGAGCCTGCTGAGGGACTTCCTGGACCCTTGCCTCCAGGCCTGCTACTGGAGGAAGCAGCAGACTTGGCCTTAGGGTGCCAGGTGTGTGCCTGCTGGCCCTGGTCCTGGTGCTGCTGGGCTGGATGTGTCACAGGGGCAGAAGGGCGAAAGGAAGCCAGCCCGTCGGCTCAGCGGTTGGATTTCACGATGTAATGCCGGGCGCACTGGTCCGGGAATGGACCCGGCTCGCTGAGGTCGGCCGGGGGGAGATGGATGGAGCATCCTATGGACTGCTCTCCATCTCCGGGGGGAGGGTGGGGTAGTGGCCAGAGCATCAGTGACCCCTAGCAGAGGCTAGGAGATCACGTAGCTCCCGGCACTCGCACACATAGGAGGCGGGGCAGACGCAGGCGTCATTGCACAACCCCGCCTCCCCAGAAAAGCCGGAAAAAGAAGGAAGCTACCTGCCGCCCTCAGTGAAGCCCGCCACGGCTTCAAATTAGCTCCTCAGGCCAGCCCTCCGACCTATCCCAATTACTGCGGCATGCAAGGTGGAGTGCCGCAGCCCCGCCGTGGTGGGTAAGCCACGGGGTTTCAGAGGCTCACGGCCAAATTTGAGGAGTGGAAGCTTGTAGCCCGTGACCGGGCAGATGATACCGGGCGGCAGGTAGCCCGGGAGAAAAAAAAAAAGAAGGGCGAAAGGGCTTATGCTGCTGCTGGCGGCCTTTGTCCTTCTAGGCAGACGTGACAGAATCCAAGGTGGTACTGGACTTCCCGATCCTCTGGAGATGGCCTTCCACCCCCGGCACAAACAAGTTGGTGCCCAGGAAGGGAACGTCTGCCAGCTAGTGCTGGGTGTCCGCCGTGAAGGTGGAGATCCGCAGCCAAGCTCTGTGGCGCATGGCCACTGCAGCCGCTACTGATCAGGCACAAGAATCACCAATGTCCAACGAAGTTTGGAGCTGTTGTTTTGCCACTGCCCTTCCCTGATCCCGCACCTGCTTGACCATCGTCTGAAGGTCAGCCAGGAGATGAGAAATCACCTCATCCAGGGAGCCCATGAGGGCGTGTGAGAAATGTGCCATCAGAAGTGCCGAGCTAGCCTAATGAAGGCCCAGGGAGGAAGCAGCATAAACCTTCCACCCCTTGTAATCCAGCTTCTTGGATTCCTTATCAGGCGGTTTGTCCACCTCCCGAGCATTCCTGGAATGCCGGAAAACACTGTCGGTCACTAACCCCTCCACAGAGGGGTGCTCCGAGAAACCGGAGAGTGAGCCGGTAGGGACTGCGTACTTTCGGGCCATCCTGGCCGAAGGCACGGGACAAGATGCTGGCCGCTGCCACAACTCCAGGGCTGGGCCAACAATGGCTTCGGCCACAGGAAAGGCCTCCGTAGGGGAATCCCCTCGGTCCAGTATCTCCGTGAGGGGATACTTGGCCCATTTCGAAACGGGTTCGAGCTGCATCCCGGTGGACTTCGAGATAAGCCGAAGCAAACCTAAAAACAAGGATGGGCTCTCATCCACTGACTGACTCCCCCACAGACTCCAGGTCAAGCAGCCTGGAGAACAGGGAGGAGTCATCATCAGATGCCGAGGAGTCTGCAAACAGCTGCCAGACACCTGAGCCACCCTCCACCTGCCGAGGTCGATCGGGAGTGAGGGTGAACGACAACCTGTGGGGCAAGCCCTGATCTGACCGAGAATCCTTGGTCGGGGCCCCAGTTTTTGGTTGTGGAGGCAGAGGTTCCACCACAATGGGCGGAGCAGCCGGCTTTGGCCAAATAACCGGTGCCTGAGTCGGCTCCTTGACCACTACGAGGGGTTGTTTCAGCCACTCCGGTGACAGCCACTTAATGGCCGGAGAAGGTGACGGAGTTGGCTAATTCCCAGACAATAAGAGCTGCTGCCACATTAAATCCTCGTAGCGCCAACGCAACTTGCGCCGGAGCCTATCCTCCGAAGAGGATGATGAGGATGAGCGGCGACGCCACTTTCCACGGTGCTGAGACCGAGACCACGACATCGGGCGGGACTGGCTGGACCTGGAAGAGGACAGAGACCTTCGGGGTTTCCGAGGTGGGTCAGAGAGGGAACGGGGGAATCCCGCCCTTCCTTTGGTTCAGGGACCTTAACCGGGGACTCCGGCACAGGAGGCACAGGCAAGTCCTCGGTGATCACTGGGGGAACCAGTGAAGTAAGGCTGTCAGCATCACCAGTCGACAAACCGTCCGACGGGTCGAGAAAAATCTCGACCGCGTCGATGGTTGTCTCGGCCTGCTGACCTGACGGGGACACCGTGAAGCCAGCGGCCTTAGCCGCAACCTCGACCGAAGTCGATGGTCCAGAGAAGGGGAATCTCCCCCGTTCCCACGAATGTCGACGGTGGGATTTACCTTTTGAGTCCTTCTTCTTGGACCGACAGGAATGTCCCGATGGCCCTTCTCCCTTGGTGGAGAGGGACTGGCAAAGCTCCTTTAATGAAGCCGTGTAGAAGGAGCCCAAAGAGAGTGAGATAAATGCCGCAGCCAAGGAGGAAGAAAAGCGGCCTGGGCCACCTCCTCCTTGAGGGCGATCATCTGCTCCAACTGTTCCGTGGAGTCTGCTGCCACGGACACCACCTAACGGGTCTTCTTCGACTTGAGCAGCGGATACCGTTTTTCAGGGAGCCCAAGAAGAAGTCGAGCAGCACGGTCCTCCAAGACCGAAGCTGAGAAGGAGCTGCACAATTCGCAAGCCTGCAAATCGTGACCAAGCCCAGGCAGTAGACACACGTGGAGTGCGGATCAGTCCAAGACATCTTCTGCCCACAAGGGCACCGACAAAAGCCGGGAGTCGATTTGTCCATCGCAGCCACGAGGGAAGACAAAGACCAAAGTCTTGTAAACTTTAAAATTAGTTTCGGGTTAACCGAAGAGTTTGGATCAAGGCCTAAAACGCAGAGCGCTAAGGAGGGAACCTGAGCTTCCAAGTGGTAAGGAAGATCTGGCGTCATGGGGCGGAGCCGAGGGTTTTACCACCTGGGTGGGTGGGAGGAGCCAGCTTGAAGGCTCTCCGGCAACATTTAAAGCGACAAGGAACCTACCAACAAGTGTGGATTGTTGTTTTTTCAAAGTCTTTTTGGTGGGGGGGTGGGGGTTCCAAATCTGATTGGAGTGTGGTGACAGCCACTGACAGTTTTAAAAAAATGTACTTGCTCCCGTTGGGCTGGTGACTGGCTTTGGGGCTGAGCTGAGCACCTGTAAAAAAACAGAGTGAGAGTGACAACAATCAGCCCCAATCACGACTGGACTTCTCCGTTTTGGTTTGCTTTCCTTGAGCCAGTGCCAGCCAGCCAATCACAGCCAAGGTGTGAAGAAATGGCGCTCACGCGGCAAACTGGTTCATTCATCGACGTCGTTCATTTGAGCAGCACAATTCTCAGACCTCGGTCGGAATTCAGTTTGTCAGTCGGATCAGATGACAAGAGAGCGCAGTGTGTTCCACCAGACCAGCCGACAAGTTAGTTCCAACTGGCTGCTTTATCCTGGTTTAAGAAAAAAAGGTCAGTATACCACTGAGCAGCAGCAGCAGCAGGGGAAGGAAGCAAGCAACTAAGGCTAGGAAGCAGTTTTCACCACTGGCATTGCCACCCCCCATCTCCCTGTATCCGCGAATTACTGACTGAACCAGCCGTAACACTCTCCTTCGGGATGACGGGATCTCACTCCTTTGCTTAGTGTCCTAATTCATTTTTAATTCTGCTGTAAAATATTTGAAAAGTTGCTTTCTTGTTTACCTTTTTTTGGTGTCTCGCTTCAGGGAAGGGATTCAGGGAGGGAGGGAGTGTAGTCAGAGCTGAGAAGAATTGAATTCCTTGCAGCATGGATAGGCCTGGTAAACTTGGCGAGAGCTGCTGATATTTAGCAGTTTTCAAATGATAAATCTTTACGCAGCGCTCCTTATTTTGTGTAAAAAGTGTGGGCAGCTGGCTGCTTATAATGGTAACTTGGATGGATCAGTAGTGTTCAACAAGTTAAATGACTGCCTTGTCATGTCAACCTAATTCCAGGTTTGTACCAGACAGCATAGCTCCCTCTGGTCCCAATGAACATACCCGTCCCCTAAGACCCAGGAACACAATAATTGTAAAGATGGACATGGCTGAAATATTACTATGGTAAAAACTGTTTATGTGTGCTGATGTGAAAGGTTTCTTTTTTTAGGTACCTGACAGGATTCAAGGTGTTTGTGTAATTGGATATTGGACTTTGTAATACTGTATTTTTGTGAGGTGGTTAATCTGTATTTTTTCTAATTACTTTTGTGTTGCCTGTAATTGACTTTTGTTTTTAATTTAAAAGATCCCTCATCAAATAGTTCTCCGTAACTGTCACTCACTGTTTTGTGCCACAACGTCAGAGAGCTTGCACTGTTTCTCACCTGTGTTTTCAACAGGATCCTTCTTCTCGAACATACAATGTGCAAATCCAAATGGATAGGTCTGGTAAACTTGACGAGAGGAGAGCCGCTGAGTTTGAGATCTTGCATTTAGTGGTTTTCAAATCTTTACCCAGCGCTCCTTATTTTGTCTGAAAACTGTGGGCAGCAGGCTGCTTATAACGGTAACTTGGATAAGTAGTGTTCCAAGTAAAATGACTGCCTTGCCATGTCGGCCTAATTCCAGGTTTGTGCCAGACAGTATACGAGGCTATCTTTTTAAAGAGTCTTTGTGGGACTGCCACTGGAAGGCACCAATTTATGTACAATGTCCACTGCTGCTACCTGCTGGTGTTTTGTGAGAGTGAACAAATGGATTTTAGCACTGGCACCGCTGCTGTTTTCTAACTGGTGGAAGAAAAGTGCAGCGGAAGGATTTTTGTATGGGCAACACCAATGTTTCCTAAAGTGTGTATGTGTGGGTGTGGCGGGGGTAAGTGAGCAAGTGCCACAGAGTGTCTTTCCTAACTGGCACTACAAGTATTTTCTGAAGAGGAGGAGGATGAGAGCGGGAGAAAATAGTAGATCAAATGCCTATGAACAGCTTTCATTATGTGTAGTTACTGACAATAAAAATGGTGCACACGCTAGAGAAGAGAGTTTAAAGGCCAGCTGCAAGAGATTCTGGGATTTGTAGTAAGGGAAGACGTCAGCCTAGAAGGAAATAATTAGTCTGATACAATCTACTATGCTGCAATAAACAGTAAGTACTAAACTAAAATGTTTTTGCACACGTAGCCAGCTACCACAAATCTTACAATGTGGTCCTTGTTCCCCACCTGCTGGACTCTACACTGGGCCTCTCTAAATTGCGATTACAAATTGCTGATCTTCTCCAACCCACAGAACCAGTTCCACTCCACATGGCAACTGGCACAGTCCACTTCTCACACTTCCTTGGCTGGCCACCATCAGAACTGATTTACACAGATCTCATCGTTCGCTTGCTCAGACTGTGAGAATTTTTTTCAACTGTTGGCCTGACAAAGACATAAGAGGGGGCTGTGCCAGTTGCCATGGGTGGGGTTCTGAGTGACTATTTGCCACTAGACACCACTATTTTGCCATATGCAGCTGAATAAGTTGACCTTGGTTCTTACTTAGCATAACCTGGTTTTCACCACACCACCATTTCAGTTCAAGTTCTTACAAAATTTCTTTGGAAATACAAAAATTCACTGTCCACAGACTGAACAAAGACAGAAAAAAATGTATCAATATTCTATCATTATGATGGCATTTAGCATGTTGGGCAACAGCTTCTTGGCCTGCTAAAAGTCACCAAAATGCACCATTTGACCTCCATATTTCACACTTTTCCCAGGGAAGCATGAGCACGGACCCCCCCTAGAGAGGTTTGGATTTTGTGCCCCTCCCAATTTTATGGTTGCATGATGCCTCTGCCTCCTTATGTCTACTTTACAATCCCACCATAATTCATTACGATCTACACTAAATGGCCTTCAGACTTCAAAACCCCATAGTCATTATCACTGCCCTGGTATGTCCCTGGAAGTTACCAGATGACTAGACAATAGATTATGTCATTCTCACACACCAGATCCATAGAGAAGAGGCCCTTGTCTCCTCAGGCTGCCTGGCAAGCAACCTAAGGCAAGGGTGCCACAAAGGCTCACCTGAACCCTCCTATTAACCCACCATCTTGGCACAACTCGTGCCATCACTCAATAAACTGGCATTCTAAGCTTCACCCATTGGCTGTCAGAGGCTCTACCAATCAGAAGGCTCCATGATCTAGCAATCTAGTACACAAGCCCTCCCGCCCTGCTGGAAGGAGAGGGTTGTTACATAGTCTTGTTCATCCTCCACCAAGGAAGAGGAGGCCAGTAGCCTCCGCACCAGTGATGAGGTTGGATTTGAGGGTGACTACCCATCCAGCATGGAGACCTGCCCTGGTGCCAACAGCAATATCCAAAGGGGGAAATTTCATCAGCACAGAGGATGGCCAGTACCAGCACAAGTAGTGGTGCCAGCATAGATGATGGTGCCAGTAGTGGCACTGGTGACAACACCAGCACTGAAAATGTCAATGGCCCTGAAGGAGACACCACCAGTAATGCAAATGGCACTGCAAGCTGTGATGACAGGGTGCGGAGAAGCCACTGCACCATTATAGCTGTCCTCTGACCAGACTGCTCATCCAAAACATCTTCTAGGGGTTCCAGAGACAGAGGAGCCAAACTGAGGGCACAAAATATCTGGCGTCCTACCAACAGACATCAATGGCGATGAAGAGGAGGACACTGGAATTCTTGCACCCAGAGGAGGTGGCTGCCTTGGGGCAGAATGACAGGAACTTGGCCTGGATCTATACTATCAATTCTCTTTTTTCTTTTTTTGGGAGGACAAATTAGAGGTTGAATTTTCCCTGGAACCCAACGCCGAGCACATGCAGGGCTGGGACTATTTATTTTTACAACTGCAGCAGGACTATCTTCCTGGTTGGCAGTTTGCACAGTACTAGAACATTCACACAGAGAGAAGTGGTGGTTGGATACAACTTCGTTGCCAGAACAGCTTGCCTTATTAGGCACAGTACCTGCCATAACAGTTTTGTGGTTGGGCCATGAAAAACTAACAAAACTACAATTAAAACAATAAAAATTGGTTAAATATATAGAACATGCTACAAACTAGCTATAAGAAAAAAATTTACTCATCATAGTAATGCTGTTTCTTCTAAGGGATCCAGCAATAAACCAATACAAATGGCATCAACTCACCTGCCAGAGGTGCCCAGATTGTGTAAATTTTGGAATGCGGAATGAAGTTCCAACCCTGCAATGTGGTCATATACCCCTGCTGGCTTAATGCCACACTGTTTCTAAAACCAGGGGAGCAGTGACCACCAGAATCTGACTACCATAAATTGTAATATTTTGTTTACAAAAAACCTTTTTAAAACTCAAATAGAAAAATTAGCAGACAGAACTGGCAATAAAATGACCATATGTTCAAAATTAGTAAAAACATGTAAAAAGTGATTGTCAAGCACACATAAAACAACACACTGATTCTTCAGTGAACCTATTTTCAGGTTCTAGAAGTAGAAGTCGAGTCAGAGCTTGCAATGGCTTACTGATGAATCCAACAGAAGAAACAACATTACTACGGTGAGTAATTTTTTTCTTCTAATAACTATAATCCATCAATAATGCCAAATACAAATGGCAGACTCACGAGCAGTACCATGGGAGGATGGGTGTAGAAAGAAAAAAGGTTCTACAAGATAGCAGTTCCAAAGTTTGCATCCCTCCTGGCCTGTATGTTCAGGCAGTAGTGCTTTGTGAAGGTGTGGATTGTCTTCCAGGAAGCTGCTCTACAAATATCTTGAAGGGGATTGCCTCTTGCAGCTGCCACAGAGGCAAAGGTGCCCATTGTGGAGTGTGCCTTTAGGCCTCTGGGAGGTTATCTACCAACTTTTCGCATAACAGAACTGGATACAGGATACTATCCAATGAGAAACAGTCTTCTTGACTGCTTGTTTACCCTTGCCTACCTCTCTGTAAGTAACAAACAGCTGTGTGTTGTCAGACCTCACATCCTTTGACTGGTCCACACAGCAGCCCAGTGCCCTTTTTACATCAAGAAAGTGTAGCTTGTGCTCGCCTGTGCCGGAGTGCACAGGAAAGAGCACAGGTAAGGCCACTGACGAAGTCTGACACCACTTCAGGTAGGAATTTTCTGTTGGTCCTAAGGACTACCTTGTCTCTGTGGACTATTATGTAGTTTGGATCTCTGCAAAGGGCATACTGTTTGCTTACCCTTCTGGCAGATGTCATGGCTACTAGGAAAACAGTTTTCCAGATGACATACAGCATTTTAAGTCTGCTGCAGCCATAGGATCAAAAGGAGCTTCCATCAGCTGTGCAGGACAAATACAGTATGCAAGTCTCATGGGGGACTGGTTTCAGGGGTCAACCTTAACTTTTTTTTTTGCACTAGCCAGCTGGGCAAGTGAACAAGAGATTGCACTAGCCTGCAGAAGTTTGCAGTAGCCCACAGTCAGAATGGTTAACAGTGATTTGTTAAACGAAAGGCAAATAAAACCGCATTTGTCCTGCCAACAGTCTGAACACCTACCAACTGATTTTGCACAGTGCCTGTAACTGCAAACCACACATACACTATCTCAGTTTCTGTGACTGATGAGTCAGTGGTTCTGTCACTGATGACTGAAATGAACTTTGTTCCCATATTTTCTTGTAGCGCCATGTGTTCAACCTCGGCTACACAGTGGATAAAGTTGTAGGCATATTTGTCCTTCTGATATGCTGAACTGATATCTATCCCTTTTAAATCATCAAGGCTACACATCCACACAAAGTCTGTGAAAGGATGTCCTTTCTTAACAATTGCATGACATGTGTGAAACAGTTTATCCAGATGGTTAAGCGTTGCTTCATTCATGTTCTTCAGCATTCTCTCCATATTACTTGTCCCTGAAGTAGCAGTGCTGGCATCCTCCTTTTCCTTTGCCCTAGCATGAGCTTCACTGATATTATGGGACGAGACAGAGTCAAGCCGGAAGTTATCTGTACCAAAATGAAAATTATTGTTATTGCCTGCCTTACCCAACTGTATTTCATGTTTGATACACAAATGGCAGAACATCAGATCTTTTGCACCATCATACCCCAATCAGTCATATTTTTCTAGCCAACGTTGTTGGAATCAACGGCTTCACTTTGTCTTTTCGTACGCATGATATTTTATTTGTTTGTCTTCGTCAGCTTGCTTTCTGTTAATGTCAGCTGGGTTACTGACGTCTTTAATATATTTCCACATTTTCAGATTTGTAGTTAACAAAGTTGTGTCGTGAAAAGTGTGTGTGTCTGTTTCTTCCCTTTTTCCTTTCTTTTCCCACTCTGGCCACAGAAACCACAAATGCTTGATTGTCCCAATTATATTAAAAAATGTTCACCAAAAAAAAGTAAGGATAAATTCAACTGCATCAACCCATACTGTTATTTATTTATTTTTATTCTTTGGCAACCAGGTAACTCCCACTGGGCACAAGACTCATTTACAGGGGTGGCCCAGGAACACAGGGAGGTTAAGTGACTTGCTTAGGGTCTCGCAGTATGCGAGTGGAGACTGTGGGAATTTAAACCCAGATCTGCTGGGTGTACAAATCCCATTCACAACCTGTTGCTCTGTCTGTTAAACACTCTCCAGTTTTCCTTTCCATGACAGCCATGTATTCTAATATGCTTTGGCCACCTTTTTGATAATTGAACCATCAGTACTTGTGGTATCCTCAATACTACATTGTGTTCCCTTTACCTCATCAGCTACTGCTGTTTCTTAAAAAAAGCTAAGACATCACATTCAACAATTTCAGACACATCATTTCATGCTATTTATTCCAATGGCCTGTAAAGGTGTAGCTAATTTTATGGAATGTTCAGGATGGTAGTATAAAAAATAAGAGCAGCAGCTGCTGAGGACTTAGGAGAGAAATAATCAGTACAGTGACAAAGGCAATAAAAATGTGAAAACTAATTTGAAAAAAAGTCAGTCTAAAACATATGAGAATATAGGAAAAACAAAAAGGAACCCATTACAGCATATAAAGGTGTAAAAAATGTTTCCTGTCATGACAGTAAATAAATGGCCATACTTCAAATTCAAAGTTGAAAAGATTAGGTTAATTTACTGCTGATGGTCTTAATGGCCATACTGTACACCTCCTAGACAGACTAGTTTTACAAACAAAGGCCTGTGACTAGTGACATCAGAACTTTTTTTGTAACCTGGGCATGCATGCAACAGTGAATGATTTGATGCAGTCAGTTTTAATACCATCTGAGCACTCAAAATTGCCCAAAAACTGGACTACATTTAATCAAAACTGGATGACCAGATAAAGGCCCTGAAAACCAGATTATCCAGTCTACAACTGGACAGGTGGCAACCCTAAAACTGTGCTACTTCTGGACACAGTCACAAATCTGCCTGCCATGAGTACTGAGCTAAACAAGGAAAGGAAAAGGAGAAAGGATCTTTACCTGCAAAAACTAAAAGCAGTAGTTAGTATAAAATGAAACAGTTTGTAAATGCACTACACATAGACATCTATTTTTTTCATTTCACTAATGCTAAGGCAGCACATTGTTAAACCTCCATGAAAAGGACCCGGCTTTAAATTAAATGTTATATTTATGTATTTATTTGTTTATTTATTTGATACCTGGGTTGAGAATGGAACTGCAGCTTTCCATAGCAGGAATTGCACTAGCCCAGCCGGGCAAGTAACAGAGATTCTGCACTAGCCCGTGGCAATATGCACTAGTACCCGGGCTAGTAAATACAGGTTACTCACCTGTAACAGGAGTTCTAGGAATGGTATATGTTGTTCATCCACACTTATTGGCAGGTTACTTGCCGCTTTAAATCTTGCCGGAAGGTCTTCAAGCTGGCTCCTCCCACCCACCCGGGTGGTAAAACTCTCGGCTCCACCCCATGACGCCAGATCTGGCCCGCTGGAAGCTCAGGTTGTGCGTCGAAGCCGGGGAGGTCGGGTGGGTCGTGTGGATGAACAGCATATGCCATTCCTAGAGCTCCTGTTACAGGTGAGTAATCTGTATTTCTAGGGACATGGATATGTTGTTCATCCACACTTATTGGCAGACTCCTAGCAGTTCTCCGGGAGGAGGGAGGCAAGGCGCACACCCCCAATACTTACTTGGGAAATAAGGACTGGAGAACCGAGGCCCCAAAACCAGCATCCCGGCGTGACTCAAGGTCGATGTGGTAATGGGTAAAGGTGTGTGCTGACTTCCAGGTAGCAGCCCTGCAGATTTCCTGGATAGGGACGCCCCTGGAAGCAGCCACCGATACAGCAGTATGATGGGCAGAATGAGCTCTTATCCCTCTGGGAGGCTCCATGCCCGCCAACTTATAACAGCGATCTATGCAGGAGGTGACCCACCTGCCTATCGTCCGCTTGGCTGCAGGTCTGCCAGGTGCGGCTTCAGCGTAGGTGACAAACAGCTGGCGAACCTCTCCCCGAATTTCAGCCGTGCGCTCCTTATAATAAGCGAGCGCCTTCTAGGGTCCAGAGTATGGAGCCTATATTCGGCCTCCGAGGTGTGATTGGGGTAGAACACCGCAGAGTCAGCACCTGGTTAAGGTGAAACTCCACACCACCTTCGGAAGGAATTTCGGGTGGGGGCAGGAACGTTCTGTCCCTGTGGAAGACCAGGTAAGGAGACTCGATGCAAGCGCCTGAGCTCTCCCATCCTTCTGGCTGACGTGATAGCCACCAAGAAGGCGGTCTTCCACGACAGGTGAGAGAGAGATCACACCTGTGCATTGGTTCAATGGCTTGCCCATGAGCTTGCCAGTACCAGCAGTAAATCCCACTAAGGTGGAGGTTCTCGCACTGGAGGGAAAGTGATCAAGGCCTTTGAAAGCTCCGACCACCTCTTCTGCGCTAATCGACTGCTTCCGCCCGCCCTGGAAGCAGAGAGATGGCTGCCAGGTGCACCTTTAGGGTCGCCGACCTAAGCCCTTGACTAGAAAGGGACCATAAATAGTCCAAAATGCTTGCCACAGAACAGGAGGAAGGGTCCAAGCCCTTGTTCTGACACCAAATGGAGAATCTCTTCCATTTGAAGGCGTAGCATTTTCTGGTCGACTCTTACAGGACGCCTTAACAACATTGAGGACCTCATCGGAAAGACCCAAGGCCTGGAACTCTAGCCGCTCAGGAACCAGGCTGTCAGGTGCAGGGATTGAAGGTCCGGATGGAACACCTTCCCCTGATTGACTGAAAGCAGGTCCAGGCGAGCTGGAAGCTGCCTCGGGAGCCTGGAGCTGAGGCTGAGGAGATCTGGGTACCAGAACTGGCGGGGCCAGTCTGAGGCTATCAGGATCACCTGCGCCTTGTCCCTCCTTGCTTTGAGAAGCACCTTGTGAATCAAGGGAAATGGGGGAAAGGCGTAGAAGAGGCCCGGGGTCCACAGCCTCGAGAAGGCATCCCCCTGCAGCGAGCCCTGCTGAGGGGGGCGGGCATGAAACAGCCTCAGCTTTACGTTCTCCCTGGAGGCAAACAGGTCCACCTGAGGTGTGCCCCAGTGGGAGAACAGATCTTGTACTACCTCCGGCAGGAGAGACCATTCGTGAGATGCAGCCCTATCCGCCCAGGCATCGGCCAAGGTGTTGGAGGCTCCTGCCACATGAATGGCTAGGAGATCCGCCTCCAGGCTGCGCAGCGAGTGACCAATGCGGAGAGCTTCCTTGCATAGAAGCATGGAGCGGCCTGCCCTGGCGGTTCAGGTAGTACATGGTCGTGGTATTGTCTGTCTGGACTCGGACCACTTGACCCCGGAGAAACGGAGCAAAGGCGGTGAGAGCTAGGTGGACCGCCGGAGCTCCAGCAGGTTGATGTGGCATCGACTCCCAGGGGACCAGAGGCCGCACTGGTGTCCCCAGATGGGCACCCCAACCCATCAGAGAGGCATCGGTCGATAGAGAGACAGTCGGCACGGGCGGACAAACGGGATGCCCTCCTGCAAATGGAATGGAACGGTCCACCACTGGAGAGCTGCCCACATCTCCTGGGTCACTATCACTAGCTGGTCCAAAGGATCGCAGCTGCAGACCACTGGCAGGCCAGTCCCCACTGAAGGGGCGATGTGCCAGCGGCCCAACGACCACGCTGGTACAGGCCGCCATGAGATCCAGAAGCAGGAAGTCCCGGCAGGGCACGATTGCCCAACCAGAAATGACTGGGCAAAGGAGGTAAGAACTCGCCCTGTCCGCCGGAGTCGTGCTCTGGCTCAAGAGAGTTGGAGCTCTGCCCGATGAACAGGATCACCTGCTTTTGCCGAGTTCCGACTTGGCCTCATTGATGAGAAGGCCAACTCGAGAGCAAACCTGGAGGGCCAGATCTCTGGACCGCTCCACCTCCTGTCTGGAGGAGGCTGCTATCAGCCAATCGTCCACATAAGGGTACATCCGGACCCTCGGCCAAGAGGAATGCTGTCACCACTGCCATGCATTTGGTGAAGACCCTGGGAGCTGGAGATAAGCCAAAGGGCATGGCTCGGAACTCGAAGGGATCCCTCCGCTCGAAAGCGGAGGAATCTCCGATGTGACGGACGGATAGGGACATGAAAGAACGCGTCCTGTAGGTCCAGAGAGCAGAACCACACGCCGTGTTCCAGAGATGGTATTATCTGTGCCAGAGTGACCATCCTGAAGGTTCGAGACCTTAGGAACTTGTTCAGGTCGTGTAGGTCGAGAATGGGGCACCAGCCCCCCGTCCGTTTCAGAACCAGGAAATACCTGGACACGAACCGGGTCTGAAGGGGGGTCCTCTACCTCCGTGATCACCTCCTTTTGGAGGAGGAGAGCGATGTCGGCTCGGCGAGCCGCCAGTGAGGCTGCGGACCCCGAGGCCCCCCGAGGTGCGACGGCTCTGAAGGGCGGGGCCTGCTCGAATTCCAGAGGTAGGCCTTTCCCCACCACCTCCAGTACCCACCTGTCCGTGGTAACAGCGACCAGGCGGAAAGGAAGTGTTCGAGCCATCCCTCCACAGGGGAACCAGGGTGAGGTGACAGGGATGGGGCTACACCCTTCAGCCCGCCACTGGGCAGGCTTGGAGGAGGGACCGACGAGGGACCTCCTGGCCTTTACCTCCCTGCTTCCTGTTGGAGGAAGCCACGCTTGGGCTTGGGATACCAAGGTCGAGCCTGCTGGGCGGGGCGTGCCGCGGGTGCAGAAGGACGAAAGGGCTTAGGCTGTGGCTTGCGGCCTTTGTCCTTCTGAGCGGAAGAGACCGAGTCCAAGGTAGCATTGGACTTCTCGATCCTCTGCAGGTGACCTTCCACCCAAGGGCCGAAGAGGTCAGTCCCCAAAAAAGGAACATCTGCCAACTTGTGCTGGGTATCCGAGGTAAAGGTGGATATCCTCAGCCAAGCCCGACGACGCATGGCCACTGCGGCCGCCACAGACCTGGACATGAGTCCTCGGTGTTCAACGCAGTCTGGAGTTGCTGTTTAGCCACTGCCCTGCCCTGGTCCCGCACCTGCCTGACCACAGTCTGCAGATCTGCAGGAAGATGAGGGACAACCTCATCCAGGGAGCCCAACAGGGCGTGAGAAAAATGTGCCACGAGGACGGCCGAACTGGCCTGGAGGCCGAGAGAGGACGCAGCATAGACTTTTCACCCGGCATAATCCAATTTCTTGGATTCCTTGTCAGGAGGTTTGTCCACATCCCTGGCGTTCCCGGCACGCCGGAAAACGCTGTCGGTAACCAACCCTCGGCCGAGGGTGTTCCAAACCGGACAGGGAACCAGTAGGGATCTGATACTTCCTGGCCAACCTGGCCGGCGCAGGGCAGGAAGCAGGACGCTGCCAAAGTTCCAAGGCCAGACCCACTGCTGGCTTCGGCCACCGGAAAGGCCTCCGTAGGGAGATCCTCGGTCCAGAATCTCCGTGAGGGATACCTGGCCCGCTTAGAAATGGGTTTGAGCTTCATCCCGTGGACTCCGAGATGAGTCGAAGCAACCTAAGAAGGACGAGGGCTATCGTCCATTGACTGCCTCCCGAGACTCCAAGTCCATGCGCTTGGAGAAGAGGAGGAACCATCATCGACTCGGAAGAGTCCTCAAAGAGCTGCTCGGCCCTGAGCCACCCTCCACCTGCCGAGGTTTATTGGGAGTGAGGGTGACCGACAGCCTATGGGGCAAACCCAAAGCCGACCGAGAATTTTTGGTCAGAGCCCCAACTAATGGCTGTGGAGGCGGAGGTTCCACCAGAATCGGTGGGGCAGCTGGAATTGGCCGAACAACCGGCCTGAGAACAGGCTCCTCGACTACAACGAGGGGTTGTTTCGGCTGCTCCGGTGACAGCCACTTAATGGCCGGAAAAGACGACTGGGTCGGCTTATTCCCAGTCAAAAGGAGCTGTTGCCACATAAGCTCCTCGCATCTCGACGCAACTTGGCGCTCGGCTTCCCCGAGGAAGAGAGGAGCGCGCGCCGCTGTCAAGGTGCCGAGACTGCCTAAGGCGGTGGGATCGGTTGGACCACGAGGATGTCCGAGACAGAGACTCTGATAGGCCGAGGAAGCGAGGAGAAGTGTCGGAATCGCACCCTTCGGCTCGGACGATCCTGCTCAAGGCTCCGGAACTGGAGGCACAGACGAGCCGACGGGATCCTCAACTCCCACCGGGGAACCGGGAGAGGGATTCTCAGCTTCTCCAGCCGACAACCCGCCTAACGGGTCAAGAAAAATCTCGATCGCGGCCGACAGGAGTCTCGGTCAACTGGCCTGACGGGACACCGTGTGAGCCAGTGGTCGAGCTGAGGGGTCGACCAAGCTTCCACTGTCGACAAGGGAGGGGATCTTCCGCCTCCCAAGAGCGCTAACGGAGAGACTTACTTTTGCTCTTTTGGACCTAGAAAAGGTCCAGAAGAAGTTGGACCCTCACCTTTGGTCGAGAGGGTCAGACAAAGCTCCTAAAAGAAGCCCGAGTAAAGCACCGAGAGAGGCGGGACCGTGCGCAGCCGAGGTAGAAGCGGCCAGCCGCCTCCTCTTTGAGGCGATCATCTGCTCTAGCTGATCCGCCGAGCAGCCCGCCCGGACACCGCCAATCGGGCCCCTTTAGCTTTCACCGGTGGAATTCTTTTCTCGGGGCGCCCCAGTTGTAATCGGGCAGCACGGTCTTCAAGGACGTAGGCCGAAAAGGAAGAGCACAAGTTGCAGGCCTGCGGGTCGTGCTCAAGGCCCAGGCAGTAGGCCTTGCGTGAGTGCGGATCCGTCTAGACATCTTCTGCCCGCACAGGGTACCTCCAAACCGGAGACGACTTGTCCATCGCAGTCACAGGAGAAGAAGACCAAGTCTTTAGCAAAACTTTTCATTTCGAACTTTTCAAGAATTAGGAACGGTCTTAATTGCAACGCATTAAGGAGGGAACCTGAGCTTCCAAGCGGTAAGGAAGATCTGGCGTCATGGGGCGGAGCCGAGAGTTTTACCACCCGGGTGGGTGGGAGGAGCCAGCTTGAAGACCTTCCGGCAAGATTTAAAGCGGCAAGGATCCTGCCAATAAGTGTGGATGAACAACATATCCATGTCCCTAGAAATGAATGTTAAGGTTGACCCCTGACTGGTTTCCTCACATCAGAGTGAAAGTGATTGAGGCCTTTGAAAAAAACTTTTAAAAAACAGGTTGTGAGGCCAGTGATTTATCCTTGCCTGCTGATGTGTAAGCTGAGACAGCTGCCAGGTGCACTTTCAAAGCTGAGTGCCTCAGGCCTCGGAACTGTAAGTGTACCATGTAAATCCTGCCTGCATTGGGATTATTATTCTGGCAGCACAGCAGTATAAAGAATCTTTTACACTTTGAGGCATATGCCTTTCTTGTAGCTGGCTTCCTGCATACCCTCAGGACTTTTAGCACCTCTTATGATGACAGATTCAAACCAGAAAACTGTAGCTCCTGACAAACCATGCCCTCACCTCAGGTGCAATATTCTGACATCTGGAAAGTTATCCTGCCATGGGACACAGCCAGTAGGTTGAGTCTCAGTGGCAGGATGACTGGGGATCTGCAGGACAGGGTGAGAAACGCTGAGCACCATGTCTGCCTGGCCCAGTCTGGGACTATCAGGATCACTGCTGCTATTTCCCTTCTGAGCTTCATGAGTACCCTCATGGAAATGCAGGGAAGGCATACAGAAACCTCCCTGCCCATGTCAGGGATTGGGCATCCTCTGGGACTGTGCCCGACTGGGGTCAGCAAAAAATGTTTAAAAGCTGGCTGTTATCCCATGAGGCAAACAGATCTATCTTTGGAGTGCCCATTTTCTGAAAACTGAAGCCAGCACTTGCTGATTCAAAGTCCATTTGTGATTTCCTCAACTGTTGCTGCTTAATGGGTCTGCCAGTACATTGCCCTTGCCTGGCAGATGTACTGCAGAAATGTTGGCATCCAGACAATAAGCTAGATTCTAGATCTTCATTGCTTCTGTGTACAGTTCTCAAGATTTTGTTCCTCCCTACTGGTTTATGTAATACATGGCTGTAGTGTTGCCTGCTCGTATGCGGACTGACTGACCCTGCAACTGGGAGGAAAAGGACTGCATTGCAAGTGCACTGCCCAGAGCTCAAGGAGGTTTATGTGCTCCCGTGACTCCCATGGAGTCCAAATACCCTTACCGTGAGGTTCCCCCATGTGAGCACCTCACCCTAGGAGTGAGGCATCTGTTGTAAGAATTTGGTGGCAGAGTGCTGGAGAAAGGGAATGCCCTCTCTGAGGCTGGCTTCTTCTTTCCAGCACTGCAGTGCTTGCACAAAGTCCTTTGTGACTGGTACTGGGTATGTCAAGGGATCTGACCTTAGGGACCAATATCCTCTGTGGTTGGTACTATATGTTACTCACCTGGAGACTAGCCCATGCACCACAGATGTGGCTGAAGCCACGTGCCCTAGGAGTTGCAGAAAATCCCTTGCAGGCCTTGAATGACAGATGAATGATTCTGCACTGGTAATCAGGTTTGCTACCCTCTCCTGTGGAAGGAATGCTCTTCCCTGCAGGGTATCTAGCGCTGCACCAACGGATACCAGGATCTGAACAGGTTCTATCTGGGACCTCTGTCGATTTATTAGGAAACCCAGTTTTTCCAAGGTGTTCCTTACCAGCTGGATGGAGAACACTGTCTCCTCTTTCGTTTTCCTTGAGACTAGCCAGTCTTCCAGATAAGAGAAAACCACTGCACCTTGCATTCTCAGGTGGGCTGCCACCACAGCTAAGCACTTTGTTGACACTTAGTGCTGAGGAGCGGCCACAGGGTAAGGCTGTGAACTGATACTGGCCGTTTCCTAGCCTACACCTGAAATCGTTTCTCTGGCTGGATCTGACTGGAATGTAGACATATAAATCCTTTGGACACAGTGACCGCAACCAATCTCCTGACTGCACAGATAGGATTACTGTGTCTAGTATACCCATCCTGAACTTTTCCTTTTTTGGTATGTCTGTTCAGGTACCTTAAGTCTAGAATGTGTCATCATTCTCCACTCTTTCTGTGGGTTAGGAAATATCTTGAGAAAAGGCCCTTCCTCCCTGTGGCACAATCTTTCCTATTTCCTTTGCTTACAGCAATTTCTTTACTTCTAGCTCAGCAGGATTTTTTTTACTTTTAGGAGTGATCCTGGACGTTTTCTGATCTCTGTAACTTGGGACATTTTTAGAACTACAGGGACAACCCTGACTCACTACTTCCAGGACCCACTTGTCTGTGATGATTTGCTCTCCCTCTTGGAAGCAGTGAATCAGCCTCTCCCCCACTGGCAATGGCTGACTGGTGACTTCGGCAAAACTATCAGGGGTTTTGTTGTGGTTGTGGCTTATAGGCTGGTGCTGCAGCATGCCTGGTGCCCCCTTCTGCCCCTGCCTCTATAAAAACATCTCTGAGGATGAGTTCTCTCCTAAGTTAACCTCCGTGTTTTGGGAGATAGTGGAGGCAACCCCCCTCCTGCGCCTATGTCACCCTGACAGCTATACTGAAACAAAATAATGACCCCATCAATCCCTCTTCTTACCGTCCAATTTCTATTCTTAACACTGACTATAAAAGTTTCACTGCCATTTGGGCATCAAGACTAGAGAAAATCTTAACTTATCTAATCCACCATGGCCAATCAGGTTTCATAAAGAGTAGAAATACTACGGATAATATCTGTAGAATCTTTACATTGGTTGACTGAGCATATCCAAAGTCAGAAAATCCCAGCAGCTGTGTTGGGCTTAGACGCCGAGAAGGCCTTCAACAGGGTGCCTTGGAGCTTCCTCTGGAGCACCCTGTCGAGGTTCCAGTTTCCGGAGTCCTTCCTTAAGTGGCTGAGGAGCCTCTACGACGTCCCATGCCTATGTGAGGATTAATGGGGGTATTTCTCTCCCTTTCCCTTTATATCGAGGGACTTGTCAAGGCTGCCCCCTCTCCCCCCTCCACTCGGAACCTCTGGCAATAGCTCTGAGGAGATCTCCTGAAACTGAGGGGGTTCCGTTGGGCCGAAAGGAATATAAAGTTTGTATGTTGGCCGACAACATTCTTCTAACTCTCCCCTGATAAGTCCACCCCGGCAGTCTGGAAGATTCTCAGACTACGAAGTGGTAGCAGGATTTAAACTTAATATAATGAAGACGGAAGCCCTTCTCTTTAACTTTTCTCCAGCGAACTCCCTTCTCAAACTTCTTCCACTGAAGTGGAGATCCATGAAAATAAAATATCTGGGAATTCAATCAATCAATCAAATCTTTATTTATTCAGGCGAACATCATTGAGCAAGGCTCATTTACAAGATGGACCTGTTAACATACCTGTTAATCTGGGAGCTCTGGAGGTGGTCAGCTATGAGCCACTTACCATAACTATACAAAGTGATTTACATAAACGAGTGTCCCTCCCATTATCCTTTTTTCAAAGAATTGAGCCCATTCGGATGAATGTTCTTCTGCGACTTTTGTATCTTTTTCAAAATATTCCTTTTTTCCTTCTGCTTACTACTTCAAATCCTGGGACAAAATAATCTCTAAGTTCATATGGGGGAAACAGTGCCCTAGAATCCGCCTGTCCATTCTTAAATTATCCTTAGCCCAAGGAGGAACAAATCTGCCTAACCTCAAACTATATGCCCAGGCAGCATTCTTTCATACCCTTTTACTTTAGCTGTCAAACAATTACACAGCTCCTTGAAAGTCTCTGGAGTTTGTTCTAAACGACATGCATGACATCTCAGCCCTCCTCTTCTCCTCAAATAACAATACCTCTCCCTTGCGCCATTTCACACAGACAACAGCTAGTACCCTTCAAGTTTGGTATAAATTATGAGACAGACCTGAATTCAGGCCAATATAGGACTACTGTAAAATAATCTCTAAAGATGATCTCTTCCACCCTTCCCATTCAGATCTAGCATTTTCACAATGGAGGTTGACTGGCTTATCACATCTGTTCCAGTTTCTGGATGAGAGAGGGGTTCTTCCTTTTGAATGGCTCAGAGAACAATACGGCCTCCAAAATACAGACTTTTTTAAGATATCGCCAAGTAAGAAATTATATTCTTCGCCACAGGACACTAACTGCCAAACTCCCTGCTCCCAGTCCACCTCTCCTGAAATCTTTATAGACTCCATCCATGGCAATCCCTGTGGTCATTTACTCAGGAACGTATACAGAGCAATGAGAGTCATGACAGGGGATTCAACTCAATCAGTATTAGATAAATGGAACAGGGACTTGGCCTTGGAGGTACCATTCTCCAGTTGGCTGGCAACCGCCCTTCTGGCAATCAGAGAGACTTCCTCCTCTTTTTGGAGGGAGTTCTCCTGGAAGTCCCGAGGCAGATATTTTCGTCCCCCGGCTACCTTGACCAAATTTCTTCCTGTGCAATATGGACATTGCTGGAGAAAGTGCAGCTGTACCCTGGTGGACCTGGGCCATATTTTCTGCCACTGCCCCTTCTTAAAGCCGTTGTGGTGCACCCTCCAGACAGAACTATCCCACTGTTTGGGGGAACTGATCAAACTAACCAGGGAAATCCTCCTGTTATTGGTTTATCCAGACCATTCTCCCCCATGGACTAAGTCACTGTTACCGATATATCTTGTGGCGGCTAAAAAGGCCCTCACAAGAATGTGGATGACACAACAGATACCTACTATTTAAGACTGGAGAACAATAATGACAGAAATATACCAAAAGGAGAGCCTCACAGCAGTAATGCAGAATAGTCATCAGGGTCTCCAGACCATATGGCAATGATGGATTTTATATCAATCTGGGGTGGATCCCGATTTTGTTCCTTGATCTTGCCAGAGGTTTGGACTGGGGACAGTGGAAACAACAAATGACAAAGGGGGGATCTGACCTTATCCAAGGTTTGATGTTCTGGGGCAAAGACTACATTGTTAAATGAAGATATACAACAATGTCTTATAAGAGATATATATTTTTTTTATTTTAGTCTTTGGTAACTGGGTAAGGCCCTCTAGGCACAAGTGCCTGTCTTCAGGGGTGACCTGGGAGCACTGGGCGGTTAAGTGACTTGCTCAGAGTCACACAGTTTGCAAGTGGAGGTTGCGAGAATCAAACTCAGGTCTGGTCTGCTGGATGTATCAAGCTCATTCACACCTCGTTCCTCTAACCTCTAGGCTATACTGCCAGCCCAGGTAGGGAAGAAACGCTACTGAAATACCAGATAAGCAGCTCTGTTTACTTTTGAACAATATACCCAACTGTATGTACTTTGCATTATTTCTATCCTACATACTCAAATGTGCTTCTGTGTCAAAATCTCTTAATAAATATAAATTTAAAAAAAGAAGTCTCTGTGGCTCACACTCATAGCCAGTATGGGGTCTGGTGTAGTAACCTCTGCCCCTGCCTCCCCTTCTGTAAGGCCTATAGCAGGTAGGGGCCTCTTCTTTCTCAGTTAGACTTTTATATGTGAATTTCTGCTCATACACTCTTTTCATGTACACCTCAGTTCTGTCACCAAATAATGAGCTTCACTCAAAGGCGTAGTCAATAGCTTTTACCTGGGTGCCTTGGGTAAGGAACGTGCTCCTCAGCCTGGCAAATCTTCTCAAATACACCGACTGTGCCAGGACTCTCAAGGCCGAGTCACTGGCATCTACAGCTATGTGGAACTGGTATTTTGTGGCGCTCAGGGCTGACTTTGCAGAGGCTGCCAGGTCCTGTGCCACCTTACCATCCACTTACTTCTTGCCAGTACAGCATTCCACAGTGCTTTTTCATACCGAGCTGTGCAGGCCAAATAAGCACCCTATCTTAGCCTCAGTGAAGCTGTAGAATAAATGTTTTTGGTCATAATGTCCAGTTTTGGCATCTTTCTCAAGAGACTGGGTAGAGAGGGGCATTTTAGCCTTCTTGCAAGCTGCTACCTGTACCACTCCTTCATGATCAGGGTGGGCATTCAGGAACTCCACCCCGTTTGTCCACCTGATATTTTCTTTCTATCAAAGCTAGCTGCTGAATTTGGTGAAGACATGATTTTGGAGGTGGATTTCCTAAGGTACTTGTATACTGGAACTAGCAGCCTCCTTGAGGGAGTTAGTCCCATCATATTTATGAATTCTATTTCCTCTTCATCCTCTTCTATTTCCTCAGAAGGGATGTTGAGGGCATCCACCATTTGTCTCATAAATGAGGAGTAAGAAGAACAGCCCTCAATAACCCTGAGAGGAGAACCAAACTCCTGTTCAGGAGAGGCATCAGGCTCGATAAATTTATCCTCCTCATCATAGCTTGAAAGGCCTGAAAAAACTGCCACATTTTTGGCATGTCTTCTGCTAAGGGCATTTGTTTTTTCCTTGGTAAACACTGGTTCCAGTACCTGCTCTGAGGCTCTTTTATTTATATTTCTGCCATCACTGGAACCAGGATTCCCTCTGTCAGACACCCTGGTTTCTTCACCATCTTTGGCGTGCCTTTCAAATAGTGGAGCAGTTCTATCTTTTCTTTCTGTTCCTTTTGACAGAGACTGCTGCTTTTGAAGAGAACAACCCTCTGGTGAGTGATTTCCACCATCAAAAGGACTCTCTCTGAGCCTTTTGTGTGTTTTAATGACATTGAGCCAGACTGAGAAGCCATAAGAGTTTCCCTTTTTTTGGCCTTTTTTCTTTCGTGATTTAGGGCAAAATTTTAAAGAGGTCACGGCTCCTAAAATTATGATCTGGACTTAGGCACCTTAAACAAAGCTTGTGTGTGTGGGTGTGTGTGTGTGGGGGGGTCACTAGAGAGCCAGCCACCTAACCAGACACGTTCTACAGCAGCTTCAATGGAACTCTGCAAAAAAACTAAAAGTTCTGTTTTATAGTAGGTTTCCATGAAAATACTGATCACATCATATAGCCTACCTTGCAAGGATCAGATCGGTGCCACATATGCCATGGCCTGCAGAGGTTTCGGGGTAAGGGATCTGTGAACTCGTTCTATGTCTAGTTTGGTGGCTGGATCAAGTTGTAGTACCTCCCGTAATAAAGTGTCCACAAATTTAAGCATGTCACCACCCTTTTCCTCTTCTGGTACTCCATAAATGAGCAGATTATTTTTCCTTAGTCTATTCTCAAGGTCTTCACATTTGTCTGTTAAGAGCTTTTGTTCGTTTATTAAGTGCACCACAACCCTCTCCAGGCTATCAGTTCTTGCATCAATTTCTGTGTGAGCCGACTCCAATTCATACACCTTCTGATTTATTTGAGTCAGTACTGTGGATAGTTCAGTACGAAAGGAGTGAACTTCATCTCTGAACCCTTTGAGTTCTGCCAGGATTGCTGCATTGTTGGGTTGTCCATTAGGAGTTAGCTGGGGCTCCGCCACGTCTGGTTGGCTGGAATCACTAGTCTGAGAAGCATTCACTTGTCTGGTCTGCTGTGCAGCTAAAGCAGTTGATTTTTTTTCTTTTTTCCGGCTCCCATTCAATTCTGGTACTCCTATAGTCTCTGTATAAAAAAGTTTTTCTAGTTTTGATTTGTTCAGTATTGATTCTAGGAGTTTGTTTTGTCGGGTCCCTGGAACATGGTCTTTCAGTGCTGCATTCCAGCAGACGGCTCAACTGGAAGACCCCTACTGTGCATCATTTTTGCTTGTGTGGATGTCTTTAGCCACCTACTAACCTACTGATACATATTTGCTCACCTTAAATATTGTGCAGTTTATTGTTCATAGAGTCATTAAGCGAAGATGTTATTATTTTGGTTTGAGCAAACCTGAAAATGTTGGTAGTGCAGGTTCAGTTCTTTTGTTTTTGATTCTAGATGAATATTTTTTAGCTTTAGAACCCGAAGCACCAATCAGGTTAGAGTCTATCGTAAGATGCCGCCATCAGTAGTTTATTTTATTTATTTCATTTTTGTTAACTGGGTAGGTGCACTAGCCATAAAATGACTATTTTCAGGCACGACCCGGGAAAGTACAACAAAAAGAGAACAGTGGAACAACAGCAACATGGGTACAGTAATACAAATAGAGGAACAGTACAGCTGTGCTACAAAACTACAATGAATAGAAACAACAAAAAATAATGCCAAGCATTATACAAATAATGGCAGTAAGATATATAATGAATGCAGAAACCACGGACCCAACCTGTGGAGTGAAAGGGTTAATAAGAGAGTAAGGTTATATAGAGAGAAAAGTGAAGAATGTTCAAACATAACGAGAAAGACTGAAGGAAGGAAGGTCAGGGGTGGTAACTGGGAAAACAACAGTGGATGGTAAGCAACAAGGTTCGAGAAGGAAGAGAGATAGTAGTCAAGAAGTTATTTACAAAGAAAAGGAAAGACGTGGGGAGGGGAAGAGGAGCCAGTCTTGGAGCTGGGTTACAGCAGGGGTGACATAATTGGTAAGTTTAACCGTTTAAGAGTACCCTAAAGAGAATCACTGTAATTTTAATCTACAAAATAGTTTTCATTCTTTTTTTTGAATCAATGTGCTTTAGTTTCTGTCATTCCGAAGTCTCTACCTTAAGAATATTCCCCCGTTTAATTGATCATTACAGTCACAATAACGAATCAGACAGTGAATAGTTCAAATGAGGATAATACCTCCATGCCATATAAATCTTTTGCTTTAAGTTCAATTGAGTCTCTAGCCCAGAGAAAACTGAAGCTTTACAACTCTGGGACAGCTATCAGTCAAGAAAACCAAAGAGCGGTCAATGAATTAACATAGAAACATAGAATTTGACAGCAGATAAGGACCGCTTGGCCCACCCAGTCTGCCCATTTCCCTACCTACTGGATAAGCTGCAGATCCTAGTTAACCAGTAGCCTACTTCTTCCTACCCCCAACCCCCAGAATTGCCTTATGACTATCCCATGCATGCTTGAATTCCACCACTGATTTTGACTCAACCTCCTCCAGAAGGCTGTTCCATGCATCTACAACCCTCTCTGTGAAAAAATACTTCCTTAAATTACCTCTGAGCCACCCCCCCTCTATCTTCAAATTGTGCCCTCTTGTTCTTGCACACCTCTTTTTTTTGAAAGATGCTACCCTCTTGGACTTTGTTGATTCCCTTGAGGTACTTGAAAGTTTCTATCATGTCCCCCCTCTCCTCCTTTCTCTCGAGGCTATACATATTAAGCTCCTAAGTCTCTCTTCATATGAGTCTTCCGATGCAGACCCTGCACCATTTTAGTTGCCCTCCTTTCGACAGCTTCCATCCTGTCTATGTCTTTGTGGAGATTAGGTCTCCAGAACAGCACACAGTACTCCAGATGGGGTCTCACCAGCTGTCTGTACAGAAGGATAATAACTTCCTGTTTTCTACTTGTGATGCCTCTCCCTATGCATCCCAGTATCCCCCCAGCCCTCCTTGCTGCCCTCTCACATTGCTTGCCCATCTTTAGGTCATCTGATATGACTACCCCCAGGTCCCTCTCCATTTTTGTTGTTGTTAGTATCTCACCGCCCATTATGTACTCTTCCCTGGGTTTTGTTTCCCAGGTGCATTACCTGCACTTCTTAGCATTGAATCTAAGCTGCCATACATTTGACCATTCCTCTAACCTTGCCAAGTCCCTTCTCATCCTTCCACCCACCCTGTGCATCAACTCTGTTGCAGATCTTAGTGTCATCTGCAAAGAGACATACTTTTCCTTCCAGTCCTTCTGCAATGTCGCTTATAAAGACATTGAAGAGGACCGGTCCTAATACTGAACCCTGCGGTACCCCACTAGTAACCCTCCTTTCTTCTGAGTGGACTCCATTTACTATTACTCTCTGTGTCCTATTCTCCAGCCAGTTCTTTACCCAGGCTGTCATCTTGGGACCCACACTCAGGCTGGCTAACTTGTATATTAATCTTTTGTGTGGGACTGTGTCAAATGCCTTGCTAAAGTCTAGGTAGGCCATGTCCACAGCCCCTCCCTGATCTACTACTTAATTAAGTGATCTCTTTTTCGAATTAGAGAAGCTGTTATTTAAAGAAATGAATACTTTATACAATATCTCAACATTAGAGACCTATGTAGAAAAAGAACTATATCCAAGAGGGCTACAAGTTTTGAGAACACCCTCAGGAGGTATTGATCTATTAGAGTGTAAAGCTGAGTGGGAGGAAGCAGCTAAAATCTGCACAGTGGTGTTCATTAAGTTAATTATTAAAACAGATATGAAGAAATATGAACAAATTAACACCAAATTGCAGATGGCTAAAAATAAATTAAATGAATCTGCTAATGACCTACTATTTAACAAATTAGACCAAAACCTGAAAAAGAGACTGGTAACTCATGAGAAGAAACTAATTACGAGAAAACGGAATAAGATAATACATGACGAGGGAGATAAAGTAAATATTTTTTCACCTGGCCCAAAGAAGAGTTAGATCAAAGTAACAGCAGAGCGGGATACAGCGGAAGAAAGCTAAGTTATAGCAACTTCAGGAAACGAAGTTCAGGCAAACAAGACCACACGGCTACTTTTCAAAACACAAATAGTAACCAGTCAGCAGAAATGAATTCTAATCAAGCAGAAGGAAGTAATGGTCCTTTTTTATTGAAAGAAATTGAAAACAGAGAACAGATGGACAGGAGCAGAAGAGGAGGAACAGGGGCAAGAAACATTGTTCCAAGACAGCTGGAGAGGAGAGTTTGGACCAGAAATTTAATGTGATTAATCTGTCATCTAAAAAACTAACTGAACTGCAGAAAAAAGTTTTGCAGAAGGGATTAACATTTGTTCCAAAGCCAATAGTAATGAGTCTGACACTAACTTAGATTTATTCAAGTTTTTCAGAAAAATCAGGTTGCAGGAATATTTCAAGTCTGGTGATAGGCAGATATAGATGGAGAACGAGGTTCCAATGGAAATAAATGGAGTCATGCAAAATGAACAAACAGAAGAGGCCGAGACATTTGAGATACAGGATAGTACTGATTTAAGGGTTTTAACTGAATTATTTGTTGAAGTCAATACAGGATATGCATTTGATTTAATTGAACCAGTGGATGGTGTGAGTAGTAATGAAATCCATACAGAGACGGAATTTGAGAAATAAATAGTTTAAAGGAAAATCTGATTTTTGTCCTAGGTCCCTTAATTCAAATATTACAGTGTTGAAAAGATTTGTAACAGGGGAGGTGTCTAAAATTCTGGTTGCTCACGACAATAAAAAAAGGTTGGAATAATTTAACAAAATCAGAAATGTACCCCTCAACAGATTCGTAATTGGGATGACGTAACAATAAAAAGTGCAGATAAAGGGGGCAACATTGTAATTATTCCAAATATACAACATGATAAATGGTCAAATATATCGTCGGTGATCAACTATGATACAGAAGACTACCTAGTAACCCATTAAATAAATTTAAGAGAGAAGTATTAGAAATGTTGACAGATGCAAAAATGTCAGGTGACATCTCAGTCAGTGAATTACATTTTTTATGGACATAGAATCCGAGAACCCCAGTCCTGTATGCTCTACCCAAAATCCACAAAAATGATGTTATTCCACCAGGACGCCCAATTGTCTCTGGGGTGGAATCTTTTATAGACAATTTGTCTGTGTTTGTGGACTTCTTCCTCAAAAAGCAGGTGTCCAAACTTAGATCCCACCTCAGGGACACGGGATTTATTAACAAAATTAGGTTTTGTATGGCAAAAGAATTTTCATTGGCTAACAACTAGCGTAGAACTATACTTGTCTATCAGACATTCAGATGGGATTTCAGCCTGTAGATATTTCCTCGAAAGGACCTCATCCCCGAATCCATGAACATTTTTTACTGGAAAGCATTAAAGAGGAACTTCCCCCATCCTTTTGACTTTCATTCATAAATTACCCCTTCCTGCATTGATTCTGGAACTGTATTTCATTACTGTCCACTGCAGTTAGTTTTTGCACTCTGAGCTGCTAAAAACTGCAGGGTGTACCAGAGATTCTATAGCAAGCCTGGTGTTGCTGTGGGCCCAGGGTTATATTGCTGACATCACTATAGGGCAGAGTCAATTTCACACAAAAAAAAACATACTGACAAGGCATGTGGATTTTGGCATAATGCATTGCTAACAGGGTGTCTTGGGGAAGAAGAAACACAGTATGTACACTGAATACTGGTAGGTTTCCCTTACAACATTGTTGCAACTGCATGGTACTGCACAGTGTGAGTCATTCCTCTACCCTACAATGATGTCATCAGGAGCTAGAAGCCCAGCAGCTGAACAGCAATGACAAGTGCAGCAGGGCTCACAAACAAATCCAAATTATGTAATACAGAGTAAACCTTGACCAAAAATAACAAATGCACACACCTTTTCAGGTCTAGTACTGCATATAATGACTATAAGCTGTAACTTTTTGGAAGTGAAACTCATGAAAGTTCCTCTTTAAGTTTATTTTGACACATAATGTTTTTAAGTTTAACGGAGAGTTCTACCTGCAAACACTGGGGACTGCCATGGGAACTGGTATGGCACCGTCTTTTGCAAATCTGACATTAGGTTTGTAGGAAAAAGAAAGTGTTCTCCAAGGCCTTCCCATACGCAGGTGACGTCGTCTTATAGCATCGCTTTATTGATGATGACATCTGCGTGTGGGAAGGCCCAGAGGACCAAATTCCAGAATTTATGGAATGGCTAAATAAAAATTCCCTGGGCTTGCAGTTAGCTTATTCTGTTAACAAAAATTTGACACCGTTTCTGGATCTTGAATTGCAAGCCATAAAAGGGAAGAAAAAATTACTTACAATAGTAATCTTGTTTCTTCCAAGTGATACTCAGGTATTCATAACTTTATGCAATCATCCTTCTAAGTAGAACTGCTCAGCGAGAATCTGGGACATATGCAAAGATGGAATCTTTTGCAGTAGCCACTTTTCAAATGCTGCCTTTTACAAACTGCCTTTGTTCTAAACCCCTCAGATTTCCTGGAAGCCTGTCAAGACAGGACCATGGGGACTAAGTGTAATAATGATAATTACAATGATAGTAATAGTAATAATAATAACACTATTAATCTTAATAATAACAGAGGGACTTCCTTAACACTCAAAAATAGGGGCCTCCCACTGGAGGGCATAACATATGAAAGGATACCCTTGAATGTCCAAATCACCTGGAAAGGGGAAGGGGACAACAATAGTCATCACAATCACAACATGTGTGCCAGAAACAGCATTTATACCCCTGAGAGCACAGTTTTCAGGAGTGCAGAGGCCAAAGGTTCCAGAAGGGGAGGCAGGGTGGGAAAGTTAAGAATACCTGAGTATCACTTGGAAGAAACAAAATTACTATGGTAAATATTTTTTTCTTCTCACCCCAGTAATACTCAGGTATTCATAACTTTATGCAGACTAGTAAGCAGTACCTTTGGAGGTGGGCACAGAACCTTATTTTGGGAACAGACTTTGCTGGACTCTGTGCTGAACCTGGCATCACCCGTGGAGAGAATGTCCAGACTGTAATGCTTTGTAAAGGTGTGTACGGTTTTCGAGGTAGCTGCTTTACAGATGTCCACCAGCGGAACATCCCCAACAGCTGCTATAGTAGCAGCTGTGCCCCTTGTGGAATGGGCCCTCAACCGTGTTGGGGCTCCTTTCCAGCCTTAGAATAACAAAAACTAAAAAAGCTGTACTATCCAGCAAGAAATTGATCTTTTTGATGCTGAGTTACCCTTTCCCACATTCTCATAGGTCATGAACAGCTGTTTTCTGTACTGCCTATGGACTTCAATAGCTGTCAAGTAATTGCTAAAAGCTCCTTTGACATCCAGACCATGAAGACTCTTTTCATCAGAGCTAAAGTGTTCAGTGAAAAAGACAGATAAAATGGGCAGACTGGGTGGACTGTAGGCCCTTATCAGCCAACACTGTCGATGCATCTATGTATTTATGCATAATGGTTTGATTGAAATGGGAATCAGAAGTCATTTAAAAGAGAAACTTCTTACTTGTTCCCAGAATAATTTTGTCTCTGTGGAATGAAATGTGGTCCCGTTCAATACAGACAGACTTGAGGCCACTCATTCTTGTTGCAGAAATCATTACCACAAGGAAAAAAGTATATATTTTTTAGATACTTCAAATAAGCTGAAAACATAGGCTCAAAAAGTGGGACCCATGAGCCTAACTATGCACAAATCTAGGTCCCATGCTGGCACCGGTTCCCTGTGAGGGGATGCAAATGGACCAGGCTTTTGAAGAACCCTCTGAAGATAGGGTCTGAGGCTTGAAAAAAACATTCTGTCCAACTGAGAAGTAAACAGATACTGAGACCACATGGACCTTTAAGGTACTGGTCTGCAAGCCCAGTGAAAGCAAATAGGTAAAATAGTCCAGCACAGCTGTAACACCAGCCTGTGCGGATATGTGCAAAGCCCTAAAAGAACCTCTGAGGCAAGGATCTGGGGCCATTAAAACATTTTGTCCAGCTAATATGCAAGCATATACTGCAGCTAGGTGGACTTTGAGGATGCTGGACTGCAAGTCCAATGAATATAAAAAGGTAAGTTAGTCAAGCACTGCTTGATCCCAGCATGTGCTGGAAACCGTTTTCTGGTTGAACACCAATAGTAAACCTTTTCCCTTCTGAAACGTACAGTTTCCTAATGGAGGGCTTCCTGTGACCACATTAAATGTCTAAGATAGTGAAAAAGATGCAAGACTGCATATTGTACAGTAGGCCCCCAAGAGGCATGACTTGGGCCTGAGTTACCCAAGGTTTGAGTACAGAAGCCTCCCAGTTGGAGGTTAGCAGGCTGTGCCTCCAAGAAAAGGTGTATTGGTTTGGAACCAGACACGGAAAGTAGCAGAGAGAACCATGTCTGCCTGACCCAGTCTGGTGTTATCAAGACCATTGATGTTGGCTGGGACCTGAGCTTGAGAAATGCACTGCATGCCAAAGGGAAGGAAGGAAAACATACAGATACTTCCCTTGCCAACTCAGAACCAGAGAATCCAAGGAGATTGGTCCTGGATCTGACTGACTTGGTACTGTGGCAAGTGGTGGTTGTGGAGGGATGCGGACAAGTCTACCTCTGGTATGCCCCGCCTCCTGAAGATTACTTGCACCACCTGACTATTCAAGGCCCATTCCTGATGAGACTGGTTGATCTGAGTTAAGGTATCTGCCAAAGTAGTGTCCCTACCTGGCAAATGAACACCATGCAGGGACCCGTGGAGCATACCAGACTCCATATTTCCATAAGTCCTGAGCAGGGAGGGCTTAACCTTGTCCCTCCCCATTTATGGATGTAATACATTGTGGTGGTATTGTCTGTTTTGACCTGTACCACGTTTGTAGAAGTTGTGTGAAGACCTTTAGCAAAATAACACTACTCGAACTGCATTGGCTACCGATATGGTGGCGGATCGCCTTTAAAGTCAGTTTACTGACTTTCAAAGCCCTACATGATCAGCCTATGTGAAAGAACTTTTGGTTTCTTACTGCCCCGGCCGATCGCTTCGCTTGGCCGACTAGGGGCTGCTAGACATTCCAAGAGTGAGTCTTAAATCATCAGGTTGTAGAGCTTTTTCTTACGCTGCACCCACTATTTGGAATTCTCTACCACGCCGGTTACAGGAATGCACCTCCGTGGAGGAATTTAAGAGGGGCTTAAAAACCCATTTTTATCAAATAGCCTATTTGGAAAACTGATTTTATTTGAAATTGCTGATTATATTGTGATTTTATTGTGTTTTATATTGAATTTTATTATCTGTGTTGTTCTATTTTGTATAGCGCCTTGATAATCAGAAAGGCGCTTTATAAATAAATTTATTATTATTATTATTAGCCCCTGCAGGTTTATGTGCAGGAGTAACTCTACGCTTGGCCATGTGTCTTGGGTGATGCAACCCCCCAGACTGGCACTCAACTCTAGTAGGGATGCATCTGTTGTCAGACAACTGATAGGGGCTCTTGCTTAAAAAGAGAAAGCCCCTTCCTTAGATTGGTTCCTTCTTTTCCTCCATTGTAGGCCTGTAACAATGTCCTTGTTACTAGAATTAGTTTTAAAAGAGGGTCCTGTCTCTGACACCATTGAGCCATGAGGTGACATTGAATGGCCTTGATCTGTAACCTGGATTCCAAGACTGTGCCAGTGCAGATGCCATGTGGCCAGTAGCTGAAGAAAACTGTCTTGAGGTTTTTGGTTCATTCAGCCTTAATGAGCCAGCTATTAGTGGAATACTTCTTGCCCTGCGTAGCTCTGCTCCTATGAACTGGAGTGTTTGAACAGGCTGAAGGTCAGACTTTCTTTAGATTTATCAAGGACCCTAGAGAGTCCAGGAGACCTTAGGTGAGTTGCAGACTCACTTACTGGAGTGATTCTACTACCACACCAGCCAGTCATCTAGATATGAGAAAACTGTGACACCTTATCTTTGAAGGTGATCCAACCACTGTGTACACTCCTAGAGAGTAACCTGTTGAAAGTCTGAACTTGAAGTACTTTTTGTGCGACTCCTTTATGGGAGTGTGGAAACAATTTAAGTATAGTGATACCAGGAACCCCTTTAGGTTTTTCCTGTAGTTTGACAAGCATTTTCTTTTTGGTTTTCATGGCAGGGACTGGAGAGACAGTCGGACCACTCACCCCCCCCCTTTATTTTAAAGCCTGAATCACCCTTCTTAGGAGTGTATAAGTAAGAGACAGCAGTTTCACACACAGATTTGGAGGGTGTTGGCTGGTCAGAGCCTGAAGTGCCCTCATTTGGTCTCTTTTGCAACCTTTCTAGTCCTTTTTCCACTGTTATTAGTGGAAGGAATTTGAGTTCCGAGACAATCACTGACTCACTACATCCAGGACCACTTGTCTGCGGTGCCAGAAATACCCCTGCTGTGGGTACTGCTGATACTGAGGCCTGCAGCCCCAGCCTGATAGAAAAAAGTGGTCTTTCTGTGGTGTGTGTGTGTATATATACAGTGTATATATATATATATATATATACATACACATACACACACACACATATATATATCTATATATATATCTCTATATATCTCCACCTTTTTCATGTAAGCCTTTATTTTTCTCCAAAGAGGAATTACCCTCGACTGGAAAGTCTATAACCTTGGTTTCGGTATCCTGATTGAGGTCTGTGAGTCGCAGCCAGGCAAACCTCCTCTGAACCACTGTACTTGCCATCCATCTGGCTGTAGCCACTTGAACTGTTATTTGGCTGCTCCCAAACCAAATGTAACTGTTTCAGCTAGATCATCTGACAGGGGAGTCTGGGCCTGGGCTGACATACCAGGGGCTGACTACTATAGTGACTTTGGTATTGACGTAGGCTTGAAAAGTCTGTGCCTACCTGATGGCCAAGGAACCTGATAAATATCCCTTTTTAAAACATGTTGTCAATTTTTTCTGAAATCCTTGTTAAGAGGATAGGATGCCAAGGGTATCTTTGCCTTGTCACAGGCTGTCACTTTAATCACTCCTTGGTGGACCGGTTGGGGGAATAAATTTCAGTTCTCTCCCTGTCCAGCTGATATTTCTTAAACACCCTCTTATCCAGAGGGGGAACACAGCTTGGAGTCTGTAAAATCTTTGAAGTATCTTCCCTAAAGAATTTTATTCACAAGAATGGGAAGGTTTTAGTAGGTGTCAGCCTAACCTTTGTCACCAATGTGAAGAATGAGGAATAATCATCAGATGTTCTGTGGGGAGAGACAAACTCATGTTCAGAGGAAACCTCAGATTCAATGGGTCCTCCTCCTCCATTTCATAATAATTACATATTCTTCCTTTTAAATATTAGGAAGACTGCTTTGCAAAGGTCTGCTGCTGAGAGACAGACAGCCCTTGTAAGCCTGAAAGTGTTTTCTTTAGCCATTCCAGGCACTTCTCCACACTTTCTCTCCAGGAAATTTTACAAATTTCACAATATTAATTTAGGTGATCATAGCCAAGGGAAGCAACACACAACTGTGCTTACCTGTCTTGGAAAATACTTTGAAGGAATTGGCAGGCTTAATAGCAGGCACAGAATCTTCAATTTCGCTAAGGGAACCAGGAGTCTGTTCAATAAGCCTCTTAAAAACTGATTATATGCCCATCGTAGGGTAGCAGTTACAGTATTTGTTGTGGAGTCACCCACAGTAACATAGGGTATCAGCTGGTTAGAGCTCAAGGGACCCTTAGGTGGTGACAGTTTTTTTTTTAACCTTATCCAGGCATTTCAGTAATTTTTTTCAGGACATATAATGCAGATTTCACTCTGCTTTTAAATGTTGATGTCCAGATAGGCAAAACAAGAGAATGTTTGTCTTAACAAAATTTCACCACGCTGAATACAAGGTTTGAAACTGGGATCACCAGTTTCTTCTAGGTTTTTATGACATTTTCAATGTAAAACCAATTAACAGTTGCAACCGCTAAAAAACATTTTAATTTAAAGTTTATTTAGCAGTTGTGGTCAGTTCCGGAACCGATCTGGACCCGGGAACCGAGATAAAATGAACCAAGGCTATCAGTTCAGTAACTGGTATTAGTGGTTCTTAAAAGAAGCTAATTTAATAAAATTAAACACAACTAATAGAGTTTTTTTTTTCCCTCCGGTCGGCTGCTCCATTTTGACTGACCTCCCCAGCTCCATCCCCTGGAATAGCCGGTGCTTACCTTGTACCCGGCCCGCGAGCAGAGCCTGTAGGAAGTCAGTCCTCATCCTCTGCGCCTGCATTTCTAGCTCCCGGTTATCCTTTCGAGGCCCAGAATGGGAAGTGCATCTTGCGTGGAGGTGCACCCTGCGGTTATGAGCTCCTTCCCCCACCCCATGGCTAACAACACCCGTCCCCTCCAGCCCGTAGCACTCACAGCCTCCGCTTAGGGTCACAGTTGGCCGAGGGGTATCGTGATCCCTCCTGTCGGCAGCTCAATCCAGCCCCGCCCCCCCACTGCCGACCTCCAGCGACCAGAGCCTGCCCTGTACCTAGGTTGCCGGCGCGGTGTGAGGTAAGGCATCCAAAGCTCAGCCCTCAGCGCCACCGGGCTGGCTCACTAATGGAGTTTTTTTTAATCAGAAAACTCCAATAAATATAAAATAAACCTTGACCCTGGTTATACTGAACTGGGAGAAACCGAGAAAACTTACAATTTAAACACTAAAACTACGGGTTTACCTAAAATTACAAAAAGTAAAAGGCAGCAAATGAAATGTAAAGAATACTTACAATATTTTATAAGGTTTCTCACGTCAGAACAAAAGATGAGGAGAGGATCTCTGAGCATCTAGTCTTGACAGGCAGAAAGAGAAATCTGAGGGGTTTAGAACAAAGGCAGTTAGTATAAGGCAGCATTTGAAAAGTGTCTCATGCAAAAGATTCCATCATTTGCATATGTTCCAAATTCTCTCTGGGCAGTTCTACTTAGAAGACTGACTGCATAAAGTTATGAATACCTGAGTATTACTGGGGTGAGAAAGAAGTAATAAAAATGTATAAAAAGAAAACCGTTGGCAATTCACTTTTGTATTTTGAAAGCAGTTATCCAGCTAAATTAAAGCGATCAATACCTTATGGGCAATTGTTAAGAACTAAATGAAATTGTGCAGAAGACGAAGATTTTGCTATAGAATCAGAAAAGATGATTCATGCATTTTTAGAGAGAAGTTATAGCAGTAAAGATCTAAGAGAAGCAAAGCAAAAAGTTGAAAATCAAAATAGAAAGGATTTGTTACAGGAAAAAATTAAAACAAAACATATGAAAGAAGATCCAGTGACCTTCAGCATTGAATATAATGCTATTGCAGGGAAAATAGGAAGTGTGATGCACAAGCATTGGCCCATTTTGCTGAATGACAAGGCTCTGGCAAAACAGACTGGAGAGAAACCCAGAGTGACATTTAGAAGGCTAAAAATATCAAAGATCTGGTAGTGCATAGTAGATATGAAAAGAAAGAAACAGACACTCAGTGGTTACCACCTCCTCCATGTGGTTTCAAGAAGTGTAGAAAGTGCAATATTTGCACCTATGCCGTTGAAGCGACGGAGTATTCAGTTCACACACAGAGATACAAAATAAATGAATGCATCACTTGCAGTACTGAAAGTGTAATTTATTGTACCGTATGTCCGTGTGACAAGTTGTACGTAGGAATGACCAAGAGACAGGTCAAAAAGAGGGCCCAAGAGCATATCCGGAATATTGTAAATAAAAATAAAAATAGCCCAGTAGCAATGCATTTTGAATCGGAACATAATAATAGTCCGGATGGTCTGCAGTTTATAGGATTAGAATGTGTGAAAAGAAGAAGAAATAAGGGCAGATCTGGATTACCTTTGAAAACTCATTTACAACAAAGAGAATGTTTTTGGATTTGGAAACTTAAAAGTATGAAGCCAGTGGGGCTAAACAATGTTCTTGACTTGAAGCCAATTCTTAAATGATCCTTGTTAGGTCAATTAAATTGTAACAGTAATTATGGTGTGTTTTCCTGGGTGACAGAGTGTACAGACCATTTTTATGTGTAATTGTGACTTGAATTCTGGCTTTAGATGCTAGATGAGTTCAGGGTAAAAGTCAAATTTGGATTTAAAAGAAAAATAAGGTCTTCCCCTTGACTCTAAAAATCCAGAAATTTTGTAAAAACCAGAAAAGGTAAACGAAGAGTTTCTCCTTTTCTTGATTTAGTTACATATAATAATGATTTGATTTGACGGTGTCTTGTGTAATGAGTCTGTATATTTATTCATCAAAATTATTCATGATGCAGAGCTTAATAAAATGACAGTTGTGTAATTCATGCGTGATTTAAAATTATAATTACAGGAGATTTTCTCACATTTATGGCATTATGTATAATCTTGCTATCTATTTTGACCCGACCGTACTTTGTGTGACCATTGTTTACATTTACTGATTGAAACTGTGTATTATGCAGAGTCGAATAAGATGATATTTTTGTAATTTAGGAGGTTTGTTTAAAACCATAGTTATAGGGGACTTTTCTGCATCTATATACTATGCATGATTTTGTCCCTTTTTGTAATTGTCCCCTTTTTTTTAAAAAAAAGTGCAGCATAATCATTTTACATATAAGGTATATGTAGACTGCACATTCAACAGTGTTGAGAAAAAGAAATGTTAAAAGGTGACTAATTGTAATAGAAATCCTAACATCAGTTGGTAATTATTGTCCCTTTATTTCCCTCAGTTAAATTTATTTTTGCACAAAGAAGAAACGAGAGTGTTGCCGAATGTTTTAATTACTCCTTCCTATGTCTGAATGGATCAAGAATGCAAGAATAATAAAGAAAATTACCCCAACTGAAGATCCAAGAGATTCAGAAATTGAATTTAGTACATCTGCAAAGTCTAATGGACATTTGCTCCTTTTTATATATCTATTTGGGGAATTGTCTCCTCAAGTTAATAACAAAAAAGGTGTGCTTTTGCAAAGTCAAGGTTATAGATTATAAAAATGAAACAAATAGTATGGGTATATATATCGGGTTTCATATAAGATTTATTGTAATTAGGGAGTATGAGAATGAGAGTTAAAACTATGTAGTCTCTTAGAAAGATGGAGAGTTTTGTCTCTCTTTAAAATTTGAAACAACTGTTTTCTGTTGTAATTAATTGTTTAAGTTAATTATTCACTGCACTTGCACTTTGGGTATTTAAAGACCGATGGGATCTTGATTCTACATCCCCTCAGGAAGCCAGTGAGGCGAAGCGCAAAAAGGGGTTAGTGGTGGCTGGCGCAGTAGACCGGGTAGGTTGTTCAGTGATTTTAAAAGGTTTTGGTAAAAGCAAACGTATGGTAGGGCACTTTGAGCACTTTATTTGTAATTTTTTCAACAAAGCAATGCACTAAATTGTAACCTATGTAATTTATTTATAGGAGTTACAGTACATGAAATAAATGTTGTTATGGTGCATCATTTTTGCTTGTGTGGATGTCTTTAGCTACCTACTAACCTACCTATACATATTTGCTCACCTTAAATATTGTGCAGTTTGGGCGTCAAAGAGGTGCAACCAGAGGGTAACCTCAGAAGCAACAGCTGACTGCGCCACAGGCCCAACAACAACCTCCAGAGCACGCAGGATCAAGCAGGGGAGTAGTAACAAAAATTTCCTGGTTTTCGCATATCACGACAGTGAAGAGGCCAGGGGTCCAGGGGCTGCCCAGGCCCCCAGAAGCCATAGGGTATAAAATGTGTTCTGGTGTATTCTATGTGTAATTTTACACCTCACGAGTATTACATATAAGGCTAGGTACAGTGGTATTGATAAAGGTTAATGAAGCTGGCAGCGAGTTGTAAAATAAAGGCAATTTGCAGGAAAATGAAAATTACGTACCTACCGTAATTCTGATCTCTCTGTGTATCCTCACCATTCATCACCTTTGGGTTCCGCCGGAGGTCATGAACTCTGCGGAGCTCTTTTTTTTTTTTGATGGGGATCAGAGACCACCGGCACCGCCTTGAGGCTTCATGCACTGTGTGGCGCCGCTACAGGGCCGTTAGGGTGTTGATGACCCGCCTCCCACCAGTTCTGAGTCGCCACAGAGTAAGAAAGGGTTGGGAGGAGGGACAAGGAAGTCCAAGGGACAGACAAAGGAAAATATATATAAACTAAAAGGAGAAATAAACAACAGAGGACAGAATAAGTTTGAAAACTAAGGGGATTGGGAAGGGGCCCCAATCTCTGGAAGTAGAAAAGGAGGAGGGAGGGAGGGTTAAGAAATTTAGAAATAATGATGTGGGGGGAGAAAATACAGGTTACTCACCTGTAACAGGAGTTCTAGGAGTGGTATATGTTGTTCATCCACACTTACTGGCAGGTTCCTTGCCGCTTTAAATCTTGCCGGAAGGTCTTCAAGCTGGCTCCTCCCACCCACCTGGGTGGCAAAACCCTTGGCTCCGCCCAATGACACCAGATCTAGCCCACTGGAAGCCATGTTGCATGTCGAAGCCGGGGAGGTCGGGTGGGCTGTGTGGATGAACAACATACACCACTCCGAGAACTCCTGTTACAGGTGAGTAACCTGTATTTCTAGGGACGTGGATATGTTGTTCAATCCACACTTCTTGGTAGACTCCTAGCAGTTCTCTGGGAGAAGGGAGGGAGGCAAGGCGCGCACCCCCTTATACTTACTTGGGGAATAAGGACTGGAGAACCAAGGTCCCAAAACCAGCATCCCGGTGTGACTCTAGGTCAGTGTGGTAATGGGAAATAAAGGTGTGTGCTGACTTCCAGGTAGCAGCCCTGCAGATTTCCTTGACAGGGATGTCCCTAGAAGCAGCGGTATGGCGAGTTGAATGAGCTCTTATCCCTATGGGTGAAATCCATGCCCGCCAACCTATAGCAGAGATCTATGCAGGAGGTGACCCACCTGCTTATCGTCTGCTTGGCTGCAGGTCTGCCAGATGCGGCTTCAGCATAGGTGACAAACAGCTGGCAACCTCTTCCCAACTTCAGCCACCCGCCTCCTTATAATAAGCTGGCCTTCTAGGGTCCAGAGTTTGAGCCTATATTTGGCCTCCGAGGTGACTGGGGTAGAACACGCAGAGTCAACACCTGATTCAGGTGAAACTCCGACACCACCTTCGAAGGAATTTCGGTGGGGGCGAAGAAAACCTTGTCCCTGTGGAAGACCAGATACGGAGACTCTAGAGAAAGTGCCTGGAGCTCTCCCATCCTTCTGGCTGATGTGATAGCCATCAAGAAGGCGGTCTTCCACGACAGGTGGGAGATATCGCATCTGTGCATCAATTCAAATGGCTTGCCCATAAGCTTGGCCAATACCAGCAGTAGATCCCACAGAGGTGGAGGTTCTCACACTGGAGGGGATATGTGATCTATGCCTTTAAAAAAATGCCAGACCACCTACTCCTGCGCCACTGACTGCTTGCCGGCCTGCGCCCGGTAAGCAGAGATGGCTGCCAGATGCACCTTAAAGAGCCCCTGACACCACTGTGACAACTTTGAGAAAATGTAATGTTTAGCACAAGTGAGCTTATATTTTAATATTATTTCTGTATTTCTCATTCTTCTTTATTACTAAGGACATTTGCATGTAAACAGGATCACTGCCCCATCTGTTCTGGCTGCTTGCCTACATATGACATCACGGTTATGTTTATGACATCACACTCCGTTGCTGTGGGGATAATTACAATGCCATAAATGGGGGATTATTTATTTTATTTATTTAAAAGTTGGTAACTGGGAAAAGCACCATGACCAGAAGCTCATTTCCAGGTGCAGCTCGGATTATGATGTCATATGTAGGATAGCAGAAAGAGCAGATGAAGTCTAGGGCACAGTAAGCCTCTTTCATACAGCTGTCCTCGGTAATTAAGAAAAAAGGTAAATAATTATAGAAAATACATGAAATATAAACTGAACTGTTTAAATTTCACATTTTTTCCATGTTTTTCTAACAGTGTCAGGGGCTCTTTAAGGGTCGTCGACTGAAGCCCTAGCTGAGAAAGGGACTACAGGTAGTCCAAAATGCTAGCCAAAGGGCAGGACAAAGGGTCCAACCCCTTGCCCTGACACCAAATGGAGAATCTCTTCCACTTAAAGGCATAACATTTTCTGGTCGACTCCTTACGGGACGCCTCAACGACGTTGAGGACCTCGTCGGAAAGACCCAAGGCCTGGAACTCTAGCCGCTCAGGAACCAGGCTGTCAGGTGCAGGGACTGAAGGTCCGGATGGAACACTTTCCCCTCACTGACTGAGATCAGGTCCAGGCGGGCTGGAAGCCGCCTCGGGAGCCTGGAGCTGAGGCTAAGGAGATCTGGATACCAGAACTGGCGAGGCCAGTCTCGGGCTACCAGAATCACCTGTGCCTTGTCCCTCTTCACCTTGAGAAGCACCTTGTGGATCAAGAGAAATGAAGGGAAGGTGCAGAAGAGGCCCGGGGGTCCATAGCCTGAAGAAGGCATCCTCCTGCAGTGAACCCTGCTGAGGGGACGGGCATGAAACAGCCTCAACTTCGCGTTCTCCCTGGAGACGAATAGGTCCACCTGAGGGGTGCCCCAACTGGAGAACAGGTCTTGAACTACCTCTGGCAGGAGTGACCACTCGTGAGATGCAATGCCTATCCGGCAGAGGGCATCGGCCAGACTGTTCAAGGCCCCTGCCACATGGATGGCTAGGAGATTCGCCTCCAGGCTGATCACGAGAGACCAAATGCAGAAAGCTTCCTTGAACAGGGGCAAGGAGTTCGTCCCACCCTGATGGTTGAGATAGTACATGGTTGTGGTGTTGTCCATCTGGACATGAACCACTTGACCCCACACAAACGGAGCGAAGGTGGTGAGGGCTAACCGTACCGCTCGAAGCTCCAGCAGGTTGATGTGGCATAGGGACTCCTGAGGGGACCAGAAACCGTGGGCCCTGAGTTCCCCTAGATGGGCACCCCAACCCATCAAGGAGGTGTAGGTCGTAGGGATGACCGTCGGCTCGGGGCAGACAAACGGGATACCCTCCAGCAGATGAGCTGGGACAAGCCACCACTGTAGGCCGTCCCACATCTTCTGGGTCATGGTTACTGGCTGGTCCAGAGGACTGGAGCACTGAGACCACTGACGGGCTAGTCCCCATTGCAAGGGGCGCATATGCCAGCAGGCCCAATGGACCACACTGGTGCAGGCCGCCATAAGACCCAGAAGGCGCAGAAAGTCCTGGGCAGGGCGCAACTGCCCAACCTGAAATGACTGGGCAAAGGAGTAAAGGACCTCGGCCCTGTCCGACGGGAGCCAAGCTCTGGTTTGAAGGGAGTCGAGCTCTGCCCCGATGAACTGAATCACCTGCGATGGCACGAGTTCCAAATTGGCCTCACTGACCAGGAGGCCAAGTTGGGAGCAGATCTGGAGGGCCAGATCTCTGGACCACTCCACCTCCAACCTGGAAGGGGCTGGTATCAGACAGTTGTCCAGGTAAGGGTACACCTGGGCCCGTCGGTGCCGCAGGAATGTTGTCACCACTGCCATGCATTTGGTAAAGACCCTGGGAGCTGGAGAGAGGTCGAAGAGTATGGCCTGGAACTCATAAAGGGATCCCTCTGCTCTGAAACAGAGGAATCGCCAATGAGATGGACAGACTGGGACATGAAAGAATGCGCCCTGGAGATCCAGAGAACAAAACCACATGCCTAGTTCCAGGGATAGTATGATCTGGGCCAGAGTGACCATCCTGAAGGTGCGCGGCCTTAGGAACTTGTTCAGGTCGTGCAGGACGAGAAGAAAAAATTACTCACCTTAGTAATGTTGTTTCTTCTAATGGAGTCTTGCTGTATTCTGACTATGTGCAGTGATCTCCAACCTTTGAACTGCCCCGGAGAGGAAAGAGTTAACTTTCCATGCAAGGCATGGAACGCTGAGCTCGAGCTCAGTTGAGCCTCTGTCTGTTGTTGTTTGAACCCAAACCGCCAGATCTTTATGAGCTATACTCACTGGGCGTCCTGTGTGGAAACTGTAAACTCACACTAGCCAACTGGTAACTAAATTTAATAAAAAGGTTTTTTGGTTCCAAGCAAAGACTCAAGTCAGGAAACCCAAAAAACAAAACACAACATACACCTAAAAATTAAAGAAGGTGAGAAAAGGAGGCACCTCTAGGGTGCCAACACTGCGCCTGCCCACCCACACCCCAAAACCCAGGTTCTGAGAGGGGAGGTGGGGGGAGGTCAGAATACAGCAAGACTCCATTAGAAGAAACATTACTAAGGTGAGTAATTTTTTCTTCAAACATCATGAAGTCTTGCTGTATTCTGACTATGTGCAGACTACCAGGCAGTACTTCCATGGAGGAGGGACAGAACCTACTTTGGGAACAGATTCTGAAGCACTGCTGTTCCAAACTGAGCATCACTCCTAGCCTGGATATCCAGAGAGTAATGCTTGGTAAAAGTATGGACTGTTTTCCAGGTGGCTGCTTGACAAATCTCTAAGACAGGAATATCCCTGGCAGCAGCCAGGGAAGCAGCTGTACCTCTAGTAGAGTGAGCCCTCAGACCTGAGGGTGGAATTCTACCCAATTTTTCATAGCAGAATTGTATACAAGAGACAATCCACTTGGCAACAGATCTTTTAGTGGCAGGTTTTCTCTTACCAACCTCACCATAAGTGAGGAACAACTAGAGGGAGTCAAACCTGTGACCCTTGGTGCAGTCTATGTAGTAGCTAAGGGCCCTTTTCACATGCAGGCTGTGCAGCCTCCTCTCCCCAGAGGAGGAATGGTCAGTGAAGAAAACAGGAAGAGACACAGACTGATTAAGGTGGAAATCTGAAACCACCTTAGGCAAAAACTTCCTATTAGTCCTGAGGACCACCTTATCTCTATGGAAAGAGATAAAATCAGGCTCCACTGACAGGGCCTGTAACTCACTGATGCGTCTGGCAGAAGTAATGACTACCAAGAATACAGTTTTCCAAGTCAAGTACTTAAGCTCTGCTGAGGACAAAGGCTCAAAAGGGGGTTGCATAAGCTGAGCAATGCAAACATTAAGGTCCAAAGCAGGAGCAGGGTCCCTGAAGGGGAGATTGGTGTGCAGCAATCCCTTGAAGAATTTACAGAATACAGGATGAGCTGAAAGGGAAGAGGGCTTGCCTACTGACAAGAAGGCAGAAACAGTTGGCAGATGCACTTTAAGAGTAGTTGGTCTGAGTCCCAAGCCATTGAGATGAACCATATAGTCCAGGACTGTATGCAATGCCGGCAGACTCTGGAGAAATACGCTTACCAGAGCACCAAATAGTGAACCGTTTCCATTTGGAATTGTAAGTCTTTCTGGTGGAAGGCTCTCGAGAAGCCTTTAAAATATCCAGAACACCTTGAGAGAGATGCAAATAAGCAAATTCTAACTCTTCAAGAGCCAGGCCTTGAAATAGAGAGATTTGAGATTCAGATACCAAACTCTCCCCAGAGAGCATGTTAACAGGTTGTAATTCCTGGGAAGAGACAGGGGAAGGTGGACTGCTAAGGACAGTAAGAGAGGGTGCCAGGGCTGTCTGGCCCAGTCTGGAGCAATCAGAATCACTTTTGTAAAGTTAAGACCTGATTTCGACTAGTACCTTGAACAGGAGAGGGAAGGGGGGGAAGCTTACAGGAACTTCCCTTCCCAATTCAGAACCAGAGCATCCAGGGGGACTGAGACCAAGACTGGGGGTCTGCAACGAAAAAGAGGAAGTTGGTGATTGTCTGGGGCTGCAAAAAGATCTATCTGTGGAGTGCCCCATCTGGAGAAGATCACCTTCAAAATTAGGGGATCTAGGGACCATTCGTGATGGCCCTGAGATATCCTGCTGAGAGCATCTGCCAGGACATTGTCCTTCCCTGGGAGGTGCACTGCTATCAGAGAGGTGTTCAGAGAATAGGCCAGAGACCACAACTTCATCGCTTCTGTGCACAAGGCCGTAGACTGAGCGCCCCCTTGCTTGTTGATGTACCACATTGTGGTGGTATTGTCTGTTCTGATCTGAACCACTTTGTTCTGAACAGACTTGGAAAAAACTTGCAGTGCCAGAAACACTGCCCCGAGTTCCAAGAGACTGATGTGAAGAAGAGATTCTTGAGGTGACCACAACCCTTGGGTGGTCAGATCCCCCAAGTGGGCTCCCCAGCCCAAGAGGGAGGCATCTGTGGTAAGGATTAGAGAATGAACTTGAGTGACAAAGGGAACTCCTTGCCTTAGATTGCCCTGATCCTGCCACCACTGCAAAGCCTGGATCAGGGTTCGAGTCACTGGGATTAGTTTGGTCAGAGAATCCTTTCTCTGGGACCAGAAGGCTCTTAAGTGGAACTGAATGTCCCTCATCTGAAATCTTGCTCCCTGGACCACTGCCGTAGAGGCAGCCATGTGGCCCAGGAGCTTATGAAAGTGCCTTGCTGGTCGAGACACCGGGCATTTTGTGAACACCCTTGGGGCTAATGTTGGGCCAAAGGGCATTGCTCTGAATTGATAGTGGCCTGAGGGCAACTCGAACCTGAGGTACTTTCTGTGGGAGCACCTGATGGGAATGTGGAAATAGGCATCCTTGAGATCCAGGGAGACTAGCCAGTCCCCTGGCCTTAGAGAGGGTAGAATTTTTCCCAGAGTCACCACTTTGAATTTTGGATTTAAAAGGTGCTTATTTAAATATCTTAGATCCAGGATGGGCCGCCATTCTCCTGTCTTTTTGGGGGTTAGGAAGTACCTGGAGTACAATCCTTTTCCCCTGTGTAGGGATGGAACCCTTTCTATGTCTCAGAGAGCCAAGAGGGAAGAGATATCTGCCTCTAGGGCAAGGGCCTCTAAAGGATTTGCAGGTGGAAATGATCTGGTTCTCATCTTGGGAAATTTTTTGAAGCTGAGAACCAGTCCCTGGCTTACTACTTCCAAGACCCATTTGTCTGATGTTAAAGACTTCCAGTCCTGGACAAAGTAAGCCAGCCTGCCCCCTACAGGTAGTGAAGAATCGGACTGGGCAAACCCATCAGGGTGCCTGCTTGGCAGGGGCTTTAGGCTGAGGGGTGGTAGCAGGCTTGCTTATACTCCGTCTGCCTCTCCCTCTGAAGAACCCCCTCTGAGCAAAGACAGAAGAGGAGGCCCGGGCTTGGTAAAAAGGCCTATGAAAAGGCCTGCCCCTGCCCCTGGAATGCTGCCTCTGGGCAGTGGCTTGCCTTTCTTTGACCTGAGCACTCCTATAGGTGGTCCTGTACTCATCCATTTTCTTCATGTAGTTCTCTGTCTGCTCCCCAAACAGAGAATTACCTATAACAGGAAAATCCATGGCCTTAGTCTGGGTATCCTGTGACAGGCTAGTACATCTGAGCCAAGCCATCCTACGAAGGGCCACAGATGTAGCCATGACTCTAGATGAAACTTCATTGGAGTCCACTGCAGCATGAAATTGCACCTTGGATGCCTCAATACGATCTGCAGTCACCCGCTCCAGCTCCTTGGCAAGCTGGTCAGGGACCTGTTTAGCTAGAGCCATCACAGTGCCCCATCCAGACTTCTGGTATCTAGCTGTGTAGGCCATGTAATTGGCCTGCCCGAGTCCCAAGGATGCTGCCATGTATTGTTTCTTTGCCATGGCATCAACCCTTCTGGAGTCCTTGTCAGGGGTGTGTGAAGCCAAGGGAATATTTGCCTTATCACAGGCTGCAGCCTGCACTACCCCAACATGGCTGCATTGTTGTGAAAGGAACTCCGTATCAGAGCCTGACAATGTGTACCTCCTGTCCATCTTTTTATCCACAGGAGGTAAAGAATTAGGAGCTTTAAAATCTTTATTGTCTGTTTCCTAAAAGATTTATGTAAAGGAATAGACAATCTCCTAGACTCTGGGATATCCATCATTTCCACATAGTCAGGCTCCTCCTGTTCATCCACAGCTTCTTCCAAAGGGAGCTGGGGTTTCAACAACTTTTATATAAACAGAAAATGAGAAGGGACTCAGAAAGCCTAGGGGGACACTCTGAAGGTCTGTCTGGGGAGATGTCCGTTCAATGGGCACATCCAGACTTTCAAAATCACATTCACTCTCTTCATAATCCTCCTCCCCCTCCTCCGGTTCATAAAATTCTTCTATATCATATTCTTGAACCGGTGGAACCGCCCGAAGCGACCGTTTACCTGATGGTGCCGTCGGACGGAACCGGGGAAAGCAACTGGACAATTTGGATTGCTTTGGCTATCTTTGCAGCGGTTGGAGAAGGAAATGTTGGCTCCACACCTGCTGATTTTCTAGTCCTCTTTGCTGGAACTGGCTCCTCCGAGTCAGCTCTTCGTTTGCCCGAGGAAGTATCGCCCTGGTCAGAGGGCACTCCCTCCGGTTCGGTTGGCATCGAACCGGGCTGGCCATCCGGGTCAGCGGACTTTTTGGCCTCTCGTTCCCTGAGCCTACCAACTCTCTTATCCAGGGTAGCTGCAGGGAAATTCTTGCAAATCTAGCAGTCTGCATTGAGGTGGTCAAACCCCAGACAATAAACACATGTGGTGTGTGGGTCAGCCTTGGCAAAGGCTTCCCCACAGACACTACAGTGCTGAAACCCAGTGGGCCCGGTTTTTCCTTTGGGTTTCTCAGACATAATGCCAGCCTAACCAAAAACTTGCCCTTTCCCGGCAAATCGCCAAGCAAGACACCCTTATCGGTTCCCAACCGTGTCACGGGTCGTGGAAAAACGTAATGAAATCCATTTTTTAGAACCGATAAGAACCGGGAACCGCACTCTAAATGTAATTTAATAAGTTTTAACAACAACCTGATCGGTTCAAACCGAACCGATAACAACGTTTGCAAGTTCCACACAGAGAAATGTAAAACCTATCTATTACTTACGATACCACAGACAGAGCTTGAACCGACTGGATGCAGTTAAAATATATAATTGTGGTTTAGAAAACCGAGAAATAACACTTTTTTAACCAACAAATGAACCGAGCAGTAGGAGGAATCTCCGGAGCTACTGTTCAGTGAGGCGGAGTAAAGAATCTGACAGTTTCAGTTTGAAGATCAACAGACAGAGTTTTTTCAACCGAGCTCGGGCTCAAGATTCCATGCCTGGCATGGAAGTTAACTCTTTCACCTCCGGAGCAGTTCTAAGGCTGGGACAAACTGCATATGTCAGAATATAGCAAGACTTCATGTTGTTTGAAGGGTATTTTTCACTCGAGAGGTTTCAATGGTAACTGTGGACCTCGCGAGCAAAGCTCGAGAGGTCTCATTACCATGGAAACCTCGAGAGTTGAAAAATACCCTTGTTGTGTATAAGCGATCATACACAGTCTTTTACAGTGTATGGTCGCTCATACAAAGACTGCCCTTACTTTCTTTCAGATTTGTGTGTAGTTTTTGCTTCCTCTGGCCTGTTTCACCGCTGCGGCAGTTCTTAGCACATTGCCAGTCGCCCGATCGCACATGCACACCCGAATTCTAGGTGTTATGCTGCACTAGCTACATAGCTAGTGCAGCACAACGGCTACAATGACATAGCTAGTGCAGCATAACAACACTGCTGAAGGGATGGATTTCCATCCACAACAACGTTCCACCATACACTATAAAAGCACTTTTTAGGTGAAGTCTATCACCCCCACATCAAACAACCATTTGTCAATGCCGAATGTCTGTTTGCTGGTATTGGCATTGGTACTGCATGAGTTAGAGAGATGTATAATAGGAATAGCAGTGAAATATTGAACTAATGCCAACCCCCACCCCCACCCTGCAGAGACTGACAGGCGTTGGGGTGTGCCTTTGGATCGTCAGCCATAACGCTCACGACATGCCACCTCACCCCACCCTGCAGACGCTGACAGGTGTCACGTATGCCTTGGGGTCTTTGGCCCTTACGCTCACCCCATTCCATAAGGAAATAAGCTGAGATGTGTGCAGTATAGGAGAATGAGGTGAACGTTAGGGCCGAAGACCCCAAGACACACCTCAATGCCTGTCAGTGGCTACAGGGTCGGGGTGGAATGGCATGAGCATTAAGGCCAACGACCTCAAGCCACACCCCCGACGCCTGTCAGTCTGTACAGGGTGGGGTGGCATTTGTTGGTATTTTCACTCCAAATTTTCAACATGGGCTTTTTTTGACCCCACCTCATGAACAGTTGTACTATCATTTCATTACTCAATCCCGAAAGGTGATTTCACACAGCGAATGTGCCATTCAGTGCAACTGGTGTGAAGAGACATTTTGGGCAGGATGTGAAAAATAACATCTTTACTGTTCATGAGGAGGTGTGAAAAAATGGCAATGTTGATAATCTGGAGTGAAAATATGAAAAAGTGGCAAAGTTACGAACATGCATAGAAACTGCGTAACGCACGCTTGTAACAAAGTCATTTTTGGGAATTTTGTTAGAAACCCTAACACCCCAGGCGTTTGTTGGTATTTTCACTCCAGATTTTCAAAATGGTCTTTTTGGGACCTCCCCTCATGAACAGTGGCTAAATGACTGATAGCACCAATGAAATTTTTTTTAGTTCCTGTTGCTTAAAAAAAAAAAAAAAAAACGCCAAAAATGCTATCTGTTTAAAACAAAAAAAAAGTGAAATTGGTTTACATTTTTTTTGTATTATTTATGCTCTGGCCCCCGCACCCTTCAGGTCCCTCCTTCCCAAGGACTGATTCCAGGCTACCCCCATCCACCCACCACCCCACATCATAGCCCTCCAAGGGTGCCCTGATGTATCCCTTGCATTGGGCAGGTTCTCTACTTATGGAGAGAATGAACCTTACCGGTCTGCTGAATTTGGCCCTGGGTGCTGCTGAGGTCGGTCTTGGCAGTCCGAGGACTTCATGATGGCACTGGTCCAGGCGGCTGTCATCCAACCAGCCAATGCGCCATTTTCACATTTTCTCAGCCCTGCCAAACCATGTTCTAGGACTATGGTGGCTGTGTCCTTGGGAGGGGGCGTGTCAAGGCCACACTTTCCCACAAGTACGCACCCAATCCGCCTGATAGCCGAGGCAGAACCCCCCCGGGAGGGAAGCGCCCCACGGACGCCATACAATCCCTCCCTGCAGGCTTCCGCTCCTGGCACCCATGCTCGGGGCACGAACCCGGGTCGCCAGCGTGTCACTTCGCGCCACGGAGCCAGCAAAAGTAATTTAAATTTAACAACAGTGGTCGGTTCATTCAGGCTGGAAACCCACTTCAGTGCTACCTTCTCTAGTTCCTGGGAACTGATCCAGAACTGCAGAAACAACCACTTTTCTTAAAATAATTAAACACCCTAACTAATGCAGCATTATCGAAAATCTGGCCAAACAATTTTAAATTAAAAATGCTGTACTAAATAAACAGGTAGGCCAGAAGGCTGGAGGTGTCGGGGGGACTGCTCTCTTCAAGTGGAGAAACAAATCTGGCGTTAAGACAGTAGGGGGAGCACAACCACATTGGAGAGTCAGAACTTAGTTTCATATTCCATAATTTGGATAAGTTCTATACCCAGGACACCACTCACAGGCGAGCCTATGCCATTTGTATTAGGCATTATTGGTGGATTCTAGTTATTAGAACGCTCTTTGTATGCAAACTGATGGTTTGTCCCAGATGAGGAAGACACTGTGCTTCGACTGTAAGAAGAAAAGGAATTGAGGCAGCTGTGGCTGGTGCTGCTGTATACCCTACAGGGCCACAGATGACGCTGTGCATCAGTGCTAGGTACTGGTGCCACTGGCCCCAAACGTTCTGATTCCCACCGGGTCCTGCTGCCTCCAGCTCTAAGACCAAACAGTGGCACTCTGCGGAGATGATGGATTCTTGGAAAATCTGCACTGATGCTCCTCATCCTCCCTGACCTGCTCCACTCCCATTGTTTCAGGTGAGAGGTCCAAATCTGGGTCACCAGCGAACTGAGCGTGCACTTCACCGCTCGGTGTAATGGAGCATGCATCAATACATTTAATGACAAATAATCGTTGGACTGACAATATCGGCTTTAATGACAAACAGTTCCTGAACTGACAAAAAGACCTTGGATTGACAATAACAGCTATTGGCCGGCATAGTCAATACTTTTATTGTCAAACAATCCTTGGACTGACCATGCCAGCCAAACTATTTAATGATAAACAGTTCCTGAACTGACAATGCTGGCTGAAAGATTGTCAGTACCTTTAATGACAAATTGTCAAAATGCCACCCAGTGGCTGTGCTGCCCCTGTGCCAACCAGTTGCAAATGTCTACTGGCAGCCCCCACCCTCCGTCAGCCCAGTACAATCAAGAACACAACAAACAGAAGGCACACAGCCAACAAATCTGTGTTTCTCAAGGTACTGTATATGGTGTCCCTGCAGGCTGTAGTCACAGTGTGTTTTATTTCAGCAGAACTTACATCAAATTCAGCCAAATGTGCAGCGCGGTTGCTCAGTGGTAACCTACCCCATCCGATTATAATGCCCTGTTGACAAGTGACTTGTATTCCCCCAACACCACCACATCATTGCAAAGGTACTGCACCATCATTTTTTTGCTGTTGCTTATCTTTATCTAAAAATCAAATTGTGCATTTTAATTTATGATAATAAAGCATAGAACAGTCCCATATTTCACTTAATATGATATAAACCACAGCAGTAGTGACTATATTGGGTTGGTAAATAAAGCATCTTATTTGGGGATAAATGTTTATTTTCACTTAAAAAACACAATAATAACTGGTGACCCCCGATATCAACCCATTTTTGAGACCTGTAAAAAGTTGTATCAACCGGCAAGTTGATAACGGCAAAGTCATATCAACCCGCGAGTTGATACGGCTTTTACTGTCTCACACCAGGTTATGTGTACCACACTTGCCCATGAAAGACTCTGAGCTTTGTTCACTTGGTACCAGCTATTATAAAAAATAATACATATGAAGGTGTGTGATCTGCAATTTTTCTACGCACCCTTGGTGTGTGAAAATATATTAACCTCTCAAGCTTCGCTCTCGAGGTTTATATATTATCGCACACCTTGGGTGTATAAAAAAACTGCACATCACACACCTACATATGCATTATTCTCTATTTATTACACTTAGAACATTTTAGTTTTCCTTAGAATCTGGAAATGGAACACAGAGAACAATGGATCATATGGAGAGTTCACAGTGGAAAAAGAGGCAGATTTATGCAAAAACCAGGTAAAATAGTAATAAAAACATTAACAATAGTATGGTATGTATCAAATATGAAATGGGTTGTGATGGAATACCATATATTTCTTCACACATGAGTGGTAAGACCTTCATAACTAACCTGTAGCTTATCCACTCGTGAGTTATGACCTGGGTCTTACCATTCACCAATGGAGATAAAAGTGTTTTTCCACTGCACTTATTACGTATTCTATATACATATGTGCGTTGCTGCTGTTGTTTTATTTTTAATTGGGATATGACTTTTTAAGTGATCTGTAAAATCTTAACCACATTTTGGATATGGTGTTGCAAGTCATGACTCAATTTTATCAACATAAAGATATGCAACACCACCTTTTCATGCTGTTGTGAATCTTTAAAAAACATGTACAAGGTTCACTCTTAATGCTTTTTTACTAGCACAGAACACAGTGCAAACTGTCTTAACCCAGTGCGATTCACCTCTGACTTTCCTGCTAAACTGCTATAACTCGTGCAAGGTTCCCCCTTCCTAGTCCCAATTAAACTATTCCCTGGTGTCCAGTGGGTCCCCCACCACTCCGAGAACACCCTACCTCCGCCACCCTGGTCACTGATTGCAGCTGGCACAAACTCTCCACTCACGTCCTCAACTAGCCTCAATCTGACTCATGCAACTGCAATATTGGTAAACTAGCAGGTATATCAATACAGAAGTTACGAGACATCTCAATTAAATCACAGAAGTATTCTACCGATAAAGCACTGCCATGATTTAGGAAGGGATCCTGCAACTCCCACGTTATGTTACTATACCCCCTACTCTATCAATATTGCAGCTGCAGGACTCGGACAGAGGTCACGGAGTAGGGGAGTGGAGGGGTTATGCTGGTCGCTATCCGGGACCAGGGTGGTGGAGGGGTTGGGGAGCTCTGGAGGTAAGAGGGCACTGAATATCACGGAACACGTTTACTGGGGTGGAGAGAGGTAGGAGGTGCCACTGAACAACAGGAGGTAATTATGGGGAGGAGGATAGGCAGGGGTGCAACTGGACACCAGGAAGAACGTATGGGGATGGGGAGAGGGAAGGGGTACCACTGGAAACTAGGGAGAACTTATGGGGAGGGTGGCAGTTCCACTGTGCACCAGAGAGAACTTATGAGGATGTGAAGAGGGAGGAGGTGCCATTGGATACCAGGGGGAACTTACGGGTATGTTGTGAGGTACAGGGAAGGGGTGCCACTTTATTTGGGAGAGAATTATGGGGATGGGCAGAAGGAAGGAGGGAGGTACAACTGGATCCCAGGGAATAAGTGGAAAGAGACAGGGAGAGGGAGTCCCCCCCCACCCCACACACACACATCCCCATTAAAGCTGGAGGCCAGTGTAAATATGCAGAGTCACAGAAATCCACAGGATATAGGTGGGTCACTGCTGGTTTTTTTTTTAAACTCTTACTATATTATCAACCACATTTGTAATCATTTTCAACTAATGATCACAATCTTGTCTCTCGACCACACTTTCGTGACCATATTTTCTACTCACTGCAATGTTTTAGTGTGGTGCATGAAAATTCCTTCTGTAAGTCCTATCAGATGGTACGAGCATGGTCATTCAATAAACTGTATTTTGTAACTTTTTTTTTTTTCATTCTAAAAATACTGAAATGGAGACCCGGGGTCATACTCTAATTAACTTTAAAGTTTTGGGTTCCAAATCTCAGCCATTTTTAGTTATAGGTGAGCACAACATTGTTTTAACAGCATATTTTTTGTGTGTTTTAGTACTAGAACTATGAAAATGACTGAACAGATTACATTATGTTCAAGACTAGATCCTGGCACAAATACGGTGCATGCCTATTTTCAGGCCTTGGGTAAAAAAATGGCCAGGGTTATAGTACCAAAAATTGGGATTTTACATAGAAATGCCTACTTAACGCTAACTAAGGTGACACTAGCATGCCATGCACCACTATAACAAGACTGTTTAGGGACTAACCAGTGCTACAGTCGGGTGTTATTATAACTGGGAAGGGGGAGGATAATAAATGGAACAAAGGGTTTTTTTTAACAGAAAATCCCATATACCGCATGGATATGCGGGTACTAATAACAGATAAACATATAAAATCATCACACCCATACTCACACCTTTGAACACACAGTTATGTACCTGGAAATTGCCAAGTAGTGTCATTCCAAACGATGACAAGCATAGTGCCACCAATCCACAAATATTCATGCAAGGGTTTAGGACTTTTGGCTTCAGCTGTATGAATCGGAGAACTGCAACCACTAGCACTACAAAAACATACAATTGAAGAAATACAATAACATTAAATATGCGTTTTGAGCAATAGAAAACAGAATGCAACTGACCTACTCAAGGTGGCACTGTGTGGTTTGCACTCTGAAAAAAACAGTAACATTTTAACAGTCTTTATGGTTCATATGCTTTTTCCAGCCCTCAAAGTCCCTGAGACAAGGCTTCATTAGGGCACAGTATTTCAATCCTGTCTCCTAAAATTTAAAAAGCTCTAAAAACTACTTTTGACTTTCTCCAAAGTTATTTTTTCTATAGTGCTTTTTCTCTCTGGCCGTGCTTATTGCAGGGGTATACCCTGATTGGCCCCACAGTCCCTGTTCTATCCTTATCTCCCACCTAATGACGACTTCCCCCATGGCCTTTCCCCTTCTGGCAGGGGCTCTAGGGAATGGCCACCCTCCTCCTTCAGGCAGTCCATCTCTGGACTAGGATCTAGTGGTGGCCCTGCAGTTGGGATCCTGAAGGCTTTGGGACGCAGGCCATCATGTACACAGTGCATAAGTTTTGTTCTCCTGTTTTCTCCCCTGATCCCTCCCTGCTCCCCTGGCATGGGGAGAGCAGTCTAGTGGCCTCGGCTGCACACATCAATGTCCTGCAGAGAATTCTTAGGAGACACCACTGCCCCAACTCCCTCAGTCCACCCTTCTGTCTAAGTCTACAGTCCAACATTCTGTGCAACTCTACAAGAATAACACTGCAGTGAAACAGAAGCAACAACCCAAACTGCAACTGGGTAACCAGCAATGGAAAGTACAGTATATACAATATAGGACTGAAGATGCACTGAATATACAGCACTGAAAACTGGGAAGGCCCACGGATGGAGCCTACACACAGCAGGAATTACAGGTAAGGAATTATAATTCCACTTTGCACGTTGGTTCCTATGGACAGTCAGATGGTATGTGCTCTAATAAGAAGTACCTCACACAGGGTGGGACAAATCAGTTTGGAACTTGAGGTCAGTTTGGCCACTAGCTTTCAAAATCTGATAGCCAAATCAATATTTTTTTTATAGGCTATCTTTTTAAGAGCTCAGAAATTACTCTATAGGCAGGTAGCCAGCTGGCCTTTAACTTTCAAAATCTAGTAGCCACACCAATTATTTTAGTGGCCACTGGCCACCTGGCCACCCAATTTGTTCCACCCTGACCTCACAGGCATGGATCAGTGCTGTAATACCAAACAAAGCATCTGCCTGCTGAACACAGCATCCACAGCGCTGAAGAAAAAATGACTCACCTTGGTAATGTTTCTTCTATTGGAGTCTTGCTATATTATGACATATGAAGTGAGTCCCAACCTTCTAACTGCTCCGGAGGTGAAAGAGTTAACTTTCCATGCCAGGCATGGAACGCTGAGCTCGAGCTCGGTTGAAACTCTGTCTGTTGTTCTTCAAACTCAAACCGTCAGATCTTTACGAGCTAAACTCACTGAGGTCCTGTGTAGAAGCTGTAAACCTACACTAGCCATCTGGCTACTAAACATAAGAACACATTTTTTGGTCCCAAAACAAAGACTCAAGTCAGGAGACCCAAAAAATGAAAAACACAACACCAAGTCACCCCAAAAAAGGAGGGGTGAAAAACAACAAGGTGGGCACCTACTGATAGCCACACTGCACTGCCCACCCACATCCCAAAAACAGAGGTTCTGAAAGGGGCAGGCGGGAGGTCATATAAAGAAGACTCAATAGAAGAAACAACATTACTAAGGTGAAATTTTTCTTCAAACAACATCAAGTCTTGCTATATTATGACATATGCAGACTACAAAGTAGTACCTCCATGGAGGAGGGACAGAACCTACTTAGGAAATAGGCTCTGAAGCACAGCTGTGCCAAACCGAGCATCACTCCAAGCCTGGATATCCAGGGAGTAATGCTTGGTAAAAGTATGAACTGTTTTCCAGGTAGCTGCTTGACATATCTCTAGAATAGGGATGTCCCTGGCAGCAGCCAGGGAAGCAGCTGTACCTCTGGTAGAGTGAGCCCTCAGGCCTGAGGGAGGAACCTCACCCAGTTTTCATAGCAAAGTTGGATACAAGAGACAATCCACCTGGCAATGGATCTTTTAGTGGCAGGTTTCCTTTACCAACCTCACCATAAGTGAGGAACAGTTGGAGGGAGTCAAACCTGTGACCATTGGTACGCTCTATGTAGTAACTAAGGGCTCTCTTACATAGATACATAGACAGTGTCGGCAGATAAGGGCCTATGGCCCACCCAGTCTGCCCATTTCAGCTTGTAAGTTCAGTTTGTTTTCCTAGAAGTCTGTTGCCCCTTACCCCTGACCTCCAGAATTCCTTTATGTCTATCCCATGCATTCTTAAATCCCGTGATTGTTTCAGCCCCCACCACTTCCTCTGGCAGGGTGTTCCACTTGTCCAGCACCCGTTCTGTGAAGAAATTCTTTCTCATGTTTCCTCTGAATCATCCTCCCTTCAACTTCATCCCATGCCCTCTAGTCCTGGAACATCTTTTTGCTTAAAAATAGTGTTTTCCTGCACCCTGTTCCTCCCTGTAAGATACTTGTATGTCTCTATCATATCGCCTCTCTCCCTCCTCTCCTCCAGGGAGTACATGTTCAGTTCCTTCAACCTGTCTTCATAGGACTTGTGATGCAATCCATGCACCATCTTTGTTGCCCTCCTCTGAACCTTCTCTACCCTGTCTATGTCCTTACATAGGTATGGTCTCCAGAACTGTACACTGTACTCCAGGTGGGGCCTCACTAGTGTCTTGTATAGCGGAATTATAACCTCCCTTTTCCTGCTGGTGATGCCCCTGCCTATACATCCCAGCATCCTATTTGCTTTACCTGCTGCCTTGTCACACTGTTTCCCTACCTTGAGGTCATCAGAGATGATAACCCCAAGATCCCTTTCCTGCTTGGTGCATGCTATATCCTCACCCCCCAACTGATATATTGTGCCAGGGTTTTTGTGCCCCATATGCATTATCTTGCACTTCTTTGCATTGAATTTCAACTGCCAAACCCTGACCATTCTTCAAGTTTCTGCAGGTGCCTTCTCATTCTGTCTACACCCTCTGGTGTGTCTACTCTGTTACAGAGCTTTGTGTCATCAGCGAACAGTGAAATTCTGCCTTCTAGGTCCTGCGCAATGTCACTGATGAAGATGTTGAATAGGACCGGTCCCAGCACTGATCCCTGTGGTACCCCACGGGTCACTCTTCCCTCTGTAGAGTGACAGCCATTTACCACCACCCTCTGTGTCCTGCCACCCAGCCAGCTACCTACCCACCACACTACTGTCCTGCCCACACCCATATTCCCCAGTTTGTGTAATATTCCCCAGTTTATGTAATATCTCTTCACATCTAAGCTGTGCAGCCTCCTCTCGCCAGAGGAGGAATGGTCAGTGAAGTACACTGGAAGAGATATAGATTGATTAAGGTGGAAATCTGAAACCACCTTAGGCAAGAACTTCCTGTTAGTCCTGAGGACCACCTTATCTCTATGAAAGGAGATAAAATCAGGCTCCACTGACAAAGCTTGTAATTCACTTATGCGTCTGGCAGAAGTGATTGCTACCAGGAACACAGTCTTCCAAGTCAAGTACTTAAGCTCTGCTGAAGACAAAGGCTCAAAGGGAGGTTGCATAAGCTGAGCAATGCAAACATTAAGGTCCCATGCAGGGGCAGGGTCCCTGAATGGAGGGTTGGTGTGAAGCAATCCTTGAAAAACTTGGAGAATACAGGGTGAGCTGAAAGAGAAGAGGGTTTACCTGCTGAAATAAAAGCAGACACAGCTGCCAGATGCACCTTTAGGTAGCTGGTCTCAGCCCCAAGGTATTTAAGTGGACCATATAATCCAGGACTGTGGGTAAATCAGCAGATTCTGGGAAATATGCTTTCGAGCACCACATGGAAAATCTCTTCCATTTGGAATTATAAGTAGCCCCGTGAAAGGTTTTCAGAAGCCTTCAGGATATCCATTACACCTTGGGAGGTGTAAACCAGCAAATTCTAACTCTTCAAGAGCCAGGCCTTGAGATTGAGAGATTTGAGGTTCGGGTACCAAACCCTCCACTGAGCACAGGTTAACAGGTTGTGATTCCTGGGAACACACAGGGGAAGATGGACTACTAAGGACAGAAGAAGTGGATACCAGGGTTGTCTGGGCCAATCTGGAGCAATCAGGATCATCTTGCAGGGTTGAGATCTGATTTTGACTAGCACTTTGAAAAGAAGAGGGAAGGGGGGAAAGCATAGAGAAACTTCCCTTCCCAATTGAGAACTAAGGCATCCAGAGGGACTCAGCCCAACACTGGGGGCCTGCAGCAAAAAAGGGGAAGTTGGTGATTGTCTGGGGCTGCAAAAAGATCTATCTGCGGGGTGCCCCATCTGGCAAATACCACCTCCAAGACCAGGGGATCCAGTGACCATTCGTGATGGCCCTGGGAAATCCTGCTGAAAGCATCTGCCAGGACATTGTCCTTGCCTGGGAGGTGAACTGCCGTAAGGGAGGTGTTCAGGGAATAAGTCAGAGACCACAACTTCATTGCTTCAGTGCACAAGGCCGTAGACCGAATGCCCCCTTGTTTGCTGATGTACCACATTGTGGTGGTGGTGTCTGTTCTGATCTGCACAACTTTGTTCTGAACAGATTTGGAAAAAACTTGAAGTGCTAGAAAAACTGCACTGAGTTCCAATAGATTGATGTGGAGCAGAGATTCCTGAGGGGACCACAACCCCTGGGTAGTGAGGTCGCCCATGTGGGCTCCCCACCCCAAGAGGGATGCATCTGTAGTAAGGATTAAGGAGTGAGACTGAGTGACAAAAGGAACCCCTTGTCTGAGATTGCTCTGATCCTGCCACCACTGTAGGGCCAGGATCAGGGTTCGAGTCACTGGGATCAATTTGGTTAGAGGGTCTTTCCTTTGAGACCAAAAGGTCCTCAAATGGAACTGAATGCCCCTCATCTGAAATCTGGCTCCCTGCACTACTGCTGTAGAAGCAGCCATGTGCCCCAGGACTGTAGAAAATGCCTTTGCTGGTCGAGACACCTGCAGGGTGAATGAGGAAGCCAGAGATACCAGGGTCCTTGCCCTGTCCAAAGGAAGGAAGGCTCTGGCTTTCTCTGTGTTCAGTTCTGCGCCTATGAAGGTGAGGAGATGGACAGGCTCTAGAACTGACTTTGAAAGATTCAGAAGGAAACCTAGAGAGATGAGCAGTTGCTGAGTTATCTGTAGGTGTAACTTGACTTGGTCTGGGGACTGGCCCACTATGATCCAGTCGTCCAGGTAAGGGAAGATGGCAATTCTTTGCCTTCTTAGAGAAGCAACTGCTATTGCCAGGCATTTTGTGAATATCCTTGGAGCAGAGGTGAGGCCAAAGGGCACTGCTCTGAACTGGTAATGGCCTGAGGGCTGCTCGAACCTGAGGTACTTTCGATGGGAGCTTCTGATGAGAATATGGAAGTAGGCATCCTTGAGGTCCAGGGACGCTAGCCAGTCCCTGGCCTTAGAGAGGGTAGAATAATTCCAGAGTCACCATTTTGAATTTTGGTTTTAAAAGGTGCTTGTTTAAGTATCTGAGATCCAGGACGGGTCGCCATTCTCCTGTCTTTTTTGGGGTAAGGAAGTACCTGGAGTACAACCCTTTGCCCTGGTGTAGGGGTGGAACCCTTTCCACAGCTCTGAGAGCCAGGAGGAAAGAGACCTCTGCCTCTAGGGCAAATGCCTCTGGAGGATTTGCAAGTGGAAAAGATCTGGTTCTCATCTTTGGAAACTTTTTGAAGCTGAGAACCAGTCCCTGGCTTACTACTTCCAGGACCCACCTGTCTGATGTCAGAGACTCCCAGTCCTGGACAAAGTAAGCCAGCCTGCCCCCTACAGGCAGTTAAGAATCGGCCCTGGCAACCCCATCAGGGTGCCTGCTTGGCAGGGGCTTTGGGCTGAGGGGTGGAAACAGGCTTGCTGGCACCCCTTCTGCTTCTCCCTCTAAAGAACCCCCTCTGGGCATAAGCAGAAGAGGAGGCCTGGGCTTGGTAAAAAGGCCTATGAAAAGACCTGCCCCTGCCCCTGGGAAGCTGCCTTTGAGGAGTGGCCTGCCTTTCCTTGGCCTGTGCACTTCTATAGGTGGTCCTATACTCATCCATTTTCTTCATGTAACTCTCTGTCTGCTCCCCAAACAGGAATTACCCACAACAGGAAAATCCATGGCCTTAGTCTGGGTATCCTGTGACAGGCTAGTACATCTGAGCCAAGCCATTCTGCAAGTGCCACAGATGTAGCCATGACTCTTGACACATCATTTGAGTCCACTGCAGCATGGAATTGCACCTGGATGCCTCAATACCATCAGCAGCCACCTGCTCCAGCTCCTTGGCAAGCTGGCCAGGGACCTGTTTTGCTAGAGCCATAACAGTATCCCATCTGGATTTCTGATATCTAGCAACATAAGCCATATAATTTGCCTGTCTGAGTCCTAAGGATGCTGCCATGTACTGTTTCCTTGCCATGGCATCAATCCTCCTGGAGTCCTTGTCCGGGGGGGGGATGTGAAGCCAAGGGGATATTTGCCTTGTCACAGACTGCAGCCTGCACTACCCCAACATGGCTGCATTGTTGTGAAAGGAACTCCGTATCAGAGCCTGACAATGTGTACCTCTTGTCCATTCTCTTATCCACAGGAGGTATAGTGTGAGGAATTTTTAGAATTTTAACTGTCTGTTTCCCAAAAGATTTATGCAAGGGAATAGACAGTGTCCTAGACTCTGGGATGTCCATCATTTCCACATAGTCAGGCTCCTCTTGATCATCCACAGCTTCCTCCATAGGGAGCTGGAGGGTTTCAGCCACTTTTATAAAACATAAAATGAGAAGGGGACTCAGAAAGCCTAGGAGGAGACACTCCTGAAGGTCTGTCTGGGGAGATGTCCGGGTCAATAGGCACATCCAGACTTTCAAATCCATATTCACTCTCCTCATACTCCTCTTCCCCCTCCTCCGGTTCATAATATTCCTCTAAATCATACTCTTGAACCGGTGGAACCGGCCGAACCGGGCCCTTACCTGATGGTGCCGGTCGGTCGGAACCGGGGAAAGCGACTGGACAATTTAAATCGCTTTGGCTATATCTTCAGCGGTTGGAGAGGAAAGTTTAGGCTCACCACCAGCTGATTTCCTAGTCCTTTTGCTGGAACCGACCTCAGAGTCGGCTCTTCCTTTGCCCGAGAAGTATCGCCCTGGTCAGAGGGCACTCCCTCTGGTTCGCTGGAACTGAACCGGCTGGCCATCCGTTCAGCTGACTTTTGGCCTCCCTTTCCTGAGCCTACCAACTCTCTTTTCCAGGGCAGCTGCAGGAAAATTTTTACAAATCTGGCAGTCTGCATTGAGGTGGTCAAACCCAGACACAACACAGGCGGTGTGTGGGGTCAGCCTTGGCAAAGACTTCCCCACACACTGCAGTGTTGAAACCCAGTGGGCCCGGTTTTCTTTTGGGTTTCTCAGACATAGTGCCAGTCCCTAACCAAACATACCCGTTATGGCTATCCGCCAGGCAAGACCCTCTTATCGGTTCCCAACCGTGTCACGGGTCGTGGAAAACCGTAATAAAACCGCTTTTAGAACCGATAAGAACCGGTAACCACACTCTAAATCACAGATTAAGATATTTTAAACAACCTGATCGGTTCAAACCGAACCGATAAACAGTTTACAAGTTCCACACAGAAGAGAATTAATGTAAACCTATCTAATACTCACAAATACCACAGACAGAGCTTGAACAGACCGGTTGCGGTTTAAATTCAGTCGAAAACCGAGAAAAACAATACTTTAACCGACAAAATGAACCGAGCAGAAGGAGAAATCTCTGGAGCAATTGTTCAGTGAGGCGGAGTAAAGAATCTGACGGTTTGAGTTTGAAGAACAACAGACAGAGTTTCAACCGAGCTCGAGCTCAGCGTTCCATGCCTGGCATGGAAAGTTAACTCTTTCATCTCTGGAGCAGTTCGAAGGTTGGGACTCACTGCATATATCATAACATAGCAAGACTTCATGTTGTTTGAATACAGTATATATATTAACGTATAAGCCTGGTTCTTGATGCTAAAAATAAGCCCTCAAGAAGGGGGGCTCAACTTACCTGCAAGGTCAACCTATCTGCCGGGTTTACAATAAACAATTTTTGCAATTTGTGTAACCTGATAATGTGTCCGGTTTTGGCCACAGACATATTTTGTGCCTGCTGTTGATCACAAAATAGAATTTTCTATCCAATTTTGGCAGCAAAATAATATCTGTAATTTTGCTAAAATTGACAAGGAAAAGGGGGTTTCACTTATGTGAGGTCGACTTATAGGCAAGGATATATGGTACATCAAGGAGGTAATGCCCAGTGAATGTATAAACAGAAGCCCAAGTTGCCACTGAACAGATGTCCTCAGGGGAAGCTGAGGTACCTCAGCATAAGAGGCTGCCACGGCTCTGGTGGAGTGTGCCATGAAAACTGGAGGGAGACATAACCCATAGGAAATGCTAGCCTGATCAAGTGACAGCCAACTAGCTATGGTTCAGTTCATGGAAGCAGGGTCCTTCTTTCCTGGGCCAAGGAGGACAACAAACCTGTTATTCTTCCAGATGCTTGGTATGCCTAAGGTATTGTATCTTAAGGGCCTGACTGATATCCAAGGCGTGCACCCACTTCTCCTTGACTAGGGCAGAAGGAGTGCAGGACGATCTCTTGGTTACAGTGAAAATCTAAGACAACCTTCGGAAGGAAGGAGGGCACTGTTTGAAGAACCACCTTGTCTCTGTGGAAAATGTGGTATGGATCCTGATGGGAATAGGCTTGCAGCTCCTCATTGTATTGAGCAGATAAGGCTACTAAGAACAAGACCTTGAAGGATAAATGCCACAGCAACAACTCCTGGAGAGACTCGAATGGGTAGACCTCGAATGGGTTCACCTACAAGAACCCCTCTCTGCCACTATCACCCTCTGCTCCGATCCATCTTCCCCCAGTGAGTGGCTCATCTCGGAGGTGACCCTGGGTTCCTCTAAGATACATTTCCTGGGCTGCTGTTACAATCCTCCTACGGGGGCACTGACAGACTACATAACCTCCTGGCTGGATTTGATTCTCTCCCCACTCCTAGGGATACCATTCTCCTACATGATTATATTCTTAACTGGCTAAGCGTCCATGAACCAGACTATGCCAACCAACTGAAACTGCATAATCTCGTGCAGATCATCACCTTACTCACCAGACATAACCCATGCACCTCTATTCATTCTCTGTTGGATTGGGTGGTCACTAACAGGGAGGACAGAGTAATCCAGGCCGGAATTATGGTGGACTCTATAAGTGATCACTCTCCCACTGTACATCTATCTTCCCCAAATTCCAGCCTTCCCACCCAAGTTCCTCTCTTTCCAGTAGTTTTAACTGTCCTGACACCTCCTTCATCCTGGACCACGGGTCCCTGAACTTGTTGGGCCTCTACACCCTAACTGATGTGGAATCAGCCGTGACCTTTTTCATGGATGTCCTCCTGGTACTCCAAGACCATCATTTCCCCTCTCACAACTAGGAGCATGAGAAGGGGGAGTACCCGCTGGATTACTAAAGAACTCCTGACACTTATGAAAGCTAGGGTCCGATATTGGGCAGCCCACAAATTGTCCCCTTCCCCTGCCCTGTCGAATGAGCACATGCACTTGTGAAATCAGTGCAAGCACATGGTTAAATCTCTGAAATGGAACTATTATCTAAACCTCCAGAGGGAAAGCCTTGGTAATCCCAGGAAATTCTGCAGTTCTATTAGTTCCCTTCTCAATCCTCGCACTAACAGTCCTATTATGAAACGTAACTCACCTTCTGGCCCACTGCCTTAGCCATCTGAAGTAGCCCCAGTTTTCAATATGAAATTCACCAATCTCTCACCTCATCTCAGCAAGCTTCCTAGTAGCCTACTTCCTAACCTGGGAACCTGCACTGACTCTCAGCCTTCCTCCTCCACTTACCCAGCCCCCCCAACTTCAGGGCCATCTCCATCAAGGACACCTCCAAACTCCTAAAGAGTCTCTCCAATTGTGGTAGCTCTGGTTCAGACGGCCTCTCCCTAGCTCTGCTCAAGCTCACGTCCCCTGCTACCGCAAAACCCCTCACTTTTATCTTTAACCTGGCCCTGTCCACCTCCTATATGCCTGACCTCTGGAAATCTGCAAAGGTGGTACCTATTTTTAAAGATGGTAACCCCCACTCCTCCGACAACTGTAGACCAATTTCTATCCTCCCCCTCCTAAGCAGGCTCCTTGAGAAAATTGTACATCGACAACTATTTGAACACATACAGAAGCACAACCTTATGTGCAGCCAGCAGCATGGTTTTCATAATAATCACAGCACCAACTCCACCCTGGCACTCTTCACTGACCACGTCATTACTCACATGGACCGGGGATGCGCTACAGGTGCTGTCTTTGTGGACCTGACCAAGGCTTTTGACATGGTCAACCACGCCCTCCTCCACTCCAAACTGCATCAGCTTGCTTGCTCTCCAGAGACCTCTAACTGGTTTAAAAGCTACCTCTCGGGCCACTCTCAATTCATATGTATCAGCTCGGCCATCTCCCTAGCCCTGCCGTCTCCACACGAGTCCCCTAGGGCTCCATTTCTGTGCCCCCGTTTTTTTTTCTATTTTTTTCAATTCTCCTTCTGCCAGCCTTAACTGTAATTCTCTCTTGTATGTGGATGATCTTGTCATCTTCCATAGCGGTAAGTCTCTCTCACACATATCCTCTGTCTTCACCCGGAACTACAGCTGTGCCCACAGTTGGTTACATCTAACCTGCTTCTGGTTTGAGAAACAAAGACCAAGACCATGCTATTTGGGTCTAAATCCTACCTTGCCAAAACTCATAAATCTTGCTCTTCCCTCCAAATATTCTCTCCAGATGATTCAGCCCTTGAGAACGTCCCCCCACCTTTAAATATCTGGGGGTAACACTCAACCCCATCCTCTCCTTCTCTGACCACATCAACTTTGTAGTTCACAGTGTTAATCAAAAGTTAGGGGCTGCTTATCATTTACATTACTCCCCTACCCCGGAGGCTCGCCTAGCAATTGTCCAAGGCAATCTGCTCCCCATCTTGGACTACTGGTCCCCCATCTATTCCCTGTGTGTCCTGTGCCCTCCGAGCCAGGCTCATATCCGTCTGCAATAGTGCTTGCCATTTTGCTCTACTGGCTCCGTTCTCTACCTATCACTGTGACCTCTACTGGTCGCTCGGCTGGCTTCCTATCCAAGGACACTTCGATTTTGCTCTCAGCTGCACTGTGGATAACACCATTAGATGCAGGGATAAGACTCCTTTCTCATCCCTCCTCATGATCAGAACTCTATCCAGGAACCTCCGCTCATCCGCTGTACCTCCTCTTGAGGTCCCGAGAGTCGCCTCCAACATGGATGGAAAGCTCTATCCGTCGCAGCACCCTCTCTGTGGAATGGCATTCCTGTCCCCCCGTCAAACTCTTATCTCCTCTCAAATCCTCTACAAAGCCTGGCTCCTGAAGGAGACTAGTTGCCACAGCTCATCAGGGTAGCCCCCTCCCGTGACTTTCCCACCCCAACTACTAGCCATTTTTTGGGGAGTAACTCCTGTTCCCCCTATGCTTCTTGCTCTTAATTCTTTTTGTTTCCTTGTTGCACCTGTCCTGGTGGGAACCACGCCTAAAAGACGGGAGGCGGGGGGAAGGACATGTTGAGTCATTATTGTCTATTTGAACTGTATCTGTACCAATGTATGCCTGCAATTATCAGTTGTATCTGTACCAATGCTTGCCTGCAATTCTCAGTTGTAACCTGATCATTTTCGTGGGATTGTTTTACTGTTATTATCCCTGTATTTTAAGTTATCAGTGCCACCTATATGGCCCCGGTCGTGCCTGAAAACGGTCCTTTCAGATCAGTGCACTTACCCGGTTAACAAAGAAATAAATAAAATATTAAATAAATAACAGCCTCCAGAAGCACACTGAGCCTCCGTGGTGGGAGAATCTGCCTAGGCTGAGGGCAAATCCTGTGGCATGCCTTTAGGACACGGATGGGTTTCGGATGGCCTCCAAGGAATGAGACCCTACTTGACACCTTCTGACTGAAAGGGCCAACACCTGGACCCAGCGTGAGCTAGCTGAAGCAAGCAACCTTGTCAAAGCTCTGTTGCAGAAACTCCAGGACAAACTCCACAACACTGAACAGAGAGGTGGTTGAGGGCTCGAGCCGAGGACATGAACACCAGCATTTGAAGGTGTCCCAGACCTGTCTGGTGGCCTTATTAATTGAAAGCTTCCTGAAGTGCAGTAACTTCTGAATGACCCTTACTGAATATACTGCCTTCATAACTCCCTTGTGCTCAGCAGCCAGGCTCCCAGTAGGAACTTGTCTGGATCTGGATGAACTACTGACCCACATCCAGTAGGTCCAGCCTGCTTGGAAGTCTTGTTAATCTAGGTAAAACCACTGGAATACAGAGATCCCATAAGCACTGAAAATCCATACGTTAGTGCAACTAAGAACTAGGTGCAGATATTCTCAAAATAAATGCATTAGTTTGTCAAATATCTGGGATATAAAAGCTGTGCTGGGGTCTGCTGCAATATCCCCGCCAATTGTTTAACCAGGAGTGGCACACTAAGCTGAAAGCTTGTTTACAAGTGCAACCTGGGAGCACAGGGAAGTTAAGTGACTTGCTCAGGGTCACAAAGTATGTAAGTGGGGGCTGCGGGATTCAAACCCAGGTCTCCAGATTTGTAGCTCAAAGCCTTAAACCACATATCTAAACCGGGTTAGAATATCAAGGGCTGCTGGCTCACTGAGGGGCAACAACAATCAGCGTGGATGACTCCTTGTAAGACTTTTGTAGTACCTTTGGGATCACTAGCTATGAAGGAAAGCATAAAGCAGAGCAACCAGCCATGAAAGGCAGAGGCAGACTATTCCTATCAATTGTGGCTCCCAGTACCTGCTGAAGTACCTCGCAGTCTGGGCACTGGATTCAGTTGCCAGGAGGTCCAGGAGTGGCATTCCCTACTTTTCGCAGAGCAACCAGAACACTTCTTGGCTGAGTTCCCATTCACCTGGACAAAGCTTCCACTGGCTAAGTCAGTCAGCCTAACATTTTAGACTGTCCACCAGGTGTACTGTCGTTAAGGATTGGAGAGTCTGCTCTGCCCACTTCAGGATCTTGTAAGCATCACGGTTGTGCATCTGAGAAACAGTAAAGTGCTTCTGGGAGTTACTAGCTTTCCTGTTGCCTTCATGGCATAGTAGGTAGCACAACAGAATGCCATTTTGAATAGCTTGGGTTCAAATCCCAGCCAGGGCACTCATTTATTTTTATCTTCTGTGTTCCACATACATGCACATCGCACCCTTGTGAATAAAAATGTAATTTCTTCAGCACCAGATTGTGCATTTGGGAAATAGTAGGGGCACAGCTGGTCATGCAGCAGAGCAGTATTCTGAGTGACCTGGGTTCAAATACCAGCTAAGGCACTTATTTCCTTCTCTCTTTTGTCTTTTATTTATTAACTTAAGCACCACACACTGGATTGATATATATATATATATATATATATGCATCCAGTAGTGACTTTCTCCCATGTATAGCAAAACGGAGAACCCCTAGATACACAGATATATAGGCATTAATCAAAGTCCCTTCCATTGGGTTATCCAGAGCAACTTCTGGATTAACTATACTCTCCTGGACTGCACCATCAGTTAAGCAGAAGTGTTGCTACTTGTGATGCCAGAGACCAAGGTTCAGGGCCTGGGCCAAGAGCATTGAGGGGCTGTCAAAGGAAGGATGACTGGCATCCTAGGGGGTGCTCTCCTTCTCTGGGGAGGAGGATTGCCTGCACTGCTGCACTGCAACGAACTGCGTGACCACACATGGTGACACAGCTAGAAAGATCAGACAGAAGGGGGATGCGGAAGGGATCTGCAGTGGGACATTTTACATGCATGCAGTTGATACCCTGACATCGTCCTCCCAGGGGAAAGTAAAACAGAAAGGAAAAACAAAGCACAAAACCAGCGTGATGCCAGAGTAATGTCCAGGACCCGTCCCACCGTTTTCCGACCAACTGGTCTCCCAAAAGGAACGTGTACCTGACGGCACTGCCAAAGGGGGAAAAATCATGTGGTTCAAGGGGACGCGGCAGGTAAGGTGATTTTGGGTCAGGGCATTTGCTTTGCTGAGTGACAAGAACAGGGTTGGTGTAAGGAGGGTAAACAGAGAATTAAAAATGCAGTCTCCTGGCTGCGTGCACACATTTATTTATTGAGTCTGCTTGCAAATATGACAGCCACATGAGATGCAATCTATCATTTTCATGGTGGTCCATGGGTACAGAAAGTTGAGGAACAAGCAATTACATAACTTGCCCAAAATAGACTGGGACACTCCCACCACGTCCTGTGCCAGAAGTCAAGTGATCCTTAACGCAATACAGGATAGCTTCATGACACAATAGATGATGGGTACAACCAGGGAGGAAGCAATCCTGGACCTAGTGCTTAACTAATGGGGAGCACATTCAGGAAATTGACATCAGAGAACCTCTAGGTGGAAGTGACCACAGCTCAGTGTGGTTCAAGATAGACATGGGCAAGGAAGAAATCCCAACACGGACTAGGGCGCTGGACTTCAGGACAGCAAACTTTAACAAAATGAGGGAAATGATTAGGGAGTATAGATGAGGGAATGGAGGTGGACACACTATGGAAAACCATCAAGGCAGTCATTCAAAACATTACATGCAGTTGTATAAAATCGATGGGGAAGAAAAAGAGAGCAAGATGGTCTAACTGGTTCAGTGGGGAGGTCGCTAAAACAATAAAGGAAAAGAGGGTAGCCTACAGGAAAAGCAGAAGAACTGCTAAGGTAGAGGATAAAGAGGAATTCCAAAGGCTGGCCAAACTAGCAAAAAAGGAGGTACAGAAAGCCAAGGCACAGAAAGAGCTCCAAATAGCGGAAGGGATAAAGAGGAGAGAAAAGACCTTCTTTAGCTACATAAAAGAGAAGAGGGACAAGAAGGATTGCATTGTCAGACTTAAGAAAAGGGATGAATGGGGTCAGCCCGGTAGCGCAGAGGGCTGAGCCACTGATGCCTTACCGCACCACGCCACCTCGTGACAGGGTACAAGCACAGGCCGCCACATGCTGGCATGGGGAGGTGCGGTTGCAGGAGCGCCAAAAGGCAGCTCTCCTCCGTGGTGGGTTGCATCCCTCGGCCATGGTCTATCTCCTGGTGGAGGCCAGCTGTAGCTCAAGCAGAGAGGTGCAATGGCGTAGGCCAATATGGCTGGGTAGAGGGGCTGTTCGGGGCTGTAGGCACATCTTGTGGCTCACGTGCATGCGTCTCTCCTCTGGGCCCGGTAATGGGGAGAAAAAAACGGAGGAGAAAACCACCTGGCAGGCAGGATGATGCCTGACTCATGATAAGGTAAGCCCCTGCAATTCCGGTATTGGAGCTGGGGGTGGGGAAGTGTCATTGAATGGGCTTGCAAGCGGAGTAAAACAGTGATATGATAAAAAAAAAAAAAAGAAAGGGGATGAATGGGCAGAAGGCAGGCCAAAAACAGAAGTATTAAACAAATACTTCTGCTCTGTCTTTATGACAGAAAAGGATAAACCAATACCACAGGCAGGGATAAGAAAGGAGGGAACCGGGGCAGATCAAGTAGGGGTCAATGTGATCGAAAGGGTGAGGCAGGGACTGAGAGCGCTGAAAGTGGATAACTCTCCAAGGCTGGATGAGGTACACCCCAGGGTACACGGGGAATTGGCAGGTCCAATGACAATTCTGTTTAACCCTTGCTGTGCTGCGGACTGATATAACAGTCCAGAATTACTATGCGTTCTAATTCTGTCAGCAGCCTAAGGGTTAATAGTTCCCTGAATTCAGGAGTAGTGCCGGAGGAATGGAGAACAGCAAATGTAGTGTCCCTCCACAAAAGTGGTCCCAAGGAGGACCCGGGCAAATAAAGGCCAGTCAGCCTGACCTCGATAGTATGCAAACTTATGGAGTCCATACTAAAGGAGGGACTGGTGAGGTATATGGAGGAGAATGGGCTACAAAATAGTAAGTAAGACAGGTTTGTGGCTGGCAGGTCATGTCAAACGAATGTAGTTGTTTTTGTTTGACTGTGTCACGAAGGCAGTGGACAAGGGTTAGGCAATAGACATCATTTATCTGGACTTCAGTAAAGCCTTTGATTTGGCACCACACAGAAGGCTGATAGTAAAACTGAGGGAGCTAGGCATGGGGAAGAAATTAGTAAAGTGGGTTGGGAACTGGTTGGGGGGCAGGACATGGAGGGTGGTAGTGGGGTAGCCTCCAGGACAAAAGGGGTCACAAGCTGAGCTCCACAGGGGTCGGTTTTGGGCCCTGTACTGTTTATTGTGTATATATAAGTGACATTGGGGAGGGTATTCAGGGCAAAATGTGCCTATGCGCTGATGACACCATGCTCTGTGTGAGGGTGGACACCCAGGAGGGGATACAAGAATTAAGGGAGGACCTAGCCAGACTGAAGAAATGGTCAGGGATTTGGCAGTTAGGGTTCAACGCCAAAATGTACAAGTTGATGCACATCGGGGCAAGAAACCCAAGAGCAGAGTACTACATAGGAAATATACAGGTAGCTGCGTCGGAAGAAGAAGAAAAAGACCTAGGGGTAACAATTACTAGTGATCTGAAGCAATCTGCTCAATGCAAAAAAGTAGTGGCAAAAGCCAACAGGATGGTGGGATGCATCGTAAGGGGTTTCAGTAGCAGGCACAGCAAGGTTATTCTGCCGTTTTATAGATCACTGGTGAGGCCTCACCTGGAGCATGGAGTGAGGTACTGACACCCGTATCTAAAAAGGGACATTAAACTGCTGGAAGGGGTGCAGAAGAGGGTGACTAAAATGATCAGGGGACAGCAGGACAAGTCATAAGAAAGAGAGGCTAAGAGCCCTGAGGATGTACTACTCCTTGGAGAGGATGCAAAGGGGGAATATGATAGAGACCTTCAAGTACATGAAGGAAGTAAACAAAGTAGAGTTTGACTGTCTCTTCAACAAGAGAGGAAACACCACTACCAGAAGACACAGCCTAAACCTGGTCGGGGGGAAAGACACAGGAGGGATGTGCGGAAGCACTTCTTCACAGAAAGGGTGGTGTTGGCCTGGAATGAGCTGTCAGAGGAGGTGGTAGCAGCTAAGACAGTTAGATCATTCAAAAAATCCTGGGGCAAACAGAGAAGGAAGTCATGGGACCAAGGAACAGGAAGGGGAGAGGGAGAGGAGGGGTCATGGACACTGGTGTAGGGGTAAAATACAAAACCCCAAAACAAATCGAGGAGATAAGATAGATCAGATGGTCTCCTTCTGCTGGCTACTTTCCTATGTTCTTACGTTCTTATAAGTTTCACCACTCTCTTCCCTCCACTTCTATACTTATGGATTAGAGTTGAGATGTACCTCTACTATCTGCATTGTTGTAATCATTTGTAAATATGTACTACTGAATCTGTATAATCCCTGATGTTCCTTGTTCCACTACTGTGTTGCTGTCTGACCTATTTGAACCATACTGTGACCCTAGATCCTTCGAAAATAGGCCCAGCCTAAGGATCTTGACTGTAATAAATAAGCTAAAAGAAAAAATTACTCACCTTAGTAATGTTGTTTCTTCTAATGGAGTCTTGCTATATTATGACAATTGCAGTATGACCGCAGGTTAGAACTGCTCCGGAGATGAAATAGTTAACTTTCCATGCAGGCATGGAACTTAGAGCGTGAGCTCGGTTGAAAACTGTCTGTTGTGCTTCAAAGGTAAACTGTCAGATCTTTACGAGCTAAAACTCACTAAGGTTCTGTGTGGAAGCTGTAAACCTACACTAGCCAACTGGCTACTAACATAAACACTCATTTTTTGGTCTAAAACAAAGACTCAAGTCAGGAGACCCAAAAAATGCAAAAACACAACACCAATTCACCCAAAAAAATAGGTGAAAACAACAAGGTGAGCATCAAAAAAATGCCAACCCTGTATTCCCCACCTACATCCCAAAACAGAGGTTCTGAGAGGGGCAGGCAGGGAGGGAGGTCATAATATAGCAAGACTCCATTAGAAGAAACAACATTACTAAGGTGAGTAATTTTTTCTTCAAACAACATGAAGTCTTGCTATATTATGACAATTGAGACTACACAGCAGTACCCCTTATGGAGGAGGGACAGAACCTACTTAGAAATAGGCTCTGAAGCACAGTTGTGCTAAACCGAGATCAGCCCCTAGCCTGGATGTCCAAGGAATAATGCTTGGTAAAAGTGTGAACTGTTTTCCAGGTAGCTGCTTGACATATTTCTAGAATAGAATGTCTCTGGCAGCAGCCAGAGAAGCAGCTGTACCTCTGGTAGAGTGAGCCCTCAGGCCTGAGGGAGGAAACTACCCAACTTCTCGTAGCAGAATTGGATACAAGAGACAATCCACCTGGCAATGGATCTTTTAGTGGCTGGCTTCCTTTCCCAACCGCCATAGGTAAGGAACAGTTGGAGGGAGTCAAACCCATGACCCTGGTACGCCTATGTAGTAACCAAGGCTCTCTTCACATCTAGGCTGTGCAGCCCACCTCAGAGGAGGAGTGGTCAGTGAAGTACACTGGAAGAGAAATAGATTGATTAAGGTGGAAATCTGAAACACCTTAGGCAGGAACTTTCTGTTAGTCCAAGGACCACCTTATCTCTGTGGAAAGAGATAAACTCCCTGCCCACTGACAACGCTTTGTAATTCACTCTATGCGTCTGGCAGAGGTGATGGCTACCAGAAACACAGTTTTCCAAGTCAAGTACTTGAGCTCAGCTGAAGACAAGGGCTCGAAAGGGGGTTGCATAAGCTGAGCAATGCAAACATTAAGATCCCAGGCAGGGGCAGGATCTCTGAATGGAGGGTTGGTGTGCAACAACCCCTTAAAAAACTTGGAAAATACGGGATGAGCTGAAAGAGAAGAGGATTTACCTGCTGAAATAAAAGCAGACACAGCTGCCAAGTGCACCTTGAGGGTAGCTGGTCTCAGCCCCAAAGAATTCAGGTGGACCATATAATCCAGGACTGTGGGTAGATCAGCAGAGACTGGGGAAATATGCTTTTCCAAGCACCATATGGAAAACCTTTTCCATTTGGAATTGTAAGTAGCCTTGGTGGAAGGCCTTGAGGCCTTCAATATATCCATTACACCTTGGGAAAGGTGTAGATCAGCAAACTCTAACTCTTCAAGAACCAAGCCTTGAGATTGAGAGATTTGAGATTGGGTACCAGACCCTTCCCTGGGCACAGGGTTAACAGATTGTGATTCTTGGGAAGGCACAGGGAGGATGGACTGCTAAGGACAGCAGGAGTGGATACCAGGGCTGTCAGGCCCAATCTGAGCTATCAGAATGACCTTGCAGGATTGGGATCTGATTTGACTAGCACTTAGAACAGGAGAGGAAAGGGGAAAAGACATAGAGAAACTTCCTCCCAATTGAGGGCTAAGGCATCCAGCGGGAGAGGGCCCAACACTGGGAGCCTGCAGCAAAAAAGAGGAAGTTGGTGATTGTCTGGGGCTGCAAAAAGATCTATCTGCAGGGTACCCCATCCGGCAAATACTACTCCCAAGACCAGGGAATCCAGTGACCATTCGTGGTGGCCCTGGGAAATCCTGCTGAGAGCATCTGCCAGGACATTGCTCCTTGCCTGGGAGATGAACTCACCGTAGCTGTGGTGTTCAGGGAGTAAGCCAGAGACCACAACTCATCACTCGGTGCACAAGGGCCGTAGACCGAAAGTGCCCCCTTGCTTGTTGACATGTACCACATTGTAGTGGTGTTGTCTGTTCTGACCTGAATACTGTTGTTCTGAACAGATTTGAAAAAACTTGAAGTGCTAGAAAAACTGCTCTGAGCTCCAACAGGTTGAAGTGGAGCAGGGATTCCTGGGGAGACCACAGACCCTGGGTGGTGAGGTCGCCCATGTGAGCTCCCCAGCCCAAGAGGGACGCATCTGTAGTAAGGATTAGAGAATGAGACTGAGTGACAAAAGGAACCCCTTGTCTCAGGTTGGTCTGATCCTGCCACCACTGTAGGGCTTGGATCAGGGTTTGAGTTACTGGGATCAACTTGGTAAGAGGATCTTTTCTTTGAGACCAAAAGGCTCTCAAATGGAACTGGATGTCCCTCATCTGAAATCTTGCTCCCTGAACAACCGCTGTGGAAGCAGCCATGTGCCCTAAGAGCTGCAGAAAGTGCCTTGCTGGCCGGGAGACCTGCAGGGTAAATGAGGAGACCAGGGTCTTTGCCCTGTCTAGGGGAAGGAAAGCCCTGGCTTCCTGCGTGTTCAGCTCTGCGCCTATGAAGGTAAGAAGCTGGACAGGCTCCAGAACTGACTTTGAGAGATTCAGAAGGAAACCTAGAGAGGTAAGTAGTTGCTGGGTTATCTGGAGATGTAATCTGACCTGGTCTGGGGACTGGCCTACTATGAGCCAATCGTCCAGGTAAGGAAAGATGGCAATCTTTTGCCTTCTTAGGTAGGCAACTGCTACTGCCAGACATTTGGTAAATACCCTTGGGGCAGAAGTGAGGTCAAGGGCATTGCTCTGAACTGGTAGTGGCCTGAGGGCAGCTCGAACCTGAGATACTTTCGATGGGAGCTTCTGATGGGAATATGGAAGTAGGCATCCTTGAGGTCCAGGGAAGCTAGCCAGTCCCCTGGCCTTAGAGAGGGTAGGATAATTCCCAGAGTCACCATTTTGAACTTTGGCTTTAAAAAGGTGCTTGTTTAAATATCTGAGATCCAGGATGGGCCGCCATTCTCCTGTCTTTTTTGGGGTAAGGAAGTACCTGGAGTATAAACCTTTGCCCTGGTGTAGGGGAGGAACCCTTTCCACAGCTCTGAGAGCCAGGAGGGTAGAGACCTCTGCCTCTAAGGCAAGAGCCTCTGATGGAGCTGCAGGTGGAAAACATCTGGTTCTCAGCTTTGGAAATTTTTTGAAACTGAGAACCAGTCCCTGGCTTACTACTTCCAGAACCCACTTGTCTGATGTTAAAGACTTCCAGTCCTAGACAAAGTAAGCCAGCCTGCCCCCTACAGGTAGAGGAGAATCGGCCCTGGCAATCCCATCAGGGTACCTGTTTGGCAGGGGCTTTGGGCTGAGGGGTGGAAGCAGACCTGCTTGTACCCCGTCTGCCTTTTCCTCTAAAGAACCCCCTCTGAGCATAGGCGGAGGAGGAGGAAGCTTGGGCTTGGTAAAAAGGCCTATGAAAAGGCCTGCCCCTGTCTCTAGGAAGCTGCTTTTGAGGAGTGGCCTACCTTTCCTTGGCCTGTGCACTCCTATAGGTGGTCCTATATTCATCCATTTTCTTCACGTAATTCTCTGTTTGCTCCCCAAACAGAGAATTTCCCACAACAGGAAAATCCATGGCCTTGGACTGGGTGTCCTGAGACAGGGTAGTACATTTGAGCCAAGCCATCCTGCGAAGTGCCACAGATGTAGCCATGACTCTTGATGAAACATCATTAGAGTCCACTGCAGCATAAAATTGCACCTTGGATGCCTCAATACCATCCATAGCCACCTGTTCCAGCTCCCTGGCAAGCTGGTCAGGGACTTGTTTTGCTAGGGCCAGCACAGCACAGTATCCCATCTGGATTTCTGGTACCTAGCAGCATAAGCCATGTAATTTGCTTGTCTGAGCCCCAAAGATGCTGCCATGTACTGTTTCTTTGCCATAGCATCAATCTTCCTGGAGTCCTTCTCAGGGGGGTGTGAAGCTAGGGGAATATTAGCCTTGTCACAGGCTGCAGCCTGCACTACCCCCACATGGCTGCATTGTTGAGTGAGGGAAATCAGTGTCGGAGCCTGATAAGGTATACCTCTTGTCCATCCTTTTATCCACAGGAGGTATAGTGTAAGGAGTTTTTAAAACTTTTACTGTCTGTTTCCGAAAAGATTTATGCAAAGGAATAGACAGTCTCCTAGACTTTGGAATATCCATCATTTCTACATAGTCTGGCTCCTCCTGGTCATCAACAGCTTCCTCAATAGGGAGCTGGAGAGTTTCAGCAACTTTTTTATAAAACATGAAATGAGAAGGGGACTCAAAAAGTCTTGGAGGAGAAACCCCTAGGGGTCTATCTGGAGAGATGTCCGGATCAATGGGCACATCCAGATCTTCAAAACCATATTCACTCTCCTCATATTCCTCTTCCCCCTCCCCCGGTTCATAAAAATCCTCAAAATCATAATCTTGAACCGGTGGAACCGGCCGAACCGAATGCTTACCAGAAGGTGTCGGTTCGGTCGGAACCGGAGAGAGAGACTGGACAGTTTTAATTGCTTTAGCTATTTCCTCAGCAGTTGGGGAAGAGAACTTTTGGCTCTAAACTAGCTGACTTTCTAGCCCTTTTTGATGGAACCGGCTCCTCAGAACCGGCTCTTCGTTGCCAGGAATGCTCGCTGGTCAGAGGCACTCCCTTGATTCGGTTGGTACCGAACCGGGCTGGCCATCCAGGTCAGCGGACTTTTGCCTCCCTTTCCCTAAGCCTCACCAACCTCTTATCTATGGTGGCAGCAGGAAATTGTGACAAATCTGGCAGTCTGAATTGAGGTGGTCAAACCCCAGACAACAGACACATGTGGTGTGGTCAGCCTTAGCAAAAGCTTCCCCACAAACACTACAGTGTTGAAACCCAGTGGGTCAGTTTTTCTTTTGGGTTTCTCAGACATAATGCCAGCCTAACCAACTTGCCCGTTTGGCAATCCACCAAGCAAGACACCCTTATCAGTTCCCAACCATGTCACTGGTCGTGGAAAAACGACGAACCGCTTTTTAGAACCGATAAGAACCGGGAACCGCACTTAAAAAAGGGCTAGCAGATTTAAAGAGTAACCTGATCGGTTCAAACTGAACCGATAACAAATTACAAGTTCCACACAGAAAAACTAATGTAAAACCTATCTATTACTTACATTACCACAGACAGAGCTTGAACCGACCGGGTTGCGTGTTTAATTCTCGCTAAAACCGAAAATAACACTTTAAACTGACAAAATGAACTGAGCAGAAGGAGAAATCTCCGGAGCGACTGTTCAGTGAGGCGAGGTAAAGAATCTGACCGTTTACCTTTGAAGCACAACAGACAGAGTTTTCAACCGAGCTCACGCTCTAAGTTCCATGCCTGCATGGAAAGTTAACTATTTCACCTCCGGAGCAGTTCTAACCTGCGGTCATCCTGCAATTGTCATAATATAGCAAGACTTCATGTTGTTTGAAATAAGTATATACAAAATACACTGCCAGTATCTATACAGGATACAAGCAACTTCAGGTGGGCCAGTGGTAATAAAGTTACAAAAAGTAATACAACTACAAACTAGGTCAGGCATACACCAGAAATTTTAAGTGAATGCAAAGGAATTCTTTTTTATTGTTAACATACTTTGTCCTACTCTGGTCCAACCAGTCAGACCTCCAACCGCTATCCCCATTTAGTCCTCTACCAGACCACAGAGCCCCCCCCCCCAACCACGATCTGCTGGCCAATCTCACCCATAGACCTGGTGCTCCACCAAATTTGCCCTGTGGTAGAGTACCATCTTACAGCACCGCAGCAGGTGAGCCCTCCTACTGGACAGCTACTGCTAAGTCCTTGGGAGCCAGACCTTTGGAGCAAGCATGGAGGGAGGACCCATGACAGTCACAAGAGGCCTAGCGTGACTTTATCTGCCACCTGTCCACCATTTTCTTTATTGTTTACACTCCTGAGCATGCATGCTGCAATGCTGTCGGGCAGCACTGCGAATTACACACTGTCCATACATTCACCCCACCCAAGCATACTGGTCTCAAGACTGACTGACACCTGTGGTCACCTAAGTGATGGTATCGGAGTGGGAAGCACATCCCACTCTCCGCAGAAGAGAACATCCTGCTTTCCCCACCGGTTCTCTGACTAAATGCAAAGAAATTCTTATGCCAATTCTGGTCGGGGGAATTTACAGGACAGTGGCACAATTCTGTGATGTCCTGCAGAAGCTGGACACTGAAGGTAAGGAAAATAATCTGTTTTTAAATAGCATCTGTGATACATAGTATATCCAAAGCACTTTACAATCCATAAACAGTTAGCAGCAGGTTAAGGAAAGGTCGGGTTAGGGTGACGGCAGGCTGGAGAATGGAGCACAGGGAGGTCATATGGATTAAGCTAAGCTTCACTGGAAATGGGGGGGGGGGGACTCAGTTCTAAGAGTTAAATTAAAAGTCTGACTTACTTCTAGGAGCACAGAGAGGAATGAATGCTCCTGTATAAAATGTTACTCCCCTTGAACACATTAAACTGACTAAATAAAGTGTAAAAATACAACATATAATGTGGAAACATGTCCCCAGACCCCTGTCAAGTAAGTTGAATCCAACATCAACAGTATCGGGCTCCTCCAGTGAATATTTTTTATTTGCAACACTGGGCTTCGGTTTTCAGTAGCCACCAGGGTTGATTCACAAATTTTTTGTTCAGTTGTTATGTAAAATGCAGAGAAAAAGGGTACTGGTGTAACCCCCCCACGAATGGGGGTTCCCGAAAAGTCTTCCTTGAGCTTGCCTAAATGCTCACTGCCAGGCTGGTGTCCTGCGTTTTAGCAGTTTACATGTGATTGCCTGAGAGTGCCTGTATAGCCTCTGGGCACTGTCTCTTTAAGAGCTGCCTGGATTGCAGTCATAAGTAATTTGAGAGGGAGCTCTGTTGAAAGATGTAACTATTTGCTGAAAATCATTTAGAGTGATTATGATAATGTAGTTTGTCTAACCTGCCTTCTTTGCAGCAAGGACTGTTTTGTTTATCTCCACTATCTTGGTCCTGGACTGCCGAACTGGACCGAATTGGACCAATCAGTACTGGTGAGACCTAAAATGGAGCTGGACTACAGGAGTCGAAATCTGTAGAAATTGTAGTTTTGGGCTTTTGGCACCTTTTTGCACCTGAAGGGGGAACCTCTGTTGTGACTAACAGACAGATCAGCCAACCAAACCTTTTGGATTCTGGGGAAAGTCCCAGGCTTGCTGGCAGTTGAGTCAGATCTAAGTTGGGAGCTGAAGAAGCAACAGCTTGAGACAGTCAAGCAGCCGTCTGAACTGTGGAATGGCCTGAGTTGTGGCCTGCATGTCTGCCTGCTGCCCCTGAGAGGGAGAGAAGAGAATAATTTCAGACTAAATCCAAGTTTGTGAGAACAAAGAAAGCCACTGATTTTTTACCAGGCTCATACTGTACCTGAAGAAGACAGAAGGTTTTGCTGAATGCAACCGGCCTGTCAGGATTTCCAGCTGCTTTTGAATCCCCGGTTTGTGCAGAGACTCTGCGATCGTGACCAGAGAGCGGTTTGCCTGGTACAGTACAATTTCCTTACATGTAAATGTGCTTTGAGTTGTTAATGGGTCGTGATTTGGTTCCCCACTGTGTGAACTGTTTTCTGCTTGCTGGAAGCTGTATCCAGCCCAACACTGACTGTATCCGAATTTGTCTCCATTCCCAGGATGACCCAGGAGTCTACTATTTGTCACAACTGTGAAAAAGATTGCCATATGAAAAGAGAATGCCGGTCTCAGAAGGACTCAGAAAGAGTAGTAAGCAGATTCCAAGGGGAGCTCCAAAAATCAAATCAACGGCCAAGGGTTGCCCGAAATGACCGCAGTGAGGGTTCAAGAAACCCTAACTCAAATTTCTTTGTGGCTAAATCGTCTGTCCAGGCCTCTGCTACTGCGTCTTCAGACTGGTCCAAAATAGTGGGCCCTTCAATGGAGACTACGGTAACTGTGAATGGTATTCATACTCTGGCTGTGCTTGACAGTGGGTCGCTAGTGACCACTGTATTCCAGGACTGGTATGACAAACACTTATCTGATGTACCTTTGCAATCCCTGGAAGGCCTACATGTGTGGAGCCTGAGCGACAAGTCTTATCCCTACCTAGGGTATGTCCGCCTCTGGTGGTCTTTTCCTGCAACTGCAACTGGTGTAGAGGAGCGAGTAAAGACATTGGTTCTAGTGTCTTCCCCCACCAGAATCTATGATGGGATCCCCCTGTTAATTGGGACAAACGCCCATATGTTTGGGAGACTGGCACAACTCAGTCACGAGAAACAAGGGTGATGGACTGGGAAGGCCCTGATAATTCTGGCTCTGATCAAGAGGGCTTATGATTTGCAACAGAAACCCAAGGAAGTAGATAGGATGAACCAGTGGGGATCATGTAGATGAAGGATCCTGATTCAATGGTATTGGCCCCTAACGTCCAGTGTACCATTCAGGGGGAGGTCCACCTCCGGAAAGATGTCAAGAACAAAATAATGATGTTGGATGTGCCAGGCGATGGAAAATTGTCAGAAGGATTATTGGTCCAAGTCTAGCATCTTGCCTGCTTGTGCCCATGCCTATGCACGAAGAGTGATGGTCCAGATTCACAATGTGTCAGATCAGGAGATCTGGGTGAACAGAAGGTGCACCCTAGCTATGGTACACTGCGCAGACACTGCAATATTGCCCAACAACAAGCACCCTGGTGAGAAGGAGAGAGTGACCCCAGTTTTGTTTGACTTTGGTGACTCCCTGTTGCCAGCTGAATGGAAGGCTAGAATTAGTAAGAGACTTGCCCAGAAAGACCAAGTGTTTTCAATGAAGGAATACGAAGCGTCCAGGGTGCGGAGCATCACATATACCAGCACGATGAACGGCCATTTCAAGAGAGGTCCCGACGCCTAGCCCCAGCAGACATAGATGATGTGAGAAAACACCTGCAGGAAAGTTGGATGATTTACCTGTGTACAAGATGCCCCCAAAGAACAACTCCAAAGCTGTCAAGACCATGCACCGTAACCACTTGCTACCTATCTGCCAAGTCACGATTGAGGCTGAACCCCCAGAAATTGAGCCCCCTGGGCCGGTGACTTGTGCTGCTGCAAGAAAGAGACAAAGTCAACCTACCCCAGTGGTCACAGATTTAAGGTTTCCTCCGCAGCAGGCCCAGAATGATAGTGACTGTCAGTCCACTTCTGACGAAAGTGAGTGCGACTATGCCTATTACCCCTCTTTTGAACTGAGTCAGCTGTTTCGAGGTAACCCCATGATTAATTGTGGGGATGAAGCTGGACCTTCTGGACTGCCTAACCCTCCAGCTTTGTCCTTGGAGCCAATGCTCCCTGAAAGTGAAGTGCAAAGTATCACATCTGAAGATGATGAGTCTCTGTGTATTGTGGAACTGTATGATTTGCCTGAGGGAGGGGCTGATAGAAAGAGCCTTTCTGGTGACATACCAGAATTTGAAGAACTCCATGGGAGTGCTGACAACCCCCCTTCAGTGCCTCAAAGTTTGATTGTGCCTGACCCTTCGCAAAATGATTCAGGTGTTGTAGAAGCAGAGCCTGCAGAGCAAGGAGCTGACAGTGCCCCAAGTTTGGAAGTTCTCATCTAGGCAGAGGCACCCCTCACAAGTGATGAGAGTCCCCAGACCAGTGCTGAGAGTACAGAGACTGTAGTTGTCCCCCTCAGAAAGAAAGGCTGAGCTGCCAAGCCAGTAGTACGTTTCAGTTATGATTCTCCCGGGAGGCCAGTGGATTTGCCTCTCAATGTGGTGCACAAAGGTGTTTATGTCTCACCAAGCTCACTGCCCAAACTGAGCTTGACAGCCATTTCCAGGATACTTGTCTTTCCCTCTCACCATGGTGCCCCCGGCCCCTGTAGCCCCAAGTTAGCTGATAGGGAAGGGCCCCCTCTTGCATTGTTTCAGGTACAAGAAGTTATTACCTGATTCAGTATAGTAATGTTCAATTTACCTGTGTGAAATATGCGCAATGTGTTGTCAGAATAGATATAGTATCATGAAGTGTAGTGAATATGTATAGTAAAGTAATAAGTTTATGTTAACTGATGCATGATGGTGCACACTTGACGCGGATGCCAAGTTTTCTCCAGGCAGGGAAAGGTGTAACCCCCCTACAAATGGGGGTTCCCGAAAACTCTTCCTTGAGCTTGCCTAAATGCTCACTGCCAGGCTGGTGTCCTGTGTTTTAGCAGTTTAAATGCGATTGCCAGAGAGTGCCTGTATAGCCTCTGGGCACTGTCTCTTTAAGAGCTGCCTGGATTGCAGTCATAAGTAATCCGAGAGGAAGCTCTGTTGAAAGATGTAACTATTTGCTGAAAATCATTTAGAGTGATAATGATAATGTAGTTTGTCTAACCTGCCTTCTTTGCAGCAAGGACTGTTTTGTTTATCTCCACTATCTTGGTTCTGGACTGCCGAATTGGACTAATCAGTACTGGTGGGACCGAAAATGGAGCCGGACTACAGGAGCTGTCTGGAGTCAAAATCTGTAGAAATTGTAGTTTTGGGCTTTTGGCACCTGAAGGGGGAGCCTTTGTTGTGACTGACAGATCAGCCAACTGAACCTTTTGGATTCTGGGAAAAGTCCCAGGCTTGCTGGCAGTTGAGTCAGATCTAAGTTGGGAGCTGAAGAAGCAATAGCTTGAGACGGTCAAGCAGCCGTCTGAGTAATTTTGTGCGGGAGAACTGTGGAAAGGCCTGAGTTGTGGCCTGCATGTCTGTCTGCTGCGCCTGAGAGGGAGAGAAGAGAATTATTTCGGACTAAATCCAAGTTTGTGAGAACGAAGTAAGCCACCGATTTTCTACCAGGCTCATACCTGAAGAAGACCGAAGGTTTTGCTGAATGCGATCGGCCTGTCAGGATTTCCAGCTGCTTTTGAATCCCCAGTTTGTGCAGAGACTCTGCGATCATGGCCGGAGAGTGGCTTGCCTGGTACAGTAGAATTTCCTTACATGTAAATGTGCTGTGAGTCGTTAGTGGGCCGTGATTTGGTTCCCCACTGTGTGAACTGTGTTCTGCTTGCTGGAAGCTGTATCCAGTGCAAGATGGACTGTATCCAAATTTGTCTCCATTTGGCAGAGGCCTCGCCACACTGGCCCAGACAGACTACCCGCTGCACAGAGAAAACCATCAATGAGAGACCTGCCTGGGGATCTGCCCCCTGCTCCACGCTTGAACAGGAATGACAACTCGGTGATTCGTGTGGTCCCTGCTTCTCCTGGCACTCCAGATTAACCACCTGATGTTTTGATTTTCGTCTAGCCTGTGTCCAGTCTTGGGTATCGTGAGTAATCATCAGGGTAGCTCCCTGCAAAAACAGCCTAATCTAAGAGTGTGTCATCTGATTGTCTTCTTGTTTTCTTTTCACGAACTGAGCCCTCCAGCTCCAGATTACAAATAGTGTGTGTTGTGCATATTGTTTTCTTCCATCACAGGACCCCAACCAGACCACCATTCTCTAACTGGGTACCCAGAGTGTGTGACTGTTTATGGACCCTGAAGTGAATGCATAACTCTTTGATTGTTACAGCCTTTAAGCAAATTAACCTGATTACGCCCCTCCCTTGTTCAAGTCCCTTAAATAAATCAGACCTAACTCTTTTTTGCATTTACCCTAACTGTGGTTCCAATTTGTGCAAGAGTACTGTACTGCTGTTATTTGTTATACACCTTGCTTTACAGGGATTCCACAGGGCTGAGCCAGAGGAAAGCCCTGGTGGTAAGTGCAAACATTGTGGGTACTTGTGTAGTGTATCGGTATTGTGAAAGTGATTATTGTGTCATGTTCCAGCCACTAGTAAGGAAAGGGGGAAGGGTTTACAGTGTCCCAGAGGGCTGTGCCGAGGTTAGGTTGACCACTACCAACCCTAAGCTCCGGGTGGAGGCACCCGTTACAGAACCTAGGCCCCTTAACCTGCTACTAGTCATGCAGGCAGTGGTAGTAGCCCTTGGGATAGCGCCACCTAGGGGTTACACAAATATTTCAGATTGTTTAAGCAAATATTTGTAACTGATTTCTATGTGCTCATAAATTTAGAACTCTAGATCCAAAGAGAACAGCATAGCAGAGGCCAGCACTTAAATACCAATGGAGCAGTATTGCACGTGACTCTGAGGCAGTTCAAATAGCACAGTCCAGCGTTCTTACACAACAATCCTGTTCCTTCCAATACACAAATCAAAGGTAGTAAAATGCTTCAAAGGAAATTTTGAGCCAGGAAAAGGATTCAACTAATATTTACGTTTAAGGGTCCAAAGACCTGTAACTATCCTATGAGGATCAGCTAAAGGTCCTAAATGTACTAACTGGAGGTGAGGCGGGAGCAGAAGGACATGACTGAAACATATCAGTTGCTCAAGAATGTAAACAAAGTGAATAACAGGGACCTATTTGTAAGAAATAGGAAACCAGTCGCTAGAGGTTATGTCTGGAGGCTGGTGGCAGGGGGAACTGGGTGTGTGAGGGAACTATGGAACGGACTGCCGGCAGAAGTAGTGGGGGCAGGTACCCTTAACGGGTGGTTCAGACAGGGCGGGGGATTCAGTTACTACTGACAGCAAACTTCAGTTTACAGTTGTGCTGAACAGAGCTTCCAGTTCAATCTGAGAGTATTATTTTGTAGCCTAATGGTACAAAACCATACTACTTGATCTGGGGCAAATCTAGAATTTCTTAAGGTGGGGGGTAGTAATTTTGTCAAGAAGGTAGCGCTTTCCTCAAAAACTATAACATGTTCCCTTTTAAAGCTCATCTTAACCTCCATTAAGACAGTTAAAGGTGGTAGCAAGTGCTACTTCACGGTTTAGCTGGATCAGCTACTGTCCTAGATCTGTGACATTAGCTATGAGCTATGTAGTTCATCAGTTATATAATCATCTCAGGTCCCTTCCCTTGAGCCATTAGACTCAAGCAACCAAAGGTAAAATGTCAGCATTTTAAATAACTTTCAAGGACTTTCACTTCTGCACCACATGATGAAACTGCATGCTCACTTTTGCTTTTCAGTCAAGCCTGTTGACATTTTAGAGGAGAAATGAACCTTGTTCACCATGCTATGCCTACCTAGGAAGGCGGCCATGTTCATGACTTGGCTAAAAACACAGCTTGCAGGAGGTGCATCACCTGCAATACTTAAAACAGAAAGAGAAATCACTGCATTACATCCTGGTTCATAAATTACAGTACAATACTATCAATTCCAAACAGGAATCAAACATCAGAAACGGGCAATTACCTAATGTAAGGAGGAGGAGGTTTAGATCCTGGTTTCCTATAGTTAAGAAAAACAGCATGGATGAGTAGAAGTATTGATCAGAACAAGCGGCAGGTCTTAAATCCACACTGCAGTTTTTCATTCTTTCCATTTTTAAGCAAGATTATCCTTAAACAATCAGTTACAGCACTCAGTAAAATTTAATTGTGATTAAGTGCCTGGGTTCTGTCTGATTAACTGAAATTGGAGCAGTCAACACAGAAGTAGTGTTGTGGGGTTATCAGGTTATTACCATCAGTGTTCTATGTAATTAATCAGACTCTTCAGAACAGTTAGATTATCATTTCACCCCCTGCCCAAAAGTTGTATTTTCTGATTAATTCCTGGTTAAGGAACCAAGAATTTATAGAACATTGTAATTTACAATTTATCTCAGCAAATAATAAGATGACGATGATTAATGAACCTTAGTGTGGCTGGACACTGTTTATATAATCATTAAGGCGTAACTCGACAAATGAGTACAGTAACTTTTGAAATAACTCTAGAACTGCTGCTACAGATAATGAGAATTAAAAAACAGTAGCCTGGAAACTTACAATCTCGGCATATCCATAAATCAAAAATAATGACAATTTAGGTATACATCTATGGCTGTGAAACTGTAAGCAATGGTTATTACCTATCTGCCAGGTTCAGGGGATAGATTTTGCCATCTTCCACAGCTATGAAATACCTGTCAAAGTCAAGCAGAACAGCTTAACGTTTAGAAACAAGACTGTAATGATGAACATTAACACAGTTTGAAACTAGAAATAATATGTCAAAGTTGTTTCATAAGCAGCTTATGGCATCAAATATGAGCATTGGTCAGATTCTAAAAGAGTCCCCAAAGACTAAAGCATTATGAGCGTGTCATCACCCCCTATAGTTAGGGTTAGAAATGCTGTTCATCTTAATACAGCAGCTGTCCCTGGACATGCACATTTTCAGGCTAAGGATCTCTGGATCCTAAAAGCAGTGGCAATGATCACTTCAGCTGTTTAGAAATCCCAGAATGTTGAAGTCTCCCATCAGTAAAACTTCCCTATCTACTGTTACCTTTTCAATTTCTAAATGACTAGCCCAGTCCACTTCTTGGCTAGCCTGTGGGACTGTAGCATACTCCAGTGTGAACACTAGCACTTCCTCGGTTACCCTCTGCTCTTACTCATAGAGACTCTGTTTCCGAGTTCCTTTTATATCTCATTCTACTGCTGTTCTAATCCACTCCTCCATGCCTGCTGTTTCTGTCAGTTCTAAAGAGCATGTATCCCCTGTATCTTTTTCCCCCGGTGTCTCCCTCTACCCACCATGCGTCAGTATTCGCTGTGCTACTAGTTCCTCCCTTATTAGTTATGATTAACTCCTAGTTGTTCCACTTCATTATTTAAACTCCTGGTATTTATTAATATACATTTCCTAACATGAACACCACTTCTCTTACTCTGTCTGCTGTGCCAGTCTGTTCCCCACCTATCCATGTCTACTTGTGACTTTGTGTGTTGTCTCCTCACGTTTTTGTTTAATTGGACAACCTTGTGGGCTTTTACCCTCAGACTCCAAGTCTTGAACAGTGCTTAACATTTTTGGTTATTTGCCTCTCCAAGGATTGATATGAGGCTATATCCTCCAAAGGGAAGATATGGGAGGGGAAACCTTTATCATCAACCCCCAACACATCAGAGACGGTGTCCTATTCAGACTCAGAGACATCCTCAGAGTCTAAATCTCAGTGAGCAGGATATATCTGCTGCTGAAGATGGGGGGAGGGAGGGGGATCGCAGAGCCTGGCACATGCCTGGCCCCTAGTAGAGGCCGGAGGAAGGCAGTTTGGGACCGCCAGTATGGATGGTGGAGCAACAGCCATTGACGGCAGCATGTGATGACACTGCAGGTCCCCTCCTCCAAGGGGAGAAAAAGTGGCACATCCCACTTGGCTGGATGACACTGGTCAACCAAACTGTGGATCCTGCACTCAACGACCCAAGCCAGCTGCGAAATCAGATCCTGTTTGATAGCGGGGTTGGGGAACCCCGCCAGGAGAGTAAAACCCTGGGGGAAGACATGGCAAGTAAGTCCTGGAGGAAGTCAGGGTTACGGGGCTGGGATGACCAGCAGATGGAGGCCACTTGGAACATGGAGAGGCAAAAAAAAAAAGTATACAAATATATATTTATTTTCTTTGCAAAAAAAGTCATTAATATATCAGTTAAGGCAACTAATTGCTACCAAAGTATGGAAAATGTGGCATTAGGGTTTCCAACCCTAACTCCCCATCCCCATCCCTCAAGCAGCAAAAGGAAAAAACATTAGAGTTTTGGGTCTTTGGAGTCTTGGCAAATCAGTGGTGGGGTCTTGCTTGGGGTTGTGTACTGAAATGGTCATTCCCCCCCCCAAAGACCGTAGCCTCCAGTCCCAAGCACAAGGTACAGGTCCAAGAAACTGCTTCATAGTTATACACTCTTCTAAGGTAGAGAATTATGTCTCACCACATGTTGCTAACACAATTTGTTCTAGCTTTCTTCCTCATTCTGACTGTGATTGTTACATAACCAGAATGTTATGTCCTTTTTAATAAGTAAACATGTATGTGTAATTATCTACTATGACAATGGACCTCCTTTGAAATGAGCATTCGCTCAATGGAGTTTGTAAAATCTATCCAATTTCATGTATGATGAATAACATTTTATACTACTACTATATTCAGGGCCCTGCATGAAGAAAGGAGATCATGTGTGACGTTGTTTGCTCAGGGAAAGGAGTGGGCATTAGGGTTGAGAACCCCAAGGAAGATTCTACCACTGATTCGCCAATACTCTGGAGACCCAAAACTCTACTGTTTTTCCTTTTGCTGCCCGGGTGGTTGGGGTGGGGGTGGATTGTTATGGTTGGAAACCCTAATGTCACATTTCCCTACTTTTGTGTCGTTAAGTTATCCTAGCTCGTGCATTAACAACGTTTTTTGCAAAGAATGACCTTTCTTTTTGAGATAGTGGAATCATATTCTCATTCACGTAGGTCCCTTCAGGACCTGTTGCCCTGCGCCGAGGGAAGACTCAGTCCACCTATTGAAGCGCAGGGCCCAGAAGAATTCCAGGGGTTGTCTGATAGGCTGCAGAAGTGCAGGGCCCTGTGGTCCTTGTGCTTCCATGTTGCCACAGATACAGATACAGATACAGATATACAGGGCAAAGAGTGCATCTGTCAGCCAATGCACAGGGCCCTTTGCCATGCAAGGTGCAGAGGTCCAGGGCCCTACACCAGGACGACAGCTGGCTTCACTATATGGTACCCAGGCCCGTGCGGACAATCCTGCACCTTTAATTGCCTGGCTGGGTGGTGTTTCATAACAGCGCCATCCCCCCACCCTCACTCCATCTAGCTGGGTCACTGAGCTCACCCCCGAACTCAGCTCACCAGCATGGGATCACAAAGCATACCTGTTGGGGTCAAGAATGGCACTACACACAAAGTTTAACAATTATATATTGTTTTTTTTCAATTTTCACCCCAAATGTTCAAGATACTTGTTTTATGATTATAAACACGACATGTACCATTTATAGTATACTGGCCAAAATGTCATTTCACACCACAAGTGCATAACACATCTTATCCAGGATTTAAAAAATGACACGTCATGTTTATGAAGAGGTGTGGAAAAATGGCTATGTTGAAAGTCTGGAGTCAAAAATAGTGAAAATTAGTGAAGTTATGAGTGAACACTGGAATATTGCAATATTCATTTAGAACCTGCGCATTTTACCGTAGTTGCACACCAAACACGTCAGCACAATCTTCTTATATCACCTCAAAAACTTGGTAGTGAAAATTTTCAAATTCCTGCCAAAACATCATTCTGCGACACAGGTGCGAAAACACATTTTGGCCAGGATTTGAAAAGTGACAGCTGTCACATTCATGAGGTGGTGTAAAAAATGGTTATGTTGAAAATTTGGGGTCAGAATATTTAAAATGACAAGCAAGTGTAGTAAAATTTCAACGTATGCACGCAACTTTGCCATTTTTACATATTTTGATTCCAAATTTTCAATACAGCCTTCATATGACCCCACCTGATGAACAAGGGTGGTGGCAATTTTCAAATTCCACCTGAAAGGTGATTTTGCCACGCGACCACAAAATCTCTTTTGGGCTTGATTTGTGTAAATCCCCCACCACTTGTCCTGACGTGGGGTCCCAAAAAGGCCAAGCTGAAAATTTGGGTTAAAAATTATACCAAAATGACAAAGTTAAACATCAGAGTTCAAAACCCTACCGAAATACACTGAACCATACTTACTTTAGTTTCTCATATGGCAGTTGGCGGTTCCAGCAGCAAGACGTGTCTTGGACTAGAAGAGTGAATTTGTGAGGGGGATGCAGGGTGGTGGGAGGTCGGGGGTCGAATGGTGAGGGACCATTTTCTTTTACAGGTGTAATTAAAAAAAAAAAAAACATCGAGGGACCGCCGCCTTATTACAGGGAAGAGTAACGTGGGGATGGCAATCGGAGGGTGGGGGGTGCCACAGACACCAGGAAAGGTAATACATATGGGGATAGTGATTGGAAGGTGGTGGGCACCACAGTGTCAGTGGCTCAGTAGGTAGCACACTCGCCTCTGAGGCAGAGAATTCAGAGAGCTGTGGGTTCAATTCCCACATCTGGTACTTGGGTTAATATCCCAATACTGACACTGTAGTGCAGCATGAGAGAGGTGCTGCACTTCTGAGGTGCCATCTTTCCGATGAGACGTTAAACCGAGGTCCCAACTGCCTGGATTGGTAGTAGTTCAGGTGGATGTTAAAGATCCCAAGGCACTTATTGAAAAGAGTAGGGGAATTTTATTGATAAATTGGACGTCATTACAGAAGAAAAACAAAACACAAGTCAACAATTAGAAAAAACAAGTCAAAGTCATGTAACAGAAAATAAAGCATCACAATTTTTCCACAACAGTGCAGCTTGAAAACCAGGGTGAACTAAAAAATCATTTTTTTTAACAGAACATAAAGCTGTGTGAATATTACAAAGGACTTCACTTTTTAAAATAGTTTTTTGGTGTAAAACTAATAAACATCTTGCTTGCCATATTTGATATCGAACAATAGCAAAATTATATACAAGGTATCTTCGTGATATCTGTCGCTGAGCAGATCATTAGTGCAAAACATGATATGTTCATAAGAAATCGAGAGAGCAGAGGTTCTGACCAATCAACAGCTAATGTAGACCAAACTTCTAAAGAAAACGGACATTCATAAAACAAATGTTGTTGGGTTTCAAGAACCTGGAGACAAGAAGTTCTAGGGCAATATCTCAAATTCAAAGCTTTGTGCTTATGATTATTATTAACCCTAGTCTGTCATAGTTACCTAACCAAACCATGTCCCATAAATAGGGTGGTAATCGAGATTTTGGAGTTGATGGAGTACCCAAGGGAGACGTTTAGGAGGGCAGAATGGAAAACAACCTCTTCCTGGGCCTCCATCCTCCAAAGTCTATTATATATCATTAATCTAGATAAGATACAGAAATCCTGAGGAGAAGGCTCCAGGTTAAGGCCATCTTGAAACTCTCTTTCCCATAAGCAGGGACTACTAGGGATTTAGTAATAACACCCTTATAATGAGCTGCCCAATTGTCTAAACAAAAGGAGAACCACGCCAAAAAATAGGGTTTCCAAAAGACATCCCCAGGTTTCAAAGCCTTCCCAAAATTGTAATTGAAAAAGGCTATAGAAAACAACAGGGTGGATCATATTGATGCCACCTTCTTTTATTACGGTATGTAAAACCTCTTTAATGGGATTCAATCTAGATCCCCAAAACCCTTAAAAATACCATTTAATTTAGTAAACAAAGAAATAGGTGGCGGAAACACATAGCTAAGATATAAAAAATTGGGGTAACCAAAGTTTTAAGTAACACAATTCTTTTCTTTTACCAATCAAATGACGTTTCCAACTATTAATCAAATTATCAGCTTTCTGTAAAGCAAGGTTCCAATTGTACACTTGCATGTTATCACGGCCAAAAAACACCTAAATATGGGAAAGCTTCTAATGAAACAGAAACTCCGCAAAAGGCCTGTGCTGGGAAGAGAGTCATGCCCTAATGGCACACATATACTTTTATTTAGGTTTATTTTGAACCAGAAACTGAAGAGAAAGTTTGGAGGACCTGAACAATAGCCTCCTGCTGTGTCGAAGAATCAACAGCCAAAATTAAATCATCAGCATAGGCTAATGTTTTAATTGGTGGAGAGGAAGGGTACAAAGTAATCCAACAATCTGTGGACAAAGAAAAATAGTCCTCAGAAAAGTATCTATAAAAACTATACAACAGGGGACTGAGCGACATCCTGTCGGACACCACAGGCTAGAGAAATAGGACGACCTATCCAACCATTGACATTAGGCCTATCACAACATCTTTGTATAACAGGCGGATCCAGGAAAGGAAACCACTGGAAACCCAAAAGCTGTCAGCACCTGGAATAAGAAGTCATGAGAAACTTTATCAAAAGCTTTTCCTGGTCCAAGCTTAAAATCCACCCAGAGACAGCTTTTTATCTCCTAAAGCGAAAATTTGGCACAATAAAATGAGATTGTCATAAGGATATCGTCCTGGGATACCACAGGTTTGTGTAGAACTTATCATATGGGATGCTAAAGTAAGCATTCTAGACAGTAAAACTTGGCAAGAATCTTATAATCAACGTTTAACAGACTAATGGGTCTCCAGTTATTAATATCGGCGGGATCCCCTTTCTTTTTGAAAAGTAGAATCAGTAAGGCTTCTTTCATCGAGGCGGTCAAAGTATCACAGCGTAACATTTCATTATAAACTATCGTTAACACAGGGACAAGATCGGTGGAAAAGGTTTTGTAAAAATGTGAGGTCAGTCCGTCTGACCCTGGGGCCGAATGTGGATTCAAACTATTAATAGCGGATAATACTTCCTGTTCACTAAGATCAGAAGACAACTTGGCTTGATCGGAATCTGAAAGCTGGGGTAATGTCAATGATTTAAGAAAGGGTTCGCCATTAGCCAGGTCAGCTTTGGTACCAAACATATTAAAGACATGATTCTCTACATGTTGAAGCAGTCCTTCAGGTGTCGTAATAAATTCCCCCGACTGGGATAGAAAAGAGGAAACTAATTTAGTGTCAATCCTATCTTTGCAGGCTCTAAAAGAATCCAGACAACCTTTAGTGACTCGAGTGCCAAAGCGAGCTTCCTGGCCTAAAGAGTCAGCTCGATTATACTGGAACGACCTCATTTGAGTACTGATCTCACCAATTTGTGAGCTAAAATCATGATCAGTGGAGCTAGCCAAAGAAATTAAATGCTGTAGTTGATGCCTTAAAGTTAAATAAGTCAAATATCTAGTATTTTGTTTGTCAGCCGCTTTTTTTTGAAAAAGCTGTTTCCAGCTCTGTTTAGAAGCCTCCCACCAGTCCATCCCAGTATCATAAAATTCGGCCACAGACAAACGAGCTAGAAACTCCCTACACCAAAGTTTGAGAAAAAAGGAATCATTCAGTAAAGAGTCATTGAGGCGCCAACCAGCTTTCCTACACCTTAGAGTAAGCCCAAGTAAAGAGGCGCATAAAGCAACATGGTCTGAAAATTCAATTCACACAGTTTTACAAGAAAGTAAAATCAAAACTTTAGATAGAAAGATGAAATCTATCCTAGTGTGTAAAGACCCTTGAAAATGTAAACCCTCCAGACTTGTGGAAATGCCTATATGCATCCACAAGCCTAGCTGTGAAACTATAGTATTTAAAGCCATAGAGTCACAAAAAGCTGGAAGTCTGAAGGCCTCGATCTGATTGATGTAAGCCACAATTGAAGTCACCAACCCATAAAAGTAGTCTAGATGTGAAAAGGTAGGCTTAATCAGATGAAAAAGGAAACCCGCTGAGCTTTAGTTTGGGGGCATAAGTCCCTATCAACGAAACCTCTCAGATTTGTAGGAAAAGTCTAACAACAAGGCTCTGCCAGAAATATCTACTAGTCTGGATACCGAAATTCAGAACTGGAAAATAATATCCCAATTCCGTCACAAGTGTCGGTCCGATAGACCAAAAGAGGGTCCCGCAGTCCATGCCTTCGAGGCCTGGAATAGTTCCCATGGGTTTTAATCTGGTATCAACTAAGCAAAAAATATCACAGTTTAGGTCTGAAAGGGTCAGAAAATCCCACCCAGCTTTCTTTTCCCTTAATACTATTTACATTCAAAGAACATATATTCAGGAAGACATAGTTAAAAGTGGATGGAGATTTACTCTCCCTCCGCTGCCTAGCGGCAGCTACTGGATCAGTGTCAGCCCTGTCAGCCCTTCAGGAAAGGAAAGAAGAGAGGAGGTATCAGTATCCTCTCCCCAGAGTCTCTATCGGAAATGTCAGTGGCTAAAACCGCAATTTGTTAGGGGTGTGCCAGTTACGAGAAGTGGTATCCTTACTACGACTGGCAACAGCAAGGCCCTTCCCTAGTTCGCTTGTGAGTGACAGTAGTAAAACTAGGAACTCTGTTTCCAAACTTATATGAGAGGCATAGCATCCTCTATTACTGTGGGAGTGGTAACAGGGGAGGGACAGTAGAAGCAGTAAGAGATACTCCGTGTAAAGGAGTTTGGGAATCTAAAGCAGGGACTGCAGGAGGATCATCAAGTAACTACCGGTAAAGGGAGACAATGTCTAAGGTAGAAGAGGCTAAGTTATGGGCATGTAATTGCTGAGCAACTGTAATAAGGCCGTCATGGGAAGACAATTGTCCCTATTATGAGAGGCCAAGGGCATCGACCATAAGCATGGCCAGTTCCCTCACACAAGTTACATTTAAAAGATTGGAACATTTAGCAGAAGTGTGACCATATTCAAAACAGTGACTGCATTTAAGAGTGTCACCGAGAGCTTAAATGAGTGCTGCACCACACTTAAAACAGGACTTTGGCTGCCCAGCAAAAATGAAACCCTTGTCCTTACCCAAAAAAAAAATTAGGCAAATGTTTTGGGCCAGTATTAGTAGGAAAGAGCTTAACCTCACCCGCCAACTACCATCCCAAATTTGTTCAGAGTCAAGGTTAGGGACAGGCCTATTTAAAACCTCACACCGCTTGTTCAACCAAAATAAAATGTCTTCAATATGGACCCCTTCATTTTTAAACACAACAGTAATATTACGTATAGGTGGCTTAGTAAGGGGAACTGCTTGAAAAGGGGACCAGACAGGTGTAGATTGAAGTTTGTCATATTGGGCCCAAAACCTATCAAGCCCAGACATATGCTTGAAACTAATATCAAAATTAGAATTACCAATATTAATCAACGCAAAAATATCTGATGAAAAAAACTTCATTGACCCTTTAAGAAGGGTTTTGGCAATATGTAAACGGTCAGGGGGAAGTTCTAAACCACCCTTATAAAGTAATCTAACTGCATTTCTTCTTGGTGCAGGTTCACCTTTGGAAGAAAACAAATCAACAAGTTTAAAAGTAGCATCATGAGATAAATTAGCAGTAGCTTGCAAAGTAGGTCCTGAAAAAACAGTTTTAGTCCCTTCCAGAGCAGGAGCAACTTTAGAAACAGTGGGTTTATCACAAAAACTGGACGAGCCAGCAGTAGTTTGAGGACAAGACACACCTCGAGGTTCGTTGGAGCTCATACAGTCCTTAACAGTAGATTTTTGAAGCATCTTTAAATATATGGGATCTTGGGAATCAGGGGTCCAAACCCCTTCAACTCCCTTCTCCCACCCTGCATTTTGCAGCGTTTTGTCCAGTGACCAGTCCGTGTGGGTATCCTGGCTGGGCTTGGTTTTTTTGTGGAAAAAGGAACTCCCACTTTTAGACCAGCCAGGATCTCGATTGGCAGAGAAAAAAAATACTGATGGTTGTTTGGAGGCAGAAACAGATGCAGCAGGTATACAGGAATCACTTACTCGTGTGGAGACTGCGCTAGTCGAGGCAGTAGCAGGAGGTCCATGGATTTGTTGCAGCAAGTCGGCTGCAGGAGCGGCTGGAGGCTGTCAGCACTAGGCATCGTCGGTTTCTCCAACGCGGAAGAGACTGAGGCGAAATCCGCCTGTAGGACGTCGACTGGGGGCTTTCCAGAGTCGGCGTCGCAGGAAAGAGGGCTACGAATAGGCGGCCGAGGCGTTGCCTGCGCAGAAGACGCTATTGCTGTATCAAGAAGTTGCAATTGCAGGACCAACGCCAGTCGCTTCTCCTGGAGGCTGGAAACAGGAGAAGGAACTCCAACCTGAACAGGTACAACAGAAAGTTCCTCAATAGGCATAGTAGGCAAAACGGAATCCGTTTCCAATACAGTCATGCTGCTAGTAGCAGCAACATCCAGACGTTCTTCTAAGGCCTCTAGGGAAGGTAGCACAGAGGAGGAGGCCCACTCCCCTGAGCTAGTAGCATCCATCTCTTCCAGGGGATCATGCGAACTGGCCATCTCACAACCAGCGCAAAGGCTCCACCTACACAGAGTAGGGGAATGTCCCCGGTGTCCTGGCCAAATTTCCCTCATTCACTAAAAATACCACCAACAGCTCGATCTGGTTCAGTTTCAGTTGCTTACCATCTGTATCCCCACCCCAGTCGCTCCTGAAAAAGGGACTTTTAGGCCAAGTGGGCTTACCGGGTCAACAAAATAAAAAAAAACTAGACACCAGGGATACATAATACATAAGAAAAAATTACTCATCTTAGTAATGTTGTTTCTTCTAATGGAGTTGTGCTGTATTCTGACATATGCAGTTAGGTCCTGCCTTTCAACTGCCCCGGAGAACAAAGAGTTATACTTTCCATGGCCAGCATGGAATGTTCACCGCAAGCTCAGTTCAAGCCCCTGTCTGCTGTTGTTTAAACTCCAACCGTCAGATCTTTACGAGAAATACTCACTAGAAGTTCTGTGTGAAAACTGTAAAACTCAAACTAGCCAACTGGCAACTAAATTTTTATAAAAGGGTTTTTTGGTTTCAAAGCAAAGACTCAAGTCAGGAAACCCAAAAAAACAAACATATTCCAAAACACAACAGTCACCCAAAATAAAGGAGGGTGAAAAAGGGAGACCCCTAGGGTGCCAACACTGCTCCTGACCATACACATCCCAGACACTAGGTTCTGAGAGGCGGAGGGGGGGGGTCAGAACACAGCAAGACTCCATTAGAAGAAACAACATTACCAAGGTGAGTAATTTTTTCTTCAAACAACATGAAGTCTTGCTGTATTCTGACATATGCAGACTACTAAGCAGTACCTCCATGGAGGAGGGACAGAACCTACTTTGGAAACAGGCTCTGGAGTACTGCTGTGCCAAACCGAGCATCACTCCTAGCCTGGATATCCAGAGAGTAATGTTTGGTGAATGTATGGATTGTTTTCCAGGTGGCTGCTTGATAGATTTCTAAGATAGGAATGTCCCTGGCAGTAGCCAGGGAAGCAGCTGTACCTCTAGTAGAGTGAGCCCTCAGGCCTGAGGGTGGAGTTCTACCCAGTTTTTCATAGCAGAATTGTATACAAGAAACAATCCACCTGGCAATAGATCTCTTAGTGGCAGGTTTGCCCTTATCAGCTTCTCCATATGTGAGGAACAGCTGGAGGGACTCAAACCTGTGACCCTTGGTGCACTCTATGTAGTAGCTGAGGGCCCTTTTAACATCCAAGCTGTGCAGCCTCCTCTCTCCAGAGGAGGAATGGTCAGTGAAGAAAACAGGGAGAGACATAGACTGGTTGAGGTGGAAATCTGAAACCACTTTAGGCAAAAACTTCCTGTTAGTTCTTAGGACCACTTTATCTCTATGGAAGGAGATGAAATCAGGTTCCACTGACAGGGCTTGCAACTCACTGATATGCCTGGCAGAGGTAATGGCCACCAAAAACACAGTTTTCCAAGTCAAGTACTTATGCTCTGCAGGGGACAAAGGCTCAAAGTGGGGATTGCATAAGCTGAGATATGCAAACATTAAGGTCTCAAGCAGGTGCAGGGTCCCCAAAGGGGGGATTGGTGTGCAGCAATCCTCTGAAGAATTTACAAAACATAGGATGGGCTGACAGAGGAGAAGGCTTGCCTATTTACAGAAAAGCAGAAACAGCTGCCAAATGCACTTTAAGTGTAGCTGGCCTAAGGCCGAGGCCATTGAGATGGACCATATAGTCCAGAATCGTAGGCAACCCAGCAGAATCTGGAGAAATATTCTTCTTAGAACACCAAATAGTGAACCTTTTCCATTTGGAATTGTTAGTCTTTCTGGTGGAAGGCTTTTGAGAAGCCTTAAGGATATCCAAAACCCCTTGGGAAAGATGCGGGTCAGTGAACTCTAACACTTCAAGAGCCATGCCTTGAGATTGAGAGATCGAAAGTTCGGGTACCAAATCATCCCCTGAGAGGATGTCAACAGGTTGTAATTCTTGGGAAGAGACAGGGGAAGGTGGACTGCTAAGGACAGCAACAGGGGGTACCAGGGCCGTCTGGCCCAGTTTGGAGCAATCAGAATCACTTTGCATAGTTGTGACCTTATCTTGACTAACACTTTGAACAGGAGAGGGAAGGGGGGAAAAGCATACAGAAATTTCCCTTCCCAATGCAGGATCAGAACATCCAGGGGGACTGAGCCCAAGACTGGGGTCCAGACAAAAGAGAGGAAGTTGGTGATTGTCTGGGGCTGCAAAAAGATCTGTCTGTGGAGTGCCCCATCTCGAGAAAATCACTTTCAAAACTAGGGGATCAAGGGTCCATTCGTGATGGCCCTGGGAGATTCTGCTCAAAGCATCTGCTAGGACATTGTCCTTCCCTGGGAAGTGAACTATCAGAGAGGTTTGCAGGGAATAGGACAGGGACCACAACTTCATTGCTTCTGTGCACAAGGCCATAGACTGAGTACCTCCTTGTTTGTTGATGTACCACATGGTGGTGGTGTAGTCTGTTCTGACCTGAACCACCTTGTTCTGTACATATGTGGAAAAGGCTTGCAGTGCCAGAAACACTGCTCTGAGTTCTAAGAGATTGATGTGAAGCAGAGACTCCTGAGGTGACCACAGTCCTTGGGTGGTAAGATCCCCCCAGATGGGCTGCCCAGCCTAGCAGGGAAGCATCTGTGGTGAGTATCACTGAATGAGAATGAGTGACAAAAGGAACTCCTTGTCTCAAATTGTCCTGATCCTGCCACCACTGCAAGGCTTGGATCAGGGTTTGAGTCACTGGGACTTGTTTGGCAAGGGAATCCTTTCTCTGGGACCAGAAGGCTTTTAAATGGAATTGAATGTCCCTCATCTGGAATCTTGCTCCCTGGACCACTGCTGTGGAAGCTGCCATGTGGCCCAGTAGCTGAAGGAAATGCCTTGCTGGTCGAGACACCTGTAGGGTGAATGAAGAGGCCAGTTCCATAAGGATCCTTGCCCTGTCCGGAGGAAGGAAGGCTCTTGCCCCTTATTGTATCCAGCTCTGCCCCATGAAGGTGAGGAGCTGTACTGGCTCGAGAACTGACTTTGGAAGGTTGAGAAGGAATCCTAAGGAAGTGAGCACTTGCTGAGTTATTTGCAAATGTGACTTGGCTTGGTCTGGAGACTGACCTACTATGAGCCAGTCGTCCAAATATGGGAAGATGGAGATCTTTTTTCTTCTTAGGAAAGCAACCACTACTGCCAGGCACTTTGTGAAAACCCTTGGGGCTGATGTTAGGCCAAAGGGCATTGCTCTGAATTGATAGTGGCCTGAGGGCAACTCGAACCTGAGGTACTTTCTGTGGGAGCACCTGATGGGAATGTGAAAATAGGCATCTTTGAGGTCCAGGGAGGCTAGCCAGTCCCCTGGTATTAGAGAGGGAAGGATTATTCCTAGAGTCACCATTTTTAACTTTGGTTTTAAAAGGTGTTTGTTCACATATCTTCGGTCCAGGATGGGCCACCATTCTCCTGTCTTTTTGTGGGGTTAGGAAGTACCTGGAGTACAATCCTTTGCCCTTTTGTAGGGTGGGAACCCTCTCCATAGCTCTGACAGCTAGGAGGGAAGAAACCTCTGCCTCTAAGGCAAGGGTCTCTGATGGATTTGCAGGTGGAAAGGATCTGGTTCCTATCTTTTGAAGTTTTTTTGAAGCTGAGAACCAGCCCCTAGCTTACTATTTCCAGGACCCACTTGTCTGATGTCAGAGATTTCCAGTCCTGAACAAAGTAAGCAGGCCTGCCCCCTACTGGTACTGGAGAATCGGCCTGGGCAGACCCATCAGGGTGTCTGCTTGGCAGGGGCTTTAGGCTGAGGGGTGGATGCACCTGCTCATCCCCCGTCTGCCTTTCCCTCTGAAGAACCCCCTCTGAGAATAAGAAGAGGAGGCCTGAGCTTGGTAAGACCTTTAGAAAGGCCTGCCCCTGCCCCTGGACTGCTGCCTTTGAGTAGTGGCTTGCCTTTCTTTGGCCTGAGCACTCCGATAAGTGGTCCTGTACTCGTCCATCTTTTTCACGTAGTTCTCTGTCTGCTCCCCAAACAGAGAATTACCAATAACAGGGAAATCCATGGCCTTAGCCTGGGTATCCTGTGATAGGCTAGTACATCTGAGCCAAGTCATCTTCCGAAGAGCCACAGATGTAGCCATGACTCTTGATGAAACATCACTGGAGTCCACAGCAGCATGAAATTGCACCTTGGATGCCTCAATCCCATCTGCAGCCACCTGCTCCAGCTCCTTGGCAAGCTGGTCAGGGGCCTGTTTAGCCAGAGCCAGCACAGTGTCCCACCTGGACTTCTGGTATCTAGCAGTGTAGGCCATATAGTTAGCCTGCCTGAGTCCCAAAGATGCTGCCAAGTACTGTTTCTTTGCTATGGCATCAATCTTCCTGGCTTCCTTATCTTGGGGGGGGGGTGATGCCAAGGGGATATTTGCCTTATCACAGGCAGCAGCCTGCACTACCCCAACATGGCTGCATTACTGGGAAAGGAACTCCTGTCTGAGCCTGACAATGTATACCTCTTGTCCATTCATCTTTCCACAGGAGGTATAGAATTAGGAGACTTAAGAATTTTATGTGTCCGTTTCCCAAAGGATTTGTGGAGGGGAACAGACAGTCTCCTGGACTCTGGGATGTCTATCATTTCAACAAAATCAGGCTCCTCCTGATCCTCAACTGCTTCTTCCATAGGAAACTGGAGGGTTTCAGCCACTTGTTTGTAAAACATAAAGTGAGAAGGGGACTCAGAAAGCCTAGGAGCAGAAACACCCGAAGGTCTGTCTGGGGAGATGTCCAGGTCAATAGGCGCATCCAGACTTTCATAATCACCATCATCATCCTCATACTCTCCCTCCTCCTCATCCGGTTCATAAAATTCTTCCAAGGTGTAATCCGGAACCGGGGGAACCAACCGAACCGAGCCCCTGCCAGAAGGTGCCGGTTCAGCCAAAACTGAAGTAAGCAACTGCACCATTCTTATTGCCTTGGCTATCTCATCGGCGGTCGGAGTATGAATTTCTGGGTTTGAACCGGATGATTTATCTTTTCTTTTCTCTTTTAACCGGAACCGGCTCCTCAGAACTGGCCCTCCTCTTGCCCGAAGAAGTACCACCCTGGTCAGAGGGCACTCCTTCAGGTTCGGTCGGAACCGAACCGGGCTGGCCATCCGGGTCAGTGGACTTCTCAGCGTCCCTTTCCCTCAGTCTACCTAATCTCTTTTCCAGGGCAGCTTTGGGAAAATTCTTACATATCTGGCAGTCTGAGTCGAGGTGGTCAAACCCCAGACAATAAACACAGGTGGTGTGGGGATCAGCCTTAGCAAAGACTTCCCCACACACACTGCAGTGTTGAAACTCAGTGGGCCCGGTTTTCTTCTTGGGTTTCTCAGAGATGGCCAATCCTAACCAAAAGTTACCCTTTTTTCGGCAATCCGCCAGGCAAGACTCCCCTATCGGTTCCTGACCGTGTCACGGGTCTTGGAAAAAAACGTAATAAAATTAGTTTTTTTTAGAACCGATACGGACCGGTTACCACACTCTAAGTAAATACACAAACTTTTTACCTGAAACTGATCAGTTCAGCTGAAGCGATACACAATTTACAAGTTCCACACAGAAACTATAAGAAAAAACTATCTAGTACTCACGGTACCACAGACAGAGACTTAAACCAACAGAATCGGAAGCAGCAATTCGGTAGAAACCGAGCGAAAAACGACACTTTAACTGACTTTTTTGAACCGAGCAAAGGAGAAATCTCCAGAGCGACTGTTCAGTGAGGCGGAGTAAAGAATCTGACGTTTGGAGTTTAAACAACAGCAGACAGGGGCTTCAACCGAGCTCGCGGTGAACATTCCATGCTGACCATGGAAAGTTTAACTCTCTGTTCTCTGGGGCAGTTGAAAGGCAGGACCTAACTGCATATGTCAGAATACAGCAAGACTTCATGTTGTTTGAAGGAGACAGTGATCTGAGGTTGAGGCGTGCCTCTATACACTAGGGATACATAAGGGGATGACAACTGGAAGGTGGGGGAGGTGCCACTAGACACCAGGGACACATTATATAAGTAAGGGGACAGTGACTGGAGGGTTAAGGGCACCACTAGACACCAGGGAAACATATAAATATGGGGCCAGCAATGGAAGGGTGGGGTGCCACTAGACACCAAGGAAACATAATGTAAATACAGTGACAGCAATTGGAGGGTGGAGGATGCCACTAGACACCACTGGACACCAGGCAACATTACATACATAATGGGATAGCAATGGGGGGGAGCCACTAGACACCAGGGAAACCAGGGAAATAGCGGATCACTGCTCTAAGAGCAGCCTGCAGCATGAGTTCCTGCTATGGCTGCAGAACTCAAGAAAGTCCCACTGTTCTCATACAGAGAACATGGGTGAACGACTGCTCTCGCTAAGCTGGGCACCCTGGATTTTTGTGCCCAGAAAATGTATTTCTGGCAACTTTTAAAAAAAAAAACAGACTCCAGAATCTAGCTAAATGGGTCCTGTTTAGCTAGGTTCAGGTGTTTTTTTTTTTTTTTTAATACATTATTTTTATGTACTTTAAATGTTTGTAAGTTTAAACAGTAAAAAGAAAATGGCAAAACCAGCCTGGTGGCGCTGAGGGTTGAGGCGCTGGATGCCACACCTCACACTATGCTGGTGACCCGGGTTTGGGAGTGAGATCGGGGCACCGGGGGTCGGCAGGGAAGGACAGGACTGAGCATCTGGAGGACTGCTCTCCTGTCCTGGGAAGGAGGGGGTATCGATTCCAGGCTCTGGTGGTTCCTGGCGATGGCTGGGGCCACAACAAGCTTGCGATCCAGTAACCATGGGGATTGGCTGTGGCGGCAATCCTGTAGGTGCACACGGGGGCGTGCACATCTGCACTGGACGCATTGCACCTCCGAGCCTAGGGGAAGGGACTACAGGCAAAAGCCCTGATCCTCGGCAGGCGAGGTGGGGACCAGTGGCTGACCTCCACTCTCAGTGCTGGGTGTACAGCCTGCTCTTGTGCTCCACTCAATCCTCGACAGCCTGTCTAGATTTCAGAAAGGTCGCCCAAGGAGTTGGCGGTCCCACCCCGAGGGACTTAGATCCTCAAGGCCAGGTTGTAAGAGGAGCTTCGAGCCAATAGGTAGGGACTGGGGCTTCAGACATGAGGGACCAGGTTGAGCCATGTGTCCCACACTGGAGAGAGGCCGAGGATCAGCGATAAAGAGGGTGGAAAAAAAAAAAAAAGGAAAATGGTAGCCATCTCAACTGCTTTGTTTTCCCCGAAACAAGTAAATCATGCAAATTACCCACTCGCGATATGTTTTTTATCTTTCATGACAATTTTTTATTTACCAGTTGCATTAGAACGTTACCTCACAAATTGTTATAACTTTAAAATGGTATAATATTTTTTCATCAAACCTTTCAAAGCACACTTTGTAATGGGCCCCTTCAACCCTGAAAATTTAATGGAAAAATTCCACATGGTCTAGGCTGTAGGTGAGAAGAAAAAATACCCAATGTTAAGTATAGGGAAAGCAAACATGTTTTTTTGTTCTGTTTTTGGCATGCTATATCTCAAAGACCATACAAAATGTCACCAGAAGGCCGGCCTGGTGGCATTGAGGGTTGAGGCGCTGGACGCCACATCTCACACCATGCCGGCGACCCAGGTTCAGGAATGGACTTGGGTCGCTCGAGGGTCGGCAGGGGTGAGGAAGGATTGATGTCCGTGGACAGCTCTCCTTCCTCAGGAGGAAGACAATCTGGGCGTCCTGTTTGCCTGACACCCAGCGGTGGCTGGGTGTCAAAACATCGCGATGCTGTTAGAAGGGGCGTTATGTACAGAGGCGTACTGCTGCCTCCATGAGGATGTGGGGTCAGCCATTTCTGCCCACTGCATGGGCGGGCCCGAGAATGCGCGATAAATACCGCAGCTGTCAGGCTCCACGATGGCCCGAGGTGCCACCGCACCAGCGAGCCCCGATTCTGGATTGTGCTCTGAGACAGGAAGTAAGGCTGGCGCTCCTCTCCCTGGCCCCACCGTGGGGGGTAATCCTCAGGGGAACTCCAGGGCATAGTTGGTGTGGGGCGATCGGGGCCGGAGAACGAGTCCCTCTGAGGGAGAGCTGGAGCCACCTGCCTAGCTCCATGGAGGCGGAGGTAAAAAGTAAATAGGGGAAGAAAATGCCACCACAAAACTTTCCACATCTTGAGACTCTGACAGCCTGACTGGGCATGCCAAATGGTGGGCTATTTCATCAAATGTTACTAAGATGCAACATTTGGGGTTTAACATTAAACAGTCTACTCAACCCTAATTATAGGGGCACTACTGCGCCCTTTAATATATACTGTATATATATATATATATATATATATATATATATATATGCTATGCAATGAGCAGACTCATAATATGCAAGTGCCCTTCAAGTGTGAGGAAGCAGTACCAGAGCCCCTCGCGAGTTATGCAAGTCCTGCTCCCTCACAAGTGTCGATAAACTGCCTATTTTTTAGACTCAGGACATTGCATATTCAATATATGTAACAGCAGTGTACTAGTTCTAGCTTCTAAAGCTGCTGCTTGTTGAAGATTTAACTGTTTTTCTTTGATGTCAACAGCTAGCTTCAGTGCTACACTAGGCAACTGCAATGTCATCAGCATTCTGAAAGCTGCTTTCTGATTGGTCCAGTATTCCACTGTGGGAGTGTAACCTTCATTATAGATCAGGGGAGCACTCCCAACCAATCATAGTGCTCCTTTCCCCTGTGCATGAGACACTCTTATTCTGTGAAGAGCATCTCACACGTAGATGCCCTGGAAACGGGCATGTTCCAGGACAGTTTTTTTTTAAATAACACTGATAGCACTCAATCTATGTCCCCGGAGACACTCTTTATGGGATGAGGTAATTACTTGGCGCTCTGCTTCAGCCAGAACAACTTAGTTTTGTTCTATCTCAAGCAGAACACATGTGAAACCACTTTATTCTGCAAACGAGTGGCTCTGGGGACATATTAATATATAAAATAGCCATTGCAACAACACAGGTAAACATATTTTGATATGATTGTTACTGATGTCACTAGTCAAGATATCACTTTGACTGTGACTTTGTTGCTCCACTTCTGTTGTGTATACATATATATATATATATATACACATACATATATATATATATATATATATATATATATATATATATATATATATGTGTGTGTGTGTTTAGTTAAAGCATTTGGCCAGGAGGGCATATTGAGCTGGTATCAGCTCATTTCCAGGTGTGCCCTGTGAGAAAGCAGATGGATGCATAATGAACAGGAAAGTACAGTTACGTAAGAACTTACTGTAACAGTAGATCTTCGAGAGGAGCTCTTGCAGCAGGTAGCACAATCAGGACTGAAGATGGAAGGCATCCGGACCGCACGGCAAACTTCCAACCTGCAGTACCAGGCTGGGACTGCCCCCCAGACATCGGCCTGCACTCGACATCCCATGTGGTATAAAGGGTGGGTGGTCCACAGCGTGCCCCAGCTCTTTTTCCATTTGAAACTCCAGTGTCCGGATGTAATCTAATCCAAGCAGAAAACCTAGGGCAATACTTCAGAGAATTGGTGAGAGCAGGGCGATATTATTCGCTCACAGCAGGAGACCTCCGGGGGAAGGAGGGTGGGAAGTATATCTGTTGCAAGAGCTTCTCACGAAGATCTACTATTACGGTAAGTTCTTACATAATTGTACTATCTTACTTTGAAAGTCAGCTCTTGCAGCAGGTAACACAATCAGGACTGATTCCCAAGCAGTATAAACTAAAGACAACGGCTCGGGTGGTAGGTAAACAGGAGAGAAGGGGAGAGAAGATTCCTTACGAGAGGAAATCCTGCAGAATTGTGAAGCTGAAGCCTGCTCTGCATCTCGAGGCAATGTCCCAACTATAGTGCCGAATGAAGGTGTGGACTGTGTGCCATGCAGCTGCCGCACAAATGTCTGATGCAGATACATTTTTCAGCGCGGCAAAAGAAGCCGCCACACCTCTAGTTGAATGACCCCAGACCGATCCTGGTAGGGGTTTGTCATGTTTTTGGTAACAGAAAGAAATACAATGCACTAGCCACTTGGACAGTGTCTGTTTGGTCACAGGAGCTCCTAGGATTCTGGGGGGCAAAGGAGACAAACAATTCGTCAGAACGTCTGCTGTCCTTGCTTCTGGACAAATAACATAAAATTCTATACACGTCTAGCATGTGAAGAAGAGCCTCTCCACTATTAGTATGATTAGGAAAATAAACCAGAAGCTGGATGTCCTGCTTTAGGGTCATCTCAGATACCACGTTGGGCAAAAACTTAGGATTGGTTCTCAAGGCGACCCTGTCCTTGTGAAACACCAAATAAGGCTCCTTGCACATCAGGGTCTGAAGCTCAGAAATTCTTCTAGCAGAAGTAACAGCAACTAAAAACGTTTTCCAAGATAGAAAACGTAGCTTGCAATCCACAGCTGGTTCAAAGGGGGATAAGTTCAGCTTCTCCAAAACAACAGTAAATCCCAAGGGGGGACAGGGTCTCTGATGGGAGGCTTAATATGTACAATACCCCTAAGGAAGGCGTGGGTTACCTCCAACTGTGCCACTATTCTGCCTTGAACAGGGGTGTGATAGGCGGAAACTGGGCAGTCAAATGCACTTTAATGGAGGAGTAACCCGAATCCAAAGGGGATAAGAGGTACTCCAGGATAATATTCAGTGGGCAGACCAAAGGGTCAAGGTGGCAGCCATGGCCCACAGACAAAAACACTCCCATTTCATGGCGTACATCGCTCTAGTGGAAGGTTTTCTGGCTGCCAAAATAACATCGGCGACCTTGTCAGAAACTCCGAAATGAAATCTAAGTCCTCAGGAGCCATGCATATAGGTGGAGGGACTGATGGTTTGGGTGGACCAAGGTGCCATTTTCCTCGGACAGCAAGCATGTACTCAGTGGTAGGGTGGTGGGAGGTTCCGCCGCTAGCTGCTACAACAGTGGGAACCAGATCTGTCGAGGCCATAGTGGCGTCACTAGGATCATTGTCGCCCGTTCCTCTTGCACCTTGAGGAGGACCCTCTGAAGGAGCAGAAATGGGGGACAGGCATAGAGGAATCTCCCCTTCCAAGAAAGGGACAATGCATCTTGCCAGAAAACACCAGGCGCAGGATCTACCGAGCAAAAACTGGGCAGTTTTGCATTGGCAGGGGAGGCAAAGAGGTCCAGTTCAGGTGTCCCCCATTTGATGAACAGTTCGTTGACTACGGATTGAAGAAGGTACCACTTGTGTGCTCTTGACCATGTTCTGCTGTGAACTTCTGCCAGGGTATTCTGGACCCCGGGGACATGGACCGCTGAGATCATCACGTGGCCCAATCCCACACTCTCATAGCTTACTGGCAAAGGGGGTAGGAGTGTGTGCTTCCCTGTCTGTTGATATAAAATATCACCAACATGTTGTCTGTCTGCACAAGTAGATATCCTGGTTTGAGAACCGAGTTCAAGGCCTGCATGGCGTAGAGAATGGCCCTAATTTCCAAAACACTGATGTGGAGAGATTCTTCGATCACAGACCAGGAACCCTGTGTCCTGTGAATGCCTAGGTAAGCCTCCATCCTGTGTTTGAGGCATCGGACATCAGAATTTGGTCTGGCACCTCCATTTGGAATGGCATCCCTGCCAGTAACGTTGGCGATGTCATCCACCATTGGAGGTCCCGTCATATTGGTCTTGTGACAGAGACTGGAAGGTCCAAGTCATCCAATCTTTGGTTCCATTGGATGCGAAGGGTCCACTGAATCGTCCTCATACAGTCTCTCGCTAAGGGAACTGTGATGATGGACCCGCCATGTGGCCTAACAGCCATAGCAGGGTTCTGGCTGGTACCACGGGGGCTGAAGCGATATGCTGGGCTAGGATATGAAGCCGGGCTGCTCTGTCTTGTGGCAGGAAGGCTCTCCCTTGAATGGTGTCAAGTTGAGCCCCGATAAAAGTCAGGTTCTGGGATGGGGTCAGAAAGAATTTCGGGACGTCGACAGTGATGCCTAGTTCCTCAAAGAGAGAAAAGGTGTCCTGAATGGATATCTGCAGTTGTTCCTTGGACAGTGCTGTGAGAAGCCAATTGTCCAAATACAGGAACATGTAATGACCTATCCTTCTGAGTGCTGCCGCCACCACAGTGAGGCACTTTGTGAAGACCCTTGGTGCCAATGAGAGGCCAAAGGGTAGCGCCCTGAACTGAAAATGTCTGCCCTGAAAGGCAAACCTGAGGTACCTCCTCTGGGGCTTTGCCACTGGAATGTGGAGGTATGCGTCCTGCATGCCCAATGACACCAGCCAGTCTCCCTGATGAATCAAGGGGAGCAGGTTCTGAAGCATGACCATCCTGAACCTTTTGTACTCTACAGAGCAACTGAGCTCACTGAGGTCTAAGATGGGCCTCAGGTCGCCCGTCTTCTTTGGGACCAGGAAGAAGTGCAAGTAGAATCATGTTCCTTTTTGAGTTGGAGGAACAGGTTCTATGGCCTTCATGGCAAGCAGGGCTTGGATCTCTGATCAGATCAGACCTGTGTGCTCTGCAGAGTAATGGGGGCCTGTTCAGCGGAAGTTGGACAAACTCTATTGGGTGCCCCTTCTCGATAAGTTGGTGTACCCACTGGTTGGAGGTCACTTTCCTCCATGCAGCAGCATAAAGTGACAAGCGACCTCCGACCACCTCTCCTGGCGGGTTGCTTGGGCGGGGCAGGTCCAATGGAGTCGGGCAGTGGGAGGGTGTGGGAAGGTTGCCTGGGCTGGTTTTGCCTGGTATGAGGAGGGTCCAGCTGATCCTCTGTGGCCTCCCCTCTGGCTATAGCCTCCCCATTGAGGTTGTTGTTGCTGGAAACAGGGTTGCTATTGTTGACGACCCCCCACTGCCATGAAAACAAAACCTCTAAAACTGTCTCTGTTTCAGGTGATACACAGACTGGACTGTCCTCACTGCCTTTCCAGAGTCTTGGAGTCTATTAATGACCCTTTCGGTGTCCTCTCCAAAGAGGATGGATCCATGAAAGGGTGCATCGAGGAGGTTCGACTGAACGCCCTGCGCGAACCCCAAGACCTGAAGCCAAGAGTGCTGGTGGAGGCACACACTGGTTGCTGCTGCCCTTGCCACCATGTCTGCAGTCATACGTGAATTGGAAAACGTGGGTGCCAACATCTGATCCGGTTTGTAAGAGTTTAGAGAGCTCTGCCTTCTGGGGGCAGTCTGACAGTTCCTGCATGATGCCTAGTCCCTGTTCCCAGACAGCATTCTGAAACTGGACCATATGGGTCAAGAAATTCAGACTCCGAACACTGCAGGTTGCAGAAGCATATACCTTGCACCCCATGGAGTCCAGCTGCTTGAACTCTCTATCCGGTGGTTGGGTGCTAAGGTGCTTTGGTCTCTATGAGCAGTCGTACGCCATTGAAATCATTACTGAATCCGCAGTGGGGTGTTCAGCCAGAAATGGTTGATCCTTAGGTGCCCTATACAGGCGATCCACCTTCTTGGGGACAGCTGTAGAGGAATGAGGACGCTTCCAAGCCGCCTGGGCGAAGTCTGCAAAGATGTCAACCAGGGGCGGGATAATGACTGGTTTCGGATCTTTCTGTCTGAGGTACTTGGCCAGACACATCCTCTCTGGGCCGAGGTCTTCGGTGTCCCAACCCATGTCGGTCTGGATGTGCCTCATAACCTCCATGAAAGAGATCATCCGGAGGTGATTTAGGTGTGTCCTCTGGGTCCAGAGGAGACAAATCCCCCAATGATGAGTCCAGGTAGGAAGAGTTCAAAGGCTGGTAGGAGTCTGAGGAGGAGACGGAGGAAGACCTGCACCGGCTTTTTCTGTGCCCCCATCTGCCAAGGAGGCTGGAAGGGCTCGTGCTCTGTGACCTGGACCTGTGGCATCTCTTTCTAGATGCCTTTCCTTTGTGCTTATCCCAAGGGGTAGGCTCTTTATCACAGTCGTCGGATGGCGGTTGAGGGACCTTCTCCTTGTCCAATGTTGGGGGGGGGGGGTTGTGGGTGCTCTCCCCATACGGCACTGCAGTATCTGGTACTGCCTTTGGGGGGAGAATATCTGGTTCAATGGTCTCCCACCAGTGGCTAAACAAATCTTAAACCTGTTCAGTCTAGCCTCCGAACCTGGCGTCTGCCCCGGAGAGTGAAGGGTTAAATTCTATGCCAGGCATAGAACATTGGGCTTGAGCTCGGTTGAAAACTCTGTCTGTGTCCTTTTGAAACCAAACCATCAGATTCTTACGAGCTAAAACTCGCTGACTAAATAATGTGGAAATTGTAAAAGCTCCTAGTAGCCAACTGGCAACAAAGACTTTGGATTCCTCAAAGACTCAAGTCAGGAAACCCAAAGAACCAAAACCAGGTAATAAGAACTAAAAACTCTTAATTAAACAAATACAAAGCACCCAACATAAAAGGAGTGGGGTAAAGACAACCCTGGGTGCAACACTGCACCTGCCCATCCACTTGCCAAATACAGGTTCTGAGAGGGGAGGCAGGGAGGGAGGTCAGAATACAGCAAGACTCCATTAGAAGAAACACAATTACTAAGGTCAGTAATTTTTTCTTCAAACAACATGAAGTCTTGCTGTATTCTGACAATTTGCAGACTACCAAGCAATACCTTCAAGGAGAAGGGACATAACCTACTTTGAGAATAGGCTCTGAAGTACTGCTGTGCAAAACCTGGCATCATTCCTAGCCTGGATATCCAGAGAGTAATGCTTGGTGAAGGTATGAACTGTTTTCCAGGTGGCTGCTTAACAGATTTCTAACAAGGGGATATCCCTAGCTGCAGCCAGAGATGCAGCTGTACCTCTAGCGGAATGAGCCCTCGGGCCTGAGGGTGCAGTTTTTCCCAGTTTTTCATAGCAGAATTGAATACAGGACACAATCCACCTGGCAATGGTTCTCTTGGTGGCAGGTTTTCCCTTACCTACTTCCCCATAAGTGAGGGACAACTGGAGGGAGTCAAACCTGTGACCCTTTGTACGTTCTATGTAGTAGCTAAGGGCCCTTTTAACATCTAAACGTGTAGTCTCCATTCCCCTGAGGAGATGTGATCAGTGAAGAACACAGGAACAGACACAGATTGGTTTAAGTGGAAATCAGAAACCACTTTAGGTAGGAACCTTCTATTGGTTCTAAGGACCACCTTATCTCTATGGAAAGAGATGAAGTCAGGCTCCACTGACAGGGCTTGCAATTCACTGATACGTCTGACAGAAGTAACAGCAACCAAAAACACAGTTTTCCAAGTCAAGTACTTGAGCTCTGCTGAGGACATAGGCTTGAAGGGGGGTTGCATCAGCTGAGCAATACAAATATTCAAATCCCAGGCAGGAGCAGGATCCCTAAAAGGGGATTGGGTGAAGCAACTTTGAAAATGTACAGAATACAGGGTGAGATGACAGAGAGGAAGACTTCCCCACTGACAGGAAAGCAGAAATAGCTGACAAATGAACTTTGAGAGTAGCTGGTTTGAGGCCTAGGCCATTAAGGTAAATCATGTAATCCAGAACTGTAGACAAGTCAGCAGTGTCTGGGGAAACTTGATTTTGGAACACCAAACACTGAACCTTTTCCATTTGGAGCAGTAGGTTTTTCTTGTGGCAGGCTTTCGAGAAGCCTTGAGGATCTCCAGAACCCCTTGGGACAGATGTAAATCTGAATACTCTAAGTCTTCAAGAGCCATGCCCTGAGATCGAGTGACTGGAGATTGGGGTAACAAATCCTCCCCTGAGAGGAGGTTAGCAGATTGTAATTCCTGGGAAGAGACAGGGGAAGATGGACTGCTAAGGACAGCAACAGGGGGTACCAAGGCTGCCTGGCCCAGTCTGGAGCAATCAGAATCACTTTGCATGGTTGTGACCTTACCCTGACTAGAACCTTGAACAACAGAGGAAAAGGAGGGAAGGCATAAAGAAACTTCCCTTCCCAGTTCAAAATCAGAGCATCCAGAGGGACTGAACCCAAGACTGGGGGTCTGCAACAAAACAGAGGAAGTTGGTGATTGTCTGGGGCTGCAAAGAGATCTATCTCCAGACTGCCCCACCTTGAGAAGATCACCTTCAACACTAAAGGATCCAGAGACCATTCGTGATGGCCCTAGGAAATCCTGCTCAATGCATCCGCTATCACAATGTCCTTTCCTAGGAGGTGGACCGCTACTAGAGAGGTCTGCAGGGGAATAAGCCAGCGACCATACTTTCATGGCCTCCGTGCACAAAGCCGTGGACAGAGTGCCTTCCTGCTTGTTGATATACCACATGGTGGTAGTGTTGTCTGTCCTGACCTGAACCACCTTGTTCTATATTGACTGAGAGAAAGCTTTTAGGGCAAGAAGTACTGCCCTGAGCTCCAGAAGGTTGATGTGAAGAAGGGATTCCTGAGGGGACCACAGTCCCTGGGCCATGAGAGCCCCCAGATGGGCTCCCCACCCTAAAAGGGAAGCACCTGTGGTAAGAACCACAGAGTGAGTCTGAGGGACAAATGGAACACCTTGCCTCAGATTGTCCATGTCCTGCCACCACTGAAGGGCCTGAATTAAGGTCTGAGTAACAGGAACTAGCCTGGTAAGAAGATCTTTCCTTTGGGACCAAAAGGTTCTCAGATGGAACTGAATGTCCCTCATCTGAAACCTGGCCCCTTGGACCACTGCTGTGGAGGCTGCCATGTGGCCCAGAAGCTGCAGAAAATGCCTTGCTGCTCGAGAAACCAGAGGGAGAAAGGAAGAGGCCAGCTGAGAGATGGCTTTTGCCCTTTCCAAAGGAAGGAAGGCTCTTGCCTTCAAGGTGTACAGCTCTGCTCCTATTAAAGTGAGGAGCTGTACTGGTTCGAGAACTGACTTGGGAAGATTGAGAAGGAACCCCAGGGAAGTGAGAACTTTCTGGGTAACCTGCAGATCTGACTTGACTTGGTCTGAAGACTGACCCACCAGAAGCCAATCGTCCAGATATGGAAAAATATAGATCATTTTCCTTCTTAAAAAGGCTACCACTACACTTAGGCACTTTGTAAATACCCTTGGAGCTGAGGTTAGACTGAATTGCATTGCTCTGAACTGATAATGGCCTGAGGGCAATTCGAACCTGAGGTACTTTCTGTGGGAGCACCTAATGGGAATGTGAAAATAGGCATCCTTGAGGTCCAGGGAGGCTAGCCAGTCTCCTGGACTCAGAGAGGGAAGAACTGTTCCCAGAGTCACCATCTTGAACTTTGGCTTTACTAGGTGCTTGTTTAGGTATCTTAGATCTAGGATGAGTCGCCACTCCCCTGTCTTTTTCGGGGTAAGGAAGTACCTGGAGTACAAACCTTTGCCCATGTATGGAGTAGGAACTCTCTCTATGGCCTTTAAAGCCAGTAGAGACAAAACCTCTATCTCTAGAGCAAGGGTTTCTGAAGTATTTGCAGGTGGAAAGGATCTGGGTCTCAGTTTCGGAAAACTTTTGAAACCGAGAACCAGTCCCTGGCTTACAACCTCCAGGACCCACTTGTCTGAGGTAACAGACATCCAGTCCTGGACAAAGTAAGCCAGCCTGCCTCCTACTGGAATGGGGGAGTCGACCCGGGCTGACACATCAGGGTGTCTGCTTGGCAGGAGCCTTAGGCTAAGGGGTGGATGCAGCCCTGTTCATCCCCCTTCTACCTCTCCCTCTGAAGAACCCCCTCTGAGAAAAGGAAGAGGAAGCCTGCGCCTGGTAGAAAGGCCTGTGAGAAGGCCTGCCCCTGCCCCTAACTTGCTGCCTCTGAGGAGTTGCCTGCCTCTCCTTGGCCTGTGCACTCCTGTAAGTGGTCCTGTATTCGTCCATTTTCTTCATGTAATTCTCTGTCTGCTCCCCAAACAAAGAATTACCCACTACAGGGAAATCCATGGTCTTAGCCAGGGTGTCCTGCAAAAGGCTAGTACATCTGAGCCAGGCCATTCTCCGAAGAGTCACAGATGTAGCCATGACTCTTGATGACACATCACTGGAGTCCACAGCAGCATGAAATTGCACCTTTGATGCCTCAATCCTATCAGCAGCCACCCCCTCCAGCTCCTTGGCTAGCTGGGGGGAGGCCTGTTTAGCCAGTGCCAGTACAGTGTCCCACCTGGACGTCTGGTACCTGGCTGTATAGGCCATATAATTAGCCTGCCTAAGTCCCAAAGATGATGCCAAGTACTGTTTCTTTGCCATGGCATCTGTCTTCCTGGAATCTTTGTCTGGGGGGTGTGAAGCCAAGGGGATGTTTGCCTTGTCACAGGCAGCAGCCTGCACTACCCCAACATGACTGCATTGTTGGTAAAGAAATTCCATATCCGAGCCTGACAAGGTGTACTTCTTGTCCTTTCTCTTGTCAACAGGAGGTACGGAGTTGGGAGACCTAAGAATTTTTTGTGTCTGTTTCCCAAATGACCTATGAAGGGGAATAAACAGTCTCTTAGACTCTGGGATGTCCATCACCTCTATGAAGTCAGGCTCCTCTTGATCCTCTACAGCCTCCTCAATAGGAAGCTGGAGGGTTTGAGCCACTTTTCTGTAGAACAGAAAGTGGGGAAGGGACTCAGAAAGCCTAGGAGGGGAAACATCAGGTCTGTCTGGGGAGATGTCCGGTTCCACAGGCACATCCAGACTTTCAAAATCCCTCTCCTCATCAAACTCTGGTTCATAAAAATCTTCAGGGGAATAATCCTGAACCGGGCGAACCGACCTAACCGAACCCCTGCCAGAAGGCGCCAGATCGGTCGGAACCGGACGAGGCGATTCCACAATCCAAATCGCTTTGGCTATTTCTTCGGCGGTCGGAACATGCAGCTCTGGATCCGAACCGGCCGATTTATCCTTTCGTTTTCTTTTTGTAGGAACCGATCCCTCAGGATTGGCTCTCCTCTTGCCCGAAGAAGTATCGTCCTAGTCAGAGAGCACTCCTTCTGGTTTGGTAGGAACTGAACCGGTCTGGCCTTCCGGGTCAGTGGATTTTTTGGCCTCCTTATCTCTAAATCTACCTAATCTTTTCTCCAAGGTAGACTTAGGGAAATTCTTACAAATTTGGCAGTCTGAATCGAGGTGGTCAAACCCCAGACAGTAAACACAGGTGGTGTGGGAATCGGCCTTAGCAAAGACCTCCCCACACATACTGTAGTGTTGAAACCCAGTGGGTCCGTTTTTTTTCTTGAGTTTCTCAGACGTGTCCAACCTAACCAACTTAACCTTTATATGGCAACCGCCAGGCAAGACTCCCCTATCGTTTTCTCACCGTGTCACTGGTGATGGAAAAAAATGCTAAAATTACATTTTTTTTTAAAACCGATATGGACCGGTAACCACGCACTAAGTTTTCCAAGATCTTACTACAAGATCGGTTCAGCTGAACCGATCGGAAAAATTTCAAAATTTCCACACAACAGCTACTAATCTAAGTACTTACGGTACCACAGACAGGGTCTCGAACTGAAAGACGGAATGAAATCGGACTAAAACCGAAACTTTAACTGCGCTAGAACCGAGCAGAAGGAGAAATCTCTGGAGCGACTGTTCAGTGAGGCGGAGTAAAGAATCTGACGGTTTGGTTTCAAAAGGACATAGACAGAGTTTTCAACCGAGCTCGAGCCCAACATTCTATGCCTGGCATAGAATGTAACCCTTCACTTTCCAGGGCAGTTCAAGAGCTGGAGCTAACTGCAAATTGTCAGAATACAGCAAGACTTCATGTTGTTTGAATAAGGGCATCCAGAGGAACCGTGCCCACTACTGAAGGCCTGTAACAGAACTGAGGTAAGTGATGACTCTGATGAGAGGCAAAGAGGTCTATTTCTGGGGTGCCCCACCTCCTGAATAAGGTCTTCACCACTTGCCTGTTCAGGGACCATTCATGCGGGTCCTGGCTGATTCGACTCAGGGCACCTGCCAGAACACTGTCCTTGCCTGGCAGATGAATGGCCTGAAGTGAGGAGCCCAGTGAGTAAGCTAGGGTCCAAATTCTCACAGCCTCCATGCAAAGGAGGCTTGACCTTGTTCCCCCTTGCTTGTTTATGTAGTACACGGTGGTAGAGTTGTCTGTTCTGACTTGCACTACTTTTCCCTGTATCAGTGGTTTGAAAGCTCGCATTGCCAGAAACACTGCCCTGAGCTCTAACAAGTTTATGTGCAAGAGAGTCTCTGCAATTGACTAAGTTCCCTGGGTAGTGTGCTCTGCTAGATGAGCCCCCCAGCCCAGGAGGGATGCATCTGTTGTGAGAATCATCAAAGGCAGTTCTTTTTGGAAAGGGACCCTTCTCCGAGGTTCGTTTCCTCTTTCCACCACTGAAGAGATGGATAAATGTTTCTGTTACAGGAACAAGCTTTGACAGGGTATCCTTTCGTTGGCACCAATGAGCTCTTAAATTAAACTGGATGTCCCTCATCTGCAACCTGGAGCTCAACACTGTGCCCGCTGCAGCTGCCATGTGACCCAGGAGTTGGAGAAAATGCCTTGCAGGCCTTGGGACATTGAGCCTGAAAGAGGCTGCCAACTGCAGGATGCTTTTTACCCTGTCTCTGGGTCGAAAGGCTCTGCCCACGATAGTATTCAATTCTACTCCTATGAACTGCAGAATTTAAGAGGGAAGAAGAACAGATTCTTCTAGATTTAAAAGGAAACCCAGAGATTGCAGAAGCTGCTGAGTGAGCTGCAGGTGTTCTGCTAACTGTTGTGGTGGATTTTCCACCACCAGCCAGTCATCTAGATAGGGGAATACTGTGACACATTGTCTGCGCAGGTGAGCCACTACCACAGCCAGACACTTTGTGAACACCCTTGGTGCTGAAGTGAGACTGAAGGGAAGAGCTAAGAACTGATAATGACCTGACAGGAGTCTGAACATGAGAAACTTTCTATGAGACTCCCTTATGGGGATGTGGAAATAGGCATCTTTTAGGTCCAATGATGCCAGCCAATCTCCTTTTCGGAGTGCTGCAGAATCAGAGACAAAGTTATCATTTTGAACTTTGGTTTGGCTAGGAACCTGTTGAGGACCCTGAGATCCAAGATAGGCCGCAGCTCTCCATTTTTCTTTGGTGTCAGAAAATACTTTGAGTAAAGTCATTTTCCCCTTTGACGCAGAGGCACTGGTTCCGCTACTTTTAGTTAAAGAAGGTGTTTCACCTCTTCTTCCAGCCTTTTGCTTTCCAGGACGGAAGCTGGTTTGAAAACTCTGAATTTTTGAACAGGGGAGGACTTGAAACTTAGAGACAGGCCCTGACCCACTACCTCTAGAATCCACTTGTCTGTGGTGATGGTTTTCCAATTCTGGAAAAAAAAAAGGGTCAGCCTGCCCCCTACTGGCAAAGGAGAGGCAGCCTGATTGATGAAGTCAGAAGTCCTGCTTGGATTGGGGCTGGGGCTGAGACTGGGCACCACGGCTGGCACGTTTTCTGCCCCTACCCCTGAAATACCCTTGCTGTCGGTATTGGGGTGCCTGTGGAAGTACCATGGCCTGGTAAAAAGACCTGGAATTAAACTGTCTGCCCCTGCCTCCCCTACTGAAGGGTCTAGAGGAGGTGAAGGGTCTTTCCTTTGCAGAATTGCTAAGGAAGGTGGCCTTATACTCATCCACCTTCTTCATGTAGGCCTCTGTATGGCTGCCAAATAGGGAACTGCCCTCCATAGGAAAATCCAGAGTCTTATTCTGGGTATCCTGTGTGAGGTTTGTGGCTCTCAACCAAGCAAGCCTTCTCTGTGCGATGGTATTTGCCATCCACCTTGCATCAGTCTCATTGCTGTCTGCTGCCATATGGGACTGGTATTTGGCAGCTTCTAGGCCAAACCTAGCAGTTTCAGCTAGGTCTGCCGAAATAAGAGAATATGCTTTCTCAGCCATGGCCAGAACAGACTGCCAGAGAGCCTTCTGGTACTGGGCTGCATAGGCCTGATAATTAGCTTGCCTAATGGCCAGAGAGGCTGACAGGTAATCTTTCTTGGCCATACTTTCAATTTTCCGAGTCCTTCTCTGGAGGGTGGGAAGCCAGAGGGACTTTAGCCTTGTCACAAGCTGCAGCTTGCACCACCCCCTGGTGGTCAGGGCATGAAAATAAGAATTCAGCCCCTGTTCTGTCACGCTAATACTTTTTATCCAACCTTTTGTCCAAAGGAGGGACAGACCCAGGAGCTTGGAGGAGTTTTAAAATATCTCTTTTAAAAAACTTGTTGATGGGGAGTGACAGTTTTTAGTAGGAGTCAGCCCCATCATTTTGAGATATTCAGCCTCCTCCTCATCCTCTACAGCTTCAGTGGTAGGGATGTCCAAGGCATCAGCAATTTTCCTGGTGAAGGAAAAATGAGAAGGATAATCTTCTATGGTCCTGGGAGGGGAGACAAACTTCTGTTCAGGGGAGACCTCAGGCTTTATAGGCTCACCTTCTTCTTCCTCCTCCTCTTCCTCACCACGCTGCTCAGGAAAACAGAGTGGGTTGGAAGGTACAGGAGTCTGGACTGGAGACAGTGAAACCACAGGCAGCAGACCCTGCAAGGTTTGTATTATTTTTATTGCTTGTGCAATCTCAGAAGGAGAAGGCACAGTGGCAGGCATCACAGAAGTCCCCTTTTCCACAGGGGGTTCAGTGTGCTGTGTCTTCTTTAGTTTTTTAACTGGAACCGGAGAGCTATCCAGTTCAGAGGGTCTCTTTTTACCCGTGATGGGGTAGAAATAGTAGAAGTTGTGGTGTCACCCACAGACCCTGAGGGTTTCGGCTGGTCAGAGCCAGAGGGACCCTTGAATCTCTTATTCAATCTGTCCAGACGTTTTTCCAATGTTTTGTCTGGAAAAGATTTACAAATGTCACAATTAGTTTTCAAATGGTCAAAGCCTAGGCAGAAAACACAAACAGAGTGTTTATCTGCCTTAGCAAACGATCTCACCACACTCAGAACAATTTTTAGAACCATGTTCCCTGGTTCTCTTTTTAGGTTTTTCTGATATAATGAAGAAAAACTGCAACCGCAAAACACTACAGGTTTTTAAATTCAAAAAAGAACAAATTTATCGGTTGTGGTCGTTCAGGAACTGATTGGAGAAACCAAGCGGAACCAGGAACTAATAGGTATAGAAATGGAAATTACGCACCTACCGTAATTCTTGATCTTCTTGGACGAAGTCACCACCACTCATTCACACTTATGGGACTACGCCAGAGCCACTAGGGTCCTGCAGGAGCAAGCTTTTTGCAGAGGGTCAGCGCCAGAGATGGAGCCACGAGGAGCGGCATTGAGAGCATCAGCTTGTGCAGTAATGACAATCTTGGCATCGACCCTCCAACTGCCTCAGTACCTTTTTTTCAAGAAGGTGCAGCGTAACTAACCTAGAAAGACTAGTCCAACACAAATCGGACACAAGATAGTCCAAACAACCCGTATAAGAAGGGTCAACAAAGAAGTCTTCTCAGCCTAAACATTGAAGGGGTGAAGACCAAAACAGAGAGGTGAGCTCGGGGGATGGAAGGTGGGCGTGTGAATGAGTGGTGGAGACTTTGTCCAAGAAGATCAAGAATTACGGTAGGTACGTAATTTCCATATCTTCCTGGACATAAAGTCTCCACCACTCATTCACACTTATGAGAGAGTACCAAGCTAAAAATCCCCCGAGAGAGCGGCAGGAAAACCAAGAGCTCAAGAATTCAGGACAGAAGTCCGTTAAGGATAGTCCTGCCAAACGAAAGGTTTCGTCTGACATGGATGTCCAGCGCATAGTGCTTAATAAAAGTATGCACTGAGCTCCAAGTAGCCGCATTGCAAATGTCCGCAATGGGCACGTTGCGGATTTCCTCCAGGGATGCACAGACTGCTCTAGCAGAGTGAGCATATACTCTGCCCTCCAGCTTGACCTGTGCCATGGAATAACAGTGGCGAAGGCATGCCACCAGCCATGCTGAAATGCATCTGATAGCGACAGGCTGACCCAGCCGGGTCTTGCTGAAGGAGACAAACAGTTACTGAGCTTTGCGAATTTCCTTCGTTCTATCTAAATAGAAGCGCAAAGCTCTTTTAACATCCAAGGAATGAAGGGTACGTTCTTCTTCATTCTGGAAATCAGCAAAGTAAGTAGGTAGGACCAAAGGTTGGTTTAAATGGAATTCTGAGACAACCTTAGGGAGGAACTTAGGATGGGTCCTAAGAACTACTTTATCCTTGTGAAATACAGTGTACGGAGGGTCTGTTACCAGAGCATGTATTTCAGAAACTCTGCGAGCCGAGGTGATGGCCACCAGGAATGCCGTTTTCCAAGTGAGGAATTTCAATTCACATGTAGCTAGTGGCTCAAATGGTTTTCTAGTGAGCATGTCTGGCACGAGATTAATATCCCAGGCTGCAACTGGATGCCTGACAGGAGGTCTGGTATGCAGAATTCCTTTAAGAAACCTCTTAACTACCAGTAACTGAGCCATAGATAAGGAAAGTAATGGCTCATGATAGGCTGAAATGGCACAAAGGTGAACTTTGATTGTAGAGTATTGAAGACCTGAATTTGAGAGGTCTAAAAGGTACTCTAAAACTTTGTTGGGTGAGCAGGAAAAGAGATTCAAAGAGGATCCTGCACACCAGAGGGGAAAAACGCTTCCATTTTGCAGTGTAAGTCTTCCTGGTTGCTGGCTTTCCCGCAGCCAAAAGAATGTCAAAAACTCTCCAAGAGACATTGAACCTATCCACTTCTATCTCCTCAGGAGCCAAGCGTGAATATGAAGCGACCTCAGACTGGGATTGACCAGAGGACCCTGGGTCAGAAGGTTCGTCTGAAGGGGAAGTGCCTTCGGAAGGGTTTCCGCCATACTGTTGAGTAATGGAAACCATATCTGTCGAGGCCAGAAGGGAGCAATGAGAATCATCTTGTGTCCCTGGGACTCGAATTTGAAGAGTACCCTCTGGATTAGGGGAAGCGGAGAAAAGGCATATAGAAAGCGTTTTGTCCACTGCAGCCTGAATGCAACCTGACAGAAAATGTCAAGCCCTGGATTTCTGAAGCAGAAAAGAGACAGTTTTGTGTTGAATGGGGATGCAAAAAGGTCCAGGTCTGGAGTTCCCTACTCTGTGAATAGCGACTGAACTACGGTTAAGTTGAGACACCACTCGTGAGGGTCTGCCTCCATTCTGCTGAGATGGTCTGCCAGTATGTTCTGTATTCCTGACAGTTAGATCACCTGAATAAGAGCCTTGTGATCTAGGCACCATTCCCACACTCTCATTGCTTCCCTGCACAAGGGGTAAGAGTGTGCACTGCCCTGCTTGTTGATGTAATACATCACTGCCTTGTTGTCAGTCTGAAGGAGAATGTTCTTGTGACAAAGAATGTCCTTCAAGGCCCGGACTGCACAGAAGATGGCTCTCATTTCCAGGACATTTATATGAAGCTGGGCTTCGACCTGAGTCCACGTGCTCTGAGTGTGGAGATCCTGACAGTGATCTCCCCATCCCGACAGGGATGCGTCAGTGGTGATAGAAATCTGATGATCCAGATGAGCAAAGGGGAATCCTTCCAGAAGATTGCCCTCTTGCGACCACCGAGTGAGCAACCTCCTGAGAGCTTCTGTCACCTTGATGAGAAAGGACTGAGGATGAGTAGTTGGGGACCACTGAGTACTGAGCATCCATTGAGAAGTTCTCATATGGAGGTGTGCTAGGGGTTTAGTGAACACTGAGGATGCCATGAGACCCAGCATCCGTTGCACTGAGATAGCTTGAACCGAGCTGTTCTCTCTGATGTATTGGGCCATCTGTAGGATATCGCGCCTTCTGTCCTCTGGTAGAAAAGTTTTCGCACAGGAGGTGTCCAGAAGAGTTCCTCTGAAAAGGAGCTTCTGGGAGGGCTGCAACTGCGATTTCTTGAGATTTAGCAGGACTCCCATGGACGTGAGGAAGTCTGAGGCCATGGCTATGGCATCGACAGTTCCTTTCCTGGAAGGGCTTGCTAGAAGCCAGTCGTCCAGATATGGGAACACTTGTATTCTGATCTTTCTGAGGTGTGCTGCGAGAATTGCACAACACTTTGAAAAAACTTGCAGCACTGAGGATAGTCCAAAGGGCAGGACTCTGAACTGATAATGTTGGCCCAAAGCCACAAACCTTAGGTATTTGTGATGTTTTGGGTGAATAGGAATATGTTGGTAAGCATCCTGCATGTCCAGGGAAGCTAACCAATCGTGTTGATGAAGCAAGGGCAACAGGGTTCCCAGTGACATCATTTTTAACTTTCCCTTGAGAAGACATCTGTTCAGTTTTCTGAGGTCCAAAATGGGGCACATGCCCCCAGTTTTCTTTGGAACAAGAAAAGTAGTGGGAGTAGAACCCTGTGTTCCATTGACCCAATGGAACTATTTCTCCTGCCCTGTTGTTCAGAAGGCCCTGTATCTTGGAGGCGAGAAGTTCTGACTGAACTGTTGACAGTCTGGGCTGTCGTTTGGGGGGGGGAGGATCTGGAAGGGTCTCTAAAAAATTGAAGGAATATACCTCGTGGATTATCCGGAGGACCCATTTGTCTGAAGTTATAGTCTTCCAACAGTTGGAGAACTGAGTCAGATGACTCCCCCACCGCTGAGAGAAAGTCCCCCTCTGGCTGCTGAGGTGGCACGTGGGCCAGAGAGTCAGAAGGCAGCACTGGGCGCTTTGGGTCCTTGTGCTTTCTGTTGCATTTTCTTTTGAGGCTGGGGTGCTTGGTTTTTAATAAAACCTTCCCTGCCTTTGCCTCGAAAGGATTGATGGTTGTGAAATTGACACTTATTAACACCCCCACAAGAAGGGGTGGGAGTAGGTCGAGCCACTTTAATGGCAGACCTAGTCTTTTGAGTGGCCTCCAGAGCTTGCTCTACTTGAGGATCAAAGAGTAACATACCGTCGAAGGGTAACGCCATCACCTGTTGCTGGGCATCATTCATGAAACCTGAAGTGCGCAGCCAGGAGTGGTAGCGAGTACAGATGCCTGCCGCTGCCGCCCGAGAAGCTGTATCGAAAGCGTCCATAGCTGCTTTAACCTGCTGGTTGTTGGACTTGATACCCCCAGTTATGGTTTGAAGTAGCTCCAGATTAGAGTTCGACTCCGGCAGAGCTTCTACCATTTGTTTGAGCAAATGCCAAAGAACATACTCATATTTAGAAAAAATAGTCCTGGTAGCTGGCAATACGTAGAGGCAGCAAGGACTTTCTTACCTAAGGTGTCTATCTTGCGAGATTCTTTATTTATAGGCCGGGCTGAAGATGCCTGAGGGAGGACGGCCTTATCATTCTCTGCCAGGACTACAATAGGGTCCACAAAGGCCTGGGAGGTCAAGATGGGTCGATCCTTGGGAGCAGCATACTTTCTATCTATGGACTTAGCCACAGAAGGAATCCACAGAAGGAATGAGAGCGGGATTATTCCATAGAAAGAGTGGAATTCAAATTTTTCAGCAGAGACTTAAAAGACAGGTCTTCGACCAGAGACTCTGCTACAGGATGAGATCCTTCCACATCATCACCCAGGTGAAGGTCTGGGTCAGGCCCAATGTCATCTCCTGACAGCCCAGGAGGGACTGCATGGACAGAAAAGGAGTGAAAATCAGAAGTAAATGAGGAAGGAAAAGGATTCAGAGAAGAGGAGCCCTGAAGACTGGATGATGCCCTAACAAGCCTCGGAGCGGAAGAAGGGCACGGTGTCGAAAAGCCGCATGATGCTGAAGACAGCGCCGACGAGCCACACGGCGCCAAAGATGGCACCGATGAGGCGCACAGCGCCAAGGACAGCACCAATGAGGCACACGGTGCTGAGGACGGCGCCGACAACCCCAACGGTGCTGAGAATGGCACCGTCAGTCGCATCAACGCCGAGGACGGCGCCGAACAAGCCACCGACGCTGAAGGCAGCGAAAACATCCCAAGGCTCCAAAAAACAGGATTTGAGGAGAAAGAAGGATGAATACCAGGAGACAGAGGCATCAGTGTGGCCCCCTGCTCCACAGCCATGTGAGGGGAGGAAACACCAAAGCACAGAGTCGACTGCATCAAAGAGGGCGCCGCGTGACTAGGGAGGCCCAACCGCCCTACCCGATCCCCCGAAAAGCCCGAAGGCTCCGGAGTGACCTGGCTAGGCAGATGGATCAACCTCCGAGCCCATTGCTCCATAAGTGCAGCCCACTGATGAAACTGCTCATCTGAAGACCTACCGGAGGGCAGGGTAGGGCTCTGATGTTGAAGAGGTCGGCGACTGGAAATAGAAATCGGCGACTCCGAAGGAGGAGACCGGTAACTAGCCCCAAAAACCGATCATCTACATGCAGACATACCAGGGGGCGACCTCGAGTGATGCGTTCTCTTTTTTGACCCACGGGTCCAAGAAGAGCTTGAGGCCAGCGGTGCTGAAAATGGGACCGGTTACTTTTTTATGCTTCGAGGACCACCCATCCCTCGGGCACTGGACCGACCCCCCTCGAGAGAGGCGGACGGACCCAGCCCAGGTGACTGAACAGCTTTCATAAGAAGCTCCCTACCGTCACCTGATCTGCTCATGGTCGACGCTGTCAATGTAGGCTGAGACTTCTTTTCTTTAATAAGAATAAATAAACTAAACGGTACTTTTTTGAGATAATATTACAAAACAATAAAAATGAAAACTATGCTGCTAGTTTGAAGTTTGACTCCCGGCGGGCGAGCGACGTCGTCACTGAAGTGCACTCAACGGTGGGAAAAAAGGAACTGAGGCGGTTGGAGGGTCAACACCAAGAAAGTCATTACCGCACGAGCTGATGCTTGCGATGCCGCTCCTCACGGCTCCATCTCCGGTGCTGACCCTCTGCAAAAAGTTTGCTCCCACTGGGTCCTAGCGCCTCTGGCATAGTCCCATAAGTGTGAATGAGTGGTGGAGACTTTATGTCCAGGAAGATCCAGGGTTAGCGGTTCGGAACCGAATTTATCGGTTCTAAAAAATTAAGATTTAAACACAGAAAACTTACAGAAACTAATAAATAAATGGGGAAAAAAACCCGAAACTAACTAAAAATACCTCAGTTCCTCAACGGTTATCCTGAACCGTGAGAAACCAAGAAAACAACACAAAATTAACTAAATAAACTAACGGTTATTAAAATAACACTGATAAGAGGCAGCAAATGAAAATAATTGGAAAATACTTAAGTATTTGTTAATAATAAAGGCTTCTTAGACTAGATGATGAAGAGGAAATCTCCAAGCATCTGGTCTTGACAGGCGGAGAGAGAAATCTGAAGGTTAGAATGTAGGCAGTTGATAGGTGGCAGCATTTGAAAAGTGGCCCATGCCAATGATTCCATCATTTGCATAGCATTCTATCTCTGGGCGGATCTGACCTTAAAGGTATACTGCAGAAGAGTTAGGAATATTGGAGTATTCCTTGGGTGAGAAAGGCTATATTATCCCCCATATATGGCACACAAATTCCTTCCACGAGGTGTCCCCAGTATGCAGGAATGCAATGCTGCACAAGGTACATACCTCCATTACTACTGGAGCTGCCCTCTAATTGAGAACTACTGGAGAGAAATAGCTAAAGAGATTTCAGTAATGAGAGGCCAACCTATGAACTCTCCAAGAAATCAATGCTTCTAGGAATTGAGGGGCTAGAACATGAGGAACGGGTTTTACTCCCCAGGCGGATTAGAGTACTCCTAGTGGTAGCAAGACAGGGGATTCAAAATGTATGGACTACAAGTCTGGGACCCACAGTGGAACAATGGAAGGGATTCATCGTCCAGGTTTTTAACGGTGGATAGGTTTACATATAGCCTGAAAGGAACGGAAAAACAATTTGAGATGGTCTGGGCAGGCTACCTTAGTGCCTTATAAGGGGATGAAAAAGCTCTAGGCAACAATGAGCTAGTGTACTACGAAGCAGGAGAATTGTATTAAATGACATACTCTGGGATAGGAGTCAGATAATTTCTCTTTAGTGAAAGAGCTGTGTTAATTGTAATACAGACACAGACCATTCAGTTCTGCTGAAGTTTATCAGCAACGTTTATGAGTTTTTCTTTTTGGTATGTTGTTATTTGTATTTTGCTTCTTACAAAATATAAAATTGACAGTAAGTAGTGAGACATTGTGATTGCTGAATACCTTCTGTAAGGTAGACATAATATGAGAGATAAAAATATAAAATAACATGATTTGTTCTACATTGTAATAGACTGTAATGCCAGATGTCTATGTCAAAGTATTCTGATATATGTACTGTCACTCAGTAAACATATTATACAAAACAAAAACCCACTAGTGTGAGTGTAACCAAAGTATAGAGTTTGAAAAGGGTTCCAAATTCCAGCTCTATCTCCGCAGCCACAACTGAGGCACGAGATGATGCTGACGTGTATGACATTACTATTAGATTAATGTTGTTAGAATCACAAAATATACATACACATAATGATTACTGGAATTAAATAAGAACTACTGGGAGAGGTAAAGCCCCGACTGCTGCACAGATCGGGGCTTCACCTCTCCAATCCCCCCTGCAGGCACCATATGTAAGCAACAGTTTTACTACCTGTACACACGTAAAAATATCCCAAAGCTACGGTACAGCCGACATTTTAATTATGGCACTCCTCAACCCCTGGGATCTTGCTGATATCGTGAGAAAATGACGCTGCACTGCCCGTCCCTTAACAGTGCCCTTGTGTACGGAAATAAAACAATGTCTGTATCTCTGATGCCCAGCACTGTTTTTATTGAATTTGCCTAAATCCCATGGGTATCCACTGTAGCATGTCACTCAGTATAAATAAATCCTAAAACACAAAGAACAATGAAATGTATTTATGCCTCTGTCTTCTGACTTCTTTAACTGGGTGACCAGGGCAACTAATAAAAGGCAGGCAGTCGACATAGTGTACTTAGATTTCAGCAAGGCCTTTGGCTCAGTCCCCCAGAGGAGAAAGGTCAAGAAGCTAAGGGACTTGCAGTAAGTGTGGAAGACTGGCAGCTTGGGTGGAAAGGTGGCTGAGCAGAAAAACACAAACTCTCCAACAAGGAGCACCAGATGATGCCAGCATAAATTGGGCCCAGGGCCAACCGTCAGTCCACCAACAGCCTCATCGGCCCAGGGCAGAAAGTACAACAGGTGGGGCATCAATCCCCTGGAGCACTTCCTCCACAACTACTAGCTGGAACTCACTTCAGACCCTCTAGAGTGCCTCCAGGAAGAAAGACCTTACTCCTCATACTTTTCTTGAGACAACACTCCACTGGATTGTTGGGGATTAACCTATCTCTGGTGCAGAAGAGTTGAGCTGGTCTGTTTTCTCCTAAGGCAATGACCAGTGACAGGAATGTTGCCTTTTTCAGGGTTATTGCCATTTTACAGTCCTTCTAATGGAACCCGAGTCATCCAGTTCTCCATCAGACCTGACCTCTTCATCGTTATACCATGGCGAGCAGCGGTGAGAGGTCAGTGCGCAGGCACGGATCAGTAGAATAGATTTAAGTGTCATCGCAGTAGCACCAAGATAATTTTCCCATCCAAAACTGGACCACTGCTAGACTTTCCGGCTAATTAGCTTAATTCAGTACTGAAAGCAATGCAAGATGGACTTATGATACATCAAGAAAAGCAGACCCTAGATTCCAGAAAGCTTACACTATCCACAGTCCAGCTGCAGTAAACACAGAAAAGACCACGGGCAACAGCATCCAGGCACTGCATGTCTTCCCATCCATGGTTGCTGGTACTAAAAAAAACCAAAAAAACATTTTATACAGGCATTATGATAAATGGAATCAGCTTTAGTGGTAAATGGTTACTTAAAGTGATTTATTACACTTCAGGACCTAAGGTACCACTTTCAGGATATGGTACCTTAGGTCTACAAGTCGTTTGGTGCAAAATTGTATCGTGAGCCATTATGAAGTGGTAAGGGATCATAGTTTGGCCCTGCCAAGGTGGCCAGCTGATCCCTTCCACTTCCCGATTGATGAACACGCCCCCATGCTTTGACATCCAGCAAGGGAGAGTGCCGGGCAAGCCCCATTGAAATTAATGGGACTGATTTTTCTTTACTTTTTAATACAATATGATGGCGACTTGGAGATTAATAAGGGCCACTGATCAATTAACAAGGAAAAATCAGTGCCATTCATTTTAATGCCACTCGCCCCCACACTTTCCCTTGCTTCATGTTACTACATGCCTGAGCACTAGTGCATGTAGCAGAATCAGGAAGTGGAAGGGGTCAGCTGCCCACCTTGTCAGGAACAACTACGTTCCCTTACTACTTCATGATGGCTCACAATACAACTTTAACATTTGCACCAAATGACTATCGTGGACCTCAGGTACCATATCCCGAAACTGGTACCTTAGGTTCCCAAAGTTACTTTTTTTTTTTTAACTTTATGTTTATTGTTATATTGAAACAAATATTCAGTTTGAACACTAACTTTTGATATGACAATTTACAATGAAAAACCAAAAGGGAGCCACTCCTCTTAATACATTCTGTTGATCCATCAAGAGCTACAAGACACGTCATGTGGGGGTATCGTTTAAAAATAAATTCAAGAGTTGGTAACTAACCACAATATTTAAGCTATGTAGTGAAGCCATGAGCAGCATGGTTATTTTCAAATAGTCTCAGTAAATATATTGTCCATCTACTTCACCCCTCAAAGAAGGGTTAAAAGAAAAAATTACTCACCGTAGTAATGTTGTTTCTTCTAATGGAGTCTTGCTGTATTCAGACATAATGCAGTTAGCCCCAGCACTTGAACTGCCCCGGAGAGGAAAGAGTTAACTCCATGCAGAAGCATGGAACGTTGCGCTCGAGCTTGGTTTTCTAACCTCTGTCTGTGGTACTTCCCAGTGTAACCATCAGATTCTTACGAGCAACTAACTAACTAAGCACTAAAATATGGAAATTGTTTGAAACATATAGCCAAAAGGCAAAAAATAGTTTGGGGGTCCAAAAAGACTCAAGTCGAGAACCCAAGAAGTAACAAGGTAGTGACAATTTAGGCAATGAACATAAGAATAATAAACATAACAGCTACCCCACCAAAAGGGAGGGTACAAGGTACACCCCTGAGGTGCAACACTGTACCTGCCAGCCCACTTCCCAAAAACAGGTTCTGAGAGGGAAGGCGGGGGTCTGAATACAGCAAGACTCCATTAGAAGAAACAACGTTACTATGGTAATTTTTTCTTCAAACAACATAAAGTCTTGCTGTATTCAAACATAATGCAGACTACCAAGCAGTTCCCTATGGAGGAGGGAATGAAGAACCTACTTTGGGAACAGGATCTGCAGTACTGCTGTGCCAAACCTAGCATCACTCCTAGCCTGGATGTCCAGGGAGTAATGCTTGGTGAATGTATCTACTGTTTTCCAGGGGGCTGCTTTACAGACCTCTAACAAGGGAATATCTCTGGCCGCAGCTAAAGAGGCAGCTGTACCCCTAGTGGAGTGAGCCCTCAGGCCTGAAGGGGGTGTTCTACCCAATTTGTCACAGCAGAATTGTATACAAGAAATAATCCACCTGCAACAGATCTTTTAGTGACAGGCTTACCTTTCCCCACTTCACCATAAGTGAGAAACAATTGAAGACAGTCATTTCTGTGTGCCTTAGTATGCTCTATGTAGTAGCTAAGAGCTCTTTTAACATCCAAACTGGGTAACCTTCTTTCCCCTGAAGAAGAATGGCCAGTGAAAAACACAGGAAACGATATGGACTGGTTTAGGTGGAAATCCGATACCACTTTAGGCAAGAACTTCCTATTAGTTCTTAGGACCACTTTATCCCTATGGAAGGATATGAAGTCAGGTTCATCTGACAGAGCCTGTAATTCATTAATCCACCTGGCAGAAGTAATAGCTACCAGAAACACAGTTTTCCAGGTCAAGTACTTCAATTCAGCTGAGGCCATAGGCTCAAAGGGTGGCGGCATCAGCTGAGCAATGCAGACGTTAAGATCCCAAGGTGGAGTAGGCTCCCTAAAGGGAGGGTTAATGTGGAGCAGACCTTTGAAAAACTTTCTGAAAACAGGATGAGATGCCAGGGAAGAGCCTTTCCCTGCTGAGAGGAATGCAGAGACAGCTGCTAGATGAACCTTCAGAGTGGCAGGCCTAAGGCCTAGACCATTCAGATGAACTAGATAGTCTAAGGTTGTGGAAATGTCTGCAGAATCAGGCAGGATGTCTTTCTGAAAGCACCAAATACTGAACCTCTTCCATTTGGAACTGTAAGTTTTTCTAGTGGAAGGTTTCCTGGAGACCTTTAGAATATCCAGAGCTCCCTGTGAGAGATGAAGTGCTGCATATTCTAACTCTTCAAGAGCCAGGCCTTGAGGTTGAGGGACTGGAGATTGGAGAACCAGATCCGCCCCTGGGAGGAGGAGAGGAGAGAAGATTGAATCTCCTGGGAAGACACAGCGGACGTGACACAGCCAAGGACACCAGAAGAAGATACCAGGGCTGCCTGGCCCAATCTAGAGCCACCAAAATCACTGTGCAGGGTTGAGTTCTTATCTTGATCAGAACTCTGAACAGGAGAGGGAAAGGAGGGAAGGCATAGAGAAACCTGCCCTTCCAGTCCAGAATGAGGGCATCCTGGGGAACTGTCCCCAGGACTGGAGGTCTGCAACAAAACAGAGGAAGTTGATGATTGTCTGGTGCTGCAAATAGATCTATCTCTGGGATGCCCTACCTGGAGAAAATGATCTTCAGAATGTGAGGATTCAGGGACCATTCCTGATGTCCCTGTGAAATCCTGCTCAGGGCATCTGCTAACACATTGTCTTTCCCTGGAAGATGAACCGCTACCATGGAAGTCTGAAGGGAATAGGCTAGAGACCAAATCTTCATGGCCTCCATGCACAAGGCCGTGAACCGAGTGCCTCCCTGCTTGTTGATGTACCACATTGTGGTAGTGTTGTCCGTCCTGATTTGGACCACCTTGCCCTTGACTGAATCTGAGAAGGTCTGAAGGGCTAGGAAAACTGTCCTGAGTTCCAGGAGATTGATATGAAGAAGAGACTCCTGTGGGGACCAGATTCCCTGAGCTGTTAGGGCTCTCAGGTGGGCTCCCCAGCCTAGGAGAGAAGCATCCGTAGTCAGTACTACTGATGGAACCTGAGGGAGAAATGGAACCCCTTGTCTGATTTTGTCCTGGTCCAGCCACCACTGGAGAGCTTGTACCAGAGTTCGGGTCACTGGAATCAGTTTGGGGAGAGTGTCCCTTCTCTGTGACCAAAAGAACCTTAGATGGAACTGAATGTCCCGCCTCTGAAATCTGGCTCCCTGAACCACTGCAGTGGAGGCTGCCATGTGGCCCAAGAGTTGGAGGAACTGTCTCGCTGAAAGAGAAACCGGAGGCTGAAAGGAGGAAGCGAGGTTTACTAAGGCCTTCACCCTTGCCAGAGGAAGGAAGGAAGGCTTTTGCTCGGACAATATCCAATTCCACCCCTATGAAGGTGAGAAGCTGTACTGGTTCAAGGATTGATTTTGGCAGATTTAGAAGAAACTCCAAGAGAACTGAGCAAGTCCTGGGTGGTTTGCAGAGCTGCCCTGACCTGATCTGATGACTGCCCTACCAGCAGCCAGTCGTCCAGATATGGAAAAATGGTGTCACCTGTCTTCTGAGGTAAGCCACCACTACTGCAAGACACTTTGTGAACACCCTTGGAGCTGATGTTAGGCCAAAAGGCATGGCCTTGAACTGATAGTGGCCTGAAGGCAACTCGAACCTGAGGTATTTTCTGTGGGAGCACCTTATAGGGATATAGAAGTAGGCATCCTTGAGGTCCAGTGATGCTAGCCAATCTCCTGGCCTTAAAGAGGGAAGGATTATTCCCAGAATTACCATTTTGAATTTGGTTTTTTATGTGTTTGTTCAAGTACCTTAGATCCAGGATGGGTCGCCACTCCCCTGTTTTCTTTGGAGTAAGGAAGTACCTGGAGTACAGGCCTTTTCCCCTGTGTTAAGTAGGAACCTTCTCTATGGCTCTGAGAGCTAGGAGAGAGGAAACCTCTGCCTCCAGGGCAAGGGTTTCTGAGATTGATGCAGGTGGAAAAGACTTGGCCCTCCTTTTTTGGTACCTTTTGAAACGGAGGGCCAGTCCCTGGATTACTACTTCCAGGACCCACTTGTCTGAGGTAACAGACTTCCAGGCCTGAAAGTAGTAAGCCAGCCTGCCTCCTACTGGGATTGGGGAGTTGACCCAGGCTGACACCTCAGGGTGTCTGCTTGGCAGGAGCCTTAGACTGGGAGGAGGAAGCAGCCCTGCTCATCCCCCTCCTGTCCCTCCCTTGGAAAAAAAACCTTTGTGGGTAAGAGGAGGAGGCCTGGGCTTGGTAAAAAGGCCTTTGAAAATGTCTGTCCCTGCCCCTGGACTGCTGCTTTTGAGGAGTGGCTTGCCTTTCCTTGGCCTGTGCACTCCTGTAAGTTGTCCTGTATTCATCCATTTTCTTCATGTAAGCCTCTGTCTGCTCCCTAAACAGAGTTACCAACTACAGGAAAATCCATAGCCTTGGACTGGGTGTCCTGTGATAGGCTAGTACATCTGAGCCAAGTATGCCTCTTGAGAGACACAGATGTAGCCATGACTCTGGATGCCACATCGCTGGAGTCCACAGCAGCGTGAAATTGTACTTTGGATGCCTCAATTCCATCTGCAGTCACCTCCTCCAGCTATTTGGCTAGCTGGGGAGAGGCCTGTTGAGCCAGTTTCAGAACCGTATCCCACCTGGACTTCTGGTACCTGGCGTATAGGCCATATAATTTGCCTGCCTGAGTACAAAAGAGGATGCCAAGTATAGTTTTTTTGGCCATGGCATCAACTTTCCTGGAGTCCTTGTCTGGGGGGTGTGAAGCCAAAGGAATGTTTGCCCTGTCACAGGCTGCAGCCTGCACTACCCCAATATGGCTGCAATGTGAATAAAGGAACTCCGCAGCTGAGCCTGATAACATATACCTCCTGTCCATTCTTTTATCTACAGGAGGTAAAGAGTTAGGAGTCTGTAGAATCTTTTGTGTCTGTTTCCCCAAGGACTTATGAAGCGGGATAGACAACCTTTTGGACTCTGGGATGTCCATCATCTCCACAAAATCAGGCTCTTCTTCCTCCTCAGCAACTTCAACCATAGGGAGCTGGAGGGTTTGGGCCACCTTCTTGTAAAACAAGAAGTGTGACAGGAACTCAGAGAGCCTGGGAGGAGAGATATCAGAAGGCTTGTCTGGGGAGATGTCCGGTTCAATGGGCACATCCAGACCCCCCTGGTCGTCATCATCGTCGGGATAATCTTCGTCCCCTTCCCACTCCTCATAGAAAGCATCCAGATCGTAATCCGAAGGAGCCAGTTCCGACTGAACCGACCTTCTAACGGTGAGTGCGGAGTTCGAGACGGAACGAGTGACTGACAATACTAACCACTTTGGCTATCTCATCCGCAGTTGGAGTATGCGGTACTGGATCCGAACCAGCAGATTTTCGTTTCCTTTTTTGACGGAACCGACCCCTCAGAGTCGACTCTCCTTTTGCCCGAGGAGGGATCGCCCAGGTTAGTAGGCACCTCCTCAGGTTCAGCCGCAACCAAACCGGGCTGGCCATCCGGATCCACTGACTTCTCGGCCTCCCTTTCCCTCAACCTACTCAGTCTTTTTTCTAGAGTGGTTTTGGAAAAGTTTATGCAAATTTGGCAGTCTGACTGGAGGTGGTCAAACCCCAGACAATAAACACAGATGAGGTGGTGGGGGTCGGCCTTGGCAAAGGCCTCCCTACTCTCAGTACAGTGTTGAAACCCAGTGGGACAGGTTTTCTTTTTGAGTTTCTCAGACATGGCCAACCTACCAAAATTACCCTATAGAAGCTTTCAAGCCAGGTAATACCAACAGATCGGTAACAACCGTGTCACGGGTTTGGAAAAGAACCGAGAAAAAGCCCGGTTCTTTTGAAACTGATTGGTACCGGAACACAACACTAATCCCAGAAAGATATTATTTGAAATTAGAGAATTCACAAGGTCGGTTCCTAACCGGACCGACCGAAAAGAAACCGAAGAGAGAAACAATTTCCACGTTAAATAAAATTAAAACACAGTCGCTACCTATCTACAACACTACCTGTACCATAGACAGAGGCTGGAAATCCGGAAAAAACAATAAATGTTTTTTAAATCCGAACGCTTTACTATACCGAACCGAGCAGAGGAAATCCCCAGAGCAACTTCACTGTTAGGCGAAGTAAAGAATCTGACGGTTACACTGGGAAACATCACAGACAGAGGTTTGAAAACCGAGCTCGAGCTCAACGTTCCATGCTTTTGCATGGAGTTAACTATTTCCTCTCCGGGGCAGTTCAAGTGCTGGGGCTAACTGCATTATGTCTGAATACAGCAAGACTTCATGTTGTTTGAAGTGTCCACCATGCTATCCCGACGCTGTTAGCACTAAAGGTGCTACATACAATTAAGTTTAAAGAACTACATAAGCCCACTTAAAACAGCCTACTCCTCTTAGAAAACTTTTTATTGTGCCTGCCAGTACTTGCCTTAAAAGATTGTTAAATGCTGTAACGTTATTATGGGCATATTTCCCCCAGTTTAACACTGAACTGGGTGCTTTAATTTCACATTATGAAACATTCAAAGGTAGTATGAATAAGAAAAAAAAATGGAATCAAGGTTTTCTAACAGTCCCATAAACTTTTAAAGGGGGTACTTAAAGACCAGGCCATTCTAAAAACTGTAACTTGAGTCAATATTTTCTATTAAACTAAACAACACATTAGGCCATGGAATCAAAACCAGCCTTCATACACTTTGCCACAAGGTAAAACCCAGCAGGCAGTCCTAAATCACTTCCACCTCAAGTGTCCTCCTCTTCTGGTGAAGAATCCTCTCTGGTCTTCACCGCATTTCTCTGGCACCATTTTAGGGCATCCGTAGGATCTCAAACAGAAATACTTTTCCCCGATGTACGATCCAGAGCGGTGCTGGAAATATCATTCCATGAGGTACGCCCGCCTCCCGAAGCATAGCTCAGGCCCCATCAAAATTCCTTCTTTTCTGTCTTGTGGCGTAACATATGTCGGGGAACAAAAGGATCTGCTGGCTGACGAACAGTAGGGTCTGCTTCTGTCTTACCACAGCCAAGAGGTAATCTCGGGTTCCCACACCCTCCGTAACTATCACCACTGTCCTCGGAGCTTCTGGATTGTCTGAGCGACCTCGACATGTAACCCAGTAAGCTTTTTGAAACCTCTGGGTCATGGGGGCCACTTCTTCCCCTAGTTGTTGCACCAACCAGTCTTGTGGTCTGCCAGAATGATGTGAGGTAGTCCCCCTCACATCATTCTGGCAGACCCACTATTCTCAGATTGGATGCTCGAGCCTGATTTTTAATAGTTTTGAGTCCTGATTTTAAGTGGCCATTTTCTTTTATAATGTTAGTTATTGCCCCCATAGCGGCATCCACCCGTTTAGTAGCATCTGTAGTGGCTATAGTTACTGACTCAAGCGATGTTTCCACGCTGGCAACTCTATTTGTTAAATTATCAAATTTGTCCAAGAGTCCAGCCACGGTTGAAATGAGACAGTTGATCTTCGTTCCCAGTGTTTGCAGGGTTTCTTCACCCACCATTGCTGTTGCCTCCTGCTCACAGCCTCGGGTCGACCTCATGGTCGGAGCGCTTACCAGAGTCTTTGATTTTGCTCCATCCCCAGAAGATTTATCTTTCCAAGGATTTCCCATCTTGACTTAGTGCTGCTAGGGAATATATTGAGACAAATTTATTCAACCTTGGTCCCAAAATAATAAGAATGATTTCAATTTTAGCTTCGTAGATATGCAGAGCTCTAACTTAAGGTGACCATCTGGCTCGGGCTCCACAGCCCCACCCCCTCAAAGTTACTTTAAAGAGCAGCTGGCACCCTTGGAGCAGACAACTCAGGAGATGCCTGCCCTAGGACCAGAATCAGCCACACATTAATTTTTTTTCTTAATAGTGAGTCATAAGTTATTTAACTTACTTGAAGCTCGCTTAACCCCTTATTCCAGCTTAGCCCAGTGCAGCCACATTTTTAACCTGACTAAACCTCTCAAAACGCTCCATAATATGCCTATGCAACTTTTCACCAATCCTGGTTCTCCCTCCACCAGACCACCCATGGACCCTGCCCCTATCTACTAATGAAGTCCCCTGGACTGAATTAATCTCCCTTCTTCTCTCTTAACCCTGCCTCTACTAAACTCCTCACTTTTTTGGATCCTGATCTGGACTTTACTTGTCTGTTCCCTACCTGCATGCAATTTCACTACTTCTGCCCTCCATACAATACTTTCCTGGTCCCCACCCTCAAGCCTGCCACACTGGTACTTACCTGCCATTAGTGACTGTAACTATGTAGGTGTTCGATCCAATATTGTTTTTGCACAGTGTATATATTCATGTACTTCCTATTACCTGCATTCCCAGCTGTATGTACACGGTATTAACTAATGTAACTGATGTTATTTGTTGTAACTGTCATTCTATCTTTACTGATGGGAACCTATTTAATGAGCTTGTCCTCAAAGGTCTTAATCTGAGATTACAATAAAATAAAGTAAAATAAAAATAAGTACACAAGGTAGGGAAAGGGCTGCAGTGCTAGAGATAGGGTTCCAATGCCACGGGGGTGGGGGGAGTGCTGGCTTTACACAGCATTTGTGTATTTTGTAGGCAGCTGTACTTGCTAACTGGGAAGTATTACATGTACATACCCCTTAACCTGTACAGCTGCCTGCAAAGTAAACAAATACTGTCTACAAGCCACAACTGCCCCCGATCGCATCAGAGACATATCTTTAGCACTGCATCCCCTTCTCTACCTCACATCATTAAAATGTGGTTTTGCAGGCGGGGCTGTGACAGACGTTTGTCAGCTAAGCTAGAATAAGGAAGTAAGATCGAGCTTCAAATAACTTAAATCATTTACAAACCACTGTTCAGAAAAATCATGTGGCTGATTCAGGTCCTAGGGCAGGCAGCTCCTTGCCATTAGCTGCCTCACCCTAACAATTAATCGTGTCAATTGCTCTTTCAGTGGGTCTTTCATCTCATGCTGGATTTGCTGGGCTCTCTAGGACAACCTTACAGCATAAATGAATATATGAAACAGATACAAAAGAGAAGTCCCATCCGCACTGCCCTCCATCCACAGTTCTTGGGGGCCGTGGGATGAAAATGCCAATGTGAGTGCTGGAATTTGAGGGGGAGAGAACGGAGATATGCACCCCCAGATACTTGCGAGTCACACATATCTGGGGTGCTTTTGTGGATCACACTGTAAGTGAAACAGATACTACAAGATTTGCGTGCCAAGTCTTTGCACCAGTTATATCTGATCAGAAAAAAACAGCTCATTTCTGCAAAAGTGTCTCTGTGCTGTATAGATTTATCTTGCCCTAAAATGTTAGTGTTTTCAGTGCTGAAGAACACTCACGCAAACTCATAAATCATGTATACTTGAATTTAGAAATTGAAGGACTGTCCTTTGAAGTTGTCATGGAAGATCATTTACCATGCAGCTGCCACCCAACCTTCCTCCCCAACCGTTTTAACTGTAGATTTAAACTCACTGTTATTATCCAAGATTGTCTAAGTGTAACCCCTAGGCTGCGCTATCCCAAGGGATACTACCCCTGCCTGCATGACTAGGCGCAGGTTGAGGGGCCTGACCTCGGTGAATGGGTGCCTCCACCCGGAGGGCTGGTTTAAGGGTAGCATAGCTGCTCTGGGTACAGCCCTCCAGGACTCTGATACCCCCCCCTTTAACCCCTCTAGTGGCTTACACTGGTCAGCAGATAAACAATCACAGTTAACATCAGGATACAATATTGAACCCACTCTTGGCACACTTACCACCAGGGTTGGACCAGCTACACTGGCCCTGGAGACACCCTGTAAAACAACACCTACAACAGAACAGTGCAATGACAATACAGTATCCTCTCCACAAAGGTACACTCTAGCCAAGTTAAATGCAGAAAAAATAGAATCTGGTTTATTCAGAGGACATGAACTAGGGTAGGGCAGCAATCTGGCATTTGATTTCGGATCTGATTTAGTCAGGTTAAACATGCATGCACTAAGAGTCCCTCTAGCACAGTCACACACACTCTGGGTACCCAGCTGTCACTCAGGCTAGCCTGAAGCTTTGTTTGGGGTAGGCCAGCATTGCAGCTGTTGTTGGGGCCCTTAGGAAAGAAACAAGCAACATGCACTTTAACCCACAATTTGTACTCCGGAGCCGGATGGCTCAGTTCGTAATGATCAACCAAAATAATTAAATCAGATGACACACACTGATTTGAGCTTTGTTGCAGGGAGCCACCCTGATGGTTACTCATGCTACCCCGACCAGGTGGCAGGACTGATGAGATGAAGACCTCAGGATGGTGTGCTGGTTGCCAGGGGAAGTAGGGTCCACACGACGCACCGTGATGATTGATCCTGTTCGATGTTGTTGAGCAGGGAGCCGAATCCCCGAGCAGATCTTTCGTCTGATGAATCTCTGCGGTGTGAACGGCAATCTAGGCTGGGATGGTGAGGCCCAGACCAGGTAAATAGTTTGGATTGCACTCCGTTTTAGGTGCTGGATGCAGCTTCCAGCTAGCATGACACATTCAGGGGTGTGGGGAACCAAATCGCGACCCACACTACACATTCAGCACAATTATAGTAAGAATAGCCAGATACCACAGTTCAGAATGACAGTCTGGTTGCAATAAAACAGTGTCTCTGCGCAAACCATACGCTCTGCAGTTCTCTCCAACTCCTGACAGGCCAATCGCTTCAGGAGCAAGTCTTCGGTCCATACCAGGTGAAATTCACTCTCTCACAATCCAGGATTCCAGTCACAACAACAGCAATTTTGGATAAAGTCCGATATTAGATTGCAGACTTCTTCACACGGGAAGATGGTAGCAGGCAGGCCAGACACAGCCTTCCCGCTGATTCCCTGTGCTACCACGCAGGAGCACCTGCTTGAATTAATCGAGCTGTTCACTCTCCAAACTCCAGCTCTACTCTGACTCACTGCTGCAGGCAGCTCTGGGATTTCCCAGTGATCCAAAAGGTTCAGTTGGTTGATCCATCTGTCTGTCACAGAAAGGGCTCCCCCTCCAGGTCCATTTAGGTGCCAAACAGTGAGAACTACGATTCCTACAGAAATTCACTCCCACAAGACCTCTAGGGACAGTCTCCATTTTAAGGTCCCCTGAGGTACCGACTGGTTCAAACTTGCAATCCAGAACCAAAATGGTGTCTCTTAGCAGAAAGTCCATGCTGCAAAGGAAGGCAGGTTAGACGAACTACAATATTATTATTAAAGCAGATCATCAACAAATAATCACAGATCCTATTAGAGCTTCCTCTGCGCACTTCGCGATGGCAGAATGAAGCAACTGTAACACAGCCTATGCGGGACTTGAGCCTGAAACCACTCGGACCCCACCCAGATCAATTATAACCCATGAGATAGACACCTCTTAAAGAGACAGGCACAGAGGCTAACAGGGCACTCGCATGCAAGCACTTTCAAACAGTTTAAACAGACTTCTGGTGACGTCACCCAGCATGGCAGACTAGCTCTTCTGAGCTCTCCTAATCCCTTAACCGAAATCCAACCGCATCAGTGACAGAAACTGGCTACTTCGTCAAAAAAACATAATTTGGACATTCTTATGGCTAATACAAGAAGTAAATTAAAAGATTTTGTGGCTCCGAGGAGCACAAAGGTCGATACTGAAACGATGCCTAAAATCTCCAATCTGGGGCCTACAGCTAAGGAGGCGGAAAGCCGCACAGATTCTCCACATTTAAATTCCTCGGGAGAATCGAGCTCCGAGAACGAAGAAGACACAATGATTTCTTCTAGACAACTGTGCCGCAAGCTCCGGTGACTGGGGGACAAAATCGGAAATTTCCAGCAACAATTACTGGACTTGCAGAAAGAACAAACGCACCACCAGACTCAAATTTCTGACCTTGAGCAAAATGCTACTGAAATCTCCAAAACAGTGGACCTTCATAATAGGGCACTCCTCCAGCTCCATGACCGGGACATATGGCTTCAGCAAAACGTGGAGGATCTTGAAAACAGATCAAGAAGAATAAATATAAGAATCCATGGTATCCCGGAAGGCACAGAGACTGGGGACATGAATAAATTCATGGAGCGCTTCATTTGAGACATTTTAAATCTAGATCCAAATTATGGTCTAAACATCATCAGAGCTCATCGCTCTCTGGGCCCCAGATCCCTGATCTAAAGGCACGTAGCCGATCAGTCAACATAGCCTCCCTTGACTATAAAACCAAAACAGACATCCTACAAAAAGCCTGGCAAAGAAAAGAACTGATTTTTGGCAATACAAAGCTCTTCTTCGAGCATGATTATGCACCCATGACCATGGATTGGAGGAGAAAAATGTTACCTATATTAAAAATATTGAAAGAAAAGAGGGTCAAAGCTTGGATAGATTATCCCTCTACTCTGTGGATAACTACAGACAAGGGTACCCACCTCTTTCCGACAATTTCAGAGGCAAAAACTTTCCTGCAGCAATGGAACATCACTGTAGATGAAGTGTTTGATACCAACACCCTTAAGGAGCTGGATTGCCACAGATGGTATATAGTAAAGAGCTTGGATTTTAGCAGGAAACAAGTTCCAGCATCTGGAACCGCTCCCACGGACCCCCTAGAATCACTTTCCGACGCTCGAGGTGGCCCAGCAGCATGCCCACTGCAACAGAGGGAGGGTGGTAGAAAACGCAACAGAAACAGGGGCAGAAAGCCTGAGGCGGTCAGAAGCTGAATTGAACTGTAAGGCAGAGGCAACATGGTGCCATCTCGACTTCTCTGCACACCCTGGAGGCCTTAGAACTCGGATAATAACAGAGGTAATAGGAGACTGACCTACTTTCTGATTGCCAAATGGCAGTGAGACATTTTGGTTCCTTCCCAGATTGCACATGGAGGGACAGATTTGACTTATAATCTAATTTCCAAAACAGGAAGAAAAGCACCGGAAGGAAAACACATCTGTTTTAGAAAAAACCGATCATTCTACAAATAACAGTGTTTTGGGTAGCTGCAGAACGAGACTATGGCAATCCAGGGAATGTGGGGGGCACACCAGGAATGTAAGGGAACGACTGGAGTTTGATTGATAAGGCCCTATCTGCAGCAAACATAAGGTGGTATCTGGCTTGTGGGGGGTGTTTCGACTTGCAGAATGGGTACAAGCTTCTTCCCTTTTTCACAAAAATACAGTAAAAGTTATGGGAATGCGGCATTTCACACGGGCCCCCATATCTGCTCACCCTACTTATACAATTTAAGAATTTCTTTCAGCCCTTTTTGCTAAGCTTATTTGACCTCAAAGTAGCCAGAGTGCTCTCTTTCTTCGCACTGAGGGTAACAGTCTACAGAAGGGAAATTCACACTAGGGGTTTTCAATGTGATTTGAGTTACCTTTTTCCTTTCTCTCTCTTTTGAATAAAAATTCAGCTGGGTGGGGGGGGATACAGGAGTATGTGGTGTTATGCACAGGGTGACAAAATCCACCACTTGGGATGGGGCCATGGATTTAGGCCCTCGATTGAGTGCGATGATGGCTAATCGCACCTTCCCACCTCCACATCTAGAGGTTGGGACACGGTGGCACGGCTGGAAGTCACAAGTTAAAGTTCAGCTTGTTCTATATAAATTTTACAGACTGCTGTTGCACAGTTTACTTTGTTTGTTTAATCTAATGTTTGTACTGGGGGACTACACAAATAATGCTATGGGGGATTGGTGGGGGACATGAAGTTGCTGGATCAGGGGAGGGTTTTACACAAACACAACAAGGGGGGGTTCCTTGGATGTTTTGACAATACCTGATGGACCTGACCATTCTCACTTACAATGTTAAAAGCTTGAATAGCCATATTAAAAAGGCACGAGTGCTTCAAGAACTGGGCAAGTCAGGAGCCTCCTGGGTGTTTTTGCAGGAAACACAGTTGTCCACAATTGAGCTTGCAAAGCTGCAGAGAATGTGGGTGGGGGAGATTAACGTTGCCTCATGGCCAGAACACCATCATAGAAGGGGAACAGCAGTCCTTTCTTAGGAAAAATATCCCAATTAAGGTGGAGGATATTGAATTGGACTGTAGGGCGTACTATGTAAAACTTCACACCACTTTTTTTTTTTTTTTTAACACATAGTGTGTTTTTTTGAATATATATATGCTCCAAATGATCGGGCAGAGAACAGAATCTTTCTAAAAAAAAAAAAAAAACAAACACACACCATAGGAGACCCTGACGCCATACATTTAATAGGTGGAGATTTTAACACAGTCTTGTCGACTAAGAAAGATAGAAAAGGCCTGCGGACTGCTGTGGGAAGGGTTGGCAAGGAAAGTTTTCTGAAACGCCTGTTGGGGAGCAGGCAGGACTCCTCCATGCGTGGAGGCATGTCCACCTCACGGCTGCTAACTATATCTTTTATTCTCACAGACACGCCAGCTTCTCCAGGATTGATATGTTCCTGCTTCCTGGGGAATGGACTGGCATGTTGGAGACTTGTGATATCCTTCCCATGACATGGTCTGACCATGCACCAGTACTGTTAAAATTGATATTCTCTGCTAGCCCAAGAAATAACACCTGGTGTCTCAACATAGGGCTCTTAAATCAATCTGCGGTCAAACAGAAAACAGCTGACTCTATCCAGGAGTACCTGGACACAAACTCACCCCTAGATACGACCGCTTTGGTCTGTTGGGATGCACTGAAGGCTGCACTGCGGGGGATATTTATTCAGCAATGCTCCCAACAAAAAAAAAGCCAATCTGCAGTTACAGAAACGGTCAGAGGAGTTGTTGCGGGAAGCAGACTTTCGATACAAGCTTACCCTGAATCCTAAAGATAAAACTCTCTGGCTGGCTCAAAAAAAGAGGCTAGAATCTTTGTTAGTGTCCCAAACCGAACGCATGCTTAGGCGAACAGCACAAAGATACTACGAGGGGGAGCAACAGGACAGGACATCTCCTAGCCCACGACCTACGAAAGCAGACAATGTCTAGAGCAGTTTCAAAATTCAGAATCGGGGGTGGGGGGAGTGATTTCGGACCCTTTAAACATATCTGCTTCCTTTGCACACTTCTATGCAGCTTTGTATAGTCAGGAGCCTATTGCTAACTATGAAGTAAAGTAGGGTCCTTCCTAAATAACATTGAACTCCCTTCTTTCAAAACTTATAGGGCCATACTAGACAGAAACATCTCTGCCCAAGAAATTTTGAGTAAAATTGCACAGCTTAAATCAGGAAAGTCCCCTGGACTGGATAGCTTGCTGTCCAAGTTCTACAAATGTTTCCGGAAAGACCTGTTACCTATTACGTTGGAGAGCTTTCATCATATACAGGATGGAGGTGGGAGGTCCCAGTGTCCTGGAAACAGGCACAAATAGTGGTGCTACCCAACGAGGGTAAAGACCCACAATATTGTTCCTCCTACCAGCCCATTTCATTACTAAACGTAGATATGAAGATATTTACTGGTATACTGGTGGACAGACTGCAACAGGTTATCGGTGAGATCATTCACCCAGACCAGACGGGCTTCGTAGCAGGGTGATATTTGTTCGACAACATACGAAGGCTACTTAACATACACACTCCCCAGCAAAACAAATCAGACTTTCAGGTAGCCATCTCCATGGATGCTGAAAAGGCATTTGATCAGGTCAATTGGCAATTTTTAAAATTTACCATGGAGAAAATGCAATTCGGCTCTAAATTTCTCAACATTTTTCACAACTTATATACTCTGCCACAGGCTCAAGTGAAGGTAAATGGGGTGAACTCGAGAAATTTTATCTTATCTAAAGGAACGAGACAGGGCTGTCCTCTGTCCCCCATACTTTCTGCAGTTTGCCTGGAACCACTGGAGGCGGCTGTACGCCAGGATCCACGGGTCGTATGAGTCATGGCCGGTGGGAGGGAACAAAAAACTGCCCTCTATGCTGACTCTCTTTTTTTTTTTTTCTTGGATGTCCCTCAGAGGTCTCTCCCTCATCTCCTAGCTATATCTGAGAATTTTGGAGAGCTGTCTGGCTACAAATTAAACTATGTTAAATCCTAAATCAGAAGCCCTTAAATTAAGTGGGATAGTCCCTAGGGGTATCCACACTGACTTTCCCTTTACCTGGGCTAAAAACAACCAAATTCACTATTTGGGCACCCAGGTTCAAATGGGTCCTTCTAAACTATTTAAAATTAACTATAAAAAGCTATGGGGCACAGCACAACAAGATTTAGCCAGGTAGACCCTGCTACCTTTGACAGTGGCGGGGAGGATAGATTCTTTCAAGATGAATTTACTCCCCTGCTTCTTATTTTTATTTGCCAATCTCCCAGTACAGATTCCCCACAGTTCTGGCATGATGTCAAGTAGGTTTGTCTAGGTTTATATGGGGGGTCACACCCAATATCAAGCAAATTCTATCCTTTCCACAAGATTGGGGTGGGGGCTAGGGATGCCGGACTTTTATCTATATTATTTGGCCTGCCCCTACCAACTTCAAGTGGCCCACACCTGGATCTCAGGACTGAGCTCCTCGGGCTGCTGGACATGGAGGAACAGGAGGTGGTGGAGGTTTCTCTGGGCTCCCTGGCCCGGTCATTGCCCCCAGACCCAGTCTCCTTGCTGTCGAGCAACCCTTGGACACAGCACACCCTAAGGGTCCTTAAGAGAGTTAGGTGGACGTTGGCATCAGAGGAGACCCTGGGTCCTCTCTACCTAATTCTCCAGCATACTAGCTTTCTCCCCCCTCGCCTGGATGGGGCCTACGCTAGGTGGGACCTAGGAGGACTGGAAAGATTCTCCCAATTAATAGGGGAAGGGAGATGTCTTTCATTCACTCAATTTTCCTTGACAATGCCTTTGGCTGCTATTATTGTAACCTTACTTGTCTTTTTTTGTTGTAAGTTCCATTGTAATGATCATGTTATGTTTTGTGCCTTATTGTCCTTATTTCCTCGATGTGGAACCTTTGTAAAAGAGCCCTCGGCTCAAAGGTGTCATCCGAAATACAAATAAATAAAAAAATAAATTAAAAGAACAATTCAGCTTGTAGGATTCGGACTTTCATAGATACTTACAGTTTTGCCACTTTATTAATACCCCACGCAACTTGAGAGAACTCTTACGCCAACCGAACCCTTGGGAAAATGTTGTTTTAATGGTACAGCACTCAAAAGACAAAGTACATTGGACTTCCCAGTTATATAAACATCTAGGGTCTGGGGAACAATATCCCCTCTGGAAAATAAAACTTGCCTGGGAGAAGGAGATGTCAGAAAGCATCTCGGATGAATTCTGGCTTCAAAGATTGAAAAAGGGATGGAGGGTAACATCCTCCCTCACATGGAGGGATTCTTCTGGGGAATTCTGGTTAGGTACTTTTTAGTGCCAGAGGTGACCCAACGTTACAACAATAATAACACAAACCTTTGCTGAAGAGCTTGTGGGTCACTGGGTATACACTAGCACATATACTGGTATTGTCAAAACATTGCATCTTTTTGGCAGGACATTAAAAAGGCAGTAAAAGAGGTGCTGTCAGAACAAATCCCAGATACCTTCACAGACTGGGTGTTGGGATTCCCCACTATAGTGAATTTCCCTCCGTCCAAGCGGAAACTGACATTGGCACTTGTTGCCGCGTCCCTGAAGTGTTTGACAACACATTGGTTGAGAGTCCCCCAAACAGGGGGGAATGGATCGCCAAAGTCAATAAAATTATTGATACGGAATCCGTTATGACCACAATACATCTTAGGGAGGAAAAGTTCAGAATGGTCTGGGGCCCCTGGACTGCCTGGGAGGCAGCACTCCCACAAGCTCGAAATGATCTGTAATGACTTATAATGTGCCTGATAACTGGACAAATGCCTCTCTTTGGATTTATTACTCAACATAACTCAAAAGTCTGAGGGACAAGTAGAATACTTAAGCAATAAGGCACGACAGGGTATGTGTTTGTGTTATTGTATAATAACGTCACTCCTGGGGTGGGCTGAAGCACAAGGTGAAGCCGAGTGGTTCCACCACCCCAGGAGTGACGTTATTACACAATAACACACACCCTGGAGAGCCTTATTGCTATTATACAATGGCTCATTGTGATACAAAATAAAAAAAAAATTTTAAAAATGTTTTTAGTAGATTTTTAGTGAGTTTCTTAAGAGAAGAGGGAAAAAGGTAAAGGTGGTCTATGGTAATAGCAAGCAAAGCTAACGCTAATCAGTGACAGTGATGTTATACTGTAATATCGTCACTGTCTCGGGCACACACTGACCAATCAGAATCTGGGTTTCTTTCTTGCCATTGTATAATAAACCTTATTTTAAGATATACTGCCATCTCGTACACTCCCCTTTTTCATCCCACCCTCTCCTTTGTCCCCTACCCTCTTAATGAGAAATCCTTTAGTACATCTCATACGATGGCGTCAAATGTAGTATTGTAATTATGTGTCTCTCCCCTGGTGTTATTGTTGTTCTCATTTTTCCTTTTTTTTTCCTGTAAATAGTTTGACATCATAAAATGGAATAGTAATGTCAAATGCCTGTAAGATCTCAGTCAGACATATAGAATTCATTTTGATTGATGTATTAATAGCTGTCTTGCATCATATGTCAACAAGGTGACCACATATAGCTGTAAACTAATGTGGGTTCAATAAACTTGAGTTACAAACAAAAAAAACCTTTAAACACAGAATGCCAGCCTGGCAGTGGGCATTAGGAAAGCCCAGGAAGACATTTTAGGACCCCCCCCATTTGTAGGGAGTTACATAAGGATAAAAGACTGAGTAATCCTCACACAATAACACAAGCGTGAGTTACATAGTCCCTTTGCAACAGAAACATGTCCAAAGACAAGAGAGCAGAAGCATTTCCCATGGAATGACTTTTGGGCATGTATTGTACTGTATTTATTTATAGTGCATAGTGCAACACTGTTGTGGATGGATTTCCATCCCTAGAACATCCTTGTTGTGCTGCACTAGCAATGTCACGATGTTGTTATGCTGCACTAGTGACATCACTACTGTAACACAAGATAGAACAGCTTCGCACAGTAGTCATGAAGCGGCCACAATGGTGAGATCTGGCCCAGGAAGTGAGCGGCGCTAGAAAGAACCGCTACTGCCCGCGTTACAGTAAGGCACTTTAAGTACTGGGTAACCTTTTATTTGGACACAGCATTGTAATAATGGTTGCTAATACACTATAAGATTGTGTATGAGCAACCATACACATACAAAACTGATTTTTAATCTCGAGCTGCGCTCTCAAGGTCTCTTGTTACCACACAAACCTCTCAACTGAAAAACACCCTTGCTGTGTATGATTGATCATACACAATCCTCTTATGTTTTACCAGAAGAAAGCTCAAAGCTTATTTATAAGGAGGTCCTGGTTATGGTTGGCAGGTTAAAATACAAAGGTAGAATTTCTGAACAGTGCTATACAGAGTACAGTGTTAGGAACCGTGAGAACACAGTCATAACAAAAAATCTAAACATGAAAAAAGTGGGAAAAATTGGTACGACCCTAGTTTTACATAAATTGCAGGGACATGCTATCTACAGTACAAGAAAAGATGGAACGTGTTGCATCAAAATTATCTACAGTCATATACATTTGTGTAGTGATTATCAATTTGTTTCTTTTAAATGAACAGAGGCTAATCACCGAACTAAGCTTTGGAGTGTTTTGTAGTTTATTCCTGAGGCTGGGGGTAACCCAACTAAACGCCATTTTATAAAGTTTGGTTGAATGCTTAGGATCATCAAGAAGAACGTAATAATTTTTTTTTCTTAAAAATGTACCACTTTGAAGATCTTTTAAGGAAGTCCACAATGTACTGTGGCAAGGTACTGAGAAGGGCCTCATAAGACACAGAAAGAAGAAGACAGACTGAAATATCTGGAGAAGCAGAGAGAAGCTGGGAAAGCTGTAGAAGGGGTTAAGGCAAGAAGAGAGGACGGAATAACACAGGCTATTAAGAAGGGGGACAAGACCTTCTTCCATTATATTAGCAAGAGCAAGAAGACCAGAAATTGTATTGTTAGGCTAAAAAGGAGAGGGTGGGTGGGTGAAGGATGACCTTGAAAAATCTGACATACTGAACAAATATTTTTGCACAGTATTTACCAAGAAAGAAGCAGGGGAAGGGCCAAGACTCATGAGGAAAGATGTACAGGGGGAGAGGTGGACACCAGCCCATTTACGGTGGATAGAGTCATGGAGGAACTAGGAAAAGTAAAGACAGACAAGGCAATGGGGCCAGACGGGATTCACCCTAGAGTGTTGAAGGAACTCGGGGAAGTCCTAGCAGGTCCACTGACAACCTTCTTCAACCAATCACTAGAGATGGGGGAAGATACCTGTGGACTGGAGGAGGGCAGAGGTGGTTCCCACTGAACAAAACTGGAAGTAGGGAGGAGACAGGCAATTACAGACCTGTATGCCTGACCTCAGTCGTGGGGAAGCTAATGGAGTCCCTGTTTAAGGAGAGGGTAGTGAAGTTCCTGAAGTCGAGCGGTGCAAAAGACCCAAGGCAGCATGGATTCACTGAGGGTAGGTCCTGTCAGACTAATCTTATTGATTTATTTGACTGGGTGACCAGGGTGGCGGATCAGGGAGGGGCAGTGGATGTGGCCTACCTGGATTTCAGTAAGGCCTTCAACACCATTCCTCATAGCAGGCTGCTTAACAAATTGGGGAATCTGGGTGTGGGCTCTAAAGTGGTAAAATGGGTTGGAAACTGGCTAAAAGGCAGGACCCAGAGGGTGGCAGTAAATGGAATAAAATCAGAAGAGGGGGAGGTGACCAGCAGGGTTCCACAGGGATCGGTGCTGGGTCCAGTTCTATTCAATGTCTTCATAAGCAATACTGCAGAGGTGCGTCCTTCCAGGGGGAGGAGGAGAAGATTGTTACCAAATGAGCTGCCATGTGACAGAGTACATCCAGTTTTGACAGATGTGTGGTTCCTGCATTTCAATTTACTAAGTTGCCATTTATTTATTTATTTATTTTTATTTATGTGTTTATTTATTTCTTTCTTTCAAATGCTTTACCGGTAAAGACATACTGAGCTGAAATAGATCATTTCCAGATGTGTCCTGGGGTAGAGGAAGAGGATGCAAAGCAAACTGTACAATAAAGTGCAGATGGTGGCAGTGAGAACAAGGCACTAGCAGGTTCAGCCGAAAGTGCAGATTGAGGCCAAAATAGTAGGGTAAGCAGAGCCCTGTTGAGTACAGCCAGTAAGACAGAATGGAGGTGGTAAGGGGCTGGAGAGGGTAACTGACTTATGGCAGGCATGGGGCACAGGGGATGCAATGTTGGGGGGAGGTAAAAACAAATAAAGCCCAAGCCAGGGTCGGGGGCAACTGCAGGTGTGAGAAGAGAATTTACAGAGTAAGGGGAAAAAGGTTGCTTGTACAAGCCTTTTTCCTGCATCTACCGAGAAATAGAATGTTTCCAAAATAAAAACCTAATGTAGCATGGAGTCGCGAGTCTAAAAATCCCATAAACATCACAGACTGAGGACTGGAGGAGGGCGGATGTGATTTCTCTTCACAAAAGTGGGAGCAGGACAGAGGCAGGAAACTACAGACCAGTTAGTTTGACCTCAGTGGTAGGGAAAATGATAGAATCACTTCTGAAGGAAAGAACTGTTGAGTACCTAGAGGCCAGTGGGGCACAGGACCCAAGGCAGCATGGATTCACAATGGGAAGGTTGTGTCAGACGACACTTAATAGATTTCTTTGACTGGGTGACCAAAGTAGTAGACCAGGGAGGGGCTGTGGACATGGCCTACCTAGATTTTAGCAAGGTATCTGATACAGTCCCACACAAAAGATTAATACACAAGTTAGCCAGCCTTGGAGTGGGTCCCAAGGTGGTAGCCAGGATGAAAAATTGGCTAGACAACAGGACGCAAAGGGTAGTAGTAAACGGAGTGCACAGTGAAGAAAGGAGGGTTACTAGCAGGGTACCGCAGGGTTCAGTACTGGGACCAGTCATTTTTAAATGTTTTTACAAGTGACACTGCAGAGGAACTGGAAGGAAAAGTATGTCTCTTTGCAGACGACACAAAGATCTGCAACAGGGTTGATATACAAGACAGAGTGGAAAGGCTGATAAGGGACTTGGCAAGGTTGGAGGAATGGTCAAATGTATGGCAGCTCAGATTCAATGCAAAGAAGTGCAAGGTAATGCACCTGGGAAACAAAAACCCAGGGGAAGAGTACACAATGGGGGGTGAGATACTGACAACAGTAAAAATGAAAAGGGACCTGGGGGTAATTATATCAGATGCCCTAAAGGTGGGCAAGCAATGTGAGAAGGCAGTAAGGAAGGCTGGGGGGATACTGGGATGCATAGGGAGAGGCATCAATAGTAGAAAACAGGAAGTTGTTATCCCTCCGTACAGACAGTTGGTGAAACCCCATCTGGAGTACTGTTTGCAGTTCTGGAGACCCCATCTCCATAAGGCATAGAGTGGAGGCTGTCAGAGGAGGCAACCAAAATGGTGCAGGGTCTGCACCAGAAGACATATGAAGAAAGACCAAAGGAGCTTAATATGTATACCCTTGAGGAAAGAAGGAGAGAGGACATGATAGAAACTTTCAAGTACCTCAAGGGAATCAACAAAGTCCAAGAGGGTAGCATCTTTCAGAAAAAGAGATGTGCAAGAACAAGAGGGCACAATTTGAAGATGGAGGGGGAGAGACGGCTCAGAGGTAATGTGAGAAAGTATTTTTTCACAGAGAGGGTTGTGGATGCATGGAACGGCCTCCCTGATGAGGTCGTGGAGTCAAGAACAGTGGAGGAATTCAAGAACGCATGGGACAGACATAAGGCAGTTCTAGTGGGGGGTAGGAGGAAGTAAGCTGTTGGTTAACTAGGATCTGCAGCTTATCTGTTAGGTAGGAAAATGGGCAGACTAGGTGGGCCAAGCGGTCCTTATCTGCCGTCAAATTCTATGTTTCTAGGCTAAACCAGTTAAGTGACTGTTCACTATTAATACAGCACATATAGAATAGTGGATGGGAGACCATCCACAACCAGGCTGTATTTCCATCGAGGGGCTAATGACATCATAGAGACCTCGAGAGCGAAGCTCGAGAGGTCTTTGATGTCATCAGCTCCCGAGATGGAAATACAGCCTTTGTTGTGGCTGGTCTCCCATCCACTGTTTTATACAGTATATGGGTTTTTACTGCTTTGAGATCCTTTACCTTGCTGTTTGCTACTGCTCCCACTCCCACTTGCTAACGTGCTGCTTCCACTCCCTGTGGTGCCGCTCGCACACTCTCCAACTTCGCTCATCTGTGGCTGCAAAGTTTATTTTAAAATTCTGGGAAAAAACGAATTGCCACACGGAGACGTGTGTGGCAATTGAAGTCCCGACTTCCGAAGAAAAAAATCGGTGGTGCCGCTGTTGCTCGCTCGCTCACTTGCTCCGGAGAGTCCATTGGTAGGCTCTCGCTAAATCCTATCGCCATGTTTACGCTGCTTTTCTGGGACGGCCCCACAGTGTCAGCCAATCTGGTGGCTGTGGAAGAGTAAGCTGTTGTACTATCGATGTAATGTCAGAACGATAGTACAACAGCTTTTTTGACCTTTGAACTGCCCTACAACAACTTTCTGAGAGCCTCTGATTTCTGTGCACAATAAGAGGCAACCATATACTATAATGGACTGTCACATCCTGGTACTTAGCCTCATTACAATCAGTATGCCACCACATAAACCACAAGAAAATCACTTAGCAGCCAATTTTTTTTTTTTACTGGTAAACTGCTACTCAAGTAACTGTCAGAACTGCCTCCCAAATAGATTATGATGTTTCTTCCTCCCCTACAATAACTTAAAATGTTTTTTCCTTATACTTGTGTAACTCCCCTGTCAGGGGCTTCCCTGTTAGCCCAAGGCTGCCTCAGTCCCAGTTCTCTGCCTCCCCGAGTCCCGTAGTGTCCTTGAGGTCTCCTTCTGCCCCATAGTATTTTTGGCCAAAACTCGGGCTGGAAGAGCTGACTCACGGAGCCACTGCCTTGTTTTGCACTCCGCTGCAGGACGGGCATTCCACGCATGCACAGGAGCGCATTTCTGTTTTGCCCATTCCTATGGCCGAGCGATCACTTCTCCAGTAGTCCCGTCCCTGGATTAAGCTAAATGGGGACCACAGACCTGGAGGAGGTGGGTGAGAAGCCACAAGAGTGTTTTTGGTTTTTTTTGAAGCGCCAATCACGCTTTAGAATCGGGAGCAACCTCATTAATATTCATGAGGTGGCATGTATATAAATGAGTTAAGCGTGTCTAGTGCCTGGGGGGCTGTGGATTTAGGCACTAGCAACAGGTGGGGGGTTTACTTAAAATATAACTAGTGGAATCATTTTGCAGGGCAGAAAAGCTGCTTCAAGGCTGTGGGGTATTAGATAAATATAAAAGTGTATTCTGAACTGCAGCTGGACATGGAAAGTGAATACTACGTGGACTTCAGTGGGACTGTGAATGTGCTGCCTGGGGATAGGTTAAAATGGCAGCAGTAACAGGCAGAAAAATAAATGGAAATGTGAAATGGTGCAAATGTGTGAAAGAGCAAAGGGACTGCTACTGAATAGTGGGAAAATTGTAAAATAAATACATTTATTCTGGCTGTAAGATCATTTTGAAGTGGGGACACTAAGGCAAGGGCGTAGCTACTGATACTCCAAGTAAGCCATGGTGTACAAAGTTTAGCAGTAGGGGGTAACAAACAAGCTGGCCAGCACTGTTCTGCCCTCTCTAGTCCATCGCATTTAAATTCCTTTATTTGGTTTTGCATGCAGGCTTTTTCTTTTCTCTTTCAGCTTTGTTTTGAGGAGTGTGGCAGAGTGGATTGCGGATGCTGAAGTTAAAAGTCTCAGTTAGGTTCGCATGGTCTGCCTGCACAGTAATTGGCTGCAGCATCTGGCAAGTCTGGTGCAGTGAGTTTAAATGCCCTAGCAAAGTTAGAAGCCATACTATTAGTTCAATTGTACTGATAGCGAGAGAAGCAGTAGAAGAACTGAGGAGCAGCAGTCAGAGGAACAGACTCAGGGTCAGCTAAAAGAATGAAGACTTCATGTGGACAAGTGGAGTGACGCTGTCTACCTGCGGGGGGGGGGCAGAAGAAATTTCTGACATGGTCTTGGACTCGTGGTGCAGTCAGTGGCATTTACCAGTGGGCAGTGAGCACCACACTAGCAGCGCAGACAAACAGCAGGTCTAGTGTGGAAAATCATCTGAGTGGAGCCAGGAACCTTGGACTCGAGTCGTTGGTGGGGGCAGCAGTGTGGCAGATTGGTGTACAAATCTGAAATGCCTGGCTACACCCCTGCAAAAAGGAACTGCATGGACACTGTTTTGCCAGCAGCCATTATAGCAGGCTTGTGACCACTGCACTGTAGTAGTAGTAGTAGTAGTAGTATAATTAGATAGGCCACTGTGCATGTTTCATAGGACTCTGACTGTTTTGAAAGAAGTGCAACCAGGGATAGTGGTTTGAAAACCGAGCTCCAGCCTAGCATTCCATCATTTGCATAGGCTCTATTAACTATTTCAGCTCCGGGCAGTCCTAGGGTGAGATTATACTGCATTAGTCAGAACACAGTTAGATGCCCTTGGAAGAAACAAGATTACTATGGTAAGTCATTTTTTCTTCTTATCCTTGACACACACTCCCCATAGCTAGACAGACTATATTGAGCAGTCTCATGAATTGGTGGCTAAGGCCCAGTAAGTTGACACAGACACTCTTCTGATTTAAGAGTATGCCCCTGCCTCTTGCAGGTTGGTATGGGGGCAGTCCCCCCTCTGATGGTAATGCCTAGAAGCTTAACAATACTCTGCAGCAAAAAGTGAATTTCACCACCTGGACTGCAGACCTGGACTCAACTGAGGTGTATCTGATGTGTAGCTAAGGTTTGAAAGAGGTGATCTCCAGAACTGGACACAGTACTCTAAGTGGGGTCTTACCAGCGATCTATGCAGAGGCCATACCACCTCCCTCTTTCTGCTGGTGATACCCCACCCTATGCACCCCAGCATTCCACTTACCTTACACCTACTGCCTTGTTGCACTGCCTGCCCACCTTCAGGGCATCCAACAGGATTACCCCGGAGTTAGAGGGACAGGGATACGAGTGGAAGCTAGTGGTAGGTGACGGGAGACTCAGGAAGGATGTGAGAAAGTATGATTTTACGAAGAGAGTAGCTGGGTCACGGAACAGCTTGCTGATAGAGCAGGCGGGTGCAAAACTCATTAATGGTTTCAAGTACAGCTGCGACAGAGTTAAGGGGGTATTAGTTACTCAGGGGGAGTAGCAATAAAGCAGGGGGCGAGGGAGGAGGAGGCGGCAAAAACCAAAAACCCTGTCTAGACAACAGATCTTGGGGCAAGATAGGGTACAACATGACAGACTAGACGGACCAATGATCCTTTTTCTCCTGACACTGTCTATTTTTCTGTTTCTATGCCTCCTTACATGCGTTACTGATACAGCCGGGGGCCTCAGATAAGGATTCCTTGCTCTGGGACAAATTTGTTGTTCAAACTGAACTTGAGTCCCTTTTGCAAGACAAAACCTAATGCATCCTTTTTTTGCCTCCACTGAAGACATTGAGAGTGGGGGGAGAGGGTACAGATGGGGAAACTGCTTGTGCAAAAGCTGCAAGCTTTGCAGTCTGCTAGGTACACTGCTGTAATCAACAGAGCAGATGATATGGTCACGTCATCCCCAGATAAAATAAGTACTCAATTTACAGAATATTAACAAACCCTTTACTTAGCTAACCCTGCACCTCGGCAAGAGGATCTAACTCAGTTATGTGCTGACCTGCCCATCTCACAAGTTACAATTGGCTCAGAATGCCTCTACTGCATACCTGATCACTCCCCAGGAGATGGTGAGGTTGTATGGTCCCTTACTTCAGGGAACATGCCAGGCCTGGACAGATTCCCAGCTGAATTCTATAGGTCCTTTACCGATATGATGGCTCCGTACCAGGCAGCAGTTTTTAATGAAGTTAAATTGACTGGTTTTCTCTCAGATTCCTTTTCCACAGCTAGCATCACACTGTTTCCCCATAAAAGGTAAAGACGGCATTCTCTGTTTGCATTTCCTGTCAACCTTTCTAGCAAATGCTTATGCCAAAATTATGGCCAAGGTCTTGGAGCGGCATTTGGAACCATTAATTCCCAATTTCATCCACTAGAATTAGGCAGAGTTTGCCCCTGGATGCAAATCATGGAACTTAGAATGCTACATTCAAATTGCTGCCTCTAGATGGACTGTGTTCATCTAACTGCCAGATTCATTTTTGCAGATAAAAAAATACTAGACTATCTGAATTAAGTAACTGTAACCTAAAAACAATGACAATAATACCCTCTCCCTGGTAAAGAAGATGGGTGTCAAACACGATAAAAAAGAACACAAAAAGGAAAACTAGATGCCCTAGTCATACCTGTGTGCATCAAAAACATTACGGTAAGTCAATGATTAATGGCAACATTAAGAACCCCTATGAAAGTATTGATGAACCAGACCCGGTTTATGTAACGGGAGGTAGGGATGGGAGGTGTAATCCTACTGGGATATTCCTTGGAAGAAACTCCTGGAATCTCCCAGTAGTATTAGACATATACAGACTACCAAGCAGTGCCTTGGGAGGTGGGTACAGAACCTACTTAGGAAAAAGGTTCTGCAATTCTGCAGTGCCGCACTAGATGTCCAGGCAACAGTGCTCTGTGAAGGTGTGGACTGTACTCCAGGTAGCCTCTTTACAGATTTCCAACATGGAAATGTCCCTTGCAGCTGCCACAGAGGTAGCAGTTCCACGAGTGGAATGTGCCCTGAGGCCTTGTGGTGGCTTTTTCTCAGCCTTACTGTAGCAGAACTGGATGCAGGATACTATCCAACATGCAACTGACGTCTTTGAGGCAGGCCTGCCTTTTCCACTTACTAACATACTAAAATGCCATCAAAGGGGGCCTAGCGATCTTTCATGTCTGCCTGATAGTAAGCCTCCATACTGGGCACTGACTTTGTTGTCCCCCCCACCCCTTGGGTTTCTCTATCCCCAGCCCAAGATGTTCCCCTTGAATCGGACTTCATCAGCTTCACCCTCTCCCATACCTGTCCCTGCCCCTCTTAAACCCCTCCACAGAATCTACCTCCACCAGTCCCTTGGGCAGTGCATTCCATGGTTCCACCACCCTCTCAGTAAAGTAACACATCCTCCTCCCCCAAGCCTCTCCCCTAGCTTCCACCCATGCCCTCTAGTTGCCCCCTCCCCTCTTTCCTTTGGAGCACTGAGCCTCCCTTATTAACCCCCTTTATGTACTTGAAGACCTCTATCATGTCCCCCCGTCCCTCCTCTCCTCCAGGGTGTATATATTGAGCTCCTTGAGCCTCTCCCCATAGGTCTTTTCCCCAAAGCCCCAGATCATTTTAGTTGCCCTCCTCTGGACCCTCTCCAGAAGTGCATGTCCCTTTTTAAGCGCAGTCTCCAAAACAGCACACAGTACTCAAGGTGCAGCCTAACCAAGCAGTTGTACAGAGGGAGGATCATTTCCCTCCTTTTGGAGGTAATCCCTCTAGCGATGCATCCCAGCAACCTATTGGCTTTGGCTGCTGCCCTCCTACAAGTTTCAGTGTTATTCATTCTGATATCCACCACCACCTCCAGGCCCCTCTCGCCCTTCGAGTCCTGTAGCGTGTTCCCCCCTCAAGGGTATACACTTGGTCTGGGTTTCTGGCCCCCAGGTGCAGAACCCTGCATTTCCCTGCATTGAACTTCAGTTTCCACTTCCCTGACCACCTCTCCAGAGCCTCCTGCAAGGCCACTCTCCCCTCCTACCCATCCACTACCGCTTCCCAGCTTTGAGTCATCCACAAAGAGACTCATTTCACTCCTGATACCCTTCCTTATGTTGGAGACATAGGCGTTAAACAGGAGGATTCCTAGGACCAATCCCTTGGGAACCCCACTAATGGTTCTCCTTGGAGATGAGACTATCCCCCCAACCACCACCCTCTGAATATGCTCCGAGAGCTAAGTTTCTGTCCATCTGATTGTCTGCATCCCCGCCCCCATTTCCCCCAGCTTAGCCAGCAGGCCACCATGAGGTACTGAATCAAAGGCCTTGCTGAAGTCTAGAAAGAGGACATCCACCGGCCTATCTTGGTCCAGGATACTTGTCACCCAGTCACAGAACTCCACAAGGTTTGTCTGACACGATCTCCTCGGGACACAGCCTTGCTGTCCGTCGTCCAGGTACACCATTTGCTCCAGTACCCCGCCAGCCTTTCCTTGATAATACCCTCCGTCACCTTGCCCCCCCCCCGACGTCAGGCTAATGGGCCTGTAGTTCCCCGGCTCCTCCCTTGTGGACAGGCATGATATGGGCCACCCTCCAGTCTTGGGGTACCCACCCCGTCCTCAGAGAGATGTTGAAAAGCTCTGCCAAGGGGACTGCCAGGACATCGGCCAGTTCCCTAAGCACCCTGGGATGTATATTATCCAGCCCTGGTGCTTTCCCATCCTAAGGAACCTGAGGGCTTCCCTCACTCTCTCTACCTGGATTTCAACCTCCACGTCCTCCCCCTTTGCTCCCTGTACTGCCATCCCCCACCTGACAGTGCTGGCCCTTCCCACTCCCTAGACACTTCAGGGCTCCTAATCTCTAAGGGTCCCGCCCCCTTCACTGGTTCACCCCCTTTCCCCTGGAAGGTGTAGCACCCCCCCATCCTCCCTGGTAAAAACGGAGGCAAAGTACTTGTTTAGTACCTTGGCCTGCTCCCCCACATCTTGTGCCCATCCCTCCCCTGTCCTAATCCTGCTGATCTACCCCCTCACTTTCCTTTTTTCCCCAGTGTATCTGAAGAACCCCTTGTTTCCTCCTCCTGATCTCCCTGGCCAAGATCTGCTCCTTCCTCACCTTAGCCACTCTCACCACCCTGGTGGCCCTCCTGGCCATCAGTTCATACTCCCCAAAGGTAATGAACAGTTGTGAGTGGGGATCCCCGAGCTCTTTAGTATGAGTGAAGTAATAGTTGAGAGCCCTTTTTACATCCAAACTTTGAAGCTTCAATTCTCCTGAACTGACTTGGCCGTGAAAAATAGAGGAAGGGTGATGGACTGGTTCAAATGAAATTCAGATACAGTACAACCTTTGGAAGGAATTTTCTGTTAGTCCTAAGTAGGGCTGGACAGACTGTTCCACAGGAGATCCGAACCCCCAGATCGAACCTGCAATCCATGGACCTGGATGAATACAGACTTCACCGCAGAAGTCCGGTTCCAGGTTCGTGGAGTGCCATTTAGTGTATTGTTGCCATGGGGATGCATGCTTGCTCCATGTATATGCTGCTAGCGGCAACCAGACAGGTAACAGACAGTCACATAACGCACTCACAGTATATAACCGTGCTGAGTATACAATACGGCCCAGATAAGTTGAAGGATGGTCGGAGGATCACCTTGCTCTCTGCAGCAGAGCAGAGCCACCAGAAAAAGTCGACAAAAAGAAATACCCCACATAATATAAAAAAATATACCTTTTTGGAGGGGAGGAAAGAGAAACTAGAGAGGAGAGAGAAGGAGACTTACTGGGGTAAGGGGGGGAGAGAAACTGATCACTGGGGGAGGATGAGGATGGAGTTTGGACTGGAGAAAGGAATCCGGAGGGACTGGGGAGATAGTGGTGGCCTAGGTGGCTGCCGGGGGAAGGGGGCAAAAGACAGGCAGTGTTGCAGTGTGTATATGAGTATATGAGCAAGGGCAGGCTGGCAAAATTTTTGACTTGTGCCATTCGAGATCCAGAGGAGAGAAGGAGATGCCACTGGGGGGAAGGGGAGCAGGGCAAGATACATTTTAAAGTTACAGAAAATCCCAAATAAATGTTTTTTTCTTTTCTTGGCCTCAGACAGTGTGGCTGTGCACATAAGCAAGGGCAGGCTGGCAAAATCTTTGACTTGTGCCATTCCAGATCCAAGGGGGGGAGAGACTACTGGGGACCCAAGAGAAATTTTCCTGTTACAGAAAATCCCAAATAAAAGTGTTTTTTCCCGGCTTCAGTGTGGCTGTGTGTACAAGGCAAGGGCAGCAAGTTGGCAAAATAAATCTTTGACTTGTGCCGTCCAGAAGGGGGCCCACAAGAAATGTAACAGTCCCAGAAATCCCAAGTACATTTTTTTTCCTGGTTTCAGTGTGACTGTGTGTGCTGGGCAAGGGCAGCAAGCTGGCAAAATAAATCTTTGGCTTGTGCCGTCCAGAGGGGAGAGAGGGAGACTGCAGGGGGAGCCCACGAGAAATTTAACAGTCCCAGAAATCCCAAATAATTTTTTTTTTCCTGGCTTCAGTGTGGTTGTGTGTACAGGGCAAGGGCAGCAGACTGGCAAAATAAATCTTTGACTCGTGCCATCCAATCACGATCACTTGTCAACGTTTATTCACAATTTCATGTGTTAAAAAAAAAACACTGTTTGGACAAACAACGTACATGTTGATGCGCCTGTGCTGCTTGCTGTGGGTGGCCCAGGGGATTAAATCTAATTTTGTGACTTGTAGCAGGTTGTTTACACTGCAACACAAGTAAAGTACAACTACACACAAGTGCCATCATCATCATCATCACTCATTCCCCATTATTCCTTCTTATTACCATTAGTTTTATAGTACATATCGTTACATTATGTATTTAACCAACCCCAGTGCGGGACTGTGCTGTGTGCAGCAATGCACCAGATGTGTCTGCATCCCCAATTCAAATTCTGAGATACACTTAACAGTTGCTGAATTTGGTCACGTAATAGTAACTGTACTGAAGGAGTCAGTCGGGTAATCTTGGAAGGAAGTGGTGGTGGACTGCTGTGCTGTCAGTGTGCAGTGTACAGTCACGAGTCACGATAGCAAATGTATCCCTGGCCTGTGTGTGTGGGTAGGAGTCGTCAGATGGACATCAAGTTAGTTAGAGGGAACTTTTGTTACAGGTTAGAATACTAATAAAAAATGGATCAAAGTGTTGATGAGGCACATTCTAGTTCTCAGGTAGGCAGTGGCACTGCAAAAGACAGCAATTAGCCTGAAAAGGGAAAACAAAATCAAACCCCAAAAAGAGATTTTTTTCACGTCTACAGTTTCGTCTCCCAAGCGAATGCTTAAATCCAAAAAAGGTGAATGTCTTGGATCATCATCAGTCCCAAGTAAAAAAAAAGTTATGTAGTTAAAAAAACTAAAGGAGTGGTGGGTACCACCCACAGAGGGACCCAACGGTATGGAGCAATTGCATACTATGTTACTGCTAGTCCCTCATCTGCTTCTTTTGAGGTTGAACTCGATGAGGGTAATAATAAAGAGAAAGAGAATGATCAGGCAGCACAAGGTTTACTGGAGGGGATGGAAATTGCAGATGAGGAAGAAACAGACAGAAATGTTTTTGTTGTTGAGGGGGGCAGGGAATAAACCACAAGAGGGACAGGCCCAAGAAAATCCGGGGACCCTGATAAGGTGACGAGGTGCCTTGCCTTCCTGGGCAAAAAACTAAAAAAAATATCATCTTTTGTTTCATCATACTTCTCCATTAGTGCTTCCAATGAGTTGGTAACAACATGTGCTATTTGTAAATGGCCAATTAGCAAGGGGAAAAAGAAAGAAGCATTGGGAACTTCAACACTGAAAAGGTACCTAGACAGATGTCATAACATTACTGAGAACTCCAGTTGTGAGTCTCGAAGAGAAAGTGACAGTATAGCTCACTATACTCAGGGGTAACTCCAATAGATGAAAGCAGTGGCAGCCCCCGCAGTACTACTGAAATACCTCCACCACCACTTCCTCCCATGCAAAGGACTCCTACTCTAACTGAAAGTGACCTTGTGTTCAAAAGCCCTCCTCCTTCAAGGAGACATCCTACCATCTCAGAAACATTTGAGTGTAAAGCCAAATATGCCTCGACTCACCCTGTTGCTGTTACAATAACCATATAACGTGGTTGAACATACAGGATTAAGGTAGCTCATAGAGTACCTCAAACCTCGATATAGTATACCATCGTGGAAAGACTTCTCGACAACAGGGATTCCAGATTTTTACGATGTCATCTGTAAAAAATTAAGATGTGTCTTGTGCAGTGGTGCTGAGAGGGTGGTGCATCTCACAACAGCTATCTGGACAAGCTCTCAGCCTGAACCCTTCATGTCTGTCATGGCACATTGGGCATGTTTCCTAAATTCATGTAGGACTGGGAAGAGTGAAGCATCGCATTTGCTTTTCTAAGAATGTTTTATTTTCCATCTGAACATACCTCATACAACATCAGTGAAGAGCTCCAAAAACCAATACAGCAATGGCTCACTTCACAGGGACTGTCAGTTGGCTTTACAGTTGCAGATAACGGGTCCAACATAAGGGAGGCCTTGGAGGAGGGGGCTTTGTTCACATCTGTTGCTTTGCGCATTGCTTAAATTTAATAGCTCACGGTTTTCTCGATAATGACAGGGAGATTAAGGCTTTCATTAGCACTGCTAAAAGAATATGCACTCATTTCAGTCACTCAAGCAAAGCCCGTCACTTGTTTGAAAAAATACAGCAGCAGCACAGTTTACCTTTGCACAGACTGATCCAAAACATTTCTACTCTATGGAATTCGACCTTTTATATATAACATTCCAAAGGCTGCTGGAACAAAAGAAAGCTGTCAGGCAATACACCTTGGAAAATAAAATTGGTGATGCAGACGTCTATATTACTCCACCACAGTAGGCCATACTGGAGTTTCTCATTGTACTGCTCCAGCCTTTTGGGGAAATCACCAGGGAGGTTAGTGCAAACATAGCAACTCTCAGCCAGGTGATACCCCTGATAAAAATTTTAAAATTCAAATTGAATATGATTAGGGAAACATCAGAGAAGCAAGACAGTTCCATGATCACACAGGCTGCCAGTGGTTGCGCTGACACATGCAGGTTGCCCCACAGAATACAAGATCTAACGAGACGTATGATCAAAAAAGTTGAAGAAGGATGACAAACTATGTAATATGCTTCATTCTGAGTACTACATTAAAGCAACAATCTTGGACCCACGATACAAATTGAAGCAACTATTGAGTAATGATGATGACACTTGTTTCAAGATAAATGAACAAGAAATAATTGACGAAGTGCGTGCTGTCATGGAACAGAGTACAACAGCAGCACCACATTCAGAATCTTCACGACACAGCACAGCATGAGGTGTCCCATCCTCTACTGTTCTGGCATTTTCTTCCTCTTCCTCCTCAGCCACAGCAGCAGAATCTTCTTCTTCTTCACCACCAGCCAAACATAGCACTATCCCACGGTCACTTGATTCAGCTTCATGTCTCTGGGGCCACTTAGAAGATGTAACTGAAACATCTTCTTCATCTGCCTTTTATAACACAGCCTCTGCAGAAACCATTGTTGAAATGCACCTGGCAGAGTCCAATATCAGCTGGAATGCTGATCCTTTAAAATACTGGAAATCCAAACAAAATATGTGGTCTGCTTAAGTAAACATTGCAATGAAGTACATGAATTTCCCTCTGACTAGCGTCTGTTCAGAACAATTGTTTATTTCAGCTGGTAACGTCCTTACTGGCACACAATCCTGTTTGACACCAGAAAATGTTAAGTGCCTCACATTTCTCAAAGTCACCATTCCTCACTTTTATTTATTTATTTAGTTAGTTTTTGTTGACCGGGTAAGTGCACTAGACAAATCCTGCCTATTTTCAGGCATGACCCGGGGGAAGGGGATACAGATGACCTTGAACCAGATTAAACTGTTGGTGGTATTTTTAGTGAATGAGGGAAATTTGGCCAGGACACTGGGGAAATTCCCCTACTCTTTTCGATAAGTGCCATGGGATCTTTAGCATCCACCTGAACTACCACCAATCCAGGCAGATGGGACCTCGGTTTAACGTCTCATCCGAAAGACGGCACCTCAGAAGTGCAGCAACCCTCTCATGCTGCACTACAGTGTCTGGGATATTAACCCAAGTGCTAGATGTGGAAACTGAACCCACAGCCCTCCGATCTCCCGGCCTCAGAGGCGAGTGTGCTACCTACTGAGCCACTGACACTAATTTCAAATATGATACCTGAGTAAAACATACACAGACAGGCAGGCCCTATCCACCAAACACTTTCAAGAATTTGTGCCTGTGGTGAAAATCTTTTGTGAATAGGGTCTACTACATGAGGTAGCAATTAATTGTAACAAGTCAGGTCAGGACGGACTATGCCAGGACACTATTACTTGAATGATCACGAGAAAATAATAACATCAGTGGGTTCAGAGTCCAAATAAAGCAAGCAACTGCATTTCATGTCACAAACTTACTTGGTGGCACCCGGTACCACTGTCTGATCTGGAAGGTAAGGTACTGCTGTCTACTAGTACTACTATCACTTTTTGTCCTCATGAGTCATGACTACTACTTATCACTTCTCCTTACTCCAGTCCTTACTATTACTAGTCACTTTTTTTTGCCCTCAGCAACTGATCCTGACTGTACTGTTTTAATTTTGGTGTAATGTATGGCTTAGCAGATGCCTGAAACCCAGAAACTGAATACTTTTTGTATATTTCTCACGTCCCTCATATTTGGCTGCGATTACTTCACAGAACAAAAAAACCTACTAAATTCATATCCTTTCTTTATTGTTTGTGTGTGCGTGGTATGCTAGCCTGGTTACATCTCACTTACAGTAACTGGGCTGAGATTATTACTATATTTTATTTTTGATACTTAACTTACTTGACAGTGGCTGGCAGCAATTGTGGAGCAAGGAAGGATGTAATTGTGTTGTGTGTTATTGGGTCTTCAGGTAGCACTGGCAAACCTTTTTATGACTGCACTGCACTTGACCGATGCGATGTGTGACTGGTCGACTGCCTGGGTGGTGGAGATCACTATGTCTTTCATTTTTCTTCTTTAAGGATTCAGCGTGTGGATCAGATTCAGTAGAAGTAGTCGTACTACTAGAAAACATTACCTCCTCTTGGATCAGGTAGTGTACCATATACCACAGTACACCGGGCATGTGAGGCAGCTGCATCATTCACATGGGTAGGGTGGCTGGGCTCTCTTAGTGCTGCCCATTTGATCATTCATATCCATTTCTTTGGCCTGTTCGGGCTGACTATAATAGCCATCATAATAATACCCACACAGCACCATAATAGAAAAAAAAATATTAGCTGCCTGGCAGTGCCTGCAGTGCTTGGTGGTGCTATGATATAGGCATTTGCATTGGTTTGTCTCTCTCTTTCTCCATCTCTCTCACTCTCAGTCTCTCCCAGCATACTCATGAAACGGACCCAAGCAGGATATGTCACCATTACAGGCCAACCATGAAGGGGCTAGTAGTGAGTGACTGCTTTTTTATTTAGCAGTTTTACATTAGTTTTTATACAAATAATCCATTAAATTATTTCCTTTGGGCCACTGAGTCAAATGTGACTGACTTTGGCCACTTCTATGCATTTTTTCAAATATTCGTCAATAAATCAGAACAAATCAGAACTTCACCATGTTCCAGTTCTTATTTAATAAGGGTCAGAACTTCACTGAGTTCTCCCAGCCCTAGTCCTAAGGACCACCTTGTCCTTGTGGAAGATAATGTAATTTAGATCAGTGCAAAGAGCTTGGAGCTCACACACTCTTCTTGCTGAAGTAATTGCCACCAGGAAAACAGTCTTCCATGTGACATTTGAGATCAGCCATAGTCACTGGCTCAAAGGGTGGTTCCATGCGTTTACTATACACAAATTCAGATATCAAGGAGGGACTGGTTCCCTAACAGGAGGAAACGTATGTGCCAAGCCTTTGAAACATTTCCTAAAAATAGGGTGTAAAGCTATTGTTCTCTGAGTACTTGCAGACAAATCAGCAAATACTGCTGCTAAGTGAACCCTATGGGTTGCAGGCCTGGGGCAGGATTCACAAAGAAGGCTAAAAATCCCGCAGCTGTGGGAAAAACGCCTGCAGCACTGCAGAAATGCAGTTGTGTGATATTCTTAAAGAAAACTTGCGCAGGAGTGGAATTCCACAAAAAGCTCCGCAGGTGCAGAATTTCAGCAGCTGCGGAAATTGCACAAGTGCTGAAATTCCGCAACAGCGGATCCGCAGCTGTGGAAACAGCTTAGGAGGCACAACAGTGACCCTAATTAGCTGGAGCAGCAGACTTGCACAGTTCTGCCACAGCATGCAGATGTAAGCACCCACAGAGAGACCAGCAACCAGTCCCTCAACTGGGACCACTGCAACACCACAGGTACCTGCAATACCATGGGCACCACAGTGGCTGTCTATCACTACTGGTCGTCCCTTCCTGGAGTGTTCCTGTTGCCTGCAGGAGTAACATGCACTGCAGGCTGTTCGGGCTCTACTGCCTGTGGGGCTCCTTCATGGGCTGCACTGGGTCCGGTAGTTGTTGTCTGTTGCCATTCAATGGCAGTGTGTGCTAATGTTGCTGTAACTTCAGCCACTGATACACCCACTGGGATGCTATTACCTGTGCCTGACCTCCACTATAATTGATTCCAATTGTTGGGCACTACTGCAGTGTGCTGAGGGAGAGTTACGCCTCACTCCAATGTGTGTAACATTTCTTCCACAACTGTTGAAGAAACCTGGCTGAGAATAGCCTTTGAGGGGCTGTACCATACCTATCAATTAACTTTTTTCCTCAGAAACTTCCGCAGCTGCACTTTTTTCCACAGCCCGTAGTGTATTTTTTTCCATAGCTATGGAAGTTTGGGGGACTTTGGGGAGGTTTTACAACTTCAGAAAGCTTTGTCAATCCTGCCCGGAAGCCTAAAGCCTGCAAGTACACCAGATAATCAGGCAGTGTAGATAAGCTTGCCTAAAGGGGATTAATTTGCTTAGGCATGACCCTGATGGAAAATCGTTTCCACTTTGAAGCATAAGTCTTTCTGGTAGAAGTTATCCTGGAAACTTTCAGGACCTTAAAGGATACCTAAACAACATTTTGACAACAAACTATTCAAAAATCTGACCTCATAGGGAACTAATAGAAAGGCTGCTGTATTCGTTAATGCTAAAACTACATTTATATAATTTACCTAAATGCGGTTCCAAAACGTTTGAAAAATGTAAAATCAGCCTTCTAATTAAAAAAAAAAAACACCTGCCTTACCTGCTTCTTAAAATGGCCACCAAATGTGTTAAGTGATGACATCATTGGAGTCAAAGTCAGAGAGCTACATGGCTCTCGATAGTGCTAGCTAGTTCTTTTTTCCCCTTTGTATAGAATTGTTTCACCAAAATGGTCAAAACCATGTGCATTATTTAGATCAATACACATCTTAGGCTATGGTTCTGTTTGTTTTGTTTACTTTAACATGCTGAAATTGTGTTTTAATCCAAACAACTTTCTCTGTGGCAAACCACAGTGCTGTACAAATCTTGAATAACCTGGTGGTCTAGTGGTTATGGTGGATCCAAGATGCTACAATGGGGGTGCTGGGGTGGTGTGTATACTTGATGTGCACTTTTTAACATTTTTATTAAACCTTTATATTTTCTGCTATTATTCTTTTCTAGTACATTTTTGACAGAACCTACAAATGTAATCCATAGTTTTAATGTAAACATTTGTACAATCAATAAATCAGACTTCTTCAACAAAGTGAAATGCAGCAGCAGCAAGCAAGTACATTACTATGGGGGGGGGTTGGAGTCACCCCCTTCACCACCCCCTAGAGTCACCACTTGTTTGTAGCAAAATTCTTGTGTAGCCCAATGTCAATGTTCATACTGTCTCGGAAATCAAATATATGCTTGTCTTGTCTTCTTTTTCCATGGGAAATAATAAGAATAATAATCAGCATTTATGTAGTGCTTTTCATACACATTGTATCCCAAAGTGCTTTACAAGCAATGCTAGACTGGTAGTGAAGTGACTGAATGTGTAGTGGCGGCCATTTCACACATTAATATCCACACACAGCCTTGGACAATTGCATGAACTGATTTAATGGGAAGGGGAATGTTGACCAGGAAATGGGGTCAGGTAGTGATCATGGTGCTAGCAGCTCCACATCTTATTTCTCACAGTAATCTGCGCATATTTCTCCCCTTATGTCTTCCCCCTTCCCTGAATATAGCAGCACCTTGCAGGAGTGGCCTTCTCAGTCCCCCTCTGGTATTCCTTCTTCACTACTACTTCTCACACCAAAAACTGGTGCACTCATCACCCTTCTGCATCATGAGTGCAGGTAGTACCGTCCCCATTTTATCTTGACATATCAAAAATAAACAAATATTTCCAGAAAGTCAGGCTGATAGCAGCAGGGAACAAAGGGAATGATGGGCTTCCCTATCCTTAAAAGATCTAGGCTACCTTTGATTAGGCACTATTAAATGACGGGTGTGCACATCATTATGCACGTCATTTAATAGTGCCTAATCATAAGTGGCTTACATCTTTTAAGGATAGGAAAGCCCATCATTCCCCTTGTTCCCTGCTGCAATCAGCCTGACTTACCAGAAGATCTTGTTTATTACTAATAATATGTAAAAATAACATGGGAGACTATACTAACCACATTCATGATACTGAAGGGTAGCGAGCTCACCAGGTTTTGGTGTGGAAAGCAGATGAGAAGAATGAATGCCAGAGAGGGACTGAAGAGGACATTCCAGCAGAGTACAGCTATATTCAGGTTAGGGGAAGACAAGAAGGGGGATGTTTAGCAGATCATTGTAAGATCTGAGATGTGGGGCTGCCAGCACTGTGATCACTACCTGACTGTGGATGAGAGCAGCCAGCGATGACTAATACTCAGAGTGGCAGGGCTGCACCTAAACTGTTACTTGAATTCAATGTAGGGAGATTACCCTCGTGTGTTTGGGGGGGAGGGGTTGATGTTTGTTAGGACAGTATTGAGGGAGCTGTGTGCAGCTCACTCAAGATTTGGAAAGGTGGTAGCCAGCCAACTCGCATTGTGGAGTAGGACACCGGAAAGTACTGGAGAAGAACTGCTGGGAACTGTCCTGCGGGGTTCTGCAGATCACAGGTAAAAGAGCAGACTGACACTGGAAGTCTGGGGGATTCGCTCAAGGCATTAATATGCCTCTCCTGCAAATAATATTGTTATCCATAGTAAGTGCAGCCCTTATGAGGGCATGAACAGCAGTTTTTCTGGTGGGTCTTGATGCTTATTGTTTGGCCCTCCAGGAAGACCTAGCTGTTGGTTAATGAGGCGGGACAAAAACACAACAGGGGAACCATACATACTGCCTTCACTGTGCAGAAGGGTGGTGATTCACTCAATGTTTACTGTGGAAGCAGAAGTCAAACATTGAGAAAGTGGACTTAAGTGTGATTTGGGAGGCATTTTTTAACAGTGCCAGCTGATGAAGCATATCGGTATAGGTGTGCACAACTCTCTCAGGTGCAAGATTACAATCTAAGGTGTGATAGTTCTCTTCATGAGACCGCAAGCTCATATGCAGCCCCAGGCAGTACTAAGGACAGGATATGGATGGCGGGGTGTTCAACAGAAGGCAGACTAGGTGCAGGGCGTTCACGCAGAAAAAGAATAAAAGAGAAGCTTATTTGTGGATTAACAAGAAAGCATGAGCTTTGGAATTGGACCAGACCAGTACTTTGCTATGTGACCCTAAGCAAGTCACTTAACCTCCTTGTGCTCCCAGGCCACATCTGTAAACAAGCTTTTAGCTTAGTGTCTCTCTCCTGGTTAAAAAAAAAATTCAGGGCATCCCATAACCACTAGATCATCAGGTATTTGAAGTGTTGTACTATGCTGCGGTTTGCCAAAGAGAAAATCAGCTAGACTGTAAAACATTTTCAGCAAGTTAAAGTAAACAGAATTAACACAATCATAGCTTAACATGTGTACTGATCAAAATAATCCACGTGTTAACACATGGTGTTGATTATTCTGGTAAAACAATTCAAAACAAAGAGGGAAAGAAGAACTAGTTGGCACTATAGGGAACTATGTGGGTCTCTGCCTCTGGCTCCAGTGACGTCATCATGACCCATCACTTAACACACTTGGCAGACATCTTAGGGAGAAGGCAAGGCTGCTTTCTGAAAGTGAAACGCTGATGCTTACATTTTTCAAAAGCTATGAAACTGCATTTATGTTATTTACATAAATGCAGTTTTAGCATAAATGTAAACAACAGCCTTTACTTTACCTCGCAATGAAGCCAGATTTAAGAATGCATGGGATAGACATAAAAGAATTCTGGAGGTCAGGGGTAAGGGGCAACATACTTTTTGGAAAACATAAACTGAACTTACAAGCTCAAATGGGCAGACTGGGTGGGCCATAGGCCCTTATCTGCCGACACTGTCTATGTATCTATGTATAAATTAAATTCAGAAAATTCTAACTCCTCAAGAACCAGGCCTTCATATGAAGGCTCTTGAGGTTCGGAAAAACTATCTAACCTTAAACAGTTGTTAGGAGCTTGTACCTCTGGGGAAAACAAACCGGCTGCTTGGTGGACAGAGTGAGCAATAGACGGTACCATGACTGCCTGGCCCAATCTGGAGCAACCAGTATCATGGTTGCAGACCAACTCCTGAGTTTGAGAATGACTCTCAATATCAGTGCAAATGGAGGAAAAGCATACAGGAATTTCCCTGTCCAATCCAGGGTTGACGCCTCCATGGGCACTGTGCCCAAGGAGGGGGCCTGCAGTAATAAAGAGGAAGCTGATGGTTTTCCTTTGAGGCAAACAAATTCATTTCTGGAGTGCCCCAATGTCTGAAACTGTATCAGACACTTGCTTGTTTAAAGCCCATTCATGATGATCCTGACTGATTCTGCTGAGTGAATCTGCCAGTGTATTGTCCTTCCCTGGAAGATGAATGGCGGACAGATACACTTCCAGGGAATATGCAAGGGACCAGATATTCATGGCTTCTGTGCACAGCCTTGAGGATCTTGTACCCTCCTCTTGTTTGTTGATGTTCCACAAGGTGATTGTGTTGTCTGTCCTGACGTGGATTGACTGACCCCTCAGTTAAGGGGTAAAGGCCTTTAGGGCATGGAGAATTGCTCTCAGCTCTAAAAGGTTGATATGCAGCTTGGACTCCTGAGGTAACCAAATTCCACTGATTCTGAGCTTGCATATGTGTGCTCCCCACCCTAGGAGGGAGGCATCTGTTGTTAGGACCACAGTGTGGTGCTACTGCTTAAAAGGGATACCCTGCCTGAGGTTGTCCCTTTCTTTCCACCACTGCAGAGCCAGTAGCAGAGTTCCTGTAACTGGCACAAGCTCTGAAATGGGATCCCTTCTTTGGGACCAATGGGATCTCAGGTGAAATTGAATATCTCTCATCTGAAACCTGCAGCTTGATACTACTGCGGTAGTTGAGGCCATGTGTCCTAGTAAGGCTAGGAACTGTCTTGCAGTCCTGGACTGGCTCATGGCAAGGGAGTTTGCTAGGTTTAGTAAATTTGTTACCCTCTCCTGCGGGAGAAAAGCCTTGCCCTGAACAGTATCCAGTTCTGTTCCAAAGAATTCCAGTGACTGAACCGACTCCATCTGAGACTTTTGAGCATTGATAAGAAAACCCAGGGACTCCAGTGTACTTTCTGTCGCCCTGATGGAGTCCTTTACCTGCTGATATTTATTTATTTATTTAATTTTGTTGACCGGGTAAGCCCATTGGGACCCAAGGGTCCCTTTTTCAGGGGTGACCCGCAGTTAGTTACATATAAGCATAAGACAGTGCTACAGTAAGCAGAGATCATTCGAAAATACATCCATTGGTAGACAGTTTAAGTCAGACAGGACAAGATACACAAGGACTAAACCATTTAAGGGGTAATTTAGTACAAAGCAGTCACTACAAGGAATAGTAGGAGACACTTGACTCCTCTATGACTAAACAGTCATCCAGGTACGGGAATACAATGATTTCCTGCCTTCTGAGGTAAACTGTTACCACTGACAAGCACTTTGTGAATACCCGTGGGGTAGAAGTGAGCCCAAAGGGGAGTGCTAAGAAATGAAAATTACGTACCTACAGTAATTCTTGAACTTCCTACATATCTTCACCATTCATCACTGGTGGGTTATACGACGGAGGCACTATGACCCCGTGGGAGCTTGTAGTTTAAAAATTTTTCAAGGGTGAGGAACCAGGGATGGCGCCACCCACAAGGTTGACACAGCGTGCTGCTTGAGCGCTGGCCAGTAACCGATGCCGACTCCTCCCTCGCCTCAGTTCTGTCCACCAGAGAAAGTGAAAAACAGATACAGACAAGAAAGATTGTGGGGCAAGGCAGCCAGAGTGATAGTAAAAGGAAAAGATATAAAAGAGAAAGGAGAACAAAGCCGACACAAGAGAGGAGGGAGGCTACCTGAGGGGGTGGTATAGGGAGGCCCCAACCACTGGGCAGTCCCAAGGGGATACAGAAGTGGAGTGGTGAGGTTAAAAAGAGGAGGGAGGAGAAAAGAAAGAAAGAAAGAAGAAAAGAAGGAAAGAAGGAAAGAAAGAAGGAAAGACAGACGGACAGACAGACAGACAGACTGATTGATTCCATTCTCCCTAACCACCCAGCAGGATGGGAGAGAGAAGATTAGAACAGTCTGTCATTTGGAAGAATGTCAAGACCAGTTGAACATGGTAGGCACTTTATAGAGAAGCTGGGAGTCAACCTAAAGGCTGCACTCTTCCGATCTATAGAGGGTGGGTGCCAGACACTCTCTCAAGCCTGTCCCAAGGACATGGAGGTGGGGACAGGACCCACCCTGGGGTAGGATCCCTTTCCCTCAACCCAAGCCTTGTCCAGCGGGCAAGGAAGGAATGGGTTGACCAAGGGGTTCTTCTTGAGGAGAAGAAAAGGGAAACTGCCTCAGGTTAACCAGCCAGGCTAACCAAAAAGGAGAAAGAGAAGGGAGTCCCCAGAGCCCCTAAACTCCTCTGCGATCTGCAAAGGTCCCAAGTCCAGGACACCGGTCTGGACCCTGGTACCCCTCCCCGCAAAGGAGAGCTGAGTCCTCATTCGGATCGTACAGAAGGGGTCCAGAGAAGCCCACATCAGAAGAGGGTAAGTGGCCCCGTTTGTCCTCCCCCAAGGAGGGTCACTGATGCCCAACTGAGGGACCAGTGAACCCGCAAAGTCAGCAAGACTCTGCTCACAGTTGACTTCAATTGGGGGGGAAAACAAGTGGGGAGGAGGCACTGCCTAAAGGTTGAGGCCCAAGAGGGGAAGGTGGGTGGGAAGTACTGTTGAATGGTGAAGATATATAGGAATATCAAGAATTATGGTAGGGGGTGTGGCTAGCAGCCAACAGCAACGGTCGCACTCCAGAGAGCTACTGCACTACCTCCAAAAATAACTTCTAATTTCCCAATTTTACGAAGTGGGAACTGCAGCAACTGATTAAAAACCTTGAGCTAGTAGATAACAGGAGTTAACTTATGATTTTCAGGACTGTATAATATGGGGAACCCTCGCAAGGCGGGACAACCAGATACAGGCCGAAGGAAACAAGACAAATGGCCTGATGGCGCTGACCAGCTTGCCCTCATGGCTGAAGCTACCGGAGACACTGAACCCTCAAATAGCACCGTTTTACAAGCGGTTCAAGCCCTACATAGATCAGTGCAAGCATTCAATGCAAAAATGTATCTTTTCAACAAGAGAGTAACCGACCTGGAGACTAAAGTTGAAACTGTCTCGGTGGAGTCACGTATGGTGAAGGAATCCACAGATAAAACCTCCGCTGTGACAGCAGGATTGATCTCCGAGAACAAAATTCTTTGGCTCCATCTACAGCATGTCGAGATCGGAGCTCGTCTAGCACACGTTCGTCTACTTGGTGTCCCTGAAGGCTATGAAGAGGATGATCTAAGCCATTTTGTTTCTCAATTGCTCCTAACCATGTTGGATCTCTCTCTTACTAAACTAATCTTCAGTGCTTATCGGATTACACCCCGGAGGAAAATGCAGATCAAGATTTACCTCGTACTATATTGATAATTACTGCGGGGCAGCATATCAGGGACAGAATCCTTGAGGGCACCCCCGCCTCCCATGCATCAATCTAGCATTAGATGCCACCAACGGAGTGGCTTAATGCACTTGTAACATGGGCCACTGCTTGCTGGAGGGATGTCGAGGGGGCCCAGCCTGACAGCTATACAGTAAGAGGCTGAGGCGTGACAATTTGTAACAATTTTAATGCAGTCTCACAAAGCCGTGTAACACAGGTTAGATAGATACTGATGTGCTGAACTCACACTGTCCATGTAGTGTCACGGAGCGGGCCATCTAACAGTCCTGTGAGGTTCTGCATATTTCCGTGCGGTTATTTGGTCTCATACCCGCACTAGGAGGTCTGCCTTGCACAGTTCCACGGCTCCGACGAGTGTTGCCCTCGCGCTGTGCATCTCGGTCGCTCTCACTTCCGGCTGCTGCTGGGATTGTCGTCCAGCTGGGTCGTGCTCCAGCTGCTCTCTCGATGATGCTGGCCAGGCTCCTCTCCACTCTGCTGCTGTGAACGGGCACTTGTGGGTGGCATCGGCGGTGGCGCACTCCGGGTGTGAGCACACTGTGCACCGTGGGTTCTCCCCCGATCTCCTCTGTGTGTCCGCTGGCTAGTGCGGCTCCACAGGTAGCGCTCGTCCCGCTCCTCCTCTCATTTCCCCATCAAACCCAGTGCTGCTAGGCTGGGGGTCTGGCTGCTGACGGTACTGCCGAAGCAGGCACGGCATATAAGCTGGGTTAATGCCCGCTTTGGCTGCCGTCTCGTGACGCTCCTCGACCTATCGGGTCGCGGGATCACAAGCACAGTATTAATGCCATGTTACAAAGACCTTTTATAGCTGCCAGTCGGCTCCAGGATCTTCTACTTTCTGGATCTCAGCCATCGTACTCATCAGTGACAAAAGGCCTTTGATGCAGTTCGAGGAGAATTAAAGTCACTAGGGGTCAATCACTCCTTATTGGTGCCTGAGAAACTCAGAATCTCATATACACGTAAAACATATATTTTTACCAATTCAGTAGAAGCAGGCAAAAGACTGCCTGAGATCAAAGAGGACTTTATGCTGAGTGCAATGAGCCCTGAAGAGACTGATGAGGGCTGAAAGAAGCCCAAAGTACTGTCTTGTGGCTAAATAAGTCTATTGGCATGGTTCCTTATTAGTAAGAACAGTCCTTAAGTTCCTAAGAAACAAAAGGGTTTTCTTACTTCTGCTTATATAATTTTGCAGTTCCTTGAACAATGTTAATTTAAGTATAATGCTGGTTGTTTCGGAGGAGTGCAGACTCAATGGTCTACTCCATTTAAAGAAGTTATTATAGAAATGTGAATTTATAATTGGACTTTGTTATATGTCACTGGTTGACTTAATGGGTCTTGTACCCTGGGACTTTATCAGACTCTTGATCATTTCATATATAGTCCATGGTCATGGCTGCTTTTAGCAATCTGTTAAACTTTTCTTACACATGCTGAAAACTCAGTAGTACTTCCCCCATTTATGATGTAACCCTGGGTAAGAAGTAGCATAAATTGATTCAATGGCTGTACCTTTATTACTTACTAATACTCTGAACCAAGTATGAATCTGTATCAGTTCTGATATAATGAAAAAGTATATATAAAAAAAATAATAATAAAATTATGGTAGGTACGTAATTTTCATATCTTTCCTGTATGTATCTTCAAGATTCATCACTGGTGGGTGAGTACCAAGCCCCCTGAAGGGGATCTGGCACCTTCCCTCGGCCTCCAGTGGCGGAGAATCACAGGTAGAAAAAGCCCCCTACGGGCCCAGCGAGACAAGGAATCCTGCTGCCTGGGAGAAGGAAGATGCCCCACTAATTCCCGTCTCATCCTGCGGGAGAAAAAAAATGGGCTCCTTGGAAAGGGAAGGCAATCATCCTACACCGGGCCAAGGGTTATAACCTGGCAAGGCGAAGCGATGCCGTCCGCCTTATGCAGACCGCAGTTCCTGCCAGCCTAGAAGCTACCTCATTAGCATTGTATGACGCTTTTGACTGGTGCCTCGCTAGCTCTAGACCACTAGCAGAAAGGCAGTGGCTTGCCTGGTTACCTCCAAGTCAGGCAGTATGGCTAGGAGCTGTCCTAGCATCATCCATAAGTGCCTAGCATAGGCAGCCATATGGGCCTGATGAGCTGAGATACAGAGGAAGAGACGCACTGCAGAGAAAACTCTTCTCCCCCAGCGGTCAAACTCAGCTGAGTCAGACTATTGGGGGGGGGGCATCATGTCTCGGGCAACGGTGCCCAGAGGGGTATCCAGTAGCTTTATCCCAGAAGTGGGGTAAGGCATGGAACCTGGAAACCTGTGGGTGCGCGATATCTGCACAGGCAGTCCCGCGGGGCAGGGAAGGGGGCAGAGGGGTTCTGCCAGACCTGATGGGATGCCTCCAGAAGTGGAACAGGTCACGGAGGAATAACAATATTCTCCAAGGAGAACTCCCCCAGGAAACAGCGCATCACATGAGCAGGACTGCGACTTGCAAAGTGAGATATGTGGAGTTCTTCCAACAACCTCGACAAGAACCGCTGATAGCTGGTGATATCAGTGTCTGAGGACAGATGGACCGATGAGTCTTCTTTCTCTGGGGAGGAAGATGAGGAAGTAGAAGAGCTTGATTCAGACTCTGGCGCAGCAGGGGCTTCTGGTCTGAAGATGACCTGGTCCAGAGCTCTTAAGTAGCAAGGAAAAGCTTCAGCTGAGGCTCTGAACTGGTCCCAGGACAAGAGCCCTGTAGGAACCAAAATGCCCGAGAGAGCAGGAGGGCAAGGCAGTGGATCCAAGGGAGGAGGAGGAGTCTGGCAAGCCAGGGAAGGATCCCTGCTAGGGCTTAGAGAATGCTTAGGCGACCCCTCCCGAAGGATGGGGCTGCACAAAGTGCCCACTGTAGGTCACCCAACCGTACAGGAGTGGCCCAAGTGGTGCCTAAGGAAAAGGCCCCACGGTAAAGAGATTTAGGCCGGTCTGGCCCTTGCGGGCGGACCCTAGTCCCACCTGATGCAGATCCCCCCCTCCCCCACTGAGAAAAGCAAAAATGTGAAGGGCCAGCACTGTGGCTCCTTCCTGAGCCACCAGCAGCTCTGGAAGTATGTCCCTGAACCACCCCAGGCCTTCTCAAATCCTCATCTTCAGAAAGGGACCTGCCCCATGGCTGTCCCTGAGGTACTGACAGAGAGAGCTCTGGGATGGTTCCAGACCCTAAAAAAAAACAGTCAGAACCATCTCCGAACCCACTTCTGTAGTGGAGTCTGGACCAGTACCACCCCCAGCACCAACGCCAGACCCGGCACCAAAGGGGGTGCCAGCACCTGACTCAGCTCCGGGCGTGGCACCTTCCCCAGATAAAGCGCTGTCTCCCCAGACTCAGCACCGCCCTCCTCCTCGGCACTGGGGTTGGTGCCGTGAGAGTCACTGGCACTGCCAATGGTGCTGGAAGACTCAGAAGAGTCAGCCCCAAGGGCAGGCCTGGCCAGGGAGGCAGAAGATGAAGATACCTCTGGAACCTTGCCACTAGGCCTAGGTAGGCAACGTGACTCCTTGGAATCGGGAGACTCCTCGGAGCTGGGCAACCACTCTGGGTCATTCCCATCATCCTCCTCCTCCTCCGAAGAGGAGGAGACCAGGACGACAGAGAGAGGCCACCCCAATTACCCTACAGGGTCCGGTGCTGCTGGCGGCATTGGAAGTAGGCCTAGCTCAAATCTTGACCCTGCCCTACTCACCAACCTCAGGAACGAGGCTAGGAGCCCGAGCAAAGTCAGCAGGCAGAGCCGAGGGCCCCACCGCTTCAGGTCCAGGAGGAGGCAGACTGTCCGCCTGACGTCCTCTGGTGAGCCAGAGGTTCCAGCAAGGCTGGAACTGACCACAGCCCACTTCCCACCGGTATGTATAGTATCAGGGGGCGACCCGGGGGAAGGGTCCAAAGTTCTTGCCTTAGCTTCCCTGTACTAACGCCATCCTCCGAAGGTGGGAGGTTTCCTACTCACCTTCAGCGTGCATGTTTCAAGGACCCGGCAGTCCATGGAGAAGCAAGTGTCACAGTTGTCCATGTTATGTTGAGGGCCCAGGCAAGATTGACATCAACCATGGTGATCCGTTACAGAGATGGACTTGTCGCAAGGGCACCGGCGCATGAGGGCACGTTCCGCCTTCGACTTAGGCCCCGGACAGGACATGATCGACTGCACACAAAATGAAACAAAACTAGAGAAAGACTTGATGCCATAGCTCGTACTCTATATAAGGGCAAGCAGGTGCAGTTTCATTCACAAGAAGGCAGCTGGCCATGGAGGAGGGCAGGCTGCGCCAGCTGCCTTTTTCTTACACTTATATATCTTGTTTAGGTGCAGGCAGGGTGCGGGGGGGGTGGGAAGCAGGGCTGCTGCTGGCTACCGGGTGGAGGATGGAGGAGGACCACGGGGAGGACTGTTAACTTTTAATTCAGTAATGAAAACTGGTGGCCAGCTGTGGAGGCGGGTGGGATTGTGCCAGCCGCCCCAAAAAGAATTTGCTTTCTTTTTTTTTTTTTTAAATATTGTAATAGTGGCTGGGAACTTTGGGGAGGAGGGGTTTTGGGTGCTATCTGAGGGCGTGGGGGAAGGGGGGTTATATTTGTTTGCTGAATACGAATATTCGGTCATGCTAGCCCCGAAAACTGAATATTCGGCTGAATAATCAAAAAAGGTATCTGCATAGCCCTAGTAGTAGCCCACTTGATACATGGCGCCAGTGCTACACTTACCATCTATTTGAGGCAATTCCTGGCACAACTACAAGCAGCTCCCCAAGTTCTGCAGCAGTCCCACTGATCTCTAAAGCTACAGTGCTGTACACAGCAGCTGTCTGCAGCAATCAAGTAACACCAACACCAAACCACAGCAAACACTTTCCTCCCAGCTCCTGTGGCCCAATTTTAGCACAGCAACCTGAAGGCAGCCCAAGTAATGTCCATAGCATGATGACGATTTCAGTGTTTCTTTTCACTGGACTTTGCTGTATTTTAAAAATATCAGCAATTGTGCTCATGCCCCTAGCCTTGGCCACTACCACTTTCATGTCTGCCCTCCATCACTGTGGCACACAGTCCTTTTAAAACTTTCAGGGGAAAACAAACTCACGTCTCCCGATCTGAACAAAGCCTCCCAATTCCTACAACAGTGCCACAGATAAATCGATCATTTTTCAGATCAGCATACTTTGCTTTTCCACATTACCCACTGAAGCATTAGTCCTCTCTGAAATACTTAACTGTACTGTACAACATAAAACAAAAATAAAACTGAGAGTAGTGTATATACCTGCACTACTGACAAAGATGCCTCAGACACAAAACTTATTTTAGTAAAATCTCTTTCAAGTCAAGAGGTATGTTAGCCATAGGGGGCGACCTCAATTTTAGCCTACAGTCACACCTAGATTCCACCAACCCCACACCTCCTAGGCTTCCTGCGCAACTAAATACTTTAAAAATGTGGCTTCCCAAATGGGATGGGTGGATGTGTGGTGCCAACTGAATCCACATACTAGGGACTACATGCACTACTCCGATCCACAGGGGATGTACACCCGTCTGGATTACTTTTTTCCTCACACTACAGCACATGCATAAGGTATTGCCCTGTTCTCTCAGCCCCATACTCCTCCCAGATGATGCCTGATAAAACTACATCTGGACTTGGGGCAAAAGAAGATGCCCACACACTGGCATCTAAACGTAGCATAACATAACAACTGGGAATTCCAGGAAACAGTGAGAGGAGCAGTAGCACAAATAAAGTCGGACAATCATACTCCTGATCTGTCCCCCCACCACTTTGTGAGACACTCTAAAGTAGTCCGTAGGGGCAGGTAATTGCCTTCTCTGCTAAGAAAAAGAAAGAAAGAAAGGAAAGCTAGACAGTAAACCGTTATGCGGTGGCGAAAGGACTTGCAAGACTTGCATAAGCACAAACATACGAAACTGCCAGCAGATAGAGGCCATTCAGTCTATCTAGTCTGCTCGAGTGTGCAGCACTTCAGTCCACTAGACTGCAGCTGTCCCCTCATCTCCCGCCCCCTTCCGGTTTGTACTCTCCCCTTGAGTCTGTCCCACCCCCTCTTAAAGTCCTCAACACTCTGCAGCGATATGACTTCCTCTGGCAGAGCATTCCACCCTGCCACCACCCCTTCTGTGAAATAGTGCCTCCTCAGTTCCCTCTTCAACCTGCCCCCTTCCAACCTCATAGTGTGTCCCCTAGTTTCCCTTCCGCCCTTCAGACTGAACATACACCTAGTGTCTATGCTGTTCAAACCCTTCAGGTACTTGCAGGTCTCAGTCATATCTCCTCTCTCCCTTCTTTCCTCCAGGATATACATATTGAGCTCTCTATATCTCCTCATGTGGTCTGTCCCCCAACCCCAGGATCATTTTTGTTGCCCTGCGCTGCACCCCATCCAGCAGTTTGATGTCCCTTTTCAAGCAGGGGTGCCAGAACTGCATGCAGTACTCTAGGTGCAATCTCACCAGGGACCTGTACAGGGGCAAGATGACCTCTCCACTCCTAGAAGTAATACCCCTTTGCTATGCACCCCAGCATCCTGTTTGCCTTTGCTGCTGCCTTTCTGCACTGAGCAGAGTGGTTCATCTCCCCAGTTACTAGCACTCTCAGAACCTTCTCCTCCTTGGATTTTGTTAACAGGACACTCTCCACCAGTAATTGAAGCCTGGGTTCTTGCCTTCTAAATGCATCACTTAGCATTTTTTGGCATTGAAGCCAAGCTGCCAAGTGTGAGACCATTCCTCCATTTTTGCCAACTCCTCCTGAAGTACTTTTGCTTCCTCTCCATTTACCTAGGCACAAATCTTTGTGTCATCTGCGAAGAGCCTGATCTTGCTCTTAATCCCTACTGCAATGTCGGCTATGAAAATATTAAGCAAAACCGGTGTCAGCACAGAGTTCTGTGGTACACCACTTGTTACTGCCCTGGGTTCAGATAACTCACCTCCCCCACACTACTACCTTCTGCTGTCTACCATGCAGCCAGTTCTCGACCCATCTGACCAGTTTCCTCCCTGCTCCTAGACTCTTGTAAGTCAGCCTACCATGTGGCACAGAGTCAAAGGCCTTGCTGAAATCCAGGTAGAGGACATCCACCGCATGTCCCCTGTCCAGTGCCCCAGTAACGCAGTCATAACAATCAACCAAGTTCGTCTGGCAGGATTTGCCCAAGACAAACCCATGTTGCCTGCTGTCCTGGAGGTTGTTATCCTAAAGAAATTGCACCAATCTTTCCTTGAGGATTGTTTCCATCAGTTTTCCCACAATTGCAGTAAGGCTGTAGGTCCCTGGTTCGTCCTTGGGCCCACTCTTATGGAGAGATACCACATGTGCTTCCCTCCAGTCCCTGGGCATGCACCCCAAGTTCAGAGAGGTATTGAACAGGTCTGCCAATGGCCCTGCCAGGACCTCTGCCAACTGTCTCAGCACCCTGGGGTGGACTCCGTCTCGGCCAGGTGCCTTGTCCATCTTCAGGGACTTAAGGCCCTCCCTCACCCTTTCCACTGTGATTTCCTCATCCATGGTTGCTTCTTCCCCACCATCTCCCACCTCACCCTTCTTCTCAGGTACAGGCCCATCCCTCTCCTTGGTGAAGACTGAACAGAAGTATTCATTAAGTGCTTCTTCGGAGACACTAGTGTAACTCAGGATTTACAGCAGGTGGAGAGAATATTGCAAACCATACTTTACACCCAAACAGAAATCAGCCTTAAATTTTGCAACAGAAATGTTATGAGAGGGTTCCCAAAGGCAAACTGCCTCCAGGCATCACCTCTGGCACTATAAAGCCCAGGCCATGGTGACCTGCATCTCACACCACAAACTAAGCCAACACAAGACCAAGAGACTTCCTCTAAGCCTTTGAGGACTGCTATGCAGACCTATACTCGGAAAATGCATCCCCCAACAACACGCCCAACATATATTCAGGAACATTAATCAGCCACAAGTTGAGACTAAGGACAATAATAAACTCACAGCTCCCATCACATCGGAGGAAGTTTTGAGCACAATTAAAAATCTGAAAAAAAACAAATACCCAGGCCATGGTGGCTACGTAATAGAATTTTATAAAACATTTCAGGAGGAATTAACACTATCACTGCTCCAAGTTTTCAGTCTGGTACAAAACAGAGCAAATAATCCTACCTATGGCAGTACGCGTAAGCAATAATGCCCAACAGGGTGTGTGTCGTGCTGGGATAACGTCATGCCTTAGGTGAGTGCGTCCAACAAGTGAGGCGTAACGTTATCCCAAACGACACACACCCTGGATGGCATTATTGCTATTATACAATGGCTCGTTGTTATATATAAAATAAAAAAATAATTTTAAAGAATGTTTTTATTAGTGTGGAAAAAAAATGTTGTTTCTTAAGAGGAGATGCAAAAACAGAGCTCATTATCCAAAAGCTCATCTAGCTCATCATCCAAAAAATCATCTCCAGGTTCCCAGTGAGGCTGAGACTGGACCCGTGATGTTGTACTGGGATAACATCACGGGTCCAGCCCAAGACTGACCAATCAGAGACCAGGATTTTTTCTTACCATTGTATAATACTATTTCAACCATTCTTAAGTTGGGTAAGCCCAAAGAGAACTGTACATCGTATCGTCCCATTGCTATCCTTAATAACTAGAAAATATTTACTTGTACAGTATATTGGCTAAGAGAATTGAGGCTATCCTGCAAGCTCTAATAAAAGACCAGACAGGATTTAATATAGCTAGACAAACCCAGGACAATGTCAGGTGCACACTACATCTCACACATTGGGCAAGTAATGAGAAAATATAATTCCTCCTTCTCAGCCTAGGTGCTGAGAAGGCTTTCAACAGGGTGTCATGGACTTGCTTGTTCAAAGCCCTCTCTAGATTTGGACTGCAGGAAACATTTGTAAAATTCGTACAAAACATATATGCTTCCCGCAGGGCATTTATCAGGGTTAATAATGGATCACACTCAAAACCATCCCACTGAGCAGGGGCACAAGACAGGGGCGCCCCCAACTCCCTTGCTTTTCACGTTCTATATAGAGCCTCTGGCACACTTACTTAGACATAACCCTGACATCCAGTGTAGAGACATTGAAGTCTGCATGCAAAACCTGGCACTATATGAAGATGATTTAAGCAATAAGGCACAGCAGGGTGTGGGTTATTGGGGATTTACCTACGCCTGTGGTGTGTCACGAGGCGCAGCCGAGTGACTTAACCACACAAGAAGTGGGTAAATCACCCAATAACTCACACCATGGAGTACCTTATTACGATTATACAATGGACCCAAGTGTAAAATAAATTTAAAATGTGTTTCATTATGTTTTTTTATAAACGCCATTCCTCAGCCATGGGTTATGTAGGATTTACCCACGGTCATGTGACACGTGTTGACCAATGAAGTTACAGGATTTTCACACACCATTGTATAACTACTAATTTGCATGACTAGCTCAAAGACTTCCCTCCTTGCACTCTACACTACCTTAGAAAGGTTATCCTCGCGTGCAGGATATAAGCTTAATATTAGGAAGACAGAAGACCTCTGTTTCAACTATTCCCCCACTCACACCATGAAAAATAAATACAGGTTACTCACCTGTAACAGGAGTTCTAGGAATGGTGTATGTTGTTCATCCACACTGTCTGGCAGGTATCCTTGCCGCTTTAAATCTTGCCGGAAGGTCTTCAAGCTGGCTCCTCCCACCCACCCGGGTGGTAAAACTCTCGGCTCCGCCCCATGACGCCGGATCTGGCCCGCTGGAAGCTCAGGTTGTGCGTCGAAGCCGGGGAGGTCGGGTGGGTCGTGTTGGATGAACAACATATACCATTCCTAGAACTCCTGTTACAGGTGAGTAACCTGTATTTCTAGGGACACGGATATGTTGTTCATCCACACTGTCTGGCAGACTCTTAGCAGTTCTCCAGGAGGAGGGAGGCAAGGCGCACACCCCTACTTAGGGAATAGAGACTGGAGAACCGAGGCCCCAAAACCAGCATCCCAGCGTGACTCAAGGTCGATGTGGTAATGGGTGATGAAGGTGTGTGCTGACTTCCAGGTAGCAGCCCTGCAGATTTCCTGGATAGGGACGCCCCTGGAAGCAGCCACCAATGCAGCAGTATGGTGGGTAGAATGAGTTCTTATCCTCTGGGAGGCTCCATGCCCGCCAACTTATAGCAGAGATCTATGCAGGGGTGACCCACCTGCCTATCGTCCGCTTGGCTGCAGGTCTGCCAGGTGCGTGCTTCAGCGTAGGGTGACAAACAGCTGGCGAATCCTCTCCCAAATTTTCAGCCGTGGCGCCCTTATAGTAAGCGAGCGCCTCTAGGGAGTCCAGAGTATGGAGCCTATATTCGGCCTCTGAGGTGTGATTGGGGTAGAACACCGCAGAGTCAACACCTGGTTAAGGTGAAACTCCGACACCACCTTGGAAGGAATTTCGGGTGGGGGCGCAGGACAACCTTGTCCCTGTGGAAGACCAGGTAAGGAGACTCGATGCAAAGTGCCTGGAGCTCTCCCATCCTTCTGGCTGACGTGATAGCCACCAAGAAGGCGGTCTTCCACGACAGGTGAGAGAGTTCACACCTGTGTATTGGTTCGAATGGCTTGCCCATGAGCTTTGCCAGTACCAGCAGTAGATCCCACTGAGGTGGAGGTTCTCACACCGGAGGGGAAATGTGATCAAGGCCTTTGAAAAAGCGCCAGACCACCTTCTCCTGCAACACCGACTGCTTCCCGGCCCGCGCCCGGTAAGCAAAGATGGCTGCCAGGTGCACCCTTAGGGTCTTCGACCTAAGCCCTTGCTGAGAAAGGGACCATAAATAGTCCAAGATGCTTGCCAAGGAACAGGAGGAAGGGTCCAAGCCCTTGCCCTGACACCAAATGGAAAACCTCTTCCATTTGAAGGCATAGCATTTCCTGGTCGACTCCTTACAGGACGCCTCAACTACATTGAGGACCTCGTCGGAAAGACCCGAGGCCTGGAACTCTAGCCGCTCAGGAACCAGGCCGTCAGGTGCAGGGATTGAAGGTCTGGATGGAGCACTTTCCCCTGATTGACTGAGAGCAGGTCCGGGCGAGCTGGAAGCTGCCTCGGGAGCCTGGAGCTGAGGCTGAGGAGATCTGCGTACCAGAACTGGCGGGGCCAGTCTGGGGCTATCAGAATCACCTGCGCCTTGTCCCTCCTTGCTTTGAGAAGCACCTTGTGTATCAAGGGAAATGGGGGGAAGGTGTAGAAGAGGCCCGGGGTCCATGGCCTCGAGAAGGCATCCCCCTGCAGCGAGCCCTGCTGAGGGGGGCCGGCATGGAACAGCCTCAGCTTCGCATTCTCCCTGGAGGCAAACAGGTCCACCTGAGGTGTGCCCCAATGGGAGAACAGATCTTGTACTACCTCCGGCAGGAGAGACCACTCATGGGACGCAGCCCCTATCCAGCTTAGGGCATCGGCCAGGGTGTTGGAGGCTCCTGCCACATGAATGGCTAGGAGATCCGCCTCCAGGCTGTGCACGAGTGATCAAATGCGGAGAGCTTCCTTGCATAGAAGCATGGAGCGCGTCCCGCCCTGGCGGTTTAGACAGTACATGGTCATGGTATTGTCCGTCTGGACTCGGACCACTTGACCCCGGAGAAACGGAGCAAAGGCAGTGAGAGCTAGGCGGACCACTCAGAGCTCCAGCAGGTTGATGTGGCATCGGGACTCCAGCGGGGACCAGAGGCTGTGCGCCCGGTGTTCCCCCAGATGGGCACTCCAACCCATCAGAGAGGCATCAGTCGACAGAGAGACCGTCGGCTCGGGGTGGACAAATGGGATGCACTCCTGCAGATGAACTGGAATGGTCCACCACCGGAGAGCGTTCCACATCCCCTGGGTCACCGTCACTAGCTGGTCCAATGGATCGCAGCGTTGCGACCACTGGCTGGCCAGTCCCCACTGAAGAGGATGCATGTGCCAGCGGGCCCAACGGACCACGCTGGTGCAGGCCGCCATGAGACCCAGGAGGCGCAGGAAGTCCCGGGCAGGGCGCGATTGCCCAAACAGAAATGATTGGGCAAAGGAGGAAAGAACCTCGGCCCTGTCCGCCGGGAGCCGTGCTCTGGCTCGAAGAGAGTCGAGCTCTGCCCCGATAAACAGAATCACCTGCTTCGGCTCGAGTTCCGACTTGGCCTCGTTGATGAGAAGGCCGACTTGAGAGCAAACCTGGAGGGCCAGATCTCTGGACCGCACCACCTCCTGTCTGGAGGGGGCTGCTATCAGCCAGTCGTCCAGGTAAGGGTACACATGGACCCTTCCACGCCGTAGGAATGCTGTCACCACTGCAATGGATTTGGTGAAGACCCTGGGAGCTGGAGACAAGCCGAAGGGCATGGCTCAGAACTCGAAAAGGGATCCCTCCGCTCGAAAGCGAAGGAATCTCTGATGTGATGGATGGATAGGGACGTGAAAGAACGCGTCCTGCAGGTCCAGAGAGCAGAACCACACGCCGCGTTCCAAGGATGGTATTATCTGAGCCAGAGTGACCATCCTGAAGGTTCGAGACCTTAGGAACTTGTTTAGGTCGTGTAGGTCGAGAATGGGGCGCCAGCCCCCCGTCCGTTTCGGAACCAGGAAGTACCTGGACACAAACCCCGGGTCTGAGGGAGGGTCCGCCACCTCCCTGATCACCTCCTTCTGGAGGAGGAGAGCGATGTCGGCTCGGCGAGCCGACAGTGAGGCTGCGGATCCCGATGCCCCCCGAGGTGCGACGGCTCTGAAGGGCGGGGCCTGCTTGAATTCCAAGGGCAGGCCTTTTCCCACCACCTCCAACACCCACCTGTCCGTGGTAATAACGGACCAGGCGGAAAGGAAGTGACGGAGCCGTCCCCCCACGGGGGGAACCTGGGGTGAGGTGACGGGGTTGGGGGCGACACCCCTCAACCCGTCACTGGGCAGGCTTGGAGGAGGGACCAGCCGAGGGACCTCCTGGGCCTTTACCTCCCTGCTTCCTGTTGAAGGAAGTCCCAGGCTTGGGTTTGGGATGCCAAGCTCGAGCCTGCTGGCCCTGACGTTGCTGGGCCGGACGTGCCGCGGGAGCAGAGGGACGAAAGGGCTTAGGCTGTGGTTTGCGGCCTTTGTCCTTCTGAGCGGATGAGACCGAGTCCAAGGTAGCATTGGACTTCTGGATCCTCCGTAGGTGACCTTCCACCCCAGGGCTGAAGAGGTCAGTCCTCAAGAAGGGGACATCCGCCAACTTGTGCTGGGTATCCGAAGTGAAGGTGGATAGCCTTAGCCAAGCCCGACGACGCATAGCCACTGCGGCCGCTACAGACCTGGCACATGAGTCCCCAATGTCCAGAGCAGTCTGAAGCTGCTGTTTGGCCACTGCCCTGCCCTGGTCCTGCACCTGCCTAACCGTGGTCTGCAGGTCCGCGGGAAGATGAGGGACAACCTCATCCAGGAAGCCCAACAGGGCATGAGCGAAATGTGCCATGAGGATGGCCGAACTGGCCTGACGAAGGCCGAGGGAGGACACAGCGTAGACTTTTCACCTGGCATAGTCCAATTTCTTGGACTCCTTGTCAGGAAGTTTGTCCACGTCCCTAGCATTCCCGGCACGCCGGAAAACGCTGTTGGTAACTAACCCCTCGGCCGAGGGGTGTTCCAAAAAAACGGACAAGGAACCGGTAGGGACCGCATACTTCCTGGCCATCCTGGCCGAAGGCGCAGGGCAGGAAGCAGGGCGCTGCCAGAGCTCCAAGGCCGGGCCCACTATGGCCTCGGCCACCGGAAAGGCCTCCGTAGGGGAATCCCCTCAGTCCAGAATCTCCGTGAGGGGATACCTGGCCCACTTAAAGACAGGTTCGAGCTTCATCCCGGTGGACTCTGAGATGAGCCGAAGCAACCCTAGGTAGGACGAAGGGCTATCGTCCACCGACTGTCCTCCTGAGGACTCCAAGTCCATTCGCCTGGAGAAAAGGGAGGAATCGCCGTCGGACTCGGAAGAGTCCACAAAGAGCTGCCTCGGGCCTGAGCCACCCTCCACCTGCCAAGGACGATCAGAAGTGAGGGTAACAGACAGCCTATGGGGCAGGCCCTGAGCCGACCAAGAATTCTTGGTCGGAGCCCCAAATAACGACTGTGGAGGCGGAGGTTTCACCAGGATCGGTGGAGCAGCTGATTTTGGCCCGAACAACCGGCCTGGGAACAGGCTCCTCGGGTAAGTCGAGGGGTTGTTTTGGCCACTCCGGTGACAGCCACCTAATGGCCGGGGAAGGCGACGGCATCGGCTTGTTCCCGGTCAGAAGGAGCTGTTGCCACATGAGGTCCTCATATCGTCGACGTAACTTACGTCAAAGCCTCCCCTCGTCCGAGGAGGAGGAGGACGGGGACGAGCGGTGATGCCGCTTGCCGCGGTGTCGAGACTGAGACCGCCTATGACGGCGGGATCGGCTGGACCGCGAAGAAGTCCGAGACCGAGAACCTCGGCTTTCCCGAGGACGGTGCAGGGAGGTGTCGTGGAGAACCGGCACTCCCCTCGGTTCGGAGGGGTCACCCGAAGGCTCTGGAACCGGAGGCACTGGCAAGCCCACGGGGTCCTCAACTCCCACCAGGGGAACCGGGGAGAGAGGATTCTCAGCTTCTCCTGTCGACAACACATCCAACGGGTCGAGAAAAATCTCGACCACATCGACGGGAGTCTCGGTCAACTGGCCTGACGGGGACACCGTGAGACCAGTGGCCGAAGCCGATTGGTCGAACGAAGTCGATGGCTGACGACTCGGGGAGAGGGATCTTTCCCACTCCCAAGAGCGTCGACGGAGGGCCTTACCCTTGTCTCTCTTTTTGGACCGAGAAAAAGGGTCCAGCAGAAGTTGGTCCCTCTCCTTTAGTAGAGAGGGCCAGACAAAGCTCCTTAAAGGAAGCTGAATAAGAGGCACCCAGAGAGAGCGGGACAAATGCCGCGGCCAAGGTAGATGCGGCCTGCGCCGCCTCCTCTTCGAGGGTGATCATCTGCTCGAGCTGATCCGCCAAGCCGCGCCCTTGAAACCGCCGACCGGGCCTCTCTTCGACTTCACCGGAGAAAATGCTTCTCAGGGCGCCCCAGTTGTAAGCGGGCAGCACGGTCTTCGAGAGGGCCGGGAAGGAAGAGCACAGGTCGCAAGCCCGCGGCCGTGCTCAGGGCCAGACAGTAGACACACGTGGAGTGCGGATCCATCCGAGACATCTTCTGCCCGCAAGAGCACCTCCGGAAACCGGGAGTCGATTTGTCCATCGCAGCCACGAGGGATAGAAGACCGAAGTCTATTTTAGCGAAAACTTTTAAATTCGCAAAACCGAAGAATTAGGAACCAGTCTTATACACAGAGCGTTAAGGAGGGAACCTGAGCTTCCAAGAGGTAAGGAAGATCTGGCGTCATGGGACGGAGCCGAGAGTTTTACCAACCGGGTGAGTGGGAGGAGCCAGCTTGAAGACCTTCCGGCAAGATTTAAAGCGGCAAGGATACCTGCCAGACAGCGTGGATGAACAACATATCCATGTCCCTAGAACTACCCGTTCCACTGGGACATGATGTCCCTTAAATATCTAGTGCAAAGTTAACAACATACATGAATAATATGCTGGAAGCTAATTATGCTGCATGGACAAGGCAGATAATCCAGGACACCCAGGCTTGGATAACTCTATCAACTGGATTAGCACATCCTATAGTCACAGTTAGAATGAATCTGTTACCCAGGTTACCATACATACTCCAATGCCTGCCCTGCCTGCCTCCCCCGCCCCCCAAGCAACAAGCACTGTTCTCCCAACATGATAAGATTATCTCACAATACTGGTAGGATGGGAAGAAATCAAGAACAGCATTTAAAACACTACAATTACCAAAAGACAGGGCAGGCTTAGCCCTCCCTCACCTTAAAAGTTACTTATGACTGCACAACGCCACACATCTTAACTGGATTGCAAACAACTACCAGGCCACTGGAAAACTTTAGAGCTAATGCAAGAGGATCTTCACCCAGTGGGGGCAACCCTCCTCTCTAACCCGCTTCAAAATCCCACAAACTTTACAACTGATGATCCCTTTTACAGAAACAACCTTCAGCAGCTGGAATAACAATGAACAGGGATACAAATGAAAATGATGTACTCACTGCAATTCTTGATCTTCCAGAATATCTTCACCATTCATCACTGGTGGGTCTGTGCCAGAGGCTTCAGGACCCCGTGGGAAGGTATAGCTTTAAGAGCTTTTTGGAGGGGGGGAAGCCGACGTCAGGGATGGCACCGCCCATGAGGCAGACGTATGAGGTGGTGCTCGTGGACTGGCCAGTAACCGATGCAAGTCCCCCTTTCCCCACCATAGAAGCTGCACCTCCATGTGAGCATTCGGCAGAAAAGTGCATCACAGTTCTGTTGCCGCATTACTTGACACTGTACCGTCTTATTCTATGCTGCACCATTTCTTTCGATGCCACGTCTGCATTTCTTCTACTCTTTCCCTACAGTAACAGTGCAGAGTGCTTTTTTGGCTAATTTTTATTATTTTCTGTTACTAGTTTGGTCATGCCTGATCCTGGACCAAAGAAGATGTCTAGAAAAGGAATGCATCTTTCTCCATGCATCATTGCCCCTATGGGAAGAATATGTCTGATGCTGGACCTGCCTCGGTGCTGACCACGATGTGGATCATTGGAACGCCCACTTCAGTACAGACCTCCCCACAATTGAGCTTCGGGTGATGAGGTGGGGGCAGAACCTCCCACTTCGGAGGCCAGCGTTGCACCCGGAACTCCAGAGTCAGGTCTGCGGGCTCCTTCCCTGAGCCCCTCCCCGGTACTATATGTAGTAAGGGAGACCAGGTCTTGGCTAGTCCTCGGCTCACTGAAACAGGAGGCCTTGAGGGGAGGATTCTGTGGGACAGCTAGCCTCCTCTGGGGGGCTGGCTGTGCACACCTCCCAGTCCAGTGCCGCTTTGAGGGCCCAGACACCCCCAGTGGTGTTGTCACAGCTATACACTGGGCCTGCACCATCGTGTCCATGGCACTGCGGTCTGACGCCACTTCGACTCCTGGTAATAAGGCCTGTGCCATTGAGTGGCGTGGTGCTATCCATGCAGCTAGGTCCCCTCTGGCTTCTTTTTCCAGCACCAGGAGAGGAAGGGTCTCTTAGGTCGCCTGGCTGGAGATCTCCCTGATTTCGTCCTCTGACTTGGAGGCTGAGGATCAGATGATACTGACTGATGATACTGACCGACTCCCTGGCTCTAGTGAGCATTGGGACTCTTCTGGGCCTAGTTCTAGGCCTTAGGCTTTGGTAAGGCCAGGGAGTCATCTTCCTACAGCCAGCTGCTAGCAGCATCTGGGGTATTTCTGGTGCTGATTCCGGCATCAGTGGGGATGGAGGCACTGGGTACAGCACTGGGTTGGGGTCTGGTGCAGAGTCAGATTCCGGCGGTGCCGAGGGGGGTGCCGGTGCTGTTCCCAGTGCTGCATCCCACTTACACCCCATCTTTGGCTCTGTTTCTACTGTCAGGCCTACTCCAAGGGGCAGAGCCCTCTCAAGTGAGGTGGGGGTTGGGAGGTCCCAGTCAGCACCGCGCTCTGTGACCAGAGTGGCTGGGACTTCTATCCAGAGTCATAGTGCTGACTTGAGTCTCCTATCCCCCTCCCCAGAACCGTTTGGGCTTGCGGCATGTGGGGAAAGGGACCACCCTGAGGGACCTGCACAGCTCCAACCTCCCCACCAGGGGGTTCCCCCTCAAGGGCACCACCCTGTTTGCCCCTCTACAGTTAGGCACAGACCCCCATCTCTGGGTGGTAATCCCCTATATGATCTCACAGCCCTGGCAGAGGACCTGGCCTGGTCCATCACAACCCTACTCCTCCTCCTCTGCCTTCTCCAACCCCTCTCCAGGGCATTTCTGGCCCATCAGGGCCCATGACCTGGGAACAATTCAGGGCATCAGTGAGTGCTTTCTCAGTCTACCTGAGGGCAATGGACCAGGCCATCTTTCAGCCTGAGACCCCAGCACCACCACCACCCCCTAAGTCCAGCTCCTCTTCATTACAGCCTTTCTCCACCAAGGAAGAGGAAGAGGATACCTCAGGCCGCCTCTCCTCTAATGCTGATTACACCAGTTATCAGTGCTCCCTTTCAGGGATGATGCAGGACCTGCACTTGTTCCATTTTTTAGGACGTAAGCCTGCCCAATCACCTCTGGCCTTCCTTGAGGATTACAGTTCTAATGCTACTGTCATACCTCTGTGGACGCAGCCATTTATGGAGGAGTTGCAGAATGTCTGGCTCCATCCCTCTTCCCCTTCTCCATCCCCAAGGGACTGCCAGCGCAGGTACTGCACACCCCCTGTGGTCTCCAGGAGCCGTGCTTCACCCCAGTTCTGGGGTCCACCTCCTGGACATCCCCCTCTAAGGCATCGCCGCCCAGAGCATGACCATCCCTCAGAGTCGAACTTAGCTGAGTTGAATTTCCCTTCCTTTTGTAATAGTGGAATTATATCTGGAAGCTACAGCTGCAGATGTGCAAGGCCCTCTGGGCCTTGTGCCAAGGGAACAGTTTGTCTGTGAAAGTGCTGGGCCCTCCAGGGCTTGTGCTTCCTTCTGGTTGTGGAAGCTCTGGGCCCTCCAGGCTGGGTCTATGACATTTCACTCCTGTCATTTCGCTCCTGCCACTTTCACTCCCGCATAATTTTGCCCCATGCACATTCACTTCCAGGCATTTCACTCCCACACTGACTAACTTCTATTAAAGAGCAAATCTTTACTTTAACACTATATTTAATGTCCTGACTGCTGCTTCAATTCAGTGATGCTGTTACAATTAATTATTGTACTTGCGTACCATCAGTGTACCATCGGTCTTCAAAAGACCTCGCCTGTTTATTACTCAGTGGCATCTTTTCTGTACAAATTACCTACAGTGCGTTATCCCCTGCTCATTGAAACATATAAACATCAGTGCCAACGGCACTATTTCATTGCTTTAAATGAATTTTATTTGTGAAAATAGGAGGATAGTTCAAGTCTGCTTACACGCATTCAACAGAACCCCCTTATCTGTGGCATTCAGCTTCAGGGTGCCACCATGCTACCAAAAATTCTGGCATATGACGAGTTTCCAGGGCTGCTGGTGAAACATGAGTGAGGACTGTATTTTCAGTTGCCCAGATTGCGATTGCTAGTGACTGGAAGTTTTAAAACAACTGGCACCCGTTTTCATGTGCAGTGAGCGCTGAGAGTACAGAACCAGACAAAAAAAAAAAACTTTCCTGGCCGGCCCGGTGGCGCTGAGGGTTGAGGCGCTGGACGCCACACCTCGCTCCACGGCGGCAACCCGGGTTCGGGAGCGGACTCGGGTCGCCGTGGTCGGGCCGGAGGGAGACAGGCTGAGCGCCCACCCACAGCTCGCCTTCTCCGGGGAGGATGCGGCCGATGCCGACAGTGCGCGACCCGGCGGAGGCTCGAGGAACTACAAGCCCTGGGGATGGCTGGCCGCTGAGCAACACGGACGTCGGCGCGTGCGTCATGACGTCAGGGGAGGTCGTTGGCTGCTCGGGGAGGGAGAAAATGAGGAACAAGCCTGCCTCATCCGGGAAGATGGGAAGACCGTGGCTGTGCCCACAATTTGCCTGTGCCCGCCCAGCAGACCACAGACCGACGAAACGTAAGTAACAGGGTTTGATCCCCCGCCTCGTCCCCGCCCAAGGGGTAATCCGCGGCTCCATGGGGTCTGGTGGTCTGTATGGGTAGGGTTCCAGGCAGTGGGATGTCCAATTGTCCTCCCTGAAGGGTCGGAGGTGGCAGGCTGGGAGGAGAAATAAAGAGTAATTTCAAAAAAAAAAAACTTTCCTGGGCTCTCAGTTCTCTTCTCCCTCCATTCCCCAGAGTTGGCTGTGTTTTTTTATTTATAGTACGGAGCTTGCCACTGTGATCCCAAAAGGACAAAAAATTTAGAAGGAGCTGCTGCCCGGTTACAAATAAAAAAAACTGTTAGGCTGTGAGTTCTCTTCTCCCTCTGTTTCCCAGAGCTGGCTGTGTTTTTTTTTATTTTAGCCAGTATCAAGCTTGCGAGTACGATCCCAAAAGGACTGAAAGTTTAGAAGGAGCTACTGCCCGCTTTTAAGTGTACCACAGGTATGGAAATGAAAAGTTGTTTTTTTTTTGTCAGTTTTGTAGAAGAAGCAGAGATCAGGGAGTTTACATTATTCACCCTCCCAGCTACAGAAGAAGCCAGAAGGTGAAGCCAGAAGGTGAAGGAAGGAAACATATTCAATTCAGTGCTTCAGAGTAACTGGTAACTGGTATTTTTCTTTTAAACTTAGATTGTAGGCTTGTAGTGACACTATACTTTCTTTCTGTGTTGTCTTTACTTATAATTGTTTTTGGGCTGTTGAAAATTTAAAAAATAGTGGTGGTGTAATTCTGTGCTGTCTTTAATTGCTGCAAATTTTATCTTGGCTTGTCTGACTGTCCTGTAGCTGGGTGAAGGGTGTTAATTGTCTGGCCTCTGACCTCAGCTACGTGATAACTGGAGGTGGGGCTTAGTCACAGTTAAAGCAGCAAACAGAAGTTCATCTTCTCAGAAGAAGCCAGAAGGTGAAGGAAGGAAACATATTCAATTCAGTGCTTCAGAGTAACTGGTAACTGGTATTTTTCTTTTAAACTTAGATTGTAGGCTTGTAGTGACACTATACTTTATTTCTGTGTTGTCTTTACTTATAATTGTTTTTGGGCTGTCGAAAATTTAAAAAATAGTGGTGGTGTAATTCTGTGCTGTCTTTAATTGCTGCAAATTTTCGCCCCCTCCCACCCCTTCCCCCAACTCTTAATTATATGCCCTGATAAATCTGATTGACAGGAGCTAAACACAGGGTATAGTAAGAGGTGTGAAGTAGGAGGGGCATAAGGGAAGAAGACCACCCTCAACACGACAAGTTTTTGACTCATTTATTTATTTATTGGTTTCTTTTTCCTTAAAAAATATCTCTGAGGATCAGTTACAGGATTTTTAGTACTGTAAATAAATAAAAAGAGAACTAAAGAGCTTCAGTAGCAGATAAGTAGTGGAATTGCAGGTATAATGTGGGAGTGGTGCAATGCAGTGGCTGTGGGGCAGCCATATTCAGGCAGACCTTCTGGACACTGAGGTGCTGCCCTATCTGCATGCATCTCTCGGGACCGCGGAATGAGGTAGCCAGACTCAGAGCGGAAGTAAACTGGGTCAGGAGTACCATCACCCTGTCCAGGAACCACCCAGTCCAATGCAGCTGCCTCAAAGGATGCCGAGCAGGGAGCACTTGGATGACAGTGGGCTCAGGGAGGTTAGAGCAGTCAGGCAGAGGCACATCCCAGATCCTATTCCTCTCAAGAACTCATATGCCACACTGGCAAATGAGGACAACCAAATAGAGGTACCCAGGGAAGTGGAAGGAAAGGATGTGGAGGTTAGGCAAGGAGGTGACCTCAGTGGGAAAGCAGTGGACCCCAGAGGAGGAGGAGCGAATCCTGGTGGGGACTCCATCATAAGAGGGATCCAGCTAGGAACACAGGAGGGGAGGACAGGGAGGTGAGGTGCCTACCAGGTGCCACGGCATGGAGGGATGGAAGGAAGATAGTGGGGATCACTGGGAAGGCAAGACAGGAGGGTGAGCTGGATGTCATTATCCACCTAGGGTACTAATGACTTGGCAAATGGGGAGCCAAAGGAAGTTCAGGAAGAGTTTAGGAAACTGGGGAGGGTCTCAAGCAAGTAGCTACTTCTGTCACTTTCCAGAAGTACTACCTGTGAGAGGCAAGGGAGAGCATAGGAGTGCATGCACCAGGAACTTTAACTCATGGTTGAAGAACTGGTGCTGTGAGGAAGGGTTTGGATTCATTGGTGACTGGGGACCCATCTGGAGGGATGGAGGTTTGTTCAAGCCTGACGGCCTGCATCCATCCTGGAGGGGAATCAAAGCACTCAATGATAAGTTTAAATGCTACATTGACAAGCATTTAAACTAGCAAAGGGGGGTGGCAGGCCAGCAAGGATGATACCTACTTGCTCACCCCCACAGCCAGTAATGGAACCAGTGAACCAGAGGGTGGCTATCTCTGCAAAGCAGTGTGCAAAAGATGGAGATTAGTGTCAAAAGGTGGATAAGCAGAAAAGGCAAAATTCAGCAGAAGGGCAGACAGCAAGGAGAACCAGGGATAAATGACAACCAAGGAAGGGGCTGGAGTAGAACAGTGAAGCAGTCTAGGGAGGTCAAATCATGAAAGCCATGTGTGCAAATGCCAGGAGCCTTACAACAAGATGGAAGATCTGGAGGCTGTCATGGTACAGTCAGACCTGGACATTGTGGCCATCACTGAAACCTGGTGTAATGATAACCATGACTGGGAGATGGCCATACCTGGCTACAACATATTCAGAAGAGACAGAGCAGGCAGGAAGGAGGAGGAGTGGCACTGTATGTGAAAAATGACATAAGGGCCACACAGATCCAGGAGGAACAAAATGGGGAGAGATACTGTGGGTTAAGCTGGAAAGGAAAATGGGGCCAGCCATCCGCACAGGTGTGGTCTATAGACCACCAGCCCAGGAGGAAGAAACAGATAGGGAGCTGATGCTAGCCATCCAAAGGATGGCAGACAAGGGTGAGGTAGTACTGGTTGGAGACTTCAATATACCAGACGTGGACTGGAGCATCCCAGCAGCAGCATCAACTAGAGCAGATTTATCCTGGACTCCTTCAGGGTGCCTTCCTCAAGCAACTGGTCATGGAACCAACTCGGCAGAAGGCAATACTGGACCTTGTGCTCACAAACAGGGACAGTGTGATGGGGGTAACAGTGGGGAGCACCTGGGTAACAGTGACCACCAGTCATTGTGGTTTGAAATCACAGAAAGAGCAGAACCAAACCACACAAAACACGTATCCTGGATTTTAGGGGCAGACTTTGGGAAAATGGGGAGATGCTTGAAAGAGGCATTAAGGGAATGGGACAGGAATCAGGGATTGAGGAACAGTGGGCAGTATTTAAAATGGGGATTATAAGAACAACAGAATTATGCATTAAGCAGGTTAGCAAGAGGAAAAGAAAGAGGAGACCATTATGGTTTTCCAAAGAGGTAGCAAAGAAAGTGAAAGCCAAAAAGATTGCATTCAGGCAATACAAAAGACACAGGCAGAAGGGGATAGGGAGAAGTACCAGGAGAAACAAGGGAGGCAGGGAAGTCAGTAAGGGAAAAAGCTCAGACAGAAGAACACATTGCAAAATCAGTGGTTAAAGGGGACAAAACCTTTACAGGTACATAAGTGAAAAAGAAGGACAAAGGGAGGATAGTGAGACTGAAGGGGAGGATGGGAGCCGTGGAGGATGACAACAGTAAAGCTGACATATTGAACAGGTATTTCTGCTCAGTCTTTACTATGGAAGAGGGGTAATGGGTCTGAAGGGGTACAAGGGTGAGAATTGTGCAGAAATGGACACGAAGTCCTTTTACGAGAAAGGTCCTGAAGGAACTGGAAGTAATAAGAGCTGATAAAGCAATGGGGCCAGATGGGGTGCACCCCAGGGTCCTGAAGAACTAAGAGAGGTGGTGGCTGAACCTCTGGCTATCCTGTTCAGCCAATCACTGGAAACAGGGAGGTACCCAAAGACTGGAGGACAGCAGATGTAGTCCCCTTATACAAAAGTGGGAACAAAGAGGAAGCAGGGAACTACAGACCAGTCAGCCTCACCTCGGTAGTGGGAAAGATCATGGAAGCACTACTGAAGGAGAGATTGGTGGAACATCTGGTTGTCAATGGACTACAGGACCCAAGGCAGCATGGTTTCACCAGGGGAGGTCATGTCAGACCAACCTCATTGAATTTTTTGACTGGGTGACTAGGGAGATGGATCAGGGGAGGGCAGTGGACATGGCCTATCTGGACTTCAGCAAGGCCTTTGACACTGTGCCACATAGACGACTATTACACAAACTGGGGAATATGGGTGTGGGCAGGACAGTAGTGTGGTGGGTAGGTAACTGGCTGGGTGGCAGGACACAGAGGGTAGTGGTAAATGGCTGTCACTCCACAGAGGGAAGAGTGACCAGTGGGGTACCACAGGGATCAGTGCTGGGACGGTCCTATTCAACATCTTCATCAGTGACATTGCACAGGATATAGAAGGCAGAATTTCACTGTTGCTGATGACACAAAGCTCTGTAACAGAGTAGACACACCAGAGGGTGTAGACAGAATGAGAAGGACCTGCAGAAACTTGAAGAATGGTCAAGGGTTTGGCAGTTGAAATTCAATGCAAAGAAGTGCAAGATAATGCATATGGGGCACAAAAACCCTGGCACAATATATCAGTTGGGGGTGAGGATATAGCATGCACCAAGCAGGAAAGGGATCTTGGGGTTGTCATCTCTGATGACCTCAAGGTAGGAAACAGTGTGACAAGGCATCAGGTAAAGCAAATAGGATGCTGGGATGTATGAGCAGGGCATCACCAGCAGGAAAAGGGAGGTCATAATTCCGCTATACAAGACACTAGTGAGGCCCCACCTGAGTACAGTGTACAGTTCTGGAGACCATACCTTGTAAGGACATAGACAGGGTAGAGAAGGTTCAGAGGAGGGCAACAAAGATGGTGCATGGGTTGCATCACAAGTCCTATGAAGACAGGTTGAAGGAACTGAACATGTACTCCCTGGAGGAGAGGAGGAGAGAGGGATATGATAGAGACATACAAGTATCTTACAGGGAGGAAGGGTGCAGGAAAACACTATTTTTAAGCGAAAAAGATGTTCCAGGACTAGAGGGCATGGGATGAAGTTGGAGGGAGGACGATTCAGAGGAAACATGAGAAAGAATTTCTTCACAGAACGGGTGGTGGACAAGTGGAACACCCTGCCAGAGGAAGTGGTGGGGACTGAAACAATCACGGGATTTAAGAATGCATGGGATAGACATAAAGGAATTCTAGAGGTCAGGGGTAAGGGGAAATAGACTTCTAGGAAAACAAACTGAACTTACAAGCTCAAATGGGCAGACTAGGTGGGCCATAGGCCCTCATCTGCCGACACTGTCTATGTATCTATGTATCTATGTATCTATGTACAGTATTTTGGTGATGTTGGTGATGGTGATGTTATGTGGAGCATAACTCTTTCTTTCAAAAAAAATGCCAATAGCGCTGAGTTCTGAGATCGGTGTGTATGAAGGAGCATAATGATCTGAGATTGGTGTGTGTGTGTGGAGAAACGAAATCATCGGGAGTGAAATGACACGGGGGCAAATTATGCGGAGCCTAGATGTATCGGAGTAAAGTGATCGATCAGTAATGTCGCTGCCTCCCTCCAGGCTCTGTGCTTCTGTGCAGCTACAGATGCAGATGTGCAAGACACTCTGGGCCCTGTGCCAAGGGGAAAGTCCATCTATCTGAGGAAGTGCAGGGCCCTCCAATCCCTACAGTTCTTAAAACATAGAAATTGTCCATGATATGGATCTCCAGGCCCACAGATCTGCCCAAGTTTGATGTCCATGTTATCCAAGGACCCTAGGTGATCTGGGTAATTCCCAAATTCCCTTATACCTATCCCAAGCAACCTTGAATCCCGTCACTGTTTTGGCCCCCACCACTTCCTCAGGGAGTGCATTCCACCCATCCACTGCCCTTTCTTTAAAGTAGTTTCCTAATGTTTCTCTTGAATCTTCCCCCCTTCTAACTTCATGTCATGACACCTTGTCCTTGAGACTCTCTTATTCTGGAATATACTGCTATCTGGGACCTTGTTTATACCCTTTTGGTACTTAAAGGTCTCTATCATGTCCCCCCTTTCCCTCCTTTGCTCCAGGGTATGCAAGTTGAGATCTTTCAGCCTCTCCTCGTCTGTCAAATGGCTGAGTCCTCGCACCATTTTCATTGCCCTCCTCTGGACCCTCTCTACTCTATCCATGTCCCTCCTAAGGCCTCACTAGCTGTTTGTACAAGGGCATTCTGCTCATGATACCCCTGCCTATGCATCCCAGCATTTTACTGGCCCTCGCTACTGCCCTCTTACATTGCTTAGCTACCTTCAGATAGTTATATATGATTATACCAAGGTCCCTCTCCTGCTTCCAGTATCTGACCACCCATCCTGTACTCTGCTTTTAAATTTCTACTCCCTGAGTGCATAACTTTACACTTTTTGGCATTAAAGCTCAACTGTCACACTTTTAACTACTCCCCTAGTTTGTGCAAATTCCTTCTCATTTTTTCTACCCTGTCAGCAGTGTGCACTCTGTTGCAGAGCTTTGTATCATCCGCGAATAGACAGATGTTCCCCTTCAAGCCCTTCCGCAATGTCCCCAATGAAATGCTGAACAGGACTGGACCCAGCACCGACCCCTCTGGTACCCCGCAAGTCAGCCTTCCCTCCCCTGATGGAACTCCTTTAATGATCACCCTTTGCCTTCTTCCCTCTAACCAATTTTTCAGCCATCTCTCCACCTCTGGTCCCACCCCCAGGGCTCTCATTTTGAGCAGAAGCCTTCTGTGCGATACAGTGTCAAATGCTTTACTGAAGTCCAGATATACCACATCCACTGCCCCACCTTGGTCTATCACTCTGGTCACCTAGTCAAAGAATTCAATTAAGTTCATTTGACAAGACCTCCCTTCTGTGAAACAGTGTTGTTTGTGATCATTCAGGTCATCTGAATCAAGGTACTTGATAATTCTTTCTTTCAGTAATTTCTCCATCAACTTCCCCACCACTGATGTGAGGCTGAATGGCCTGTAGTTACCTGCATCTTCCTTGCTTTCTCCCTTATGGAGGGGGACTACGTCCGCTCTCTTTCAGTCATTTGGAACCACCCCCATCTCTAATGATCTACTGAACAGGCCAGTTAATGATTCTGCTAGCTCCTCCCTCAGTATTCCGGGGTGAATCCCATCAGATCCCATGGCTTTGTCAACCTTTAATCATGCTAGTTCCTTTAGGACCCCCTCCACTTTGAATAGGCTGGTGTCCACCCCCTCCAAGCTTCCCCTCTCCCGATCCCTCCTTCCCTCCACCATGAACACAGAGCAAAAGTAGCTATTTAGGATATATGCCTTCTTCTGACCCCTCCACCGCCTCCCACCCTTATTCCTCAGGTGAACTATCCTACCCTTTACCTTCCTCCTTTCGCTCACATACCGGTAGAAGGTTTTAACCCCTCAACTGATTAAGCTACATTCTCTTCAGTTCTCACCTTTGCTCTCCTGACCTCAATTCCTGCCTCCTTTTGCCTTTCCTGGTACACTTCTCAATCTTCCTCCCTTTGCATCTGTTTGTACCTCTCAAACGCTGCTCTCTTCGCCCTGACCTTTATTGCAACCTCTCTACTGAACCATAGAGGTTTCCTGTTTTTGCTGACCTGTCTGACACAGACATTTGTGGGATCTACTAAAGCCCCCTTTATTTTTCCCAATTCTTCTTCCACCTCCTCCAGATCTCCCACCCCTACAAGAGTTTTCTTGAGGCAATCTCCCATACTCTTAAAGTCCGCTCTCCTGAAATCTAGGACTTTTACCTTAGAGTATTTCCTTTCTGGTGCTGTCCTTAGCGTGAACCATACTGTATTATGGTCACTTGTTCCTAGGCTTTCCCCCACTGGACCCCCCCCCCCCACTCTGTCTCCATTTGTGAAAATCAGGTCCGTACTACCCCTTCACAGTAGGTTCCTGAATAGTTCTCTCAAGAGTGCCCCATGTAGGGAGTCAATGATATCGCTACTCCTGGCAGAGGCCACTGCTGGGGTCTTCCACTCCACATCTGGTAGGCTGAAATCCCCCTGCAGCAGCAGCACCTTCCCTTTGTTTGCCACCCTCTGTATTTCTTCCATCATAGCTTTGTCCACCCCCTTCTTGCGTTGGTAGCCTAAATATAACCCCTGTGTGAATTACATCCCCTTTCCCACTTTCCAAGGTAACCCATAGAGCCTCTGCCCCACAATTGCCCTATGCCTCAGTAGCCTTTACGTCATCCCTCGCATAAAGTGCTATTCCTCCCCTCCCCACCTTCTCTGTCCTTTCTGAAAAGAGCATATCCCAGTATGGACATGTACCAATCCTGTTCCCCACAGCTCCATGCCTCCATAATAGCCACGACATCTAGGTCTGCTTCTGCCATGACTGCTGCCAGGTCTGGGACCTTGTTTCCCAGACTCCTAGCATTGGTGCACATAACCTTCCATGTCTCAGATCTACTTCTTTGTCTCTCCTCTGTATTTGCCCTCACCCTCCCTTGCTGAGGACTTTTTTTTTTATCTCTCCTTCATCTCTGCTGACCCTATAATTCCTACCTTCCTTACTCCCTCCTCGTGTCTTACTGCCACCCAAGTTCCCCTTTATTTCCCTTTTCCTTGATTTGCTATTATCCCTCTTCTTGCTTCCGTCCTCCTGCTGTCCAACTCCCTGCTTGTCATCTTATCTGATCAATGTAAACGTCAAGATTTTGTGTTAACGCACTAACCCCCTCCCTTGTCAGGTGGAGACCACCTCCCTTAAAAAAACTCCTTTCCCAGAGGTCACCCCATTTGCTGATGAAGTGAAACCCCATCCATCCATTAAGTTCCACTATCGCATCTTGTCTAATTATGTCACTGTTCTCTGCCTTCCCCCACACCAGTAAGCCCTCAGAGAAGGCCAAGGATGATGCTCCCACCTCCGGCCTTCCTGCCAGGTTTACCAGACTTTGTTTGACCTCATCAACTGGTTGGTGGGCTAGGTCATTTGAACCTACACAAATTATCACCCTCAGTCCTTCCCCTGCATTGTCAATCAATTTTCCTCCCTTTTCTTTATCCCGTTTAGCAGATGTTCCCAGGGAAGAAATTCAACTGACACCTTTGAATGGCTTTCCCCCACCAATCTGTCCTCCACCCCCCTAAACACAGAGTCCCCTACCACCAATATTTTATTTTTGCTATTTTTCTCATTGACCTTTCTCTCATGAGATGCTGCTTTTGGCTCCCGCCTAACATGCTGGTAGGACTTTGGTTGTCCCCCTTTGAGACAGGCAAATGTTCCCTTGCCAGGGGCTCATAACGATTCTGCACCAGGATGTTGATGACCAGAACCCTGCTGCCATGGCCAACCCTTTTCTTCCCCCACTTCTTCCACCCACCTTGGCCAATGGGGCTCGGAGGAAGCAGAAGTGGCAGGTGAGAGCCTTAAGCTAGCAAGTGCTGCAGTCTGAAAAATTCCCCTCCAGGCTGCCTCCAGCTGACCCCTGAGCTCATCTAGGTTTTGGCATATTGTGCAGCAGCCCACCATCCAGAGGGTCTCCTTGGAGATGAGGGCCCTGCATCTTTTACAACTTACAAATCTCATGTTTTTATACCTTTTTCCTCACTGCTGGCTTGTTTAATGTGGTCTCGAGTAGTACTCTGTGTCTTATTCCTTCTAGTAGTTATGCCTTTCTGAGGGCTGCAAAAGATCAGCTATACAAAGTATTTTGCAACTATTCCCCAAGCAGCTCTGAATTTCACTAGTATGCAGATACAGACATATGACTATAATCGGTTTTACTGATTCCTGTTGATGAATCTGTATAGGAAGCAAGGGGGAATGCAGGGAGTCTGGAATATAATAACAGCACCTGTTGGTGAGACTGTACAGGAAAGAGGCAAAGTATAATGATGCCACCTGTTGGTAAGACTGTATAAAACGCAAAGGGGAAAACAAGGAGCAAAGGGGTAATGCTGGGATATATGTAAATGACCCCTACAGAAAATCCTATAAATGTAATCTCCACCCAGTGAGTGACTACGGATGCAAAGAATTTGTGAAGCAGTCTGGAGGGCTAACATGCAGAGCCAAGAGTCCTTTTGGCTGTGGAGGGCCCTGCGCTTCCATGTAGCTACAAGTGCAGAGATGCAGAGCCCTCTGGGCCCTATGCCGAGAAGACTTCTCTTCACTACATGGTTACTTGTTGCCTTTGTGGCCAACACTGCACTGTTCCTCCCCAGCCTTGGGTGGTGCTGCACGGCAGCAACATCACCCCAACCTTGGCCCATCCAGCTGGCAAACTGAGCTTGCCCTCAAACTCAGCTCACTGGCATGGCATCACAGTGCATTACCCCCAGGCCAAAGGCCAGTCTTGCACTCCGTAAGCTTACAGCTAAAGAACTTAAAATCAAAAAAACATATTTCTGGCCTGTTTTTTGTTTTTTTTTTTTTAAACAGAAACAAGTACCGTTTAGCAAGAGTCATGCGTTTGTTAAATAACTATTTTTTTATGTAATTTCACTTTTTTTTTTTGCCCAGAAAAAAAAAAAAAAAAGAGAAAAAGAAAAAGATGGCGGGCATCATGACCTAAAAACTTTTCTTGCAACCCAAATACACAATTAGTCACAACCTAAAAACACTCTCAAAAGAAGAATTTTTGGTCGTATTAGAGGGATAGCTCAAAAAATGGAAATTACGTACTTACCGTAATTATTGATCTTTTTGGACAGTCTCCATCACTCATTCACACTAATGGGATAGCGCCGGAGGCGCTAGGACCAAGAGGGAGCCAAAATGTTTCAGAGGGGTTGGCGCCAAGACAGGACTGCACATGTGTGGCACCGCGAGACTAGCTTGCATCTGTGTAGGCGTCGACCCTCCAACTGCCTCAGTACCTTTTCGACTGAGGAGGTACAGTGTACCTATTGAGAATAACTTATCCTGAGTTTCTGGGCCTGTGAGGGCCCAGATGGCCCTTGTAAGAAGGGTCAAGAAACAATGTCTTCACAGCCTGAACCACAGGATCATGAAGACCAGGAAAGAAAACGAGTGAACCCAGGGGATGGTGGGTGAGCATGTGAATGAGTGATAGAGACTGTACAAAAAGATCAATAATTACGGTAAGTACATAATTTCCATATCTTCCTGGACTAAGTCTCCATCACTCATTCACACTAATGGGAGAGTACTGAGATAAAACAACATCCCTGAGTAGGGGATAGGGTTCACTCAGAAAGGACAGCCAAGGACTGTCCTGCTAATAAAAAGAGCTGTCTTGTAAAGAGCAACTAGAACAAAGTACCTACAAGATAAGCGCTCAAGTTATAACTCACCACTTTGTAGACGACTGCAATGGACACAAAATGAAAGTCTGCCAGGAAGCCACAACCAGCGGCGAAAAACCGGCCTCACAATTTGGTCTAGGACCAAAAATAATAGTGTGAAAGACATGTACTAATGTAACGCAAAAGGACGTCAGGAGCTAAAAGAGTCGGAGGTAAAGTCTGCTAGTTCAGGGTAGACCGAAAAGCGCAGACAGAATCCCCCACTACCAAGTACAGCTGACCTGTGAACAACAGGTCTAAGAGCACTTGAACCCCTTACTTGGTGAGCAAAATGGGGTCCAGGTGGGGTTAGCCCATCAAGGAAAAAGGTTTCCACTTAGTCACTGAAATCTTCCTGATGGAAGGCCAAGCACAAATTAAAAGTCTCTTGTGGTGGTCTGGTAAAACCAGATCCCATCCACTTTATATTCCAAAAAGGAATCATCCTGCCCCTGTGTATACAACTGTAGTAGCAGTCTTTGAACTCAGAGAAGAAAGGAAAAGTGTACAGGAGGACGTGTCCGCTGCGGAAAAACATTCCGATAGAAGAAAACAGGGGTTGGATTTCTAAGACAAATGTGCGTCGAGGAGGGACACAGCAGGACCAAGTTAGGGCTAACCCATTCGTCGAAAGTGACTGAATAGTGGCAGAGGTGACTCAATGCAGTGAGGCACTACTCACTCTGGCCTCCCTGAAGGGAGTAGGAAGGACTCTAGTTTGCTTTAGAGAAAAAACAAACCTCACAGCTTCATCATGCACTCGGAGAGTATAGCTTCGTGAGCGACTGGCACGGAACCAGTGCGCAGGAACTGAAGGTGTGAATATTTGAGAAGCCATCTCAGAAAGGAACTATTTGACCTAAGGTCAGAAAAGGAGCATGTCATCTGTTAAGTTGAAGCAAGCAAGAAAGTAGGAACCTAAGTTCCAACTCGCTGGAGAGTCACTTCTGTTGCTGCGAGACTGTGATCAAAAGAAGAAAGCCTTATAAAAAACAAAGGGGGGACCAACAGACTGGGCAGTCGCCTAAGTCTAGGAAATATCTCAGAATAAGAGAATCTCTCTTAGAGCAAAGAGATGACCCATACCTCTGCTGGATCGAACTGCCCCTAGGGGTAGAAGAAAAACAGGTACTTTTTACCGTAGTTTTAGAGACGACCACCTTAGGGGCTGAGGCAGAACCTGACCAGATCCAAAAGTGTGGTATCAGGTAATTTCGTCTAGGCCCTGTGCTGTGATAATTCTAACCTCTTTTTTTCTTACCATTAGTCTGAGCCTGACAAGGTTTCAGGCTGCTATTTCGCAAAGATTGCCTGATACAAAAATGACGAAGATGTCATCTCTCTGAGGGGCAGGAGGAGCCTGAGCATCCATAACTGAAATCGTGACCAGACTAATAACAACAGCTGAACAGATGTTAACCACCTGTGCCGAAGAAGCCACCGAAGAGGCAGTATCAGAAGGGGGGGCTCTATACCCCTATCAAAGGAGCGGAAGAGTCTGTGCAGCTCCCAACCATTTGAATTAGAATATTCCACAGAGTAATTGTCTTGACGACTGAAAGAGTCTAGATGCAGAGGCGTATGGTCCATGGATGCAGTCTGAATACTATGGTGGGCCCCATTACTGAGGAACTACTGAAAAGATCTTCCATCACGGACTCTGATGATAGAGAAGGCATGCCCTTCGGTATATAAGATGCATCATCTGCTGTATCACTGACCAGAAGGATAGGGAGAGACTCATCTAGATGTACTTCTACCCCAGAAGGACCCCTAAGGGAGGTCTAGGTGTAACCCCTTGTTACCCGGGGTTACTAGAATCCCAGTAAGACCTAGTGGTAGGCAGCTTGTGAAACTCCAGTTAAATGGGTTTCACACTGTCTCACTCTGTTCTCCGCCTCAGCTGAGACTGAGGGATGACATCACCAATAGAACTTTTGCAGCTGCATAAGCCACATTGGAATCTGCAGCAGAGGGAGTTGGATAGAACGTTGGGAGTTTTCAAAGTGAAGAGTTCAGTTCCAGTTTTGCCTTCAGTAAGGAGGAGTCAGTGTCCAGTTTGTTTTCAGTAAGTGAAGGTGTGCTGAAGTGGTGGAGACCGCTGTTCGGGTCTCAGTGCCCCCTCCCTCCGGGGGGGAGGATGTAAAGATCCCCATGCAGATTCCTGGAGCAATCCCCTTAATTCTGCCAAGAGGAAGAAAAGCTGCCAGCTCAGTTCAGCCTTTGTTTTGGAAAGTTGGAAGATTTGTGATTCGCCTGTGGGGTACCTGCAACTAAAGGGTGAGTGTCTGCTCTGACAAAAAGGGCAAAATGTTTTCTTCACCCTGGGACATGTGTGGGAATCTAGGAATTGAGCTACATTTTGGGAAGCCTATAGGACTAGGCCAAACAAGTGGAGTAGTGTCAAATGCTAGAGTGCTATGTGATTCAAGTAATATGCAAAGGAGATGTGCCAGATCATCTACCCTTTAATCTACATTCATAAGTTTCAGTTTTCCTAGGGAAATGGCCGGGTATGGGCTGTGGGAGCTGGAGGTGGGCAAACCCCCCCATCTTTAGTAACCAGGTCCACCTCTACGGATTTCTGCTGTGGTTGCTACTTTGCCTCGTGCACTTGGCCAGTGATGGGGGAAGTACCCAGACGTGGGATTGCAAAATGGAAAATCTCTCTAGGAGTCACAGACTCTAAGTGGTGTGGGGAGCCACAACAGGATAAATGGTTCATTCTTACCAATGGACCGTGAATCAAGTGGCCGGTGGGGAAGCCGGGCCAGCTGGGCTGTGTACCCAAAGCGCGTGCAAGTCCGGGCTATGTGTCTGGTGGGTCCAGAGCCTGAAAACAGTATAATTGGTTCATTCTTCCAATGGACCGCGTTGTAGTCTGTAAGCTGCATTACCAGGAAATGTAGCCCCATGGGGGTCCGTCTATGCTTTGTTTTGTTCAGCTAGTTTGTGAATAAAAGCCACACTGAAGAATCCCATTCCTGGTTCTGGACATTACAGTTATTGCTTCCTGTGTTCGGATTTACTTGGGTGCCCTTGTGCGGAGTAGCCAAACCTAGGTCCCCCTGTGCCAAGTAACCTCATCCTCCCCGAACCCAGGTCCCCACCAGGCACTGCTGTCAGCTTCAACAGCATGCCACCTGTCTTTTTGGTAAAAAGGCAGGGGTGAGGGGTTACGCAGGTATGAGCCACTAGAGACTCCGCCACCAGAAAGGATGTCGAGGAGCTTGGCACCATGTAGGGAACTGAGAAAATGCTGAGCGGAATGAGAGATTCTGCTGGCAGAATAGAAGAGTTCCATCAGCGGACAACCACTGGATGTCACAAGATCCCATGCAGACTGCCACCCACCAAGATGTGTGGAAAAATAATCTGCAGAACAGAACTTCATTCTGTGGAAACATCCTGCCACAAGTCCCGCGGAAGAAGAGGTCTGCAGAAGGAAAACAGTCACTAGTTCCACTGGACAGCACCAACTGGCACCCCTGCAGCACCAGCATCACTCGTGGCACAGAAGGGCACCAAGCAGTGCCTATGCCAACTGGGTGACACCCGAGAGTACCCGTAGTGGTGCCCGCAGGTACCCCACTGGCACCCATGGCAGCAATGGCACCTGAGGGCACCCCAACACCCATGGCACCCATGGTACCCATGGCAGCAGTGGCATCCAAGGGCACCTGTGGCACTCATGGCACCCCATGGTACCATGACACCCATGGACTCATAGCACCCAAGATACTCATAGCACCCATGACACACATGGGTGCCTGCTGTGCCACACGTAGGTGCCCAGCACCACCCGTGGGTGCCTGGCACCGCCTGCGGCATTAACAGCACTGCGAGACACCCACAGCACCATCAGTAGTGCCAGCAATGAAAGCAGCAACCAAAGCACCCACGGCACCGCACAGAGCCCACGGCACCTCACAGAGCCAACAGCGCCAAGCACGGCACCGAGCAAGGCGCCGACCTACTGCACCAAACCACGGTGCCTACCAGGGTGCCAACACAAACACCAGTGGTGCCACCTACGGCACCAACGCTAAAACCAGCAGCCACGGTGCCGGACCTGCGGCACCACCCATGGCATCAGGCCACTGCAGCAGGATGCCAATGGAGAATCCTGAGAAGAAGGGGAGAAGGAAAAAGGTGGTGCCCGTACCGGCCCCTGCATGGAAAGAAAGAGGGGGAAGGCATGAGGGGTTGACACGATGGCGAAGGCACCAAGAGGGCACCATGCTCATCGTGGTCCAATCAACCCGACTCCGGTCCAGCGTCTCCGAGGCCCAAAGGCCCCGAAATCAGGAACATTGGCCAGGCAAACTGGATAAGTCCAACCCCCGGCCCCAAGGTGAAACTGCTCACCAGAGCTCCAACGAGGACAGAGATGGAGTCCGGAGTTGAAGAATGCAGTCGTTAGGAGCGAGGCCAGGGGAACCCACCAAAGTCGGTTCAGGCCTATTGCCCCATCCGACGAAAAATCCTCGTGCAGACGTACCAAAGGGCAACCTCGAGCGGCACTGATTCTTCTTCCCCCCCCAGTGAGGAAGAAGAGCTCGAGGTTAAGCGTAGCCGGATCCCCAAAATCGCTAATTCATGCTTCGGTAGACTGTCCGTAGTTAGACCCCTCTCCCATTCGTCAAAGTATTCCTACCATCACCGCTACTGTCTAAGGATGACTCCATTGATGGCAGGTGAGAATTTCTTTTTCTTCTTCATAAACTTCTTTTCTTGTTCGAAAAATAAGAAATTACTACTATTAAACTGTTAAATGAAACACTAAAAGCTGCTGTCGTAGACACGAAAACTTTGACTCCGGCAGACGAGCGACGTCGACATCCAAGCGCACTCACAGCGGGAGAAAGGGAACTGAGGTGGTTGGAGGGTCGACGCCACGATAGCCTACACAGGTGCGAGCTAGTCTCGCGGTGCCACGCATGTGCGATCCTGTCTTGGCGCCGACCCCTCTGAAAAATGTTGGCTCCTGCTTGGTCCTGGTGCCTCTGGTGCTATCCCATTAGTGTGAATGAGTGATGGAGACTTAGTCCTGGAAGATCTCTACTGAGCATATTCAGAAGCCATATTTTAAGGCCTTGTAACTCTGAAGCCAATTAATATTTTTTCACGAAACCTTTGAAAGGCACATCCTTGGCACCTGCCCCATTAGCGATGAATGTTTAAAAACATAATTCTATACCATCTTTGTTGTAGGTGACTGCAAACAAAAATGGCGAGAAAATTTTGCTTATTGTGTATTTCTGACATTTCCAGATCTTGGGATCCAGTTAAGCACCTGTCATGAAACTTCCAATGTCTCAAGAACTTGCCACCATGGCCGAGCATGTCAAATTTTGTACAATTTCGTCAGATACCACCACAGTCATTATGGTGCAAAGAGTGGAACTGAACACTTTGCTCAACCCTAATATACATGCACTACCACGTATGCATAGTATTTATATTTAACATAGTAAGAATAAATCTAGTAATGTCATTAGCTTAAAGACATCAGCTGACCTTACATGTAATCTATATAGATGCCAGTCAGCTGCCGCATCTCATTTTCAAGATAAAAAAAAATACCTAATATACACATATAAGTAAGCCTCTAAAATGAAAATAAATAAATAAAATCCCATGGCCGCCATGTTGAAATTCCTATACTTTTCTACCATGAATTTCATTTAACTTTCCGTATACAATCTTCTAAAAAATAAGCTTCACCCCCCACACTAACACACTATAACATATTACCCACAAATTAAAGCTTTAAACCACTGAAGTACTTCAACTAAATTCTGTGGCCTCTCCATAAAACAGCACTACTTTCACTCGGCCCCCTCAGCAACACACCAGCACCGCAGCACAATTACACTCTACATCCCTATGCCATTCCTACCTATAAATTAAATGTACAAAAAACTATTACTACTTTTTTTTTTAAACCTGTATCCACATGTTTGGTCCTGTTGTAGGGGAGGAGGAGGAGAAGGAGTGAGGCAAGGGAGAGCGAGTGATGATACGACCCTAGTTGCAAAGGAAAGCTGCTGCTGTTCATAATCAGCTCCCCAGCCTCAGCCACAGATTCTGTGAGGGCCAGGCGGGCGAGTCATTTATGGCACCATCTGAATACAACTGGACTGCTTGAGGAGGAGGGTGGCAATAAGGAAGACTATCTTCTGCTCCCTGGCCTCAACAACAGACTTTGTGAGGGCTGGAAGAGTGAGAAATACTGAATTGGTGCTGTGTCTGTCAGCTACGCAAGTCCAGCCCTGTGTGTGTTTAGGGGGGAGACAGAGCAGCACTGTGCAGGAGAGGGATTCAACATGTGGCTCCAAAACTGACTGCTGTGCATTTGTTGGGGGTGGTCGGAGAGGAGACCAAGAAAAAAAAACACGGTGTCACTAAAGCCAATGCAGTCCCTGCTACTAATTTGCTCCTTTGTGCTGTTAAACATGGGGGGGGGGGGGATATCAATGGAACACAATGCTAGCACTTAAGCAGAAGGCCAACCCATGGGTTGTCACTGTCTGAACAGCACCACCTGCTGGCTAAAACAGTGCAAGTGGCACTATTTAATCACCTCTCATACTACCTTTTCACAATATTTTTACTGTTATATGTTTAAATGAAACCAAACGGTAAACAAAGATTTTTTTTTTAATTATAAATTCAATACTCATGAGCCATTTTATAAGTGTGATAAGCCACTTCAGGGCGTGCATTACAGGATTTTAAGGCACCTTCCAGGGGCATACGAACACTCGGCCAGTGGGCTCATGCATTAGCATGCCCCTGTCGTGGCTTATTACTTACATAAATATGTGAGTGTGTGTGTGTGTGTGTGTGTGTGTGTGTGCACGCTTGCACCAACATGCTCCCTGCTGGGGGCTAGTGGTAGGAGAACAAAACATAAACCACAGACACCAAAATAAGTAGTTATGCACCCTGCAACAAGGTGCCTTACTGACATCCAGTAAAAGCAAATGTAAGCCCCCCAATGTGTGGGTTTTCTACACTGCCCAGGGAGCCATAGTGCCAGTTTAGTTGCCAGGACCCGTAGTATGGGTGGGGCCCTGGCACCTTGGTATGAAAGCCGCTGTGTGGTGGGAAAGTGGGGTCTTCGAGCCTGCTGTGCCGAGGAATCCAGGGAGTAAGGAGCTGAGGGTCGGGACCTTGGGCCCAAGGTGGGTGGAAACCACCCCAGCCCGGTTAAGAGTTGGAGCCCTATGGTTGGTGCTACGGAAAGGGCTGTCATACTGGGTGCTGTCCGCACCTGTGAGTGAAGCACTGGCGTCTGTGTATCTGCCCTATGTTGTAGAGGAGCCAGGGCCTGGAAAGTGTGGGGCCCATGCCGTGATCCTAGCACCAGGATGGGCCCGGGAGATACAGATCGAGAGGTCTCCGAGAGACTGGTGGCTGCCATGGAGAGGCCTTGAGAAGGAGAGTGGGAGGCCAAGTCAAAGGGACAGATCCAAAAGAAACACCACAAACAGCCGCATTCAGCCCGTGCTGCACTCCTGGAGGTAGCCGTCCTCCACAAATACACAGGATCAAAATAGTTGTGTGCACAAGAATTAACTCAGCAAGCATGAAATATAAAAAAAAAATCACATAAGCAAAAAGGCACTTAGCAAAATATTTTACTGATTTCTAATCATGCTTGAAAGTCTTTGTGGGAGTTGAGGCGGTAGGGGTTTGTTTTGACGCACTTGCTGATTCTGTTGTAATTTCAAGCATGATTAGAAATCAGTAAAATATTTTGCTAACAGCCTTTTTGCTTATGTGATTTTTTTATATTTCATGCCTGCTGAGTTCATCCTTGTGCGCACAAGTCAAAGGGACCTTGAGGTGGCAGATCAAGGATCCCTCGCCTGAAGCTCTGTGTCCATTGGTGAGTAAAGTGTGATTCTGACAGCCAAGCCCTGTGAAAGCCCCATGGAGCTGTAGAATGTGATGCAAGCCATGCCTGCGGAAAGATTCCCAGTTGAGTCTGCGGGATGGGCTGCATACCAGGCATGCAGGCTCCAATATTAGGGTGGCCGTGAGTGAGGCTGCGCAAACATGTGGGGAGCCAAAATTTTTTTTTTTTTATATTTGTATTTTTTTAACTATATACAATCACTCAGAGTTGGCGTAAATCTGGCCGGCCCGGTGGCACTGAGGGTTGAGGCGCTGGGTGCTACACCTCGCACTATGCCAGCGACCCGGGTTCGGGAATGGACTCGGGTCGGCCAGAAGAGGGAGGATCAAGCATCCCAATAGATGCTCTCCTCCCTCTGGGGTGGGATACCAGAGGTGAGGCATGCACCCGATGTCCTGAGACAGCCGGTGGGAACACGGGCTCTCGAGGGCTTGGCGGCTCAGTTCAACGGAGTTGGGGAGGGGAGACGCTGTTACGCGCTTGAGAGAGACGTGCGTCAACATATCGTCTCTGGACGCATGTCCTTGTGCCGGCGTCTCAGGGGTCTGGGAATGGGAACACAGAAAAATGGAAAGAAACCCCTCGGCGGTCCTAGATGACAACTGTTCTGAGTCACCCAGACCACCAATTCCGGGACAGACCCCACTGTGCAGAAGGGAGAAAGGAAAAGAGGCACTCTAGGGGCAGGTCCCGAGTTCGGGGGGCTGGATCGGAATGAACGGCCCGAAGGAGTGGACACCGAGGGTAGGTAGGAGGGGATAAAAAGAAATGTGTGGAAAAAAAAAAAAGTTGACGTAAATCTATACAATAAATCTCACATAGATTTTACAGTGCACATTCCAATTTCTCAGAGGTTATACAATCGTAAGCAGGCCAGACAATTAATTATGCTAGAGACTGCACAATTTTCACAGTCCCTTTTTTCTTCTATTTGACCCGACCTATTATGAACAATTTCTTTATAACAAGTTTAGCCTGTTTTCCTCTACTTATGTGAACAGTATCTTCCCTTATCTTCTCCTTTTACAGACCGGTTCCTTTTTCATATTCATGGAACAAAGTCATCATATTGTTCTAGATGGTGCATAACCCATTTTCTCCATCTAAGCTCGAAAGCCTCTTTCCTGTCTAGAAATCGAGCTGACATTCTTTCCATTGTATATATCTCTCTAGTTGTTTTTACCCACAAAGCCTTAGTAGGGATGCTTTTAGCCATCCAGAGCCTGGTTATTGTTTTTTGGGCTGCAAATAGTAAGGTAATAATCTGTTTGTGGGCTATGTGTTCTATCTTACTCCCACCTGGGGGAGTAAAGGTCAAGATAAATGTTGGAGTATAGAGGTCTACTATATCACAAATGGCTTTCATTTCATTAAGGACCTCTTGCCAATATGTATTGAGTTGTGGACATGTCCATAATATGTGGGTTTGTCCTGCTTGTTGGGCACCACAGCCCCTCCAGCACTCCCCCCAGGGGTCTCCCACAAACTTAGAAACCATCGTGGGGAGCAGAAGTATCTAGATCTGAGCTTCCAGGCATACTTTCTCCAGTAGGGGGCTTGTATTACTTTGCACACTTGAAGGGCCCCCCCCACTTCCCTTTGGGGATCTCCAGCTACAGCTCTCTGAACCACTGCACTCCTATACTCTCTGACGAGTCCCCTGGGAGTTCCCTGAGAGCTCCACAGAGCCTGCTGACACAATGTTCCATGGTTGCACCCTGCATAATTGCACATATCAGCCCCACCAATGTTGGTGGTTTCTCAGCTAAATCCGCTAACCCATTTTCCTGAGCTCCTAGGTCTGACTGTAATTGTAAGTAGCTATGAAATTCCCTTTGACGGAGTGAGTACCTAGCTTGTAATGTGACAAACGGTGTTATGCCTGTTGGACCAACTGATGTACATGTTTCAGCCCTTGTTGCTGACAATAATTCATTCTCCCGTCCACACGATTGGGTAGGAATGCTTCATCCCAGCCATGGGCCACAAAAACAACCTCTCATGTCGGCCTAAATAGCTGTTCAGTATCCAGAGCCAGACACGGAATGTGTCTGGCTCTGGATATATATCTGGATATAGTATATTGAAAGAGTTTTGTAACTTGTTTACATTGTGGGGGGTCACCAAATAAATAACCTGTCATATCTTGTATACCCTTTACAGTTATTTCTATCTGTTTCCAATATAGATCACAGTAGGGATTTAACCAGCACAGCAGAGTGCGAAGCTGAGTTGCCCTCAAGTAATCTCTAAACTTTGGCAGATTTAGGCCCCCCCTTGTATAAGGCAGCTGGAGTATGCTATATCTTATTCTGGGTGATCTTCCATTCTACATAAACCTGGATATCATCCTATCCCATTCACTAAGATATGGGTTACTTGGTGTGACGGGCAAAGTTTGGAGAAAGAATCAAATTCTGGTAGAACATTTTGTGTTACTGCTTCGATTCTATTAAAAAAACTCAATGGGGTTTGTGACCACCTCAACATGTCCGCGGAGTGTTGTAGTGTCAAGGGTTCAAAATTCAATAGATCTGTGGCTATTAAATTAGTGTATAATTTGATCGTATTGTTACTTTGTTCCATTTAAATGGATATGCCTGTTTTAATAGTAATATACTAAAATGCCAGCAGAATAGGCCTAACGGTCTTTCATGTCTGCTCGTTTGGTCAGCCCCCACCCTGGGAGCTGACCTTGCTGCCCCCCTTGCCCTCTCTGGCTTCTCCCTTCCCAGTCCCGGATATTCTCGCTGCACTGGATTTTGCTTCCAGAACCCTTGCCCTGTACCTGTCCCACCCCCTCTTGAACCCCTCCACCGTCTCTGCCTCCACTAGCCCCCAGGCAGCGCATTCCATGGCTCCACCACCCTCTCAGTGAAGTAGCACCTCCTCCTTTCTCCCCTGACTCTCCCCTCTCCAGCTTCCACCCATGCCCTCTAGTTGCCCCCCTTCCTTCGAAGCACCATGACTGCTCCTCCCCTATTTACCCCCTTCATGTACCTGAAGACCTCTATCATGTCCCGATGGTCCCTTCCCTCTTCCAATGTGTACATAGTTAGCTCTTCGAGCCTCTCCCCATAGGTCCTGTCCCCCAAGCCCCAAATCATTTTGGTTGCCCTCCTCTAGGCCCTCTCCAGGAGTTCAACATCCCTCTTTAAGAGTGGCCTCCAAAACTGCACGCGGTACTCAAGGTGCGGCCTCACCAAGCAGTTATACAGAGGGAGTACTACTTCCCTCCTTCTAGAGGTGATCCCCCTAGCGACGCATCCCAGCATCCTGTTGGCCTTGGCCGCTGCCCTCCTACAAGTCTCCGAGTTGTTCATCTTGACATCCACCATCACCCCCAGGTCCCTCTCAGCCATCGAGGAATTATCCCACGGTGTACACCTGGCTCGGGTTTCTGGCTCCCAGGTGCAGTACCCTGCATTTCCCTGCATTGAACCTCAGCTTCCACTTTCTAGACCACCTTTCCAGAGCCTCCAGGTCCCCCTGTAAGGCCACCCTCCCCTCTACCCATCCACCACCGCCCCAGTTTTGGAGTCATCTGCAAAGAGACTCATCTCACTCCTGATACCCGTCCTTATTTCAGAGACGTAGGCATTGAACAGGAGGGGGCCCAAGGACTGATCCCTGTGGGACTCCACTAATGACCCTCCTTGAGGATGAGACTATCCCACCAATCCGGTCCTGGAGCCAATTGCCTATCCATCTGATCATCTGGTTCCCCAACCCCATTTCTCCCAGCTTATCCAACAGGCTCCCATGAGGAACAGAGTCAAACACCTTGCTGAAATCAAGAAAGAGGACGTCCACCAGTCTACCCAGGTCCAAAGCACTCGTCACCCATTCATAGAACTCCACAAGGTTTGTCTGACACGATTTCCACGGGACGAATCCATGCTGTCTATCGTCCAGGCACCCCGACTTTTCCAGGTCCCCCCCCTCAGCCTCTTCTTGACAATGCCCTCCATCACCTTGCCCACCACCGATGTTAGGCTGATGGGCCTGTAGTTCCCTGCCACCTCTCTTGTTCCCCTCTTGTGGATAGGTACTATATGCGCCACCATCCAGTCCTGGGGCACCCACCCTGTCCTCAGAAAGAGATGCTGAAAAGCTCCGCCAGGGGTTTCGCCAGGACATCCGCAAGTTCCTTCAGCACTCTGGGATGTAATTTATCCGGCCCCAGTGCTTTCTCTGTCTTAAGGGACCTGAGGGCTTCCCTCACTCTCTCTGCCATGATTTCCACCTCCGCTACCCCGTCCCCCTGCTTAGCCTTCCCCCCTCCAGGCAGTGATGCCCCCCCCCCGACCCACCAATCGGTAAGGGTCCCCCACTCCTCAGTTTCACTGTCTCCTCCGTATATGATGCAGACCCCCCATTTCCTTGGTGAAACCTGAGGTGAAGTACTCATTTAGTACCTCAGCCTGCTCCCCCGGGTCTTGTGCCCATCCCTCCACTGTTTTAATCCTGCTAATCTGCCCCTTCACCCTTCGTTTTTCCCCAATATATCTAAAGAACCCCTTGTTCCCTCTCCTAATTTCCCTGGCCAGTTCTGCTCCTTCCTTGCCTTAGCCACCCTCACCACCCTAGTGGCCCTTCTAGCCATCACCTCATACTCCCCTCGATCCCTTTCACTCCTTGAGCACCTGAATTGCCTATAGGCTGCCTTCTTTCCCCTCACCACCTCCTGAACTTCCCTGGTCCACCAGCAGGGTTTTCGGGCCCTACCGCATTTTTGTCTTACTCTTGCACAGGTGCTGGTAGCATCCTGCACCCCTCTCCTGATGATTTCCCACTTGTCAGCATCCATGTCTGGCTCAATCTCATCCAAATGCTCCTTAAGGATCCTTCCCATTTCCTTGAAATCCGCACCCCTGAAGTCAGTTACCTCCTTCTTTGTGCAGCCTTCTACCCCTCCTAGGTCCAAGCAAAACCAGACTGTGGCATGGTCACTCCCCGCCAACGGGTCCCTTACCTCAAGGCCACCAATCTGGTCACTGTCTGCCAGGACCACATCCAGTACCCGCGCCTCCCTGGTTGGTTCCCCCACCTGCGGAGTTAAGAACGCATCCTGAAAGACATCCAACAACCTCTGTTCCCTGGCCACCGAGGATGTCAGTCTCCCAGTCTGTTCCTGGCATGTTTAAGTCCCCCAACACCACCACCCTTCCCCTGCCCAATCCGCAGTGTCTCCCAACATCTGCCACCAGACTCTCCTCCAGCTCCTCTGCCAGTGCAGGGGGTCTATACACCACTCCTATTTTTACTCTCTTGCCCCCCCTTGTTATCAAGGTGACGCAAATTGCCTCCACAGTTCCCTCTGCCTCCTCTATTCCTCCTATGCCAATGCAGTTTTTGACTATTATTGCTACCCCTCCTCCCCTCTGTCCTTCCTAAACATGGTGTAACCCTCCAGGTTCAGGTCTCAGTCGTGCCCTGCGGTGGCCCACGTCTCAGTGACCACTGCCACATCCACCTCTCCCTCAGTTAGCATCGCCTGGAGCTCAGGCATTTTATTGCCCAAGCTCCTGGCATTTGGCAGGACTACCTTCCACTCTTTCCCTATACTTCCATTTCACCTGCTCGCGTTCCCATGGGGATTCCATCTTCCCCTGGTCTGCACCTTACCAGCTGACCTTTTCCCGCATTCCTCCAGCTCCCTAGGGAGGTGGAGACAGAGTCCCTCCTTTATTGGACCCCCCTCAACAGCCTTTTCTCCCATCCCTCCCCCTTCACAAGTTTAAACCCCACCTTTCACCAATTAACCCCTCTATTTTCAACTTAAGGATTTCCCTCCCCTCCAAATTGAGATGGAGCCTATGTCTAGCATACAGCCCCTTATCCTCCCAGGTCTCCGCCTAATCTCCCCATCAACCCATACCCTCTGGCCCCACACCACTCCCTGAGCCACTGGTTTATCTCCCTAATCTTCCTTTTGTGTTCCCCACTAACCTTTGGCACCGGCAGGATTTCTAAGGAGGAAACTGCGCATCCTATGTCATGACAGACTCTGGCAAGCTCCCTGAACCTTGCCTGTATCTCTAGCTCGCTATTTCCCTCAATGTCATTGGTACCCAGGTGGACCAGTATATCCGGGGAACCCCCACAATCCTTTGCCAGCTGATATATCTCATGCTTGGCCCTGTGCACCGTTAGTCCAGGGAAGCATTTTGTTCTAACCAGGCAGGCTTCCCCCTCCCTATCCTATCTGATACCCCTGATCATGGAATCTTCCAACAGGAGCACTCTGACTGCTTCTTTTCCTCCATTTCCACCCCTTCCCTGTCCCTCATCCTTTCTACCAGCCCCTCTCCCCAGCCGGCTCCTTGCTCCTCCCCCTATCTGGGTGCCACCTGCCGCCCCCTCCTTATTTACCCAGGCCACCCCCTTCCCTCCGATCCTATGCCTCTCCTCCTCCTCCCGAGTATCCTTCTGTACCCCGCTAACCCCCATCACTGCTCACGACTGGTTCTTCACCCCATCTGCTAAACTAGCCTGGCTCGTCCTCCCTTCCTTCCCGTCTCCGTTCAGCCCCTCCTTGCCGGTCTTGCTCCCCTGGCCTAAACCCTCAGCTCCCTTTACTGTATCCTCCTTGTACTTCTGGTCCTTCTCCTTGCCCTTTCCTTCCAACTGGTCCTTCTTGCGCTTTCCTACCTCTACGCCTTCCTCCTCCTGCTCTGATCCCCTGCTCCCCCCATTTTCCCATATTCCAAGCTCCCCCTGTTCTTCCTGCTATCTGGCCCCTTCCTCCTGCCCCCCACTCCCTTTCCATCTCTAACCACCCCTGTCATGGCTACATCACTCCCCTCATCCTCAAGCAGAAGAAGAGAACTGAAGCGGTTACTGGGCTTAAGGTCCGATCCACCTCCCCAGCTTGCTTCCTTCTGTCCAGCCCCAGCCATCTCCTGCTTCCCTGAGAATGTCCTCCCTTTGGCCCCCCTCTGTGAGGGTCCCCAGATACCTGCCTGCTTCCTTGGTAGTGTCCTCATTTTGGGCCCCTCTCTCAGGGTCCCTATGTGACCCCAGAGTACTCTCCTGCACTCCTTTTCCTATGCCCCCGCCCCTAGTGCTTGTTGCAACCCCGTGGGAGAGCCCCTGCCCTATTCCCCAACCATACCTCCCCCCAGCTGTCTCCTAACACCCTCAACCTCTTCCCTAAGCTGTGCCGGCTGGTAGCACACTGGGCAACCACCAAACTTCCAAGCCCAGTCCAGTATCATGGCCGCCCCACACCCTGTGCATCCCACCACCCTCCCAAACATGCCGGCCCTGGTGACGTGTGGTCCCATCCCCCTCCAAGTAGGTTTCCTTGGGTGAGCCACCAGGTTCCCCACTAGTCCAAGTTACACCCCTCCCCACTAATCAGGTCACCCACTAATCCTAGATACAGTCCCACAGTAAACAGGTACCCCTGTTAGTAGGTGCAGTACTCCACAGTAAACTTATAAGGGAAGTGTATAACTCCCTTAGCTCCTCTCTCCCAGCCCTTAAACCCCACCCCCAGTGGCTAGAACTACATGAGCTGCACCTGAAGCCTTTACCTCCAGCTGCAGGGCAGGCGTTCCCCTATAAATGAGCAGAGCTCTGGGAAGGGAGGGGTGGGAGGGTGGGATTAGGGCCTACACCCGACTCTCACGAGAGTGTATCAGCCCTAGCAACACAATCCCAGCTCTCCTCAGTTTAAACTCAGAAAACAGAATTTCCTGAGCAGCAGCTATTATCCCACAGAATCTTCTGGTAGCGTAGACTGCTCCTCCCCCTCTGCAAACTGAATTACTGTGTGTGTAATCTGGGTGTAGGTTTAAAGTTATATAGAAGGACCTCTGTCTTTTGATCATTGACTATATCCTGCCAGACTACCAAATATTCTGAACTGCTCTCACAACTCCGGAATAGAATTTTCCGGGTTAGTAAGGGTAAGGAGTATACCAGCTGTAAAGACAATTTATATACTCGTTCTCCCATAGGTATCCCCTTTATACTGGGGTGTCCTCTAATAGATGCTGCCAATGGTTCTAAATAAAGGACAAATAATATAGGTGATGGAGGGTATCCCTGTCTTGTTCCCCTGGCTAAATCAAAGGGGTCGGAAAGGGCACCATCTAATTTCACATATGCTTTTGGGAATGTGTATACATTTTGCAATTGGGTGACTAATTCTCCTAGAAACCCAAATTTTGACAGGGTCACCCATAAAAAGGGCCAGGCAACCCTGTTGAAAGCCTTCTCAGCATCCAGCCCCAGTTTGGCCAGGGGGATCTTGTGTGTTTCAGCGTAGTCTATTAACAAAAAGGTACGCCGTATTGCATCGTGAGCCTGCCTGCCCTCAACAAATCCGACTTGGTCCTGATCTACTAATGCTGAGATAAATTTCTCTATCCTGTGCGCTACAATTGACACGTATAGCTTATAATCGTAATTCAGCATTGAGATAGGTCTGTACGATGTGGCATGTTTTAAATCTTTCTGGAATTTGGAGACTGCCGCAATCGTTGCATACTGCCATGATGGTGGATGAGTTTTTCCCTCCTGTATACTATGGAATGCTGGTAAAATGATGGGAATTATCAGGTCTTTATATGCTTTATAAAATTCCAGAGAGTATCCGTCTGGTCCCGGAGCTTTAAGGGTCTTAGCTTTGTGCATACCTATTCTATTTCAGATCTATTCACTGGCAGCAATAGGGATTGGGCCTGGTCCTCCATAAGTTTAGGTAGGGGGAGTGCCCCGAGTTAACTGTTTATCTAGTCAGATGAAGGGATGTGTTCCTGGGTATAAAGCATTTGATAATATTTGGCCAGGGTATTTCTAATTATTTGTCGTTGAGTAAGGAGATTATGAGTTTCAGGATCATACAAACTGTTAAACACAGGTCTTAGTTTTATGTTCCCATAATCTTCTGGCCAGTTTTCTTGCCACTCTGGGGTCTCCCTCATAATAATAATGCTTCAAATAAAGCAACTGCACATCAATCGGCCCAAGACACAGAGCTCCTTCCAGGAGCTAGGAGCTACGCGAGCGCCCTTAAGAGGTAAAGGAACCTCTTCCTTCTGGCAGTATCTTTGTGTGGGGGTGTTAGCCCGTCGACGCTGTGTGTCAACTGCTCCACCCACCCTCCCACCGAAGCTTGGCCCTTAATTTATTGGTCCCTTCCTATGACATCACTTCCTGATTACTTTAAGTCCCCACTTCTCCATTTGCAGGTTATACCCACTAGCCACTAGAGGGACCTTCTGCCTATCTAGTAGCATAAAAAATAATAAAGAATTAATTTAGGAATGTAAAAAAGCGTCACATGTTCCTCCCCCTGTACCGGGAACCAATTTACATTTTTATTTATTTATTTATTTAGTTTTTGATAACCGAGTGGGTGTGCTAGACACAAGCTGTGACTATTTTCAGACACAACCCGGGAGGTTACAGAGTTACAAACAGTGTTACATCAAAGTAATACAGTTTCAGATTAGGAGCATCAACACAGTACAGTACATACAATGATATAGCAAGGTAAGGTATACAAATTAACAATTACATTTGGTCATAGACAAAAACTGACATCACAATTGCATGGGTAGGCAGGATCTTCCACCATACTTTTATACTTCCTGGGGCCCTTGCAAATTAAACTGCAGTGCGGGAGGCATTCATTCGGATGTTAGCTATACCGACCTCAGGGGCCTCCATCTGCATCACAACCACTCTGCATGGCTTACATTTGCCACCAGATGTTAATTCCTTACTAGGAATTCAGCCTTTTGCTTGTGGCAATGTGACCAATGGTAACAACAATTATCTGTGTCACAACCTCAAGTGGCTTATCATATCCTCCCCGAGCAACCTGGACATTTCTCACTGAAGGACCTGTCTGGGCATAAAAGTTAAAGTACCCTCCTTTGCGGTCTGGTCACACTTTTGTTTAGGCTAACAGTCTCCTATTATTGCCCTTCTAGTGTGGGCAACCTCTTTCTCAGACCGCGAGGACAGCCCGCTCAGAGTGTTCACTGCCAGGACCAATAGTAGAATATTTTTTTAAAATATCATTTTTATTGAGTTTTCAACTTATATACATGCATACATGTCATCAGGTCTCATACATCTCAATTCATTTATACAGTTCCTTAGCTGACAAGCAGAATATGTAGGATTCATACTTACATAAAAAGATTTGTGTATGTCTTTAGCTTACATGCGGGGACTGGAAAATTATTAATTGATCCAAGTCAATAATGAAGGATAGTTCTTTCTTAGATCTTGGGTCCCTGTTGGTTAATCCCCATAATAGAATAAACTGTCCACTGGGTATTCTCTTTAAAGGGAATGATAAACCCTCTTATAAGTCCTCCAGTTTAATTCTTCGCCAGCTATTGGGGGAGAAGTGGGAACAGGAAAAATAAAGTCAAACAGAACATGCCCCCGAAACAACAAATTTCACCTGGCCCATACTGTCTGAGCACAATTATCCAGATTTCTGTAATGTTTGAGCAAGAGGGCTAACGTTGTGTGAACAATATCCACGGGCCATCTCACTCCCATTTTCATACCTGAAACCACTCATTCGGGTTAAAGTCATGCACTGGAGTCCGTGATGGTGCGCCTGAAGGTTGCTACAGTTTTGGCCACATCTGTTGATAATGAACGCACTGCCTTGCTCTCTGATCTTGTCTGAGGTGTTGTGCGCCACCTTGAGGGTTGCTGGGATCCCTTAGCTCTGCTAATCTGTACCTGGAACTGTATTCCTCTTTTTATTAGTTCCTGTTTGGCTGCAGCTGCCGATTCAAATTCCCTTCTGCCGTCTCAGAACTGAATTATTATTCGTGCTGGGTAAGGAGTGGCGAATTTTATATTTTTCTCCTTCAACAGTGCAAATAGCTGCTGATATTCCCTTCTGGCCTTGAGGGTGGTCAGCACATAGTCATTGTCCAGATAGATTCTCGATTGGCCATAAAACACCTTCTGTTTCCGCCAGGCCATTGTGAGTACCTGCTCTTTCGTTGAATATTTAAGAAATCTCGCTATTATTGAGTGAGGGTGGCCATCCACAGCTACGGGCTTGGGGCCTAAGAACCGATGGACACACTCAAATTCTAATTCCAGGTTGTCAGGCAATTCAAGAGCCGTTCTCAGTACAGTTGTTAGAAAGTCTGTGATGTCCTGGCCCTCCGCTCCTTCCTGGATACCATATATGTGCACATTCTTTCTCCTAGCCCGGTTTTTCGGTGTCCTCATGCCGATGTTGCATCTATAACTGCTGGTCTTTTGCTGCATTGCCACTTCCAGATTGTCAAATCCGTTTTCTGCGGTCATGATTCACCTCTCAGAGTCATCCACCCTCTGTTCCAATACCTCAACGTCTCTCCGAAGTTCACCATAGAACTGTTTCATTTCAGCTTGGAAGTTGATCAGTTCTGTATAGATGGTGTCTAGCTTCACTTGTTTCCCTGAGGCCACGGTTGCAGGATCCAGCCAGGATCCAGCCTTGCGGGTAGGTTTGCAGGGCCTGCTTCCACCGAGGCCTGGGAGAGCTCAGAGTCGGAGGCCTCCGTTCGCAATCCTTTACCCTCTGGTGCCATCTCTGCTAGTTCTTCTGTGAAGGCTTGGCCCTTGTGTCTGTTCCCCTTCGGCATTTGTGATTTAGTCATTTTGACTCCGATTTGGTCTTTTGGATGGGGTTTTTAATTGGATCCAGAACGGAGCTGCTTGTTCAAGCTGCCATTAGGGGCGGCGATGCAGCCGAAAGTCGAGCCAAAGTTTAATAGATTGTGCCCATGGAAGTGACAAGATCATTGTTCGAGCCCCGCTGTTGGGTTGAGAGGGGAAGTAGTACAGCCATCTTGTGCAGTAAATGAGGGGTGTTAAAGCTGCTGCCACCACTACTGTTCTGGGAGCTGTTTGCAGCTCCACTGAGGGGATCCAGGTAAGGGACAGTAGTGCCCCAAGCAATGCACTGTGGCAACGGCCGCGGAATCCTGCAAAATAATCAGTTTGTGCCCTAAGCTCCTTGGAGCGGTGTAACTGTGGCTTAAGCCTTATGAACGGTTTGGGAGGTTTACCCTGAATAAAACCTAAGATTGGGTATTTCGTTGGACATCACTGCTTCATTCTGTTAAAAGAAAAACTGTTACCTTGTGTTCGGATTGTGACTAGCCACGTATTGAGCCCCCAAGGAGTTCCTGGCTGCATCCTGGTGTTGCCCCCTGCCCCTCCGATGGAGCCAATCCGTAGAACCAGTAATTCCGATTTCAGGTACAGAGTTTATTTTAACCAGTAAAAGGTTTCTGGACTGTGTTTCTGGCTATAAGGCACCCCCTTCCCTACAAACATTACCACCCAAAAATATCCCTAGACAGGGGAGGGGGGCTTACACAAACAAGGGAGGGTAACAAGGCAGTAATATGGTAATAGCTCCAGACTGGAGGAGAAGAAGATGGCAGCTGAGAGAATGCCATGGCAAGTTCACAGAGCTGCTCTGGGCTTCTTATGTCTGATAAGCTTCATTTTTTTCTAGAAACGGTATGCAGTCTGTGTCACTTCATGAATTTACTTTAGCTAGAGAGAAGGGAAGGACTCACAGCACGCACATCTGGGGCTGTAATTCCAGCTGCACATGATCCTGGCTCCATCGCTTGATTTTGCTTCTCACAGAAAGTAAAATTTAACAGCAGAAAAAGACCACTTGGCCCACTCAATCTGCCCAGATGTTCCCTGTCTAATAATCTGTCTCTGCAGATCCTAAGTGGTCTCCGGCAACGCTCCCCTTTATACAACATGCGTGTGCCTCTTGTCAGGAAGATAAACAATATCTCACTGACCACATGTAAGACATCACTTTTTATCTTCACAGCTGGGTATGGCACAATGGATATTTTGACCAGTTAGGTATGTCACAAATGGTCTGGAACTCATTTAGAATGTTCGGCCGCAGTAACAGTACTAACCATATTCAAATGTAAATAACTTTAAAATGAAAAATGATAGCATGGTACTGTGAGAAAAAAATTTGTTCAGCACAAAAAAATCTACAAAATGAGTGGTGTTTCATTCACCGATAGCTTTTAGTTTTTTTTATAATTAGTAAAAAACAGCACAAAATCCATTTTTTTCCCACTTTTTGCAACAATTAAATGCAAATAACTTTAAAACTGAAAAAAGAGAGACCCACACTTGTTGTATAAATCGAATATGACATGGGTGGCAGTGAGATAGTAGAAACATCTCCACTCACTGTCACTGAACTCTAGATATCCCACTCGTGGCTTTGCCACTCGTAGGATAACAAGAGTTCAATAGCAGCTTGTGGAGATATTTCTGCTACCTCACTCTCATCCATGTCATATCCCATGTATCGCTGCCAGTTTTCTAATACATCTCTACATGTCTATCCCATGCATGCTTAAAGCACCCCACTGTTTCTGCCTCCACCACTTCTGCTGGCAGTCTGTTCCGGGTATCTACCATGCTTTCAGTGAAGAAATACTTCCTCACATCTCTCAAACTCCCCCCCTCTCCCCAGCTTCATCACATGTCCCCTGGTCCTGGTGTTCCTTTTTTTTTTTTTGAAAGAGACTTCCCTCCTGCACCTTGTTCGTCCCTGTGAGGTACTTGTAGATCTCTATTATGTCACCTCTCATTCTCCTCTCTTCCAGGGTGTACATGGTGAGACCCCTCAGTCTCTCCTCGTAGGGCTTCTTGTGAAACCCAAGCACCACTTTAGTTGTCCTCCTCTGGACTGCCTCTACCCTGTCTATACCCTTTCTGAGGTGCAGCCTCCAAAACTGGGCACAGGACATGATTTGGGGTCTCACCAGTGAGTGATATAGTGGAAGCACTACCTCCTTCCTTTTGCTGGATACACCTCTCCCTTAGCACCCCCAGCATCCCACTAGCCCTACTGATTGCGTTGTCATACTGCCTGCCCTTCCACACTGAGGTCTGCAGATATAACACTGCTAATTCATCAGCATGGCAATAGGGCTACCGCTCACAATGCCAGTGACCCAGGTTTGGGAACGAGCCTGGATAGCAGAAGGCCGGCCAGAGGAAGGAGGATCGAGTGTCCCAGAGGATGCCCTCCTCCTTCTGTGAGGGAGGGAGGGTTGCTGTCCTCCCTGCAATACTACCGCCTGGGTGACCATAGGTAAGGGTGCAGAGGGTGGCTCAGACACAGGCCAGGGACTGACGTAGCAGTATGTCTTGCATTCAGACGTATCTAGCTCTCCCTTGCAAGCCTGCATCTTGGTGGATAGGACATAACAAGGAAAATGGCCTTACTACAGAGGACAACGGGCCTCAGTGCTCCCCGTATGCTTACGCCATCCCAGTGTCTCCTGACAAAAGCTGAGCAGCTTGTTTGGGGGTATATCCCCTGCATAACACCTTGCCTGGAGGAGGAAACCAAGGCAGCATGGAGGATGGCGCTGCAGATCACGTAAGGCGATTGGGAGACACCTTAGCGTATCCAGAGGGAGTTCAATAGCACAGAACAGGAAGGGGGCACATTAAAAAAAAGATAATGATAACCCCAGGCCCAAGGGTCCCTTTTCTGTTTAATGACTGTCAGTACCTCCCCCCAACGTATACTCAGTGCCTGGGTTCTTATGCCCCATGGTGCATGATTTTGCACTGCTTAGCATTGAACACAAACTGCATGATTTTGCACTTTTTGCCACTGAACACAAACTGCTCTCCTGCTTCAAAACAACAGAGGCATCTACAGGACACAGACAACTTCTAGGGGGAGATATACGATGTGCAGAGAATAATTCATAAGTCCAATCTAAAAACACAGTTTAATCTGTTTTGGGGGGGGGCGCTATTGAGCACACTCACTAACTAGATGTGCTTCACCTCATCTCTGCATACTTTGAACCTTTAGTATAAAAATACAGACAATATCTCTTAAGTTTTGAATTTCTGAGCTGCCACAGTACATAGCTCTCAGCGAGAGGAATTGGAAGATATCACTTTTTACAATGGGGTGAACAAACAAGGGAGGACCAGGTGGCTCAAAAACTTTACAACCAGCAGAGCAGCACACCCCGTCTGCACCCGTTGGAACCTCGGAGACTGGTGCGCCACTGTGGAAATCACTGGCCCTATCTATGAAGGCCACTGATGGGAAGGTGGAAGAGATCCTTTGACGACTAAGCGAACAAGATGTAAAAATTGAATGACCCACCAAAGCAGCATCTACGGCAGAGACGCAAGCTACCAAAGCCCTTAATGCTACCACCAAACTTGTGCAAGAAAACAGCTAATTTAGATATAGAATGGAAGCCCTTGAAAATACTCAAAGAGCAGTAAGTCTTCATCTTGTTGGGCTACTGCAAGGTAGCGAAGGCTCAGATCTCATAGCCTTTTTACAAACCTGGCTGCCTGGTGCCCTGGGAGTAGACTCTGGGAATGTGTTGGCTCCTCAATTATTAAAGGCACATCAGATCTCCCCACGAGCCGCCCCTCTATAACCCAATCTTCCCAGAACGATCCTTATTATCGTGACTGGAGTGGCTATTAGAGATCTTTCCTGCAAGCTGCTAGAGAGTCACAAGGTTTCAACTGTAATGGAAATACAATACATCTCTTTCTGGATTTGTCTTTTGCCACCCGATCAAGACGCAAAAATTTTGACGCGGTCAGGGCACGTCTTGGGATTGTCCATTCTCTTCTGATGCCTGCTCACCTTCACATACACCATGGAGGCCACAAGTACATGTGTACCGACCCGCAGGAAGCCGGCAGGAAAGTGGGTGTGCTACAGCAAGAATCTGCAGCCGCCTAACCGGGAAACAACGATTCGGAAAGAGAATCCTGAAAAGGGACATGTGGCAGTAACCTTCTTTATTTTTTAACACTCCTCCTCTTGTGTGGTTGTTGTTTCTATAGAGACTAGATGCTGGTTTAAGACCATGGGGCAGTAATGGTGGACACCTCGTGGCAGCCCCACTATGTAGTACCAACTTAATGTTGTATCTAGTTGAATGTTAAATACAGCTGAAGGGAAATCGTGTGGAATGCCTGCTTCTAGAGATTTAATTGTACTTTGAATGGTTTTCTTATTATTCCTGCCCTTTCTACCTCTATAATCTACTGTTAATCTAGTTTTCTGATAATTGAAATAATGATATTACTGCATCCTTCTGAATGTTCCTAACATTTCTTGGAATAACTAGTGGTACTGCCATATATTGTGTAATCAAGGCAGTCTGTCGCAAGCTGAGTATTTTCTCAGAATTGATGGTGTTGACTAATATAGGTTCTATGGTTCTGCAGGAGGAGGGCCAGTACCAACCTTTTCTAATTTTCACACGTTTGGTCTGGGATCACATCAGCCAATTGGTTGATTAAAACTTTGTTGGACTATCTTATTAATGGATGATCGCCTCACTGTTGTGAGGTGCAGCTGTGTTTGAGATACATTTTGTAACTGTGTTGGATTACCCCCAATTCCTTACACCAGCCTATTGAGGTGTCATTATTCTGTTATTCACTGAGTGGCTCCGTACGCTTAGTACTGTATGCCTGGTAGGAGGTATACTGTATGTTGTTATCTTTATTTTTGCCTAAAACAATAAAATATAAGTTTAAATAAAAAATAATCCATTTGAGAGGTTAAAGCTTAAAGAGATTAACTTATATTTCAGTAAGACATCTCCTGAGAGATGTAAAGAGAATAGCTGGGCACAACAAAGGTTCTGAGTGCATAAAACACCATCCAGTGAATTTCTTAATGAAAGCTACAAGAACAGATGAGAAACAACCCTTACAGTCTGTGCAAATACTCTAGTAGAAATACTGACTGGAACACAGAACACCATACCCTCGTATCACATAGTATATCTGAAGTGCAATAGCAGCTGTTACAGCTTCAGTCCCAACTGGGATTTAATAAATTGAAAGTTAACCTCCACAAGAAATTATCCATGCATGAAAAAAACTTCTGACATTAAAAAGAATACATTTTCTGGGGATACACATGATTATACCAACAACCAGGTGTTCAAGTGGTAAAGGCTAGCATGATCCCAAAGCCATAGCCAAAACAGGAATAGGTCCAGATCAAAACGAACAGGTGACCAGACCAGATCAACACACCGTTCCAGTTCACCTGAAAGTTCACTCACCAGACCAAACGAAGCAACAGATCAACCGCTCAGTAACTTTTTTAGAGGAGGAATAAGAACAGAACCAACAGTCTACAATCAGAGTAACCAAAATTGATAAAAAAAAAAAAAGGTGCAAAAGGGGCAGCAAAAGACTCTGAAAACCACAGCCATTATCTGCCACAGAGAACTGACCGACAGTAAAGCTTTCATCAATCAGCTTATCACAATACCAGTTACAACTCCTCAGCAGAGGTTTAGTCTTCACACCACATCCTAAACCAAATCCTTTAACCACACACATTGACCTGCATAAGTTCATCAGGAAGATTTCCCAGAAAAAAATATTTTGCTTCTGGACTGAGAATGGGTTTCCTTCTACAGGAGGAGCCTTCAATGGAGGGCGAAAACATTCAGGCATTAATTGAACTATCTAAGCAAGCTAATGCATCACAGATTGGTACTTTGGATGAGAACTTGATGACTAAATGTTTCAGTGATTCTCACCAAGTAGAAGTTTCAGTATGAAACTGACACCATCTCCGTCATAGCTGAAATAGTCAGCCTTCCAAATGCATTTCTCCCCAGCCCACTTTCTGCCCACCACTTTCAATGTCTTCTGTCATAATGTTTCAAAATGTAATATTCAACAACGTAGAGCAAATATTAAATGAAAAATGGCGCCCACTGCGAATCAAAACTTGTCTGTGACAGAGCAAACACGCTTTACAAGACGTTATACAAATACAATAGAGATACAACCCAGGGACAAGTGCAGACAAACTGTATACAAAACAAGGCATACGTTGCTAAAATAAAATGTCAACTGGACGATTATATGAGCTACAGAAAGTTGGACAACGATCCAACATCCACTTTCAAAATGAAGATTCACAGATTCCTGGAGATGGCACTGGAGGAAAACATGATTACAGACATGGAAGCAAAATATATCATGATACTGAACCCAGTAATTCCAACAAAGTCTCTACCAAAACCGCACAAAGATCCCATCAATCCACCTGGCAGACCCATTCTGACCAGAGTAGGAAGTCTAACAGAAAATCTCTCTGTGTTTGTTGACCACTTTTCACAACCAAGGGTCAAACCACTACAATCGTACATCTGGGACAGCATGGATGTTCTGCCTAAACTGCAAACCATAACATGGCAAGAGAACTATTGGTGGATAACTACTGATGTTAATGCACTGTATACAGTAATAGTCCATGTTTATGATATACAGGCAGTAAGAGAATTAATGAGTGATGGTACCGTACCTGTGGATACTTCCAATGACTTCCTTACTGAAACAACTGAGTTAATATTAATGTCCAACTATTTTGTTTTCAACAAACAGTGCTACCTGCTGATTACAGGCACGGTGATGGGGACCACAATGGCCCCCTCCTATGCCAACCTTTTAATTGGTTGGTGGGGGGGGCATCATCGATCCCTTCTTCAATAACAAACATTGGCATGTGTTAAAAAGTGACTCTGATCTTCACACACTTACTAAGAACCATCCCAAAGTTGTATATTGACGTGGGAGATTATTTGTTACATAATCACTTCCAGGATTATCGTACTAAATCTGTCTAACATATCCCTTGGTTAGGAGCACCTCCTATAGGCTGCCACCCATGTGACTGTTGTAACATTTGCCAGCACTGCAGCAGGGGTGTAACTTATGCACATCCTACTGGTAAACCTACAATTGAGATCTGCCAATTTATCACATGTACTACTCAGTTTGTAGTATATGTGATTCAGTGTCCATGCCAGAAAGTCTGTGTTGGCAAGACCATTCATTCTTTATATGAATAAATCCAACAGCATGTCCGCTCAATCATTAGGACCATCTCTGACACTCCATTAGGAACTCTCTTTAAAGTGTACCATGCCAGAAATCTCCATCACATGACTTCCATGGGTATAGACAGTCACAAACGCACCCTGCAGGCCAGGCCCTCTGCTCCTACAGTGCCAAACCTCTAAGTGCAATATGTGAACAGGTGACAAACAGGGAAACCCTCCTGACTGTTTTGGGTCCGAATCACCTACTAATCTCGAGTCCTGGGGTCAAATATGAACTCTCTTTCGCTAGCACACCCAGTTAACAGGCTCAGATGTCACACTCTCTTCAGGGGATGTAGTGCAATACTTCACCCAGTTGGCACCCAGCCTGGTTCAAAATTCTACCCTTTTGACTCAATTTGAGACCTAGGTATATTCTTACCATAGCAAGATAGTAACACACTTTTAAGCCCTTAACAGTTTTTGTCACAATTACCCAATACTGTTTAGCCTCCACATGCAAAAGAAAAGACTCAAGCAGGATAAAGGAAACCAAAAGGTTTACTGGAAAAAAAATAGTAAATACATACAAAACATAGAACATATAACATAAATACTTACAGTCAGAAATAAATTGGAAATTACAAAAAACAAAACGCCTGGTGCTTAAATGTCTAAGCCTAACTCAGTTCCAGTTTGAGGTTACCTATTGTTTAACAGAAGAGCCTTTTTAGTTCAGACACACACTGTGTGTGTGTCTTCCTTTAGGGGTCCAGAGATTAAGTGTCCCCTCCTTTCAGCCAGAATGATAATAATCCAGCATGTCCCTCCTATCCTGAGGTCACAGCTCATGAGGTCACTGTTAGCATGTAATTAATTTGTAACCCGACCAAGTATATCCAAAAGGATGGCATTTTACTGCTGGCTGGAAATCTGCAAGAGAGCAATAATAAAATATGATAGTCTCTTTGATCAGAGCATTCACCTTTGATGTTCAGAAAACATCCTGACAAAACATTTCTCTTACAGGAGTGAAAGTTAACAGGAATCCATTAAAAATGGCCTTTTCCTTAAAGGTTATAAAATGCATACTTTGTCCCTTCACTTCAAAGTAGAAGGGTTAGTTTACAATGTGTTATATAACAGCTAACACAGGTATGACAGGAGATGTCAACAGGAAGCTTCTTAATTAATTCCCTGGTTCAGTGTTACTATAGTCAATTGTTTTCAGTGACCCAGGGCCTTTGGAGTCAAAAGGTCAGGCCCCTTTAAAAGCTGATGGCTGCCATTTCCCTAAGCAGACATTCAAATAAACATATATTTATATCACAAATATAATTATAACTAATAGAGGGGTAATCATGTTACACAGACCAGGTGTCAGCAAACCCAAGAGGAGAGGATAGAATCAGACTTCTACTTCAAAGAGAATCTTGATGGATTTTCACATTAAAAGCATTGCAATTGCATGGTCTAAATAGGAATAGCCTGGCAGAAGACATCAGGAGAAAGGACTGCTGTGTGACTGAACTTCTCTGCTGGGATTAAAGTAGAAGAACTTTTGTATTTGATTTTTAATTTAGGGTAAAAAAACTAACATACAAAAAAACGTGTGTTTGGGTTAACTGAACTGAATGGGTATCTGAAGAGTTATCTAGGTGTAAATCTCAGGTGACTGAAAGGACTTAACTGCTGTGAGGTTTAAATTACTTGTAGAAAGATCTGGTAAGTAGGGGGAGTGGCTTAGCTAGAAGGAAGCTACATTTAAAGACTGCCTTAGAAAGTTTCTGCTAATAGCTTGGCAGAAGACACCAGGAGAAAGGACTGCTGTGTGACTGAACTTCTCTGCTGGGTCTATATTGCCCTCCTTCCTCCCCCACCCAAAGCTAGTTCTATTTTTATAGGCACAGAATTTGACTGACAACAGAAACTTCCTGTTTAGGGGCAGGAAGTGAGTGATCAAAGAACCACCAAGGACCCACCATCCTAGAAGGTCAAGAGTAGCTCTCCGGCCCCCTCTAGCTGCTGGAGGTCTGCCTCTGAGCAAGTAAGTGGTCTACTGCGAAATATAGGATATTCTTGTCTCAGAACAGGACAATCAGGAGCTTAAAGGGCACACAGGCAGAAAGTAAGGAGAGAAAGAAAAAAACAGAGGAAACAGTAAGGATTGCAAACAGTTAAGGGGCCAGAAATAAGACATGATTGGAGTGGTGCAGTGCAGTGGCTGTGGAGCAGCAGTCTTCCGGGAGATGTTCTGGAGGATGCGGTGTTGTCCCATCTGCAGGCACCTCTCTGGGCTGAGGGAGGAGGTTGCTCATCTCCAGGCTGAGTGGGCCAGGATTTGTGGGACCTCCTCTTCCATCCAGGGACCACCAGTGCCACTGCCGTTGCCTCAGAGGTTGCCAAGAAAGAGGAGCGGTTGGACCACAGTGGGCTCAGAGAGGGTGAGGGTGGTGGAACAGAGGCGCATCCCTCCATTGTACCTCTCCACAATTCCTATGCCATTCTGGCAAAGTGTGGTTCCTCTATGGAGGCACCCACAGTGGAGACCAAGGAGGATGCTGGGAACCTCCACAAAGGAGACCCACAGGAGGGTGGCAGGGGACCCTGCAGGGGAAGGAAACAACTCCTGGTGGGGGACTCCATTGTAAGGAAGGCAGAACTGGGGGAGGAAGGGAGGGAGGTAAGGTGCCTGCCTGGCGCCATGGCTTGCAGGGACAGGAAGCGAATCCTCAGGATTGCCGGAACAGCTGCACAGGCGAGGGAGCTGGATGTCATTGTCCACCTAGGGACAAATGACCTGGCTAAGAAAGGGATTAGAGAAGTGCAGGAAGAGTTTGTGGAATTGGGGAGGGGCCTTAGTCAAGTAGCAAGACCCATGGTAACCTCGGAGGTGCTCATCTATGGCATAGGAGAGGCTACGTGTTCTGCACCATGGGATTCAATCAGTGGTTGAAAAACTGGTGTGGAACTCAGGATTTGGCTTCATTGGGGACTGGGGTCCACCTGGAGTGATGCAAGCCTATACTGGCATGATGGGCTGCATCTGTCCGGGAGGGAACCAGGATCCTAGGTGATAGGTTTAAATGCTTCATTGGCAAGCTTTTAAACTAGCCAAGGGAGGGCACTGGAAGGAGCAAGAAAATCCTAGCCCCCAAATAATCACGGTAGAGTGCGGAAACACCAACATAGAGGTGTTATAGGGAGAAGGGCAGGGGTAAATGAAGAAAGTGACAAAGGCAAGAAGGACGGGATGGGGCAAAAGGGAGTAAGGCCATCAGGAAATGGAGGGTAATGAGTACCAATGCCAGTAGTCTGGAGCAACAAGCTCCTGAGCTGATGGCCTTAATGGAAGAGGATGCCTGGATATCGTAGCAGTCACAGAAACATGGTACACAGAGAACCATGACTGGGATGTTAACATACCAGGGTACATAACCTACAGGAGAGACAGGCAGGGGAGAAGAGGGGAGGGCAGCTCTCTATGTAAGGAAGGATAAAAGCAACTGAACAAAAGAGTAAACAGGGAGGAGAGGAGGCACTGTGGGTCACCTTGGAGACTGGAAAGGGCACCACAATCCGCACAGGGGTTGTGTACAGACCCCCATGTCAGGGGGAAGGAATGGACAAGGATATGATAGAAGGTATTCTTAGAATGGCAGAGAAAGGGAGATACTGTTGATGGGAGACCTGAATATGCCAGATGTTAACTGGAGCACATTGCTGCAGCCACATCCAAGAGCAGGGCCATTCTTGATGCCCTACAGGTGGCAGGCATTAGACAGCTAGTTTGGAACCCACTCGTGAGGGCAATCTTAGACCTCGTACTCTCAAGCGGGGACAGTGAGAGGATCTCAGATCTAGAGTGGGTTGCCATCTGGGACAAGTGACCATCAAACAGTGTGGTTCACGTTAAACTCAGCTACAGAGTCAAGCCATACAAAAGTGAGGGTACTGGACTTTAGGAGGCTGACTTTGGCAAGATGGGAGAGTGCCTCAGAAAAGCACTAGCAAACAGGCTAGAAGGAGGTGTGGAGCAACAATGGGGAATCATCAAAACTGCCATCACAGAGGCAACAAGCCTTTGTGTGAAGCAAATGAACAAATCAAAATGAAGAAAAAGCCACTATGGTTCTCAAAGAGGTGGCTGTGAAAGTCAGGAAGAAAAAGATAGCATTCCGGAGTATAAGGAAACACAGAAGGAGCAGGACAGAGAGCTGTACCAGTTAAGGCAGAAGGAAGCAGGGAGGAAGTCAGAATAGCAAAGGCCCAAACTGAGGAAAAGATAGCCAACTCAGTTAAGAAGGGGATAAAACCTTTTATAGGTATGTCAGCGGTAGAAAAACAAAGGAGGGATAGTGAGGCTGAATAGAATGAACAGTGGGTGGGCAGAGGGGACAGTGAAAAGCAGGAATACTGAGCGAATATTTCTGCTCAGTATTCCAAAAGGAGGAAGTGCCTAATCCAATTAACAGAAGCACTCTTGATAGGGGGTCGATCCCAGTCCTTTCACAGAAGAAAGGATTCTGCAAGAACTCCTAAAACTGAAGGTGGACAATGCAATGGGTCCTGATGGAATTCACCCCAGAATTCTAAAAGAATTAAGGGAGGAACTAGTGAAACCACTGGTTACACTTTTTAATAAATCATGGGAGGAGGGTGTGATACCCGAGGACTGGAGGAAGGCGGATGTGATTCCCCTTCACAAAAGTCGGTCCAAGACAGAGGCAGGAAACTACAGACCTGTCAGTCTGACCTCTGTGGTAGGGAAACTGATGGAGTCACTTCTGAAGGAAAGAACAGTCGAGTACCTAGAGGCCAGTGGAGCACAGGACCCAAGGCAGCATGGGTTCACAGCGGGAAGGTCATGTCAGACAAATCTAATAGATTTCTTTGACTGGGTGACCAAAGTAGTAGACCAGGGAGGGGCTGTGGACATGGCCTACCTAGACTTTAGCAAGGCATTTGACACAGTCCCACACAAAAGTTTAATAGTCAAATTAACCAGCCTGGGAGTGGGACCCAGGGTGGTAGCCTGGGTAAAACATTGGCTGGACAACAGGACACAGAAGGTAATTGTAAATGGAGTCCATTCTGAAGAAAGGGGTTACTAGTAAACGCAGGGTTCAGTATTGGGTCCAGTCCTTTTAATGTCTTCATCAGTGACATTGCAGAGGAACTGGAAGGAAAAGTATGCGTTTTGCAGATGACACAAAATCTGCAACAGGGTTGATACACAAGGAGGCGTGGAAAGGATGAAAAGGGACTTGGCAAGGTTGGAGGAATGGTCAGAAGTATGGCAGCTAGAATTCAATGCAAAAAGTGCAAAATAATGCACCTGGAAACAAGAACCAGGGAAGAATACACAATGGGTGGGAGGTAGTAACAACAACAAAAAGGAAAGGGACCTGGGGTAATCATATCAGATGACCTTAAGGTTAGCAAGCAATGTGAGAAGGCAGTAGGGAGGGCTGGGGGTATACTGGGATGTATAGGGAGAGGCATCAGCAGCAGAAAACAGGAAGTTGTTATCCCTCTGTACAGACAGTTGGCGAGACCCCATCTGGAGTATGTCCAGTTCTGGACACCTCATCTCCATAAGGACATAGACAGGATAGAGCAGTCAGAGGAGGGCAACTAAAATGGTGCAGGGTCTGCAAGAGAAGCCGTATGAGGAGAGACTAAAGGAGCTTAATATGTATACCCTTGAGGAAAGAGGGAGGGGGGACATGATAGAAACTTTAAGTACCTCAGTGGAATCAACAAAGTCCAAGGGGTAGCATTTTCAGAAAAGAGACTTGCAAGAACAAGGGGACACAATTTAAAGATAGGAGGGGTTCAGGGGCAATGTGAGGAAGTATTATTTCACAGAGAGGTAGTGGATGCATGGAACAGCCTTCCTGAGGAGGTTGTGGGGTCTAAAACTGTGGGAGAATTCAAGAATGCATGGGACAGACATAAGGCAATTCTTGTGGGGGTAGGAAGAAATAGGCTGTTGGTTAACTAGGATCTGCGGCCTATCCTGTAGGTAGGGAAATGGGCAGACTAGATGGGCCTAGCGGTCCTTATCTGCCGTCAAAGTCTAGGTTTCTATGTTTCTATGTAAATGACAATATTACTCTAATACCTTTTTTGTAAAATGTGCTGCGCATTGAACAAATGATGTTTTTACTTGTAGGGATGAAAGCTCTACAAGTTTCTTCATCAAAGGTTTAGATCTTGCTTGAGACAAAGGTCATCAGCTTTGGAGTCTGGACTTTACTGTTTTACATTTAATAGTGTTCTATTCCGGTTCAAGCTCTGCCCTCTTGGGAGAGAAGAGGACCTCAGTAATTCATCTTGAACTGTCTTGACTCAATCTATGAACTAGTTTTTGTTATTATGCACCACAAACTGCATTTTATTTTATCAGTTAGGACTGTGTGGGGTGGTTTATTTAGTTTTTTGTTTTAAGGTCAGGTGTGTATCCGTAGGTTAAGGGTGTGTGCTGGTTTTAAGTTTGGTGAGGCTGGTGTGTTTGAGAGTTACTGAGTGGACAGTGAGTCTGCAACTGTGTGCTTGGTGATTTGGATGGTGTGTGTTTTATTGTATATATTTATTAAGAGTTGTTTGGAGGATTGTGGGTTTGTTGTTAACTGAATATGTGTAAAGGCTTTTATCGACAGAGGCGCAGTTACTCCGGTGACCAGCTGTGGTCGCTTCGTCCTTTTGTGGGGGTTCCACTGGTTCTCCCAGCAGAAGTATTAAGTCACGGCTGGGAACTAGGGATCCTACGTAGGAGGAGCTCTCACCACAGTGAAGGTCACAGGTATGATGTTTGGGGGGGGAGCAGGATTGGGGGTGGTAAGGACCAGGAGATGCCCGGGGAGGAGATGGAATCAGGACCAAGGACCATCACACCTTGTTCCCCTCCACAGGGCTCTGCCAAAGTTCATCGAGCAGAAAGTAGTATGACTGGCTTGTGCTGCTTGTCTCCTTCAGGCCGTTCTCTATAACGTGAGGTCACTGAAGAACAAAACCGCAGTAAGAGAGAAGTTTCACTGCAGATTCCTCTGCTGATCTCATTACATCATGGAAACCTGATACGGTGATGACACTGGCCCATTGCTGGGGGCATCTGTCCCTCCTGGTTTTTCCATGGTGCACTGCCCATGGAGGGATCACAGAGGGTGGGGTGGCCATCTGTTTTAGATCTACCCTGGGACTCACTGCACTCCCAGTGAGAACAGTTGAATCCTTTGAATGTTGGGTGGACAGATGTGTTTCAGGTGTCAATGGCAGGATCATTCTCATCTACCAACCTCCAGGTGGTGGGAATGTTTTCCTGCAGGAGCTGGCAGATTTCTCCGCTGACCAGGTATTGTATTCCCTCAGGTTATTGGTGTTGGGGGACTTAAATGCCTGGGTCAATGATGAATCCTCCCAGTTTGGACAGCAACTTCTCCAGTTGATGTCTTCACTGGAACTGACACAGGCAGTTTACCTCTGAAACACATCAGCATGGTCACATATTGGTTCTGATTGTCTCACTGGGACTTGACATAGCTGCAATCAAGGTTGATCCAGTCGCTTGGTCAGATCATCATGCAGTTGAGCTCCACTGTGGTGTCCACTGTTCTAGTACCCACTCTGTGGAGACTATCCAATGCCATCCTACACATAAATTGGAGCCTTAAAACTCCAGGAAGCACTGGATATCTCGAGTATGTTGCTAGCTTGTGCAGGCACAGGGTAATAATGTCGTATGATGTAACAGTGCAGCAATGTACTGTGCTGTACTTACAGTGGATACATTGCTGCTGCTCAGACATACTGCTGAAACACATTTCAGCTAAAGAAGCTAGTGGCTTCTTTGTTTTCTGCAGGGGGCTCTGCCCCCCGCACCCCCGTGTAATGGGGGCTGACCCCGACCCCCCGCCAAAATGATCAACTCTGCAGGATTCAACACGGGCGGGGAGAAACATCACGGGGGAGAAAAGAGAAACCGCACAATGTATTTTCGCAAAAGTCTAGAACTGGGCTTTGAGCCATGGTCCACAGACGCATAGCACCCCTGCACTGCCGCAGCTCATCCTACTGAGCCACGGCAGCTGTTCGGCAGACCACCTCCCCAACAGAGGTCTTAACCTCCGCATCACTCCTCCTCCTCCATGTGCAACAGGGTACAAAACCGCATGCAACACATGTTGCGCTAATACACCGTGCTATATGTTTCGTATGGTATTCCATGCATGGTTCTGTATACATCTTGACCCAGTAGGGCTTGGGCACATGGTCCAGAGGCGGCCATGGATTGCTATAATATGGTGCTCACAGGTGCCTTGGACTCTACTGCACCTTTCCAAGTTTGCCCCTTGACTTCCTGTCATGGCTCAACGTGGTACTGTGCTGAGCTGCAGTGGACGAAGACTAAGGGGCATAGGTTGGAGCGATCCTGGAGAATATCCAGCTCTGTGGAGGACAGATTGGTGTTGGGGCTTCATTATTATTTATTTGAAAAGTTTCACAAGGAAAGGCACGCTGAGCTGCAATAGTTCATTTCCAGATGTGTCCTGGGGGAAAGGGGGAATGGAATAACAGTAAAATATAAATTATAATACAGATTAAATACAGAATGGATGGGGGACACTGCTGAGCAGCTAAGCGGAAGACAGCAATTTTTGGAAGCTCCGTCTCTTATTTAATATTTTTATATTAAAAAGTTGAATTTAAGGCCGGCCTTGTGGCGCCGAGGGTTGAGGCGCTGGATGCCACACCTTGCAACCTGGGTTCGTGAGCGAGCCCAGGCACTGAGGTCGGCAGGGGGAAGGAGATCGGCGTCCAGTGGGATACTCTCCTCCTGGGAGGTTGGGGAGATACGAGCACTCCTGGAGGCGGCCTCTGAGTGGTGATCAGGGCACCCAGGCGGGCAATGTAGCGGAGCGCGTAGTGGAGTTGCGGCATGGCGTTGCCTTGTCAGCCAAACTCGAGGAGAAGAACTTTGCACAAAAAGAAAAGCCCCACTCCTGGAGATAGATAAAGGCACCTCGGCCTCCTAAGTCCACACTCCCAATTTCCGGACTGCCTCCTCTGGGAGCAAGGGGACTTCGCGTGTGCCAGCACTTTGCCCTTGGAATAGAGCGCCCTGGGCAGATAGAGCAACCATACCTCCAGAGGGTATAGACCCGGAGGTGGAGCTGGGCTGCATGACAAGAGAGGGGAGTAGTAGTTACGGAGGGAGGTGGCGGCTGGGAGTCCCCGAGGATGCCAGAAGAAGTTCCACAGGACAGTGGTGGTGATAAAGTAAAAAAAAAAAAAAAAAGTTGAATTTCTTGAGTCTGCCCTGGCTCTCTAGCTTTAGTAAATCTTCTGTACTCTCCCTGATGGCAAAGTGGGAAAAAATAAAGGATCAACAGCTGCTTCTGCAGACTTTTTCCAACCATGAGGCAAGCAGGATGGTGGGCCTTCTCGTGGTGGAGCAGCAGGGACCACTAGTCCTGAGGAATCAGAAAATGTGCCCCTGGCCACAGTTAACTCCACTCTAATGCAACTGGTGCACACGGTCCAAAATCTGGACTGTAAGTTCGATCAGTTAACACCAAGGGTTGCGGCTCTAGAAACGCAAGCTGACTTAACTAAAGAAATGATAACCAAGTTGAAGGGGAATTTAAATAAAACATTGGACGTCTCAACAGAACTGATCGGGGATACTACTTGGCTATGTCAGCATTTCAAGGTCCTCGAGAATCAGGTACGGGAAAGCAACATTAGGATCCTGAATCTCCCAGAATCGGCTGAGGGGAAAGACCCTTTGGACTTTGCCCGTACCTTTCTACCAGATTTATTTGACTTTACAGAGGAGCCGCTGCTGTCCCTGGAAAAGGCTTACAGGCTCACTCCTCGTAGGGTGCGGAAAGGACTCTGACTTGTACATCTATCCTGACCTTTTCTTTGGTACCAGGCAATGGTGCAAGTCGTTTGATGGGATCCGTGCTCAGCTGAGACAATTTGGGGTCCAGCACCAACTTTTGTATCTGGCCCAACTGCATGTCTCATGGAAAGATAAAACTTATTTATTCAATGATCTGAGAGACACTGAAAAGGTCCTGGACTTTATTGAGCAGGAGGGGTCTCAGGAGAATAAAGATATTGAGACAGAAGGAGAGTGACTGTTTCTTGAAATACTGTTAGGACTTATAACGTATCACTTTCTTTTACTGTACAGTGTAGAGGATCCCTGCTTAACCCAATAGCTAATTAAGGGTGGTGTATACTCCAGGTAGTGTTGGTTTTATAAATACTGGGAGGGGGGGTTCTTACTGAGCATTTTTTGGTCCCAGTATTTGACTGTTTATATGTCCTTTGGGACTATGACTCAAACTGCTAAATGTGGACCTGTACTGTTTTTAATGGTTGGTTGTCTTATAAATGGAACCCTGCCTGCCTTCTCCTATAGCTTATTTACCATCCAGAACAGTAATGTTATTCTTCTTGATGGGGGTTTGGTGATCCAGTTAAACTTCTGCCATGTTCTCAGTATGCCTATCTATAGGAGGGAAAATGGGGTATCTGCATGTGTTAAAAAAGGGGCAAATACTAATGTGAACTGGAGCTAATGTTTCTTGTATGTTTGAAATCCTACAGGGGAGTTGTGGACTGGCTGGCCCACACACTAGTTGGTTCCTGTAGAGGGGCTGACATAGAAACATAGAATTTGACAGCAGATAAGTACCATTTGGCCCACCTAGTCTGCCCATTTTCCTACCTAACAGATAAGCTGCAGATCCTAGTTAACCAACAGCTTACTTCCTCCTACCCCCACTAGGACTGCCTTATGTCTGTCCCATGCATTCTTGAATTCCCCCACTATTCTTGACTCCACGACCTCCTCAGGGAGGCTGTTCCATGCATCACCACCCTCTCTGTGAAAAAAATACTTCCTCACATTACCTCTGAGCTGTCCCCCCTCTGTCTTCAAATTGTGTCCCCTTGTTCTTGCACATCTCTTTTTCTGAAAGATGCTATCTACCCTCTTGGACTTTGTTGATTCCCTTGAGGTACTTGAAAATTTCTATCATGTCCCCTCTCTCCCTTCTTTCCTCAAGGGTATACATATTAAGCTCCTTTAGTCTTTCTTCGCATGTCTTCTGGTGCAGACCCTGCACCATTTTGGTTGCCCTCCTCTGGCCAGCCTCCACTCTGTCTATGTCTTTGCGGAGATGGGGTCTCCAGAACTGCACACAGTACTCCAGATGGGGTCTCACCAACTGTCTGTGCAGAGGGAAAACAACTTCCTGTTTTCTACTACTGATGCCTCTCCCTATGCATCCCAGTATCACCCCAGCCTTCCTTACTGCCTTCTCACACTGCTTGCCCACCTTTAGATCATCTGATATAAGAACACAACCAATTCAAGGAGACGCAAGTTTAATACTTTTCCTATACAGACCTGAAAGAGCTCCTTTGTTCATATGCTCCTGACCACCCTTGCTCTTCTTCAGAGGAGGGTCTCCTGAAAGTTCCCAGGTCCCGTCTTAAGTTATCAGAGGAGTGGGCATTTGCAGCAGCACTGCCTACCCTGTGGAACCAGCTACCATGCATCTTGGGGAGGCCTCTGTTGACATTTTTAAAGGTGTGTTGAAATACTAGCTGTTCTCACTGGTTTTTCCTTCTTATTATTGAAATATCTAATATTGTGTTACTTATAGTTATCTATGATGTTCCTATTTATTGATAATTGCTGTCATTGAGCTGTTAATATGCTGTGCACAAGTTTTGTAAGACATCCCACTGATGGGACAGTCTTATCTCTAAGGGGATGCTATAACAGGAGTGGGCCTGATCTCGGGAAGATTTGAGTTCTGGTGCTGATCCCTTTGGTCTCACCACTGCCGGCAGCCTCCTCTGCCACAGTTAGTGTGAAAGATGTTCTGCTGAGGAAAGGGGGAGAGCCACTTCTGACTGAAGATGGATCTCCAGCCTGGCTTCCTGGAAGCTTTTATGACCCAGGCCGAAGAGGCTATCTCCCTAGAAAGGCAAGTTGAGAAAATCTGCTTTGGATGAAAAGTCTGCAGTCCATGGACCAAGCCAGAGGGCTCTCCTAGTCATGACAGAACTGACTAGTGAACTCGCCAAAAGTTGGAGCAAGCCCTGTGATGTATTAAAGACAAAACCTGCCCATATAGCTAGCAGGGAAATTTTGCCATGTCTTGAATCCTCAGGGATGTCAAAGGATAACAAGCCCAGCCAGTAGCAACTAGCTCGAGATATAGGGCAATGTGACTGTTGCTTTCACAGAGTCTTGCAGCCTCATACGGCTTTTTTATTGTAGACGTGACCCTTGTGCCCAGAGGCTCTTGAAGGCAGCAACCCCCTGGAGAGGAAGTGTCATCTTTACTGCAGCACTAAGGAAGGTGTCCACTTCTGACACCGATACTCAGGACTTGGGAAAAATTTTTATCCAGCAAGTGTACTCTTTTGTGTCCAAGGGCTGAGAAGTGACAGGCTGGAGCATTCTATCCTCTTGAGGGGATCAGACTCCTTCATCATGTCTTGAGTAATACAAATCTATTTCATGAGGGTACCGAGACCATCCACATTGAATACCCTGTCTGCTCTTCCCCTTTGTCTGTCCTCATCCAAGGAAAAAATACTGACCTGCCTCCACATTGGATGAGCCATCCAAACTACATTCTAGTGAAGAGACTGGTGACCTCTGGCGTGAAAATGTTCTGGATGTCGACCACTCCTCAGATTGCCCATGCCCCAAGTCCACTGGTAATGCAGGGCTCTCTGACCCTGCGAATTCCTCTCATTTGTCCAACTGGTGGGCAAACAATGCTACGGAGGCTTGGTGGCCCAACTTGAGAGAGGAAAGTCAGTCTCCCAAGGATGAGCGCTTGTTAGGGTTGGAGGGGGTTGTTCAAGTCTTTCCATTTTCTCTTTGGGGTCTGCTGCTGCTGCATGATATTTGTAAGGGCATCCACTTTTAAGAAAAACTTTCTATAGAACAGATGCAGTGTCACTTCCATGGTTTCCTGACACACTGGGGGTACTCATAGAATATTTGCAGAGATGCAATCATAAAAAAGAGGGAGTATCTGCTAAGTGCTTTCCTAAGGGCTGATGCTGTCCAGCGATGTATATTTCAGGCTAGCTTGCTGTTTGAAGCTGCACTCTCTGAACACCCTTCCTTGGAGATAGAGACATGCAGGCCTTGGGACCTGTGCAGCTTGTACCTTGACTTTGCCAGGGTTTGTACCACCCCTCCTCTGTCCTTATCAGCCATTTGTAGCTGAAGGCCAATTAACTGTGTAGAAGGCAGGTCTCAGGCAAGCAGAAGCACTCCAAGTCAAAACAAACACAGAAGTATAATTCGTCACAAAGGACTGCTTGGCCCACCTTAACTGCCCAGATGTTCCCTACCTATTCTGCCTCCACGGGCCCTAACTGATCCCATAAAAGATGAAGTATTGGTTGAGAAAATACCCATTAATATTTAAAAAAAGAGTCCATATCCTACCTTGTAGGCCAAGTTGAAGCCACACAGTGAGCTAACATTCACTTTTTAACTTTCTCTTTCTTCCCCTCTCCTGTTATTAGTATCTATCTACCTTGGGAGTTCCAAAGACACACCTGAACCCCTGCACTTCTACCTGTGATTGCCATCCTCCATGCAGCCATGGTGGGGGGGACCACCCCCTTCATCAGAGTCATGTCAGGAAAGGTAGCCAATGGTGGAGCGGGTCTGGACATATTGGAGTAGGTGGTCATGGGAGCTGGGTACATTTTCCATGCTTCTTCCAGCCCTATAGGATTTTGGCATGTTGGGGCATAGTGCAGGAGCCACATACCACAGTGTGCCAGTCATATACCTGGCTGACATCCTCCCTCCCACGCTTAACACCACGCTACCACCTGTGGTTACTCAGGTGCCAGAACTGCTGCGAAGGTGGCTCCATCCCTCGGAGGGGGGGGGATATCTTCTGGGACGCTCAGTCCTCCTTCACCGGCTGACCTGAGCTCATATCCTAGCTACGTGGGTCAGCTTCACATTTTTTTGTACCCATTTCTGCCTGTTCTCAATCAAGCTATATCACTAAAAATAACACTGCAGTTAAAAATTGCATTGTTTGGTGAATCCCCAGTCTGGCTGGTAGTGATGTCTGGACAGTGGACGTGACAGAGCAGGCCTTAAGATGTAATTTGATTACAAAAAAAATAAAGCTAAAGAAAAGTCCTAAGGCAGGAAGTGTGTCTCAGCTGCAGACAGGGCAAGACTGGGAATCACAGGAGTGGGGTGGTACTACTGAAGATTCCAGTGTATTTATCCATCCCCTTTTCCTTTTCCATAGGAACTGAAACACAAGTGCTCTTTTAGGATTACATTATTTATTTATTTTTTGTTACTTTCTATTTTTCCCCAGTTTCTCTTCACTAGCTGCCAGGTCCTCCTTCCACCTGTCCAAGCCCTTCTGCCAGTCACAGTCTTCAGATGGTCCAATTACCACCACCTTCTGCTCAACATCTTCTTCAGAATTGTACCATTACCCACAGCTTGTCCTGTGTGGCTGGGTAATCTTGGTTCCCCAAGCCAGGAGGATATTTTTCTTGTCAAGATCCAGGATCCGGCAAGGCATGGGAGGAGTCGGTAGGGCCCTACCGTGGCTTGGGGTGTGGCTTCATCTGCTTGGAGTTGCTGTGGTATTCCCCCCCTCCTTCCTCCCCAAGGCATCATCCTGAGTAGCAACCTGGCAGAAGAGAAACATAGACAGTGACGGCAGGAGACAACCATACGGTTCATCTAGTCTGCCCATAGGCCTATCCCCCTCCCTTAACTGCTATTCAGTGTGGTGGTGCCTTTGTACCAGTTCCAAGCATTCTTGAAACCTACCACTGTTTTTGCCCCTACCACTACCTGAGGAAGGCTGCTGCATGCATCCACCACCCTCTTGGTAAAGAAAAACTAGTGTGCGTTACCTCTGAATTTGCCCCCCTCCAGCTTCATGTTGTGCTTAGTTCTTGTGTGCTTTTTGATGTGGAACAGTTCCTGAATCTGCACCTCGTTTATTCCATTTAGGAACTTGTAGGTTTCAATCATGTCTCCCCTCCACTGCTCCAGGGAGTACATGTTCAGGTTTTGCAAACGCTCTTCATAGTTTTCATTCTGTAGGCCGTGTATCATTTTTGTAGCTCTCCTTTGCACTGTCTCCAGTCTGTTGATATCCTTTTTTAGGTGTGGTCTCCAGAACTGTACGCTGTACTCCAGGTGTGACCTCACCATAGATCTGCAGAGTGGCAGGATGACCTCCTTTTTTCTGCTGGTGATCCTGCTGTCTATGCAGCCCAACATGCCATTCACCCGTAGTGCCGCTTTCTCACACTGTTTGGACATGTTTAGGTCATCCGTTATAATTATTCCCAGATCCCTTTCCTGTTTGGAAGATTCCAGTTGTACTCCTCCCAGCTAGTAGTCCTCTCCTGGGTTGGCCCTTCCTAGGTGCATGACCTTGCATTTTTTTTGCATTTAACTTTATTTCTGACCATTTTTCCACAGCCTTAAGATTGGCCTTCATCTTTTCTACCCCACCTAGAGTATTTACCCTATTGCTTATCTTTGTGTCATCTGCGAATAATCTCACCTTCCCCTCTAGTCCCTCAGTTATGTCACTAATAAAAATATTGAGTAGGTCAGACCGAGTACTGATCCTTGTAGCACTCCACTATCTACTCTTTCTTCTGAAAGTGAGCCATTTACAAGCACTGTTTGTACCCTTCCAGGAAGCTAGTTCCTTACCCATTTCACTACTTGCTGTCCTACTCCCATTCTGTCCAGTTTGTTGAGTAGCCTTCTGTGTGGGACCAAGTCGAAGGCTTTGCTGAAATCCAGGTATAGTATTTCTACTGCTCCTCCCAGGTCTATTATTTTAGTCACCCAGTTAAAGACATCTATCAGATTAGTTTGACATGACCTTCCTATTGTAAAGCCATGCTGTTTTGTGTCTAATCTGTTTTCTTCTAGAAAGGATATAATCCTCACCTTAAGCAGGGTTTTCACTATTTTGCTCACAATTGAGGTTAGGCTTACTGGTCTGCAGTTGTTTGTACTTTCCTCACTTCTGCTTTTGTGCAGGGGCTTATCCAACATGAAGAAGGACACCGCTACTAGAGGGAATAGCCCGAGACTACAAGGGGGCACTACAGGGGGAACGTGAAGGGCAATTCTTTACGGAGAGGGTAGTGGACGCCTGAAACAGGCTTCTAGACGAGGCTGTAGAGGTGGAGACAGTGCTGGGGTTCAAGAGGGCTTGGGACAGGCATAAAGGGCTAAGGAAGGGAGGGAGGGGTAGGTTCCCAGGGGGAGGTGGTAGTCAGGGGTGGTAAGGACAGACTGGATGGACCATATGTTCTATGATTCTATAAATAAGTTTTGCCTTCTTCCAGTCTTGGGGGACCTCCCCCAGCTTGAATGATAGGTTGAAAAGATCAGCCAGGGGCGCTGCCAACTCATCTCTTAATTCCCTTAGGAATCTAGGGTGAGTTTCATCTGGTCCCATGCCTATCAGGGCTGTCGGAAGGGTGGATGAGCCCTGCCCTACTTTCAGAACTCCCCTGCCGGCTTCACTCTGGGCATGACACCTCAGCATCACTGGCAAGGGGAGAAAGTGCATGCCAATGCAAGGTAGAGGGACTGCTTATGTGTGTATTTACTTATTACTAGAAATTGGTAACTGGGAGAGACACCCTGAGCCAAGGCTCATTTCCAGATGAGACCGGGGGGGGGGGGTTAGAAAGTACAGTTGCGTAACAACTTACTGTAGGATGATTTGTCAGCAGTCGGCCCGGGACCGCCCCCGACACTACGTGTTGCGCCCTGGCACGTACAAAAGGGGGCAGTCCCAGATGCTCCTCAGTTCTTTTCCTTCTCCGTGACCGTATATGAGGATATGAGTCAACAGGCCTCAGAGGGGAACTGAGGAGGACTAGAGAGCCCCTAAAAATTTTTTTGTAGAGAGTACAAGCATGTCATCCTCCCGAAGCAGGAAGCAAGGGGGGATGGAGGGAAGGGCAACATGATCCGCTTCAAGAGATTCTAAGATCTACTGTTAACGTCAAGTTCTTCCACAACTGTACTATCTTCCTCGAGGAAATCTCTTGCAGCAGGTCACACTTATAGGAATGAGTCTCTAGCAGATGGAAGGCAGCAAAAAAAAAAAGATTTCCGGACAACAGTCCCTGAAGTACAGCCCAGCCAAAATTGGTTCACTTTTTTGGATGCAATGTCCAGGCAGTAAAGTCTAGTGAAGGTATGTGCAGTTGACCAGGTAGCCACTTCGCAAATTTCAGTTGCTGAAACGCCTCTAAAACATGCCGCTGAGGCCACCATGCCCCTGGTGGGGTGAGGTTTTATCACCCCTCAGAATGACTTACTGTATTTATTATAAGTAATGCAGTTGGCCAACCAAGTGGACAAGCACTGCTTGGAACCTGGAATGCCCCCTTTTCCAGGGGCAAAAGAAACAAAAAGCTGCACTGATTTGTGCAATTGTTTGGTGCGAATAAGATAATATCGTAACATTCTATGCACATCCAATATATGGAGCAGGGATTCTCCTGGATTAGTAGGCTCTGCATAATACCCTGGTAAATGTATGGTTTGATTCAAAGTAAATTTTGATACCACTTTTGGGAGAAAATTGGGATTTGTACGTAATGACACCCTATGCTTGTGCAAAGAACCTTACCTGAATTTTTACATCAGTGCATGCAACTCCGAAATACGTCTGACGTAATCACAACTAAAAAAAAAAGTTTACCAGGAGAAAAACTGTAGCTCACAGGAGGCTGACGGTTCAAAAGGACGCATGTTTTTCAGGAACAAAAGTCAAGTCCCAAGGAGGGTCAGGGTCCCCTACAGGGGGCTTGAGATAAAGGATACCTTTTAAAGAGGTTTTCATAACTTGCAGTTGGGTCAAAGGTTTGTCTTCCACTAGAATATGGAAAGCTGAAATGGTCAATAAATGGACTTTGATGGAGGAGTATTTGAGGCCTCCATCAGACAGGGAGAGTAAATAGTCCAGGACACATTGTGGTGGACAAGTATATGGGTCTAAATTCTGATCTTTGGCCCACACTGAAAACCTCTTCCATTTCACAGAATTGGAAGATCAGATAGATGGCAGACTGCCTATAGAACCTCCATCACCCACGGGGAGACCGGAAACCTGGAAAGGACTGTTTCCTCAGAAGCCACGCATGGATGCAAGGAGCGAAGGTTGGGATGAGGAAGGGCACCCCTGGCCTGAGTAAGCAGGGCAGGGCAAATGGGAAGTGGTAGAGGGTCCAGGACAGTCAATTGCTGTAACAATGCGAACCTGACCTGTCTCGGCCACAGAGGCTTGATGAGGATCATGGTAGCCTTGTCCCTGAGAAGTCCGAGTAGAACCCTCTGTAGGAGAGGGAAGGCGTAAAGAAATTTTCTTGTCCAGGAACAAGATAACATGTCCAACCATAAAGTTCCAGGACCTGGCTCTAGTGAGCAATAATGAGACAGTTTGGCATTGTGAGGAGGCGTAAGTCCACTTCTGGTCGACCCCAGTCGAGGAATATGTTTTTCAGAACTTCCTGGAAAATCTCCCATTCATGTTTCTGAATTCTGGATCCACTTAGTGAGTCCGCTTGAGTGTTTCTGATGCCTGGGACATGTACTGCTGTTAGATGTATTACTATTTGGATGGCGCCTTTGGTGTCACCTTGCTTGTTCAGATAATGAACTGTGGAGCTGTCAGACTGAATCTGTAGACAACCCTGGGGAAGAAGGGTCTTGAAAGCCTGTAGGGCATACAGGACTGCTCTCATCCATAGGATGTTGATGTGTAAGCGTGATTCCAGTGTGTTCCAGTTCCCTTGGGTTTGAACACCCTCCAGATGGGCTCCCCAGCCATGGGGGGGGAGGCATCGGTGGTCAGAATGAGGCAAGGAATGGGAGCCTGGAACGGGACACACCGCACAGGTGTTGATCCACAGACATTCACCACTGTAATTCGTGGATGAGATCAGAACTTGAGCTTTGAAACAGTTTGTTCTTTGGTCCCACTGGACTCTCAGCATCCACTGAAGCACCCTCATGTGTAGTTTGGCATGAGGGACGCTGAGAATGGCTGCAGCCATATGACCCAGGAGTCTGAGGTAGTCCCAAGACAAGACATACTGACTGTCGCCCATCTGAGGTGCTAGCATAATCAGTTTGTCCACTCAGTCCCTGGGTAGAAAGGCTAACCCCACAGAGGTATTTAGGACAGCTCCTTTGCATTGAAAATACTGGGTGTAATCCATTTTGGATTTTGGTATGCTGATTGTGATTCCCACAGAGGAAAACATCTGAAGTGTTTGGGATAACGTGGCTGCCAACTGAACACTGGATGGAACCTTTATAAGCCAACCGTCTAGGTAGGGAAAGACGTAGGGCATGGGGTCAATACCACACATGGCAGAATGTCGTGCGGCATAAATGCGTTGCGCGCTTCAATGTTAATGTCTGTTCTGTGGGGGGGTCTTCCCCCCATGCCCCCCCGGATCCCCCCAATAAGAGATTCTAACTCGGGGGTCCAACACCGGACAGCGCACAGGTCCAGGCTTGCATAATGACGTGCACTATTATGCATACGACATTATGACCCGGTACGAGACGTAGAGGCATCTCCTGCGGACAGCAACTGTCACTACTGCAAGGCACTTTGTGGAAACTCTGGGGAGAGCTCCCCCCCAACACAGGCCGAAAGGAAGGACTCTGAACTGATGATGATGACCCTGAAAACAGAAGTGGAGCAACCGCCTGTAAGCGGGATGAATCATGATATGGAGGAAGGCACCCTTCATGTCCAGAGAACAGAGTCACTCCCCTTTGTTCGGAAGAGGCAGAAGTGTTTGAAGGGTTACCATTCTGAACTTCTTATACTCTATTAAGAGACTGAGGTTCCCAAGATTCAGAATGGGCAGATCATCTCCCATCCATTTTGGGATCAGAAAAAAATGGGAGTAGAAACCTCTGCCCCTCTGGGGAAGGGGAGCCAGTTCTATTATGTTTTTTGTTATAAGGGGTTGTATTTTCTCTGCCAGTACCAATTCTTGGACAGGGGTTACGAGAGGCAGATGGGGGCATATTGGGCGGGAACTCCATTAATTCCAAGTTGTAACCTGATTGTATCAGTTGAAGGATCCATGCATCAGTAGCTATAGTTTGCCAATCCTGGAATTGTAGGGAGAATTTGCCCTAGATTGCCATGGGATGTGCCTCTAATCCCACAGGTGAGGGGTGACCTTCAGACAGTAGGCTTTCCCTCTTGGGGGACAGAAGGGATGCAACAGGTTGCCTTTAGAGTAGCTTGCAGTCCAAGCAGGGAAAAGTGAGCTTTCCTTTTATTACTGGGCTGCTGCCTGGAAGCAGACTGTTGTCTGTTGGCAGGTCTGCGAAAATTACCCTCATAATAAAGTTTGGACTGTGTATGATAGAGAGAGCATACAGACTGTAATCTACAACCTGAGGCCTGTAAGGATATAAAATGTCCTGGGTTTGAGGCCCAAAACAGTGTGTCACCTTTAAAAGGTGCATTTAGGATGGATTGCTGGATGTCTGGGAGAGATCTAGAAACCCTGAGCCAGGAATATCTTCTAAGACAAATACCAGTTGATGAAGCTCTAGCCGCAGAGTCAATAGGCCACCCTCAGCAGTTAATTCTGTAGTAAGGTCTTCTTTAGGAGCATCACCCAGGAGGGACTGTATTGAAGACTGAGTTACCTTCAAGATCTCCTCCTGATATCTGAGTAGATGACCCACATAGTTCAAAATTCTGAGGGTCAAAGTGGAAGAAGAGTACTCCCTTTTTCCCCATCACATCAAGATTCTTTATCTGGAGGCTGGGCACTAAGATGTTTTGGTCGTACTGACCTATCATGAGCTGCATTAATAACCACAGAGTCCGCCTGTGATGGGGAAGTGAAATAAGGATAGTCCTGTTGGCTTTATGAGGAGCCAAGGGGATAACAAAGGGCTGTTGCCAAGCAGCCATCATTGCATCTTCACAGATGTCTTAATAAAGGGAGAATGACCAGGGATGGGCAGTCTGGAAGACCCAAATAACTGGCTAATTTTCAACTGGAAGCATTTTGCTCTTTCTCCTGGAAACCAAAAATCTTCTGAAGATGTAACATATCATCAGGAGGGGAACACAGAAAGGCAGGAAGTCTCTCCTCCTGGATGGATGAAGCCAAAGAAACCGATAAAGAGGATATTGGCTCTTGTTCCATATTTTCCCCTTGATCCTCCAAGTCCCACTCCTGTAAATAAGGGTCCTCCATATCAAGGTCTCGGTTAATAGGACCAGGAGAAGCCGGAGAGGAGCTGGCAGTTCTAGAGACAAAGGAGCATCTAGAAGGCACAGAGACCGGTATCGAAGAGACACCCCCATGAGAGGGAGGAGTGAGCTTCATGAGGTCAACAATAGTATGAACCAAAGCTTGGACATCCACCATAGCAAGCTGAGAAGTAGCAGTAATTGGTGTGGTATGAACCAACTGTATGGGAACGATAGAAAAGACTGGATTTGGGTGAGGTACCAATCCAGCCATTGATGAAGGGTGTACAAAAGTACTCAGGGTCGTCGATGGAAGAGCCGTCAATGAATGTAATGAAAGGATCAGAATGTCCTGACTAGACCCAGTAGAAAGGAGCATCAACGAACCTGAAGGAGCCATCAACAGACGATAATGAGGTCAGCAGCGGTGGAAGCTACAACTTAGGAATACCCGAAGATGTCCTCGATGCAGGGCCATCAACGAGCAGGTAGAAGGGCTAGAGGTCATCGATAGAGTAGAAGATGACATGCCAACAGCCTCTGAAAAGACTGCCAAAACTACTTTTGCTTTAAGTAGTTCCTGCAAAACTACCTGGAGTGGGAGGAAGAAGGCAGGCTAGTCGTCAACAGGAGAAAAATGTTTACTCTTGCTAGAGTGTTTCTTTGGTTTCTCCTGAGTGTCAGCCTGTGCAGTCGATGAGTGGTCCCGACCAGAATGGTGGGACCTAGAGGACAAGGACTCCTTGGACTTCAAGCGGTGTTCCAGCTCCAGGAGGGCAACCCTCTGCTCCATGAGGTACTCTCGAAGCTGCTGGAGTCATGAACACTGGATGGCCTTATTAACCCGCTGACACAGGACAAGCATGGGTATTGTGCACAGGACCAAACACCTGACACAAATTTCGTGTAAGTCCTCTTGCAATTTTCTGGCCACAAGTACACTTTCAAAACAGAGAATTGAAGACAACATAGGAAAAGGAACGCAATGATACTGGGAGGGCCATGGGAAAACTGCGAACTTTTTATCAACTGAAGCTAGACTCGGGACAGAGAATGTGTAGCATGCAGGTTGCAGTTGGAAAAGGACCGAGGAGCATCTGGGACCGCTCCCCTCCACATGTACCAGTACACAACACATGGTGTCGTCGGGGGTAGTCCCAGGTCAACTGCTGACAAACCATTCAGATGGAAATAATGATGCCCGCGCTGGAACATCCCTATAAATGTGACCTGCTGCAAGAGATTCCCTCGAGGAATATCAAGCAGCATACAATGCAAAGTATCAAAACATCTGAGCAACAATATGATGCAAAGATTAGAATAGTAAACAAATCTGTATGCACAGAAATAATGTGCAAAAAACACCCAGCAGTGCATAAACATTGGTAACAATAACAGCATAAAGGGTAATAACCTGGATGGAAAAAGGTTCAGCCATGAAGGTATCAGGAGGAAATGAAAAAGGAACAGGTGGGGAGGGGTTGAAGTTTCTGGTGCCTGGAAGAGTCAGGTGATGAGAAATAACGGGGGGGGGGGGGGAGTTTCTTCTAGATTGATGGAAATCAGCAGAAGGCAGATTGTCCAGTGCAATGGAGGGAGCATGGAGAAGGGGGAAGTTGGGATAGGAGAGGCAAGGGATAAAACCAGTATTTGGAAATGAAGGAGGCGCAGCGAGTCTAGTGGATAGAGAAAAGGGGAAGGATGGATAGGGATGAATACAGCAAACAATGTTGTGTGCATGGTGGCGAGTTAGTAGCAAAATGGCACAAGGAATTGAAGAGGGTGTCCAGTCTGGCAAGGAAAGTGGAAGAGGCAGAACCGTAGACCACATCTGCGTGGTCAAAGATAGAGAGCACCATTCTGGTAACAAGCTCCCTGTAGACATGCAAAGATAAGCAGTCTTTGTTATGGTACAGGGGACCAAGCTTGAGAGGGAACTTAGCATGGATGACATCAACGTGGGCTGAGAAGTCAAGCTTATTTATAATCCATACCTCCTGGTACTTGAAGGACTGAACCACTGCTTCAAGGGTGGTGCCATCCAGAGTGGTGAAGACGGGAAACAGTGAGCCTGTCCAGTTTCTGACTGGTACCAAAAGTTATGGACATGGTCTTCTTAGTGTTGACTCAGAGTTGGTTAGATCAAAACCAGTGCAGAACATTGCTGAAATCTCATGGGAGCAGGTCTTCCACAGCTTCAGCAGAGGAACCAGAGGTGAAGATGACTGTCAACTGCATACATGTGGATATGCAAGTTGGCGCAGGCAGCTGAAGGTCATTGAGAAGATGGAGAAAAGGATAGGACCCAGGATGAAGCCCTGTGGGACCCCAGCCTGGATATGAAAGTAGAGAAGACAGGGCACCACTGACTTGAACCAACTGTTGTCGGCCCGTTTAGTAGGAATGGAACCAAGCAACAGGGGCTGAGAGGCCAACACAACTCAGTTTGTCCAGGAGGAGAGGATGGAACACGGAGTCTAAGACTTTGTCCAGATCGATGAATATAGCAGCTGTGTTGTAGTTGTAGTAGTAAAAGCAACTTTATTTATACAGGCAGATATAAATTGTGGCAAGCAAAAAAATATTTCATGTTGAGCCCCAGATCCAGCCTGGAGAAGATGGTATCAGTGACATGCAACAAGGAGGAGATGGTGGAATGTTGCTTCTGGAAACCAGACTGCAAGGGTGAGAGGAAGCTGGAGGATGAGAGGAAGTTGTGGAATGGAATGGACCATTTCTCTTCCAGCTTACAGAGGGAAGGGTGGAGGAGATGAAGCAGAAGTTGCCGGGGAGGGGTTGCCACCTTTGTGAAGTGGAATAACTGGCCAACTCCAGGTCTGAGGAATGGCACAGAGAGTGAAGGAGAGGTTAAGTGGTGAATAAGGAGCTGCAATGGCAGAAGCTAGTAGGTAGGGAAATAGGGGAAACTGGATGGGCTTATCGGTCCTTATCTGCCATCAAATTCTATGTTTCTGGGCCAGCCCGGTGGCACTGAAGGTTGAGGTACTGGACGCTACACCTCGTGCCACACCAGCAACCTGTGTTTGGGAAAAAGTCCAGACTGCCAGAGGTTGGCAGGGGTGAGAGAGGATTGAGCATTTGGAGGACTGCTCTTCTCTCTCGGAGAGGGAGGATCTACCATCCTGCTCGCTGATTGCCCTCCAGCGATATGGGTTACGAGACACATAGCCAGCGCATCAGACGTCGGAGGGGAAGTTGGGGAGAAAATGTAAAAACTGTGGTGGCAGGTTCTGTGATGATCGTGGCTGCACCTATGCAGCTCACCAGAATCTGGATGCTGGCTTTCTGAGGGAGGGGAGAAAGTAGATGTTCCTCACCTCCAACCCTGTCATTGGGGGCACAACCCATGAGGGACTTCCTGGGGAGGTTTGGTGCGGGGATGCCAGAGCTGGAGAGATGAGCTCCTCTGCGAAAGGATCCATAGCTGCCTGCCAGCTCCCCTCCCAAAAAAAAAAAAAGTATGTATGGAAATTCTGTTTCTAAGCTGAGATGTGGAGGAGCTTGGGTCCAGGCCGTCTGCTTAGATAGGCGAGAGAGAGAGAGAGAGAGAGAGAGAGGAAAGCAAGAGTTTGCTGGATGGTGACTGGTGACTTGGTTTGGGGAATAACCCGGACAGTGATGGTGGGGGAGGAGAAGAAAGAGAGGAGCCAAGAAGGGCAGAGGAAGGGCACAGGTTGTGAAGAATTCACTGAAGAAAGCAGCAGCAGGGGAGGGGTCGGACACAGATGAACCATTTACTACAAGAATTGGGGGAGTGGACTACGCAGGGCAGTCAAAGAGGGAATGGATAACCTTCCAGAATTTGGCTGGTGAATAAGGTTAGAGCAGAGGTTGGCACTGAAATAATGTGATTATGCAACCTGGACAGCCTTTGTACATTTATTTCTCAGCACCCTGCAAGAGATGAGGTCAAAAGCAGAGTGGGATAGCTTGTAAGCTTGTAGTTTATTCTTTCCTGCATGACAAGCACTCAACTGGGGCACCAAGGGACAGTCATGCAATGTAAGGAGGTGCCCTCTCCCCCTCCCCAAAGCAGGAAGGTTAAGCATAGATGGGACTGATATGGGAATTGTGAAAATGAATGAAGGGTTAAACCTGGGAAAGAAGTGAAGGTCCATTATGATACACTTCACAAATCAGGTAGACTGGCAGACTTGATGGGTCAAGAGGCCCTTATTTGCGGTCAGTCACTGTGTAACTATGTTTATTACTGTACGTGTGCTATTTCCTGTAACTTGCTGAGCGCAATGAACAGACAAGCCTCCCATCGAGAGTAAGCACTTTTTGCATCTCAAGCTTGCTTACCCTGGGGCTGGATATTTGTAAGCGATACAATTTATTGTCCCTACTTTGGAGATGGTCGAACTACCTAGCAGTCTGCAACAAGTGGTGTGAAATAAACTGGTGACAGAAGTGTGAGGCAGCAGAGTAGTGTCGCCTAAAAATAGAACTTCCTGCTTTGTCTGCAGTGTGTGCATCTCATAGGACAACGGTTGTCTCTTGTCAAACAGATCAGAGTGAACAGGGAGACTGAACTCATTCTCTCACCCTGGGATGAGTGTGCAAGGAGACAATTACTCGCGCACCCTGGGATAAGTGTGCAAGAAGACTTAATTACCCGCTCACCCTGGGATGTGTGTGTGTGTGTGCAAAAGGAGACTGAATTACCTGCTATCCCTGGGTTGTGTGTGCAAGGAGAGTGAATTACCCACTCACCCAGGGATGAATGTGCAGAGACTGAATTAACCGCTCACCCTGGGATGAATGTGTAAGGAGACAATTACCCACACACCCTGGGATCAATGTGCAGAGAGACTGAATTACCTGCTCACCCTGGGATGAGTGTGCAAAGACAGTGAATTATCTACCCACCCTGGGATGAGTGTGCAAGGACAGTGAATTACCCACTTCCCCTAGAATGAGTGTGCAAAGAACTTGAATTACCCTCACACCCTAGGATAAGTTTGCAAGGAGAATGAATTACCCTCTCACCCTGGGATGTGTGTGCAAGGCTTCTGAATTACCCTCTTACCCTGTGCTGAGGGCAGCACACTTGAGCAGCATTTGGGAGAGTCTGGTGCAGGAAGAGCAGTGTGTTGTATCCCTTTAAGGAAATATGAAGAGAACAAATGTCCACATTTCCAGATCCCGAGTCTCAGCTGGGCTGGCAGCAAAGGCACAGTTGTGTGTGCCCGTCTTCTGTGGGTGATGGAGTTTGGTAGGCCACCAATTAGGAGTGTATGGTGAGCTTGTAGTGGTCAGGAATGGCAACCTGTGGGGTCCCTGGTAGCTACCTCTGGAGGAGACTGGGATCTGGAGAAAACATGAAAAGCAGGAGTGCATACAGTGGGAGGTGGTGGTGGCTAAAATGCATCCCTCAGGAAAAACAAAACTGAAGGAAAAAAAAAATAGTTTCTGCATCTCTCTCCCAACCATGCGCACACTCTAATGTCCCCTGCCTCACTTTAGTTGATTTTATTATTCGAGATTTCTTTTTGTGACGCAATTCCATTGCTTATTTCACTTTATAAAATGGCAAAAAAAAAAAAAACACCCCAGAAAGTGACTTGGCTAAAATATGCCATAGGACTATGTTGTTGCTCATCACAGGTCATTCTGGCATTTAGCCTTTTCACATATCCATGCACTAGTCACCTTATTTAAAATATAATTTGCCAGCCATGTTCCTCCCTCCCCCTCCCAGTAAGCTCAGTCGCTTAGCCATCATAGATTCAATATTGAGAAGTCAGGCCACTCCTCCTCCCCCATTAGCCAAAAAATAAACATACCTTCCAAAAAGTTACTTTTTTCTCCTGTATAAAGAAAGACAACAAACTGGCTCTTCGTTTTAAAGATGCTGTTGTAGTTAACACTTTCACTCCAGTACTATTCTCTACTCTGGGCCTCCCGATCGCCACAGCACAGCAAAACTGTGACCCAAATTTATGATGCAGACTCTTTTCTCTCTCTTCCTCTCCCTCGCTACTAGAAAGGAAGAATACATGCACTGAAAAACTACAGGAACTACATCTATGGCAGCCACATTAGGACAAATGTTTTAAAGCAAAGCCATCCATGTTGCTCTGGCAGGTGGAGGGACTACTCGACCACAGGGATATACAAAAATGTTGACATTTTTACATATTGAAACAACTGGCACGCAAGCCGGCCCAATGGTGCTGGAGGTTGAGGCACTGGTCGCTGCACCTCACGCCACTCCGGCAACCCGGGTTCAGGAACGAGCCTGGGCCTCCAGGGGTCAGCAGGGGGGAGAGAGGATTAAGCGTCAGGAGGACTGTTCTCCTCTCTCAGGGGAGGGAGGTTCTGTTATCCCGCTTGTTGACTGCCCTCTGGCAATGGCTGGAGGCAGTACGGTCGGGAGGCACGACCAAGGCCCCATGTCGGGGGAGGGGACCAGTATAAACAGAAGAAGAAAAAGGGGGAGCTGGCAGGTCTATGATGGCCTGTCTCATCCCCTGGCCGCCCCAGCTTCTGGGTCATGCTCTGGGGAAGGGAGAAAGTCGGCACTTCCCTCCCTGGCCCCGCTGCGGGGGTAAGCCACAGGGGAATTGTAGGGGTCGGTTTGAGTGGGGATGCGCAGGCACAGAAGATGAATCCCTCTATGGGAGGGCCATAGCCACTTTCCAGGCTCCAGGGATAAAAAACCTATATGGAAGAAGAGGGGGGGAAAAAAATCAACAATTGGCATGCAGCGATGAAGAATAATTCACAAGCTATTGTGTGTTGTTATTAGCACAGGCAGTGGGCAGATACTGCAGGAGGACAGACCAACAAGAGCCAGGACAGTCTGACCTGAAGGGGGAGGGGCTAAAGCTTACAGCTATCAAATGATCTGTTCAAGGCTAAACAAGCCTGAGGTCATGGTAGGATCGGAACCTGGGGTCTCCTGACCCCCAGTTAAGAGCTTTAGCTGCTAGACCGCACTGCTACTGGAAGACAGTACGTGATTTTTTAAAGTGCTTTCCCTAATCTCTCTCCTAAAGCACAGTCAAGCATGCGTGATTAAGCAAACATGCTCTCAAACAAGCCTCGTAATACCCCTCAAAACACACACACACACAATCATGTGCACTAACACTGCTAATGTCAAAAGGAGAGACCCAAAGGCAAGGGGTACAGCAACTACAAGTGGATCTCAACCAAAGGTTTGTTAACACTAATACCCAAGTCTACAGCATAACAACAGTGTTTCCTCCATTGGGGCACTAGCACCACCATCTGTAATAATAAGCAGTCTCCCAGCACTACAACAGTTGTGTTTTTTTTGTTTTTTAAATAAAGCTCATTATCCCTGCTCTTAATGCAGCCTTGAGTCCCAACCACTCCCCCACCCCCAACCAGCTGACAATCAAGCCAAGCAGAACCCAAGTGCCGGGCATTTTCATCCAGCTACCCGATGGGCTTTTTTTTTCTTTTTTTCTTTTTTTTAAACCTTGCTTACATCCCTGCCTTTTCATCTCCTCAGAAGCCCAAGGTGACAGCTCAGGCAACCAGTATTTTTCATAGTGTAGCTTTTTTTTTTTAAAAAAAAAAAAAAAAGTGTTTTCACAGTGCTCCTGTGACAGGCAGACAGTTTCAGTTCAGAACTTTAACTCACTGCTGTGTGTGTGGCAGCGTTGTGAAAAAATCAGCAGCTGTCACAAGGATTTTCGATCAACTGGAACCTCATACCACAGAAGGGTACCACATGACCTTTAAACTGTGGTACAACAAGGTTCCAGCTGGCATGAAATCCATGCAGAACAAGCCCTCACTATATACTATGTCTAATTTTCAGCAGGGTCCTACTTATATCCTATTTTACAGCAGGGAGGGACTTAAGCATAGAGAAAAGAAGTGAACCGCTGGGGTGGAGGGCACTCTGAGGACGTGGTTCTGGTGGGATCTGGACAGCTTAACTGCTGCTTTCTGAACATGTGCTCGAACCACTAGACCACAGTTCATCGTACAGATGCACATTATGCGGATTACTATTTTGCAACAGTAACAGGAAACATGACAGTGTAGGCATGAGATCGAGACTGTGCCAAACCGGCCGCTGATACCGCTGCACAATACTGTGCATACTGTGGCAGAGTTCACAAGGGCAGGGTTGCTTTTATGTATGGTCAGCCATTGGTGTCTGTAATAGGAAGGAAACTGTAATGTTCTCCCTGCCCACGGGCGCCAGCACACAATTCTAATTACTGTTTCACCCAAAGGTTGTTTATTGGGCAGAACTCTGAAGGCACATTTGGAATTTTTTTGGCCCAGCCCCCAATTCCCCCCTCAATGGGAGCTCAGCCCCTGCCCTGCACACAGTCCACCATGCACAGACTAAACTCCCTGGGCGAGCACCCCTCCAACAGGGACACCAAAATGAAGCCAGGGCTGGGCCATGGGAGCAGAACCCCCCCCCCCCCAGCAGACAACTGAGGACAGCAGAACAGCAGCAGAGCTGAGCGTCATGGCTGGGGACCGGACTTTTTATCGATGCTGTGATCCCCTGGAGGCGGGACATTCAATGACATTCTCGGATGAGTCTGAAGTTTGTCCTGCCTCCCACGTAACTTGGTGGCAGTCATCGTGAATCTCCCGGCCTCTGCCAGGGCCACCAATATGTCAGACACTCACCTCACCGCCCCGGAGAAGGGAGAGCTGCCTCTCAGATGCTCGATCCTTCTCCGCCTGACCAACCCTCCGACTCCCAGGTCAGTTCCCAAATTCAGGATGTCAGTGTCAAAGCAAAGGCCTTGCTGCTGCATGCAGCCCATTGGAATTGTTTAATGAAGTTGCCCACAGAGTTTAATTTCTAAACTCCTGCAGTGCTACAGTTTAACCCCTACATTTTCACGTGAACTACACAATTCAGTTATTTGGGAATAAGGCTGACAGAATGTGGGTTAAGCTATGCTGAACCCCTCCTTTAACCACTAGTATGCTATTAGAAAACAGTGGTCAGCATATAACAATCTGATAAGCTGGCCAAGTTACAAGAGGGTTACATTATTTTATTTATATATTTTATTTTTTTTGCCAGGAGAGAAATCCACAAGTAGAGTGCTACCTAGTGGAACATGCTAAACAGTTGAAACAAAACAAAAGACAGCAAAAAAAAAAATGTATTTAACAAATTCAGTAAAGCAATCCACGGATTAGGTAAGTACTCTCCATTAATTATTCTGAAGGGGAAACAGCACCTCCCTCTACCCCCCCCCCCATTCTCCTCTTGAGGGTGGAGAGCTCTCCCCGCATCCCACTTACCTGTATCTCCTAATTCAAGTATGGAGCCTTTCCCAGCTCTCAACTTGACTCTTGTATTGTCCACTCCCCCCCAATCACCTCGGAATCTCTGACCTCCACTCCTCTGCTGCGTACCAACACCTCTGCCTTTTCTTACAGACCTCGCCCTCAATGATCCCTACCTCTGATCTAGCCTCCCTTTCCACTTGGTTCTTTTTCCTCATATATTGTTTTTGTGACCATGCTTTCAATTTATTAAAGAGATTTTCCCATTTTTCTTAATCAGATGTACTGCTCACCATATTCAGTAGCTTAGGTTGGTGAGACGCTATTGCTGCAATTTTGTTTTTATTGTAAGCCTATACTGAGTTGGAAAGGATTGTAGTTTGGGCCCAATAAGGTGGCCAGTCAATCCCTTCCACTTCCCTACTGAGAGTACACCCCCAACCCCAATACTCAGGCACATTATGACATGCAGCAAGGGAGAACATGGGGGTGGGCTCCACTGAAGTGAATGGGAGTCTATTTTAATTACTATTTTATACATTATGATACAGAATGGGAGATCAATGGAGTTTTTCCCTCTAGGGTCCTCCTTGTGCTGTAGGCTCACGGACTTGTTGATTGAGAATGGCTAATTCCCCCATGAGACTAAGAGGGGTGAATCCTTTCAACTGCATTGTTTTCACCTAACTATCGCTATTGTAATCTGTTTGTAAGATTCACCTGTGATTGCTTGCTTTCTGTAAGTGATACCTTGCTAAAAGCTCAATAAAAATATAATACAAAAAAAAAAATACAGAATGGATGATGAGAACAATGAAAAAATTACTCACCTTAGTAATTGTGTTTCTTCTAATGGAGTCTTGCCGTATTCTGACAATTGCAGTGATTCCCAACCTTTGAACTGCCCCGGAGAACAAATAGTTAACTTTCTATGCAGGGCATAGAATGCTGAGCTCGAGCTCGGTTGAAGTCTCTGTCTGGAGTGATTCAAACCTAATTCTTACGAGCCCAACTAAACTAAACATTCCCATGTGGAAACTGTAAAAATTCTTACTAGCCAACTGGCTGAAAAAAAGTTTTGGATTCCCAAGGAAGACAAGTCAGGAAACCCAAAAACCAAAACCCAATGTACTATAAATAACAACAATAAATCAGCACCCAAACAAAAAGGAGGAAGGTGCAAGCAAAAAACACCCCTGGGGTGCAACACTGCACCTGCCCACCCACTACCCAAAAACAGGTTCTGAGAGGGGAGGCAAGGAGGGAGGTCAGAATACAGCAAGACTCCATTAGAAGAAACATAATTACTAAGGTGAGTAATTTTTCTTCAAACAACATGAAGTCTTGCTGTATTCTGATTAACTGCAGACTACCAGCAGTACCTCAAGGAGGAGGGACAGAACCTACTTTGGGAATAGGCTCTGAAGTACTGCTGTGTCAAACCGAGCATCACTCCTAGCCTGGATATCCAGACAGTAATGCTTGGTAAAGGTATGGACTGTTTTCCAGGTGGCTGCTTGACAAATTTCTAAGAGAGGGATATCCCTGGCAGCAGCCAGAGAAGCAGCTGTACCTCTTGTGGAATGAGCCCTTAGGCCTGAGGGTGGCGTTTTTCCCAATTTTTCATAGCAGAATTGTATACAAGACACAATCCACCTGGCAATAGATCTTTTGGTGGCAGGTTTGCCCTTTCCCACTTCTCCATAAGTGAGGAACAACTGGAGGGAGTCAAACCTGTGACCCTTGGTACGCTCTATGTAGTAACTAAGGGCTCTTTTGACATCTAAACTGTGTAGCCTCCTCTCTCCTGAGGAAGAATGATCAGTGAAGAAAACAGGGAGAGAGACAGACTGGTTTAAATGGAAGTCTGAAACCACTTTGGGCAAGAACCTTCTATTGGTTCTAAGGACCACTTTATCCCCTGTGAAATGAGATAAAATCAGGTTCCACTGACAGGGCTTACAATTCACTGATACACCTGGCAGAGGTAATGGCTACCAGGAACACAGTTTTCTAAGTCAAGTACTTAAGCTCTGCTGAAGACATAGGCTCAGAGGGGGGTTGCATAAGTTGAGCAATGCAAACATTCAAATCCCAGGCAGGGGCAGGGTCTCTAAAAGGAGGATTGGTGTGAAGCAATCCTTTAAAAAATTTACAGAACACAGGATGGGAGGATAGTGAGGAAGACTTTCCCACTGACAAAAACGCAGAAACAGCTGACAGGTGTACTTTGAGAGTAGCTGGTCTGAGGCCTAGGCCATTAAGATGGACCATATAATCCAGAACCGTAGGCAATCCAGCAGTGTCTGGAGAAACATACTTCTTAGAACACCAAATGCTGAATCTTTTCCATTTGGGGTTGTAAGTCTTTCTGGTGGAGGGCTTTCAAGAACCCTTGAGGATATCCAGAACCCCTTGGGAAAGATGCAGATCTGCAAACTCTAACTCTTCAAGAGCCATGCTTTGAGATTGAGAGACTGAAGATTGGGGTACCAAATCCTTCCCTGAGAGGATGTTAACAGGTTATAATTCCTGGGAAGAGATGGGGCAGATGGACTGCTAGGGACAGCAACAGAGGGTACCAGGGCTGTCTGGCCCAATCTGGAGCAATCAGAATCACCTTGCAAGGTTGAGACCTTATTTTTACCAAAACTTTGAACAGGAATGGGAAGTGGGGAAAGGCATACAGAAACTTCCCTTCCCCAATTCAGGATCAGGGCATCCAGAGGGACTGAGCCCAAGACTGGAGGTCTGCAACAAAACAGAGGGAGTTGGTGATTGTCTGGGAAGTGCCCCACCTTGAAAAAATCACTTTCAACACCTGAGGGCCCAGGGACCAGTCGTGATGGCCCTGAGAAATCCTGCTCAGTGCATCTGCTAGCATATTGTCCTTGCCTGGAAGGTGAACTGCTACAAGAGAGGTTTGCAGGGAATAAGCCAGGGACCACAACTTCATGGCTTCTGTGCACAAGGCCGTGGACCGAGTGCCTCCCTGCTTGTTGATGTACCACATGGTGGTGGTGTTGTCTGTTCTGACTTGAACCACCTTGTTCTGTACCGACTGTGAGAACGCTTTTAGAGCCAGAAAAACTGCTCTGAGCTCTAGAAGATTGATGTAGAGAAGGGATTCTTGGGGGGACCACAGCCCCTGGGCAGTAAAGGACCCCAGATGGGCTCCCCAGCCCACGAGAGAAGCATCCATGGTAAGGACCACTGAACAAGGCTGAGCAACAAAAGGAACACCTTGTCTTAAATTGTCCTGATCCTGCCACCACTGGAGGGCTTGGATCAAGGTCAGAGTCACTGGGATCAGTTTGGTAAGGGAAACCTTCCTCTGAGACCAGAAAGCTCTCGGGTGGAACTGAATATCCCTCATCTGGAATCTTGCCCCTTGGACCACTGCTGTTGAAGCTGCCATGTGGCCCCAGAGCTGGAGGAAATGCCTTGCTGGTCGAGATACCCGAAGGTTGAAGGAAGAAGCTAGTTCCATAAGAACCCTTGCCCTGGAAGAAAGGCTCTTGCTCTGAGTGTGTCCAGTTCTGCCTCTATAAAGGTAAGAAGCTGGACTGGTTCAAGAACTGACTTAGGAAGGTTGAGAAGAAATCCTAGAGAAGTGAGCACTTGCTGGGTCACTTGCAGATGAGACTTGACTTGGTCTGGAGACTGACCCACTATCAGCCAATCGTCCAGATATGGAAAAATGGAAATCTTTTGCCTTCTTAGAAAGGCAACTACTACTGCCAGGCACTTTGTGAAAACCCTTGGGGCTGAGGTTAGGCCAAAGGGCATTGCTCTGAACCGATAATGGCCTGAGGCAACTCAACCTGAGGTACTTTCTGAGGAGCACCTGATGGGAATGTGAAAGTAGGCATCTTTGAGGTCCAGGAAGGCTAGCCAGTCCCTGGCCTTAGAGAGGAAGGATTATTCCCAGAGTTATCATCTTGAACTTTGGTTTTAAAGATGTTTGTTTAGATATATTAGGTCTAGGATGGGTCGCACTACTCTGTCTTTTGGGGTCAGGAAGTACCTGGGTACAGTCCTTTGCCCCAGTGTAGGAGTGAGGTACTCTTTCTATAGCTCTTAAAGCTAGGAGAGAAGAAACCTCTGCCTCTAGGGTAAGGGTTTCCGAGAGATTTGCAGGTGGAAAAGATCTGGCTCTCATCTTTGGAAATTTTTTGGAGCTGAGAACCAGTCCCTGGCTTACTACTTTCAGGACTCACTTGTCTGATGTAATAGACATCCAGTCCTGGACAAAGTAAGCCAGCCTGCCCCCTACTGGAATAGGAGAATCGACTCGGGCAGGCCCATCAGGGTGTCTGCTTGGCAGGGGCTTAAGGCTGAGGAATGGATGCAGCCCTGCTCATCCCCCTTCTGCCTCTCCTCTGAAGAACCCCCTCCGAAAAAAGGAAGAAGAGGCCTGTGCTTGGTAAAAAGGCCTTTGAAAAGGCCTGCCCCTGCCCCTAGACTGCTGCCTTTGAGGAGTTGCCTGCCTTTCCTTGGCCTGAGCACTCCTGTAAGTGGTCCTGTACTCATCCATTTTCTTCATGTAATTCTCTATCTGCTTCCCAAACAGAGAATTACCCACTACAGGAAAATCCATGGCCTTAGCCTGGGTGTCCCAGCAAGAGGCTAGTACATATGAGCCAAGTCATCCTCCGAAGAACCACAGATGTAGCCATAACTCTTGATGACACATCATTAGAGTTCACAGCAGCATGAAACTGAACCTTAGATGCCTCAATCCCATCTGCAGCCACCGCCTCCAGCTCCTTGGCTAGCGGGGGTTGGGGGGAGGCCTGTTTAGCCAGTGCCAGTACAGTGTCCCACCTGGACTTCTGGTACCTGGCTGTATAGGCCATGTAATTCGCCTGCCTGAGTCCCAAAGAAGATGCCATGTACTGCTTCTTTGCCATGGCATCAATCTTCCTGGAGTCCTTGTCGGGGTGTGAAGCCAGGGAATATTTGCCTTGTCACAGGCAGCAGCCTGCACTACCCCAACATGGCTGCATTGCTGATATAAGAACTCCATGTCTGAGCCTGAAAGTGTACATCTCTTGTCCATTCTTCTATCTACAGGAGGTATAGTGTTAGGAGACTTTAAGATTTTTTGTGTCTGTTTCCCAAAAGATTTATGGAGGGGAATAGACAGTCTCCTGGACTCTGGGATGTCCATCATCTCTACATAATCAGGCTCCTCTTGATCTTCCACAGCCTCCTCCATAGGAAGCTGGAGGGTTTCAGCCACCTTTCTGTAAAACATAAAGTGAGAAGGGGACTCAGAAAGCCTAGGAGGGGAAACACCTGAAGGTCTGTCTGGGGAGACGTCTGGTTCCACAGGCACATCCAGACCTTCACTTACATCATCATCCTCAAATTCCCCTTCCTCTTCATACTCCGGTTCATAAAAATCTTCAAGGGTATACCCTTGAACTGGGGGAACCAACCGAACGAACCCCTGCCAGAAGGAGCCAGATCCGTAAGGAGCGATTCCACAATCTGAATCGCTCTGGCCATCTCTTCGGCGGTTGGAACATGAACCTCCGGATCCGAACTGGTCGATTTATCTTTGCGTTTTCTTTCTGTCGGAACCGATCCCTCGGAATTGGCTCTCCTTTTGCCTAAAGAAGTATAGCTCTCTTCAGAGGGCACTCCTTCTGGTTCGGTCGAATCAACCGGCTGCCCATCCAGGTCACGGATTCTCTCGCCTTCTTTTCCCTCAGTCTACCTAATCTCTTCTCAAGGGTAAATTTGGGAAAGTTTTTACATATTTGGCAGTCTGAATCGAGGTGGTCAAACCCCAGACCAGCCTTAGCAAAGACCTCCCCACACTCACTGCAGTGTTGAAACCCAGTGGGCCCGTTTTTTTTTCTTGGGTTTCTCAGACATGGCCAACCTAACCAAACTTACCCTTTTTTCCGCAACCACCAGGCAAGACTCCCTTATCGGTTCCTAACCGTGTCACGGGTATTGGAAAAAAATGTTTCAAAACACAGTTTTTTTAGAACCGATAAGAACCGGTAACCACACACTAAGTAAACAAACAAATTTCACTATCAAATGGCTGGTTCAGCTGAACCCAGTTGCACTTTTACAAGTTCCACACAGAAAAACAGAACAATTCCTATCTAGTACTCACGGCAAAACAGACAGAGACTGAACCGACTATGCGGATACTTTTTTCGGTTTAAAAACCGACGAAAACTGAAACTTTAACCGACTTTCGAACTGAACTGAAGGAGAAATCTCCGGAGCGACTGTTCAGTGAGGCAGAGTAAAGAATCTGACAGTTTAGGTTTGAATCATTCCAGACACAGACTTCAACCGAGCTCGAGCTCAGCATTCTATGCCCTGCATAGAAAGTTAACTATTTGTTCTCCGGGGCAGTTCAAAGGTTGGTAATCACTGCAATACATACATGTATGCAGTGCTATTCGTTTCTCTAACCATTATCACTTTGAGATGAAGACATATCTATTTGGCACAGTCCATTTCAACAGTGTTTTACTTTACTGCTTAGGGTAGAAAATGGCATAGCAGTAATTAGGGTATAAAGTGGTATAGCAGAATTTTAAAGAATAGAGAGGTGGAGAGCATTTGGATAGGCTGAGGTGGTAGGAGGGGGAAGTAGTATAGACATATGTTTCCCCCCTCCCCTTCGGGATGCAAGAACCCCACAAGGGGGAAAGCAGAGGAGTAATTAGGGATAGGAATAGACAGGCACAAGCACTGGCATGAATAGACCAGATACAGAGGGAGAAACAGGAAGGTAAGAGGGTGGGGAAGGGAGAGGGAGAAGCAAGTAAGGGAGAAGAGGCAGAGATTAGTGGAAATAGGGGAAAGAAAGTCAGGTGCAATTACATGGGAGGATATGTAGTGTCAAAGGAGGTGGGATAGTGAATGGGTAGATGGGGCAGAGCGGATGTCTAAAGGGAGGGAGTTCCAAATATTAGGAAAGCAATAAGAGAAAGTGACCCTGCCAGCAGTGGAGGACCGGGAAGGGAGGGCTAGTGTCCTATGGGCAGAGTTATGGAGAGAATAGAGAGGGGTAAGCAGGAAGGGGAAGGAGGGAGTGGAGGTAGGGTGGCAGAGAGCCAAGCCAGTGCTTACCATTTTAAGACTCACTGTGGGCAAGGCATCTGGCACTTAGAGAGGGTAGGGAGTGAGAGGTGTAAAGGTCGCAGTGGTGGGTATGAGGCAAGCAGTTGAGGACGAAGTGGCAGAAGGAGTTAAACAGAGTGTCCAGTCTGGTAAGGGTAGTTTTGGAGGCAGTGCTATAGACTACATCCCCAAAGTCGAAGATAGGGAGAATCATCTTCTGGATGATTTCCCTATGGGCTGGGGGGGGGGCAGCTGCGATGTCTGTACAGAGCATCAAGTTTGGGGAGTAGCTTTTTGTGGATAGCATCCAAGAACACAGCAAAGACGAGGTTTTTGTCGAGCCAGAGCCAGAGATACTTGAAGAAGGTGACATCTTCGAGTAAGGAACTGTCAAGGATGTGGAAGGCAGGGGAAGCAGCAAGCTTGGTGAGTTTTTACCTGGTGCCAAATTTCATGGAGACCCTTTTTTTTGGTGTTTAGAGAGAGCTGGTTGTCACGAAAACAGTGCTGGACATTGTTGAAGTCCTGCTGGAGTCTGTTCGTCACATCCGAAGGGGAAGTGCCAGAGGCATACACAACAGTGTCATCTGCGTACATGTGGATATTTGCAGTTCAACAGGCATTGGGAAGGTTATTTAGGAAAATAGAGAAGAGTACTGGCCTGAGAACCAAACCTTGGGGGATGCCAGTGTTAATGGAGAGGGGGCAGGAGATGGGAGTTGCCAATCCTGACCGACAGGGACCTACCCAAGAGGTAGGAGCGGAACCACCAGGTGGAGGACTCGGAAAGGCCAGCTGCAGTGAGCTTGCTAATGAATAAGGGGGTGGGCTACAGTGTCGAAGGCTTTGGCCAAGTTGACAAAGATGGCAGAGGTGATGCATCCCTGATCCATGCTAGAGAGAATGGAGTAAGTGAGCCGGAGTAAGTAGGTGGTGGTGGTGGAGTATGCCTTATGGAAACCAGACTGGAATGGGGTGAAAAAAATAAACGAGCAAGAACTAGGTGCTCTTGCAGTTTAGCAGGAACTGGGAGCAGAGGTATTAGGCAAAAGTATCCAGGGTTAGAGGAGTCACCGCCCTTATGAAGTGGGATTAGAGTGGCTAGCTTTCAGGCTTCAGGGACAGTGGTTAGCGAGATTGATAAGTTCAGGAGGGTGGCTAGCAGGAGGGCAATAGCAATAGGGCAACAGCATTGGCCAACAGGTGTAGTAGCTTGGGGTCCAGTCTGTCCAGGCTTTTCCCTTTGTGGGGGAACAGGACTAAAAGCGCTTATAGGGTGTCTACTGGTGAGACTGGTTGGAAGGAGAAGCAAGGGGGAGAAGGAGTAGTTGCAGATGCAGATGGGGTAGGGGTAGGAGGAGGAGGAGCTGGGGGGGTAGGGAAATAAGAAAGGTTGCAGCACAGGTGGTGAAGAAGCTGTTGAATTCGACAGCTATGGTGGGGGAGCTGAGGGGGTAGAGAAGTAAGAAGTGCTGAAGCACAGGTGGTGAAGAAGTTGTTCAATTCGACAGCTATGGTGGTGGGGTCAGAGATGGTGAGATCACCTACCTTTAGGACTGAGGGGGATTTGGCAGGGAGGAGAACAGGGCATGAACAACCTTCCAGAATTTGGAGGGGCTATTAAGGTTTTCCTGGAAGGTGGATTTGAAGTACTCTGCTTTGGTGAGACGGACAGCTCTGGTGCAGGAATTACAGAGGTAGCAATATCCAAGTAAGTCCTTTAGAGCACCAGATGCTTTGTGATCCATCCATGCCTGATCATGAGCACGCTGGTAGGCTAGCAGCTCGGCTGATACCAAGGGGAGGTGGGTGCCACGGACCCTAGTCTTCCCAAGAGGAGCATGACGGTCCCAAGTATTCAGGAACAGAGTGCTGAAATAACTCAGAGTTGAATCAACGGAGCATGCATTGGCAATAGGAGACCAATCAGTTCCGGTAAGTTTCTCGTGCAGGGCAGATAGGTCAAGGGATCTAAAGGAGTGGCGATGGAGTATATTAGGTGGGGCTTTGGGCTGGTGGATTTTTTGCACACAGTAGACCATGTGATGGTCACTGAGTGAGTCAAGTAGGATCCCTGAAGAGACAACCCGGTGAGGCGGAGTCATCAGAACCCAGTCTAGCAGAGTATGCTTATCTGACTTAAGGTTTAGGTAAGTAGGTTCAGAGATAAGCAGAGTTAAATTCAAAGAAGAGATGGAGTTACAGTTTTTATATTGGGTGCTGGATAGCCAGTAGATGTTAAAGTCCCCAAGGATATAGAGTTCACCAGTGGAGGAGAGTGTGATGAGAGAAGAGATGAGGTTGGTGATAGAGGAGGGGGAAGAGGGGGCACCAGAGAGCCATCTTCCAGGTTGGATGCACTCCTGCAAGTTCTCTCCCTCGAGGTGGCAAATTGATTAAAACTATAATTCTAAAGGTGCTTTACTTAAAAACTATGCACAGCATTAGATACAGCATACGTTTCCAAATCTAGATACCAGTATTAATATGGGCAGAACGAAAGGTCAACAGCAGGGTTAGCAGAAAGATTCATCGGCACATTCCAACAAGGTTGCAGATCCCTCATGCAGTATTGGGGCTGGTAACCACACGGCTCAGACTGAACCATCATGGCAGGCCATCCTCTAGTCCATGCGGCACATGGACTCCAAGATTGAAAAATCTCTACAAAAACTGGAGAACCATGATGCTACAATCTCACAGCTCACAGGCTTGGTAGCTGAATCAGACAAACGGGTGGTATCTACACTTACCGCCGCTGCCTCCCTAACTAAAGAAAAAGGCCAACTACGAGGACGTCTGAAGGTTCTCAAGAATGAGATATGGGCTAGGAACATTCGTTTGGAAGGGGTTCCCGAAGGAGCTGAGGGGACATCCCTGCTATCTTTTCTGCGGGACTGGCTTCAAAGTAAATTACACATGACAGGTACTTACAAAGCCTACCGAGTTAATCCAAGGGTCCAACCAGCAGACACAAACCAGCCATGCACCATTTCGGTTAAGACCAGGGGATCAGAGATCCGCGATGCAGTCATTGCAGCAGCCAGAGCAGCATATCCTTTGAAGCTTAATGGAGCTGATATCAAGTTGTACCCTGATCTCTCCTATCAGACCCATGCTAAGAGAGAAAGTTTCAACGCAGTGCTCTAATGACTCTGTGGACTGGGAATTATTCATTTCTTGTTACTGCCCGCACGGCTCCGCGTTGTCTACGGAGAACAATCCTGGCAATTTAATAATCCACATGTTACAGGCCGTTGGATGGAAAAAAAAATCGAACAGCAGTTTGCAGCACATCTTGCTCCAACTGAACCTTTGAGTTCTGACTCAGAAGAAACCTGAACAGTAAGTCGTTTAGACAACTGGAGTTTGGTCTGGACTACAGATTAAATTTATTCATCAAGTGACACATTTGTTCTGGTTCTGGTTTGGTGAGGGGTGAACTGTTGTGCTTCCCTCTTAATTTCGTTGCTAAACACGGTCAGCATGACTGAGAGGAATAAATCTTAAAAGTTCATTCTCTGGTTCATGTGGCAGTATTGTTACATGATGGTTGCAGGTTTCCTGCTGTTTCTTTGAATCCCTTCCCTATGTGCTCAATACCAGACAGCTTTGTGCTAATTCAATGTTGATGCTGTAGAAATAAAGCTGTACAGTTCAAAATGACTCTTCTTTAATAGTATAAACGTAAAGCTCTTCTCATTGCAGTAATATTTTGCTGTACTTGGGGGGGGGGGGGGTTGACTTGCTCAGGGGTCACAGTTAACCCATGTTTACTCCCTAGTCGTGCAACAGGTTAAATTGGCAGTCATATGATTGTGTTAAAATCTCTGAGTGAAATCTCCCTAATGGACACACCTTATACCGTTGAAGAGGCTGGCAATTACTGAGAACTTTTTGGGACTGATTATCACAGGACTGTTTGTCCAGGACTACCCCCTATCTCCTACTGTACAAGATTACTAGGGTCAAATAATATGCATGTCAATCATTTGTGGATGTAAAAAATGAAAATTACGTACCTACCGTAATTCTTGATCTTCTCTTGTATCTTCACCATTCATTACTGATTGGGTGTCAGCCGGAGGCGCGCACCCGCTATGTGTTTTTTTTTTTTCAGAGGAGTCGGCGCCAACAGTGCCGCCCCCAAGAGTGATGCATTGTGTGATGCAAAAAGGCGCGACTGTTAGGCGCCGCAGATTCCTCCTCCATCCCAGTTCTGTTAGCCAGAGAGGCGAAATAAGGGCAGGAAAAAGAGAGCGAGGCAAGAGAGCCGAAGGATAGAAAAAGGAAAGGATATAAACTGAAAAAGGAATAAGCCGGTAGAGGACAGAGAAAGGATGCCTACCCTGATGGACCGCCTGGCCTCACTCCTGGGGCAGCTCCAAAGGAGGAACAGAGAAAGAGAAAGAGAAAGAAGAAGAAGAAGAAGAAGAGAGGAAAAGAGAAAGAGGGATGTTGGGAGGGAGAACTCTGTCAACTGAGAGGTTGGTTTAAGGCTTATAAGCTTGGAACCAAAAACAAGAGAGCAAGGATCCCATTTGATAAAACTGAAGAACAGGTTCAACCGAACCACTTGCACAGTTTGGATACAAAAGACAGATTCTCTACAGCTCCCGCCGTCCCCAACCCCTTAAATTCTAGCTGCAAGCTCACAGACTGCCAAGGCAGAAAATCTTTTCCGAAAAGAGAGCACCCAGCTAGGAATAGGAAAGAAGCCTACTAGCACTTTGTTAAGCGCTAACACAGATGTGTGTGGGAAAGGGGGGAAGGAAGAGTTTGAGGCCCTACAGAGGGCAACCCTTACATAAAGAATAGAGCGGGAACTCCAACGGACTCCCTAAAGGCAAGGCAAAGATCACCAGCTCAAGGTAATGTAGTGTCAGGACAGCGTTAAACTAGCAGAAGCTGACACAAAGGAAATCGAGGCATGCCAGAGGGGACCTAGAAAAGGGGACTGAGCCATTTAAGGAACGGTCTCCTTAACTGTGAATTGAACAGCATGGCTAAGAATGAGCCAATAGGTCACCCCTAGGAGTAATCAGAAAGAGTTCCCTCAGGATAGAAATAAATCCTACTCGTTCCCCTTCTCCCTCAGGAAATAGGATACATCCAGAAGAACAAAAAGCCAAGATTTTTTATTTATTTTTTTGGCTGAAAGGCCAAAGAAGAGGGGAGGAATGAGCAGGGAGGGGGAGACACCGAAGTAGGAGGCCCTTGAGGGGAAGGTGGGCAGTATCAGTAATGAATGGTGAAGATACAAGAGAAGATCAAGAATTACGGTAGGTACGTAATTTTCATATCTTCCCTTGTCAATCTTCACCATTTATTACTGTTTGGGTGAGTGCCAAGCCCCCGAACAAGAGAAACACTGAGGGAACAAGACCCTCAGCCTCCTGCTGGTGGAAAACAGAAGGGAGAGACCCTTGGCTAATCAGACAAGAAGCCTAAAGCTGAGGAGAGCTAGGAGGTGTCCCCTGGAGATGAGGAGACGGAGGAAGCCCCTGCAGAAGCCTTCTAGCTCTGGTGGAGAAAAGACAGATCCCCTTGAAAGCGGAGCGAATCACCCTACACCGGGCCAGGGGTGACAATCTTGACAGATGAAGCCATGCCATCCACCTAATGCAGATCGCTGTCCCTGCAAGCCTGGAAGCCACCTCAATGGCGTCGTAAGATGCCCTTGCCTGGTGCCTTGTCAACTCCAGGCCTATAGCAGAGAGGGCAATGGCCTGTCTAGACTGCTCCGTGTCAGGTATTGATACTAGAAGCTGAGACAGCATCGACCATAGATGCCTGTTGTAGGCAGCATGGTGTGCCTGATGAGATGCAATACACAGCATCGCACGAGAGGAAGAGAACACACTTCGCCCCAACCGGTCAAATTGTAGAGAATCTGAGTCTGGTGGTCGGTCATGCACCAGGCGGCGCCCAGAAGGAGTCTCTAGGGACACCAATCCTGAAGACGGGTTGGGAAGAGAACCTAGGGGCTCAAATGGGGCACAGTACCTCCTCCTGCAGTCTGCCGGGGCTGGGATAGGGTCGGCTGGAGACTGCAAGGAACGGATAGATGCCTCCTGGAAAGGGATAGGCCAGGATGGCACCACCAAATGTTGGGCACTGAATTCACTGAGGAATTCACACGTCTCCCATTCAGTATTGTGTCGCCTAACAAAGGAGGTATGGAGGTCCCCAACCATCCTCGAAAGGAAGTGCTGATATTCAGTGAAATCAGTGTCGGAAGAGAGGTGAGCAGAGGGTTCCTCTCCCTCCGAGGAGGGAGACATGGAGGATGGGGAGCTCGAATGTCCAGAGGACTCCTGCGGTGGTGGGGACAGGCGAAACACCCGCTCATGCATACATCTAACATATGAGGGGAAGCCCGCCGCAGTGCCTCTGAACGTCTCCCAGGATAACGGACCCATAGGACCGACATGGCCCAGGAGAAAGGGTGGTGGCTGCAGAGGAATGGGAGTAGGGCACCTACAAAGAGGCAACTGTCCTCTGCTCAGGCTCTGGAATCCGGGGAACGGAGCCCGAGCTGTCGGGGTCCCAGATAACAAACCAGGTCACAGAATGGAACCCTGGGGATGCGAACCTTGTAAGAGCCTGGATGGGGATCCTCCTCCTCTGTGATGTACCTGGGGCTGCAAAGATCCAAAAGGGCAGTCCACAGCAACGCCACTGGAGGGGTCCCTCAAGCCTAAGAGGGAGAGATGGGGCTCGGCGCTACGGCTCCTACCTACACCCCGGAGGGCAACAGGCGAAACTCGACGTGCCTCACCCCGGCCCCTCAACCCCTCGGACTCAGAGGACACACTCCTCCTCAACGTCAGCGACAGAGACCATCGATCCTAGGATCTCTGAGGGGAGCCCCTAGAAGACAAGGCCACTAGTTCACCCTGAGAGGGCGCAGCAGCACTGGAGACGGCAGCTGCTACAGCCCCTTCTGGGTGAACAGACCCCTCCCAACCCCCATGCCATCCCCTCCCAATGACTCCAGGTCACCCCCAACCGGGGAATCCTCAGAAGAAGACTGCTGTGGAGACTGAGGAATGGGCACGCTGGGCCGCTTTCCTTTCCACCTTGTCCCATAGAAGACTCCGATCCCGAGGAATCGAGGAGCCAGGACGGGTCCACGTCTGAGTCGTCTACTTCCAAAGAAGAGGCGACCAGAAGGACCTCAATGCTGGCCACCCCAGAAGTCCCCTGAGAAATGGCACCGGGAATGGCGCCGGTGACACTCAAAGCGCCATTTGGCCCCGGCGCACCGGAGACAACTCCGGAACCTGGTCCCGACTCGCCCATGGCTCCAGCCGAGTCCCTGGCACTGCCCTCGGTGCCAGGACCCGACAGGGTGCCGCCAGCGGAGTCAACCAGGCCTGCAGCACCGAGAGCCAAAACGGCGCCACAACGGTGCTGCCCCGATCACTGGTGCCGCAGGCGGCGCTAGGATCTGAGACAGCGCCGAAAGCGGCATCGTAGGGTCCACCCACGCCGCCCGCAACCACGGACCTCGACACTGGTGAAGCCCTACTCTAAAGATGTGACTGCCAAGGCAGTCACCGCGTCAACAGGAGGGGTCACGGCGGTCCTCTAACACCGCGAAAGAGGCCTTCTCCTCGGCAAGACTAGAAGATGAGGAGACCTCCTCCTCCTCTCCAGACCGTATAGGCCTGGGAGGAGACCCAGAGGAAGGGCCTAAAGACCTGGCCTGGGAGGCCCGAGAGCGACACCGTCCTCCAAAAGTCGGCGGGGCCTTGCCAATTTCTGAACGCGCGGACTTCGAGAACACAGCGGTCCATCGAGAAACAGGCATCACAACTATCCATGTCATGGTTAGATCCCAGGCACCGAAGGCAGACATCATGCCGGTCCATCACAGAAAAATGCCGGCCACAGGAGCACCGACGCATAGGGGCATGGCCCACTTTCGACTTTCGCTTAGCTCCCGAACCAGACATGATGTGAAAACAACCTAAAAACACAGCAAAACTCCCAGCACTGTTGAAAAAGAAAGGAACCGACTTACCGGAGTCAACGGCGTCGGGAAAACAACAAACCAGGATGAAGGACTGTTGACTGTCAACAGGAACTTCCTGTTTGGCAGTAGGAAGGGAACGATCATAGAGAAACATTGGTTTTGTCAACCCATAAGGAAAAAAGTAGCTCACTCTCCACCCCCCTTCCCCAGCTGCTGGTGGTCTGACACTGAGCAAGGAAAAAGGAGGCTACTGAAGAATATAGGAAGTTGCTGTCCCAGAACAGGAAGGGTGAGAGTTGTAAGGAGAGGAGAGAGTAAGCATACAGAGAAACAGGAGAGGGGACACAAAATAAGACATGATAGGAGTGGTGCAGTGCAATGGCTGTGGGGCGGCAGTGTTCCGGGAGACATTCTGGAGGCTGTGATGCTGCCCTATAAGTAGGCACCTCTCTGGTCTGAGGGAGGAGGTTGCCTGTCTCCAGGCTGACCTGGCTAGGATTTGTGAAACCTCCTCCCCCACCCAGGAACCACCAGGGCCAATGCCACTACCTCAGAGGTTGCCACGAAAGAGGAGAGGCTGGACCAGAGTGGGCTCAGGGAGGGAGAGGGTGGTGGAACAGAGTTGCATCTCTCCAGCTGTACCTCTCCACGATTCATTCGCTCTTCTGGTGGATTGTGGTTCCTCATGGAGGCACCTGCAGTGGAGACTAAGGAGGATGCTGGGAACCTTCACAAAGGAGACCCACAGGAGGGTGGCAAGGGACCTCACAGGGGAAGGAAACAACTCCTGGTGAGGGACTCAATCATTGGGGGGGTAGAAATGGGGGAGGAAGGGGAGAGGGAGATAAGGTGCCTGCCTGGCGCCACGGCTTGGAGGGATAGGAAGCGAATCCTCAGGATCGTGGGAGCAGCTGCACAAGGGAGGGAGCTGGATGTCACTGTCCACCTAGGGACAAATTACCTGACTAGGAATAGGATCCAAGCAGTGCAAGAGGACTTTGTAGAGCCGGGGGAAGGGCCTTAGACAAATAGCGCATACGGTAACCTTCTCGGAGGTGCAAGGGTGATGCTAGTGTATTCCTTACCAGGGAATTCAATGAATGGTTGAAAAACTGGTGTGGAGCTCAGGGTTTTGGCTTCATTGGGGACTGAGGAGCCACCTGGAGGGATGCAGACCTATCCTGGTGCGATGGTCTGCATCTGTCCAGGGGGGGAACCAGGATCCTAGGTGAGAGGTTTAAATGCTTCATTGGCAAGCGTGTAAACTAGCCAAGGGGGGTGGCACTGAAAAGAAGCAGGGAAATCCCAGCCTCCCCCCACAAAACACGGTAATTAGTGAGGTAAACACCAAGGTAGAGAAGTCATTAGGGAGCAGGACAGAGGTAAATGTAAAAAAAGGCAAAGGCAATAAGGACAGGAATGGGGCTCAAAGGGCTAAGGCCATTAAAAAGTGGAGAGTGATGAGTACCAATGCCCATAGTCTGTGTAACAAGCTCCCTGAACGAGTGGCCTTGATGGAAGAGGGTTGCCTGGATATTGTGGCAGTCACAGAAACGTGGTACACAGAGAACCATGACTGGGATGTCAACATACCAGGATACACAATCTACAGGAGGGACAGGGAGGTAAAAGAGGAGGAGGAGTAGCTCTCTATGTAAAGAGAGGATTAAAGCAACAAAACTAAAGAGTAAACAGGGAGCAGATGAGACACTCTGGGTCACCCTGGAGACAGGAAATGGCACCACAATCCGCATGGGGGTTGTATACAGACCCCCACCTCAGGGGGAGGGACTGGACAAGGAAATGATAGAAGGCTTCCTTAGAATGGCAGAAAAAGGGGAGATATTGTTGATGGGAGACCTGAATATGCCAGATGTTAACTGGAGCACCTTTGCTGCAGGCACATCCAGGAGCAGAGTCATTCTTGATGCCCTACAGGGGGCATGCCTCAGACAGCTAGTACTGGAACCCACGGGGAGGGAGCAATCTTAGACCTGGTACTCTCAAATGGGGACGGAGAAAGAATCTCAGATTTAGAAGTGGGTAGCCATCTGGGAACAAGCGACCACCAAACAGTGTGGTTCACGATAAACACAGCCATACAGTCAAGCCATACAAAAGCAAGAGTACTGGACTTTAGGAGGGCTGACTTTGGGAAAATGAGAGAGTGCCTCAGAAAAGCACTAGCAAACAGGCAAGAAGAAGGGTGGAGGAATAATGGGGAGTAATCAAAACAGCCATCACAGAGGCTACAAGCCTTTGTGTAAAGCAAATCAACAAAACACAACGAAGAAAAAAAATGCTACGGCTCTCAAAAGAGGTGGCAGGGAAAGTTAAGGAGAAAAGGATAGCATTCATGAAATATAAGGAAACATAGAAGGAGCAGGACAGAGAACTTTATCAGTTAAAGCAGAAAGAGGCTGGGAAGGCAGTCAGAATAGCAAAGGCTCAAACCGAGGAAAGGATAGCCAACTCTGTTAAGCAGGGGGATAAGACCTTTTATAGGTACATTAGGGAGCGAAGAAAGACCAAAGGAGGGATACTGAGGCTTAATAAAGGGAGGAATGTGGGTAGAGGGTGACAGAGAAAAAGCAGGGATACTGAACGAATATTTCTGCTCAGTATTCACAAAGGAAGAGGAGGGGGAGGTACCTAAACCAAACAAGAGAAACACTCTGAAGACGGGGATCGATACCAGTCCATTTACAGAACAAAAGGGTTCTGAAAGAACTAATAAAATTGAAGGTGGACAAAGCAATGGGGCCTGATGGGATTCACCCAAGAATTCTAAATGAAGTAAGGGTAAAACTAGTATCACCGCTGACTATTCTCTTTAACAAATCATGGGAGGATGGGGTGGTACCTGAGGACTGGAGGAGAGCGGATGGGATTCCTCTTCACAAAAGTGGGAGCAGGACAGAGGCAGGAAACTACAGATCAGTTAGTTTGACCTCAGTGGTAGGGAAATGATGGAATCACTTCTGAAGGAAAGAACTGTTCAGTACCTAGAGGCCAGTGGGGCGCAGGACCCAAGGCAGCATGGATTCACGATGGGAAGGTTGTGTCAGACGAATCTAATAGATTTCTTTGACTGGGTGGCCAAAGTAGTAGACCAGGGAGGGGCTGTGAACATGGCCTACTTAGATTTTAGCAAGGCATTTGATACAGTCCCACACGAAAGATTAATACACAAGTTAGCCAGTCCCAAGGTAGTAGCCTGGATAAAAAATTGGCTAGACAACAGGACGCAAGGGTAGTAGTAAATGGAGTCCACAGTGAAGAAAGGCGGGTTACTAGCAGGGTACCACAGGGTTCAGTACTGGAACCGGTCCTTTTTAGTGTCTTTATAAGTTACATTGCAGAGGAACTGGAAGGAAAAGTATGTATCTTTGCAGACGACACAAAGATCTGCAACACGGCTGATACACAAGATGGAGTGGAAAGGATGAGAAGGGACTTGGCAAGGTTGGAGGAATGGTCAAATGTATGGCAGCTCAGATTCAATGCAAAGAAGTGCAAGGTAATGCACCTGGGAAACAAAAACCCAGGGGAAGAGTACACAATCGGGGGTGAGATACTGACAACAGTAAAAATGGAAAGGGACCTGGGGGTAATTATATCAGATGACCTTAAGGTGGGCAAGCAATGTGAGAAGGCAGTAAGGAAGGCTGGGGGATATTGGGATGCATGAGAGGCATCAATAGTAGAAAACAGAAGTAGTTATCTCTCTCATACAGACAGTTGGTGACACCCCCATCTAGTGCTGTATGTGCAGTTCTGAGACCCCATCTCCAAAGACATAGACAGAGTGGAGGCTGTCCAGCGGAGGGCAACCAAAATGGTGCAGGGTCTGCACCAGAAGACATATGAAGAAAGACTAAAGGAGCTTAATATGTATACCCTTGAGGAAAGGAGGGAGAGAGGGGACATGATAGAAACTTTAAGTACCTCAAGGGAATCAACAAAGTCCAAGAGGGTGGCATCTTTCAGAAAAAGAGATGTGCAAGAACAAGGGGGCACAATTTGAAGATAGAGGGGGGACGGCTCAGAGGTAATGCGAGGAAGTATTTTTTCACAGATAGGGTTATGGATGCATGGAACAGCCTACCTGAGGAGGTCGTGGAGTCAAGAACAGTGGGGGAATTCAAGAATGCATGGGACTGACATAAGGCAGTCCTAGTGGGGGGTTGGAGGAAGTAAGCTGTTGGTTAACTAGGATTTACAGCTTATCTGTTAGGTAGGAAAATGGGCAGACTAGGTGGGACAAGCAGTCCTTATCTGCTGTCAAATTCTGTTTCTAAGGAGTCGCTTCACACGACAAACTAGGCCTATGCCGCAGAAGCAAAAACTCTCACATGCGCAGCAGGTGCAGCCTCAACAGCGGAAGAAACAGAACTTGTATGGAGGAGGAGTCTGTGGCGCCTAATGGCCACCCCTCACGCATCACATGATGCGTCACTCTCGGGGGCAGTGAAGTCGGCGCCGACTCCTCTGGAAAAAAAAAAAAACTCCTGTAGCGGGTGCGCGCCTCTGGCTGACACCCAACCAGTAATGAATGGTGAAGACTGACAAGGGAAGATCTTTATTTTACCTATGCCCTGTATGAGATATGGTGGATGTTAATTGTCTGCATACACAGTAACTTAATAAATACAAAGTTTAAAAAAGGAAAAAAAAAAGAGAAGGGGGAAAGAGACGAGAGGTTGGAGCAACAGTAGACCCCACCCACAAAGATAGGAAGGGAGCAGCGAAGGGACAAATTTATTAGCAAAAGTTTATATGCCGAGGGGGAAGTGGAGAAGATGCAGATGGAGTATTGGATGGAGGAGAAGATGTAAATGGCTACTCACCCCCTCCCCCTGGTCAAGCGATCTAGCCAGACAAGGGAGTAGCCAAGGACAGAGATGGCAGTGTCAGGAATTTTTAAGGAGAGCCAAGATTCAGTAATGATTAGAACTGTAGGCTTCAAGCTGGACATACGAACATACAAAGAAGCCTGCAGAAAAAGGCCATTTGGTCAATCTAGTCTGCTCGTACTGCAGGGTCCTCAGCTTGAGCTACTGTCCCTGCCCTCCCTCCCCCACTCCTCCCATCCTCCTACCCATGATCCTTACCTTCCCCCTATGCCTATCCCAGCCTCTCTTAAAGCTGCCCACTGTCTTCAACAAGATGACCTCTTCTGGCAGTGCATTCCAAGAGTCCACCACCCTCTCTGTGAAGAAATGCTTCCTGACCTCCCTCCTAACCCCCCCCCAAAGCATAAGACTGTGTTCCCTCATGTTATGGCTGCCACTTTGCTTAAAGAGACCCTTCTTATCACCTTATTTATCCCTTTCAAGTACTTGATGGTCCCAATCATGTCCCCTTTCTCTCTCTTGTCTTCCAGGGAGTACATGTTCAGTGCCTTCAACCTTTCCTCGTATGCCTTACCTACTGACCGGCTATCATCTTTGTAGGTCTACTCTGGACGTTCTCCAGCAGGTTAATGTCCTTTTTGAGGTGTGGGCACCAGTACTGAACTCCATACCCTAGATGCGGTCTTACCAGTGACCTATACAAGGGCAGTATAACCTCCTCTCTCTTACTACTGATCCCCCTAGATATCCATCCCAGAATCTTGTTTGCCTTTGCTGCTGCTTTCTTGAACTGCGTGGAGTGCTTCAGGTCACTAGTGATCATCACTCCCAGGTCCTTTTCCTCCTCTGATGCGGATAGAAACATAGACTTTGACGGCAGATAAGGACCACTTGGCCCACCTAGTCTGCCCATTTTCCTACCTACAGGATAGGCCGCAGATCCTAGTTAACCAACAGCCTATTTCTTCCTATCCCCCACAAGAATTGCCTTATGTCTGTCCCATGTGTTCTTGAATTCTCCCACAGTTTTAGACCCCAGAAACCTCCTCAGGAAGGCTGTTCCATGCATCCACCACCCTCTCTGTGAAAAAATACTTCCTCACATTGCCCCTGAACCCCCCCCATCTTTAAATTATGTCCCCTTGTTCTTGCACATCTCTTTTTCTGAAAGATGCTACGCTCTTGGACTTGATTCCACTGAGGTACTTAAAAGTTTCTATCTTGTCCCCCCTCTCCCTCCTTTCCTCAAGGGTATAAATATTAAGCTCCTTTAGTCTCTCCTTGGATGGCTTCTCTTGCAGACCCGGCACCATTTTAGTTGCCCTCCTCTGGACTGCCACTATCGTGTCTATGTCTTTGCGGAGATGGGGTCTCCAGAACTGGATGCAGTACTCCAGATGACGTCTCATCAACTGTCTGTACAGAGGGATAACAACTTCCTGTTTGCTGATGATGATGCCTCTCCCTATACATCCCAGTATACCCCCAGCCCTCCCTACTGCCTTCTCACATTGCTTGCTAACCTTAAGGTCATCTGATATGATTACCCCAGGTCCCTTTAAATTTTTGTTGTTGTTACTATCTCCCCCCCATTATGTAATCTTCCCCTGGGTTTTTGGATACTCTGACTCCACTGTTGGGTACTTTGCTGGGCTCTGTTGGACACCCACCAACTTCATTATTATGATCTAACAAACCCTTAGTTACCTGCAGGGAAATGTAGCCCTTTGGGGAACGTCAGGAGATCACTACACCATAACAAAACATACAATACACCTCTTTCAGGTTCTAGGACTGAGAAAAGATAAGAAGAAGAAACAGAAGTGGTCATAAAAGCAACATAAGGTTCTTTTATTATTCTACCAGCTTGCCTTATTGGACAGTCATAATACATTGCATAGTAATTATGTAACATACGTGCTCGGGAGTTTGGCTTTTTTGAACACTGCAGTGTCATGCAGGGTCTGCCTGTGATTTCCTCAGAGACAGGGCATGGGGAAAGGGTTTTTATACCCTGATAAGATTTTAGTCCAGTGATAAGATAGCCAGCTCATGTGCGTGTGATTATCGCACTTACTATTACTTCTATTGGTCAGTCTGGGGGGCAGCAGAGTATTATCTCAGTTGCCCTTTAGAAAGCTACAAAGTATAGCATTCTAGTCATAAGAATACGCTTATGTCAATGACGTGTTCTTATGGATGAAACATTTTATAATGTATGATCATGTTTTCTGAAAGGTCCATTTATAATTATTGCCGTGTTTGCACATGGCACCTTAGCTGTAGAAGGCACTCCCGGGTAAATAAATCATTATATTTCTGACATTATCGCAGCAAAATAACAGTGCAATTTTAGCCTATAATATTATTTGTGTTTTGTCTCTAGCGTACAGGATCATATGTAGGGTAAAGGTCGTGCTTCAGAAGCAGTGCAGTTTTATAGCTTGTATCTAGGTTCTAGGCAAGAATAAAGAATCACCTGGCCTTATGTGTATGTAAACCTATAATAAACTTATGTAGATGTTCCCTAGCTATGTGTGTGCATCCCTAGCTCTATATGCAATGTGTCTTCCCCCAATTGTGTGTGTGTGTGTGTGTGTGTGTGTGTGTGTGTGTGTGTGTGATGTTCCACTTATGGCTGTGGTCTATGTACTTGCATGTCATCTGCATGGCATGCAGGTAATCATGACATGTTTTGTGCATGTGATGCGTGTGTGGGTAAGCTTGTAGTCCTGACGTACCTTGCATACGTCACGTGCTTATGGGTGAGCATATTCTTACACCACCCAGGTAATACTCTGTCCTGGGCTTCTTGGCTCCAATATGCATAATTTTGCATTTCTTGGCATTGAAGCCAAACTGCCAGATCCTGGACCACCTCCCCAGCTTTTCCAGATCTTCCTGTAGGTCCTGTATCCCTTCAGCTGTGTCCACTCTCCTGCAGAGCTTGGTGTCATCCGGGAATAGGTGCATTTTGCCCTTAATCCCATCCCCAATGTCACTGATGAAGACACTGAACACTGGCCCCAGCACAGAGCCCTGTGGGACCCCACTGGTTACCTCTCTGGTACCAGATAACTCCCCCCCCCCCCACAACCACCCTCTGGGTTCTGTCCCTCAGCCAGTTTTTTACCCATCTGGCCATCTTTTCCCCAACCCCAAGATTCACCAACTTCCTGACAGTACATACATAGTACTCAGAACATGAGAGGTATAAGGAGGTCAATCTTAGGGAGTTGGCTTCTGATGTTAAGATGTACTATTTTTAGTCCTTTATGGAGGTCTTGGGGGAAGGGGAGCGTGTAGGCTCGGGGTTAGTTAGATTCAATATCCCCAGCTGTGAGGAATAGTAATAAGATGAGTAGCTTGCAGGGAATGGGCATCCATCTCCAAAGAGTGGTAGGAAGATGAGGATGTGAGGAAGGGAGCTGATGGAAGATGGAGCTGCAGGAGGAATGGGAGAAGTGAAGCGAGGCCAAGTGAACTTCGGGTGAGCGGATAATGGATGTGCCCAGCACCTGGGAGAGTGGACATGGGGGGGGGGGGAGACAAGAAGTTGGAACAGTAGGGGAGGTGGAGAAAGGGCACGAGATTTGCAGTTGAGGGGCAGGGAGGGAGAGACGCTAGGGTAAACAAAATGGGGAGGATGGCTACGATAAAAGAAACATGGTGAGAGAACAGAGGAGGAGAAGAGAAGTGAAGAGAGCTTGAGTTGGCGAAGAAAAGAGTACAGGAGAAAGTTATAAAAGGGATTGATTAAAGGTGAGGACAAATTGGTTACACAGGGAGTGCAGGATGCAGTGGAGTAAGTATAGGTAGTGTCCCTAGTGACAGGCCAACATAACAAACTAATGGCAAAATGGTGTGATTGACTCAAGCACAAGATAGGATGGGTTGCAGCAGCAAGCACTCACCCTTATGATCCCAGAGACCCACAATGGGATAACACTATGAGTTGAGAGAAGAACTTCATTTATTTTTAATTTTTTTTTTGTACATTCTATTTTTTCCGCCCTCCGGTCCCCAAGCACCGCATTTTCAGGAGAAGCCTATGGTGTCTGCCCCTGCTTCATTTGCCTTACCTGCATCTGTGCGTGACCCCCATGTAGCCATGGATCTACCCCCCAGGCTGGGACAAGGTGGGGCCCGTACACCCCAAACTTCTTGTCTGCGTTGGGTCTGCTCACGGAACAAGCAGGCGGGAGCTTCAGGGTCTGCACCAGGCGCTCCATCTACCTGATGCCCGGAGACCTATTTTTCCCTTTTCTCTTGCATGGCATGTGCCCTAGACGTCAAGGCGTCATCACCACCATCCGACACGCTGATTCCCCAGCAATTCAGCTGGACGCTTGCTATACCTCAGGCCACCACCTGGGGTCAGCAAAGCACCGAGCTACAGCCCTCCCGGAGAAGGTGAGCGGCCCTAGGGACGCTCAGTCTTCTTCCCCCGGCAGGCCCTCTGACTCCCCGGGCTCGTTCCTGAACCCGGGTCATCTGCATCAAAAATGGTAGCACCACCGTTGCACCGGCGGGCCAGCTGGGGAAGAACTTTAACAGGCTGGATGGCCTAGGGGGTTAACCTGCTGACTATGGTTGGTGCCAGTGCTACAGGTCGCAGATTCAAGGCCAACAGGGATGGACTGTGCATATGGAGAGATACAGTGTGAATTAGAAGGGTGGGGGGGGGAGTACACAAATTGTCTTGGGGGTAGTATTAGGGGATATTTAAAAGGTTACCACATGATAGGAGTATCAATAGCGACCCCAAATGATCAGACCATATAAGTTGCAGGTGGAAATTTGGGAAGATAACCTGTCACATGGGAAGCGTGTCAGAGTTAACATGGGCTATACCACCTATAAGGGAAATGCTCACCCAGGGTGGGTGGAGCAGCCACCGTAGGAGCAGCGGCGGGCAAACATAGGACTCCTGAGCACCCTGGCCCCATACATGGTGGGCTCCCACTGCAGGCATTTTTCTGTTTGTGGGGGTGGAGGATGGAGAGCTAAGGGAGATCTGCTCTCATGACCACACTGCTCTGTCGGTGGTACTGGCGGTGAGTGAACTTTGAAGTAATCTGTGGAGAGACGGGATTAAGGTCACACAAAGACAAAAGAGGTCGGGAGGGAAATAAGTCTAGCCTGAGGGGGAAAGGGGAGACAAAGAGAGCTACACTGTACAAGCTCTACAGAGTAAAGCACAAATCAGTACAAACATGCACATCCAACTTGCAGCTAACACTGTAAGAAACACAGTAGCACTGAAGGAATTAAACGGACTAAGCCCTTAAGGTTACCTGGATGGGCTAAGCCACAGTACGGGAAACACAGAGTAACTCTTAAAGCAACCACCCCGACTTGCGGCAAACCAGCTATCCTGAGAGTGTGACACTCACGGTGCAGAAACTATCTGTACTGTTCCTCTGACTGCAAAATGCTCCACACAAAACATGAAAAGTCTTTTTTAAAACACAGGACTCCTGAGCACCCTGGCCCCATACCTGGTGGGCTCCCGCTGCAGGCATTGTTCCACTGGTAGGGGGGAGAGCTAGGGGAGCCCTGCTCTCACAACCACGCTGCTCCATCGGTGGTGCTGGCAGTGAGTAAACTTTGGAGCCGTCTGGTGGGCTCCTGCTGCAGGCGTTGTTCTGTTGGAGGGAGGAGAGCTAGGGGAGCCCTGCTCTCAAGACCATGCTGCTCTGTCGGTGGTGCTGGCGGTGAGTGAACTTTGGAGCCATCTGGTGGGCTCCTGCTGCAGGCGTTGTTCCACTGATGGGGGGAGAACTAGGGGAGCTCTGCTCTCATGACCATGTTGCTCTGTTGGTGGTGCTGGCGGTGAATTAACTTTGGAGTCGTCTGGAGGGCTCCTGCTGCAGCGGTTGTTCCATTGGTGGGGGGAGAGCTAGGGGAGCTCTGCTCTCAAGACCATGCTGCTCTGTCAGTGGTGCTGGCGGTGAGTGAACTTTGGAGCTGTCTGGTGGGCTCCTGCTGCAGGCATTGTTCCACTGATGGGGGGAGAACAAGGGGAGCCCTGCTCTCATGACCACGCTGCTCTGTTGGTGGTGCTGGCGGTGAATGAACTTTGCAGCCATCTGGAGGGCTCCTGCTGCAGCGGTTGTTCCGTTGGTGGGGGGAGAGCTAGGGGAGCCCTGTTCTCACGACTACACTGCTCTGTTGGTGGTGCTGGCAGTGAGTGAACTTTGGAGCTGTCATTATGCTGAATATCAACGAGTAATCGACCTAAAAAAGACAGACTTTGTCACGGTCAATTGCTGCAGTGAAAAATTGCCCAGCTCAGCTCTTTCATACTGTGGACAGATGGTTAAATCCTCGTCTACAGTTTTCAGCAGCTATTTCCACAGAAAGGTGCAAGGACTTTGGGTGTTTTTTCGCTGATAAGGTGTCAACCATCAGATTGGGTATTTCTTCTAGTGGCCTGGCTTGGACCAGGGGTAGTCAAACCTATGGTGACACAGATCTGCCAGCCTGGGATGAGTTTTGACTGGTGTCGGAGGCTGAGGTCCTCAGAGTGGTCTTTAGTTTGCGTCCTACCATCTGCAAACTGGACCTGGGTCCAACATGACTGATTGTCAGCTGTGCTGCGTTTCTAGGCTAAGTTTTCACAGAGAACGTGACCAGGTCCTTGAGGGAGGGTGTCTTTCCCTCAGACAGCCCCTTCTAAAAAAGCTACCTCTGGACCCCGACGTTCTAGCAAACTACAGGCCAGCCTCTAACCTTCCCCTTTTTAGGGAAGGTTATTGAGAAGGTGGTGGTTGAGCAACTGATAGATCGCTTGGAGTCTCTTTCAATCTTTGAACCTCCCCAGTCTGGTTTTCCGGCTCGTTACACCACTGAGATGGTTCAATCAATCAATCAAAATCTTTATTTACCTAGGCGATCACCATTGAGCAAGCTCATTTACAAGGTGGACCTGCAGTTTGCAAGGACGAGGGTACAGAATACAGTACATAAAACAACAGTAGCAAGACGTATACAACAAAATATACACAGTGTAGAAATAAAGGTAAATAATATATACAAAGATGCCTTTATAATCCTAGCCATCAATAACATGTTCATAACCTGTAAAGGAGTCCGTGGGATATGGAAACGCGCATGCGCAGGAGGCAGGGACGCTGGCAGAAAGATTCTGGGATACTAAGCAGGTGGTATCAAAGCATAAGAGTGGGCGATGGGGGGGTGTTGCAGTGACTACGTAGTATCGGTGGGACTGGAATGGACTGAGGGAGGGGGGAGTAATCTTGGTAAGGGAATACTCAGTTTGAACGGGAAGGACTCAGATTGAGCGGAAAGGTCAGCTGGACAACTAGGAATGGTGGAAACAGTTACAGAGCTCCACAAATGTTTTGGCATACAGGGTCTTGAACATAGCAAGACTAACAGGGAAGCTAAGTTCTTGTCAGGGTGACTCGATCTTCTAGCGAAGGACCGAGGGCAATGTACAATCTTGGTGCTCTTGGACCTTTCATCTGCATTTGACACAGTGGATCATGGGGTGTTGCTAGATCACCTGAGGAACTATGTGGGCATCACCGGTGCAGTTTTGTGCTGGTTTGATTCTTACTTGACCAGGAGGATGCAGCAGGTGGCTCTGGGGAAGTTTACCTAGGAGCCATCTATACTGTCCTGCAGTGTTCCTCAAGGCTCGATCTTTGCACCATTCTATTCTGCATGTATATGCTGCTGCTAGGGGAATTATAAGATGGTACAACATGGGTTTTCACTGCTATGCAGATGATACTCAGTTATACCTGTCCTGTGCCCCGGATGGTACATCTGCGTTTATGGTGCTGAGCCAATGTTTGGCTGAGATTAATGACTGGATGACCTCTAAATGGTTATGTCTCAACCCAAGCAAAACAGAGTTCATGGTTATTGAACCTGGTCGCTGGGGTCTTTCTGTGGTTGAGGATATGGCCCTCCCTGTACTGGGCAGCCAACCCCTCACAGCAGTTAGTGCAGTTAGAGATCAGGGGGTCATTTTGGAAGGCAGACTGACATCTGAACAGCAGGTGTCTTCTGTTGTCTGATCTGGCTTCTTTCATCTCTGGAACATTGGCATGATTCATCCGTACTTAGCTCACGATGACTTTGTGACAATAATCCATGCTTTCGTCACCACTAGGTTAGATTACTCTAATGCTCTATACCAGTGGTGCACAACTTTTTTGTGTGGAGGGTCAGACTGAAGACTTGAGTCAAGGCCGAGGGCCACTGTAAAATGGCCCGAGGTGACAAATGTCCAGCAAGACATTATTAAATGTACACATAAAAAAATCAAAACATACATTTAATCTGGTTTATTTATTTATTTAGTTATCAACATGTTACTAAAACTAAAAACAACAAAAGAAAAAAATAAAGACTACAAGTGGAAGCTGCTACGTCCTCGGGGGCTGCAGACAGCTGCTATGGGGGCCATTTGTAGCTCCCCGAGCCGCACATTGTGCACCCCTGCTCTACACCTAGGGCCATCTTGAGGCTTGTTGATGAGTCGACTGCAGCTAGTGCAGAATGCCGCAGCCCGGATGTTGGTGGTTCTTCACCGAAGGGCCACATTACACTGGTTCTGCATGTCCTGCACTGGCTGCCTTTGCATTCGCACATCACCATCAAGATTTGCTTGTTGACATACAAGGCCCTACATGGTCTGAGTGAGACCAGACTACTTAAAAGAGCTCCAGATTCCATACCAACCAGTTCACCCTCTCCACTCCACCGAAGCTGGTCTGTTGGTTGGTTCTACCTTGAGGCTTATATCATCAGGTGAAAGAGACTCTGGAGTGGCAGCCCCTATTGTTTGGAATTCAGTCCTTCACTGTATTTATTATTTATTTATTTAGTTAGTTTTTGTTGACCGGGTAAGTGCACTAGACAAATCCTGCCGATTTTCAGGCACGACCCAGGGGAGGGGGATACAGAAGAAAGCCAACTGACCTTGAACCAGATTAAGCTGTTGATGGTATTTTTAGTAAATGGGGGAAAATTTGGCCAGGGCACTGGGGAAATTCCCCTACTCTGCCAGCAGGGGGCTTGACTTCCTGGAAGCAGAATGGAGGAACCCAGTTGGGAGCCGGACAGAAGAGAAGGAGGAGGAAGTGCTGCTGTGGCAGGAGAGATGGAAGAATTAATGGAGACAGAAAAAACAAGATGTGGAAAGACAGGAGCAAAGCTTGAATGACCTCCTTCACCTAGTGATGGTACAACAGGAATTGCAGTTGCAGGATTTATTGGATACAGACAATGAGAAGGTACAACCTATGGTAGTGGATGATGAGAAGAAACATAAACGAACTGAGCAAAGCCCTACTGTTATGCCTTTAAAAAAAAGCTTACTTCATGATCTGGACCATCATGTTTCAACCTTGCACTCTTTGCCGTCTGGTTCTGCAAATTTGTCTCAAGATTCTGTCCTGTTACCTTTTTCTGCGACTGCTTCTGAGTGGTGTCCTGAACAGGCTCTGGCTAAAGCTGGTTGGTTGTTTCAAGATGGAATTTGGGTTCCAGACCCGAGTATTCCTCTGCCCGGGGTTTCTGACAAAGAACAAAAGTCCTTATCTCCGCATCATGAACAAACTGTTTTCTCTATAGGTGCGGATGGACTGCAATCTTCTACTCCCAGGGTGAGGCACGCCCTGTTACTTTTCCTGCGTCAGACGCTGTGAGTGTGCTTGCTGGTCAGTTGGAGTCTGGAACAACACCTATCGCTTCTACTCTTGGTTCAGAACTTGTTTTGCCGTTGCCCCACTCCCCTCCTGAGTCTAAGGGTCTGCGCTCAGGTATGTCTGCTCCTTCCATTCCAGAGTTATTACCTGCTTCACCGACTAAACCTGCTGCTGCTCCTGATAAATCTGGGCCTCAGATCAAGCCTACTAGCTATGCTGGTTTGTTTCGCAAGCCGGTGGAGGTGGCTCAATGTCGTTTTGTGGTGAGACTCTATTACAGGGGTGGTTTGGACTTACCCCCGGACCGGAATTATTTGGGGAAAACACCTGATTGTTGAATCGCTTCATTTCACCCCAGCCGAAGTATATGCATTCATCCACACCTTGGGTGATCATAACTTTGACATTAGTTTTCGTTCTGCTAGTTTGTTGGACAAGTTTTGGGCTGCTTATTATGAAGTAAAGAATACTCCCCTTCGGAAACCTTTCACAGCAATTCCTATTACTAGACCCACCCGCTAAGGTGGTTACTGTTCTATTTAGGAATGAGGGAGTTAATGTGTTGGATATTGTGTACTGGCTAGAAAAGCGTTGTACAGTCAATGGTCTCCCTCATGCCCTCATTGATGATAACAGCTTCTGGATGGGGGGGCTGGAAGTTTTCGGTCCAGCTTGCCTTAACGGAGGATGGGATTCAACATTTGCCCAATTGTTTTTATTTGGGCAGGGATAGGGGTATTTTGTTTTATCCCAGCCAGCCTCGATCTTGCTATCGGTGTGGCTCCACTTCCCATCTCAATTCTGACTGTGACCAGCTGAAATGTTCTAATTGTGGAACTCTTGGTCACTCCGTCACTACTTGTGAGGTTCCTCCTTCCTGTAATCTTTGTGGTGGGGAAGACCATGTTTTTTCATCTCGCCCTTGGGCGACACATAACTCTGCCGATTATATGGAGCACAATTTTTATGTGAATACTGCCACTAAAGAACACGCTGCTGAGCACCGTTCTCTGCCTTTGATCTCGCCTTCCTCTGGTAGGTCTGGTATGACCATGCAAGTTCCTCCTGCCCCTGCTGCTTGCTTGCTGTTTCTGTACCACCTGTTGCTGCACCTCTCCTGCCCCCTCCTCCAGTTCCGCTTGTAGTAGAAGTGGTAGAGGCGCTGGAACCTCTTCCCATGGAGCCTGTGGCTTTCCAGACGGTTCAGGCTAAGAGATCCTCGAAGAGACTGCAGTTGAAGGCTCAGTTGCCTAGCCCTTTGCCCACGTCTAATCGATATGACCCTCTACAGATGTGGGGTGACATTATGGATAGTGAGGATTCGGCAGTCTCTGTTTGCCCCTCTCAATCTGATACCCTCTTGGATGATTTGCCTCCTGCTGCGGCGAATGTTCCATCTACTGTAAAGAAGAGGTCCACTAGGGCTTCTAAGAAAAAACGTAATTAATGTCTCGTGGATTGTTTGTTTTCTTTCTCTTTTTGATTATGTTGTCCTTTTTACCCATTTCTGTTGCCTGTTTGAATGTGAATAGCTTAAAATCTGATTTCAAACGTAAAGCCACTTATGCAGCCTTACAGCTGACTGTATGATATTTATTTTTTGCAGGACACAAGACTTTCTTCTGCCTCGGAGTTATGTAAAGCTACTACAGAATGGGTTTTGGGGACTTCCTTATGGTCTGTTGGGCAGGATACTTGTTCGGGTCTGGGGTTTTATTTTTCGGGTACTGATCTGAAGGTCCAAAAAAGGGTGGATATTGAACTGGGGCAGGCTTTTTTTACTGGATACTGTTTTACATGTTTTTTTTTTGTCATCTAATTAATGTTTATGCCCCTCAACAAAAAGTACATCATGTGGCCCTTTTTCATAAAATTAAACCTTTTCTGTTTACCAACCGTCCCCTGATTTGGGGAAGTGATTTTAATACCTCTCTGAGGAGTGATGGTACTCAAAAGGTCTACTGTGATTCTCATGCTTTAAGTGCTATTTTACAGTTGACTGCTTTATGAGATGCTTTTGAACTTCATCCTGTATCTGCTTTTTATAAGGGGCCCCTTCATTCCCGGATTGATTCTTTTTTTTGTGTCTCCAAATTTGCCCGTTTCTGTTGCTGATGTGCGGCCTTTTGAAACATCTGACCATTGTTTACTTCAACTTCAGATTTCTCCTCACCCTTCCTCTCCACCTGGGCCTGCGATGTGGTGTTTAAATGCTAGTTTGTTGGATAATCCTGGGGTTTTTCTTTATTTTCAGCAGTTTTGGAGGATAGGGAGTCCATATTGTTTTTGTATGGCTCCCCCATTACCTGGTGGGACGATACTAAATGTTGTTTAAGAGATTTTTTTAAGCAACAGTCTAGAGCACTGGCACTTTCTAAACATCAGGAATGTTTGGATGTTAGACAGGAACTTTTTGCTTTAGTCTCCCTTCAGCAGTCTGGTCATGCCATTGATCAGCGCAAGCTTGAAGATTTGAAATGGAGGTTGTCCCAACTGCAATATAATCGACAGCTTACTTTAGAAAAAGAACAGAGTTTTGGTACTCAGGGTACCAAGGCTCAAACTAATCCGTTTGAGGCTTGTCAGACCTGCACAAAACTTAAATATAAGGGGGCCTTACATGATGTGGATGGGGAGCAGGTGTTGGGGTCAGATATTTTGGGTGCTTTGGACCGTCATCTTACACTTAAATTTGGCATTCCTTTTCTCTTCCATGATGGTACGTCGACTATTTTGCAAGCTGCGGCACCTCCGAAATCGACTTGTGATCAGAAGGCTGCTTTGAGTGCTGCTTTTACATCTGCTGAGCTTGATACAGTTATTCAGGGCCTGAAGAGTGGGTCTGCACCGGGGTCTGTTGGTCTACCTGCCGAAGTTTATACGGTCATGTGGAAGCTTATCCCTGATACACTCTTACAAGTGTTTAATGCATTTCTTCTAGAGAAGGATTGCTACTAATATGTATGAAGGTTTGATGATTTTTTTTATTTAAAAAAGGGCTAGAACGATTTCTGACAACTGGAGATCGATCACTCTTTTGAATACAGATTTTAAGATGTTTGCCAAACTTTTATGTAGTAGGATTTTGGGTGTTCTGCCTGATTTGGTTCATAGCTCTCAATTTTACTCAGTGCCCCATCGTTCTATCCAGGATGTGTTGATTTTGTTGAGGGAGCTTTTTTCAGGGGGGAAGGTGTTGCTCATGGTGGATATTTGCTTAGTATTGAGCAAGCTAAAGCCTTTGATCAGCTTTCCCAAGATTTTCTTTGGCACCTTTTATTTATGTATGATTTTCCGCTTGAATTTAGAAATTGGATACAGATATGTTATTCATTGGCATATGTCATGCCTTATGTAAATGGGAGGGTTGATGCCAGATGTTATATTAGGAAGGGAGTTAGGCAGGGATGTCCCCTTAGCCCGATTTTGTTTTGGCTTTGGATCCTATTCTGCGAATACTGAATAGATCACCTTCGTTGCGTGGTATTACTGGTCCAGATTTGGGAAAAGTTTGAACGATCGCTTATGCTGACGATTTATGTCTTGTATTTCCTACTGTGTTTATGGGGATTTTGTTTCTTCGAGTGTTGCTGTCTCTTCTCTCTGTTATGGGTTCTACTATCAATAAGGATAAGAGTTTTTGTTTAAATCTTACAGGTTTTTCTATGACGGATGATCACGTCGGGGGTATTGTTATTTCTGATTCGCCATGGAAGATTTTAGGTATTTATTTTGGCTGCAATGATGTGGCAGCGTGTAACTGGGAAATCTGTTCGAATTGAGGGAGGGCTGTAGTCAGTAAATTGGTGGCTTGGAAGATGGGGAAGAAGAAACGGGTCTACCTTATTAAAACCTTTTTGATACCCATGTTTCTTTTCCTCAGTCATATTTACCCACTCCCTAAATCTTTTGAAACTGCTTTAATAGCTTGTTTTTTCACTAGTGTATGGGGCAGTAGACCGAATCCTGTGAAACTGAATGTTTTACATCTTGATATTAAGCTTGGTGGTCTTAGGATGATTCATCCTGTTTTGTTCTTTTTTTCTGTCTTTCTTTTTACAAATTTAAAGTCTTTCTTCTTACACCATGACAAAATATGGGTACCTTGGATTGAAACAGGCTTGCGGGATATTTTACATGAATGGCATCAGTCTTTCTTTATTTATAAAAATAAACAGAAGTATACTTTGCCTAGTGATTGGGGTGTCATCTTTGATGTCGGCCGCCTACCCAGGAAGTCTTTCAATACTTCTTCGCTTTTTACTTGTTTTCAGGCCGATCCATTTCTATGTTTCTCTGATCATGACCAGGGGGCTATAGGTCTTAGATTGTCTGATCTCCGCATACCGCAATCCATGTGGGATTTGGTGTGGTTAGGGGTACATGGTAAGATCAGAACGAGGGTGGGGGTCATAATCACAAAGCTCTAGCTGACAGGTGTTGCCTCCGTGAGACTTGCCATCAGATTGTAGAGACTCAGGAACATCTATATTTTGGGTGTCCTTTTGTGAAAGACTTTTGAGATTTATGGCATCAGGGTTGGAAGGGGAATGTTTTTTCTGTTTGGTCAGCTCAAAGTTTGTTTTATGGTCTTTATCCTGTACAGTGGCGTAACTGTCATGCGAGCACCTTAAATGTGTTGGCAGCAGCTATTCTATTTTAGGTTTGGCAAGTTCGGTGTGGTTTTATTTTTCAACAAAGGCAGACAACTCCAGCAGCCTTATATCACATTGTAATTTCCTATATATACTATATATATATATATATATATATATATATTATATAATATACATACATATATAAAAAAAATATATATATATATATATATATATATATAAATATATATATATAATGTGTGTGTATATATATATCACAGAAAAAAGATTCTGTGTTTCTTTTATGAAAGAAGGCTATTTGGGAACGCTATTGGCGTGCTTTTTGACACTATGGTGGCCTCATGGACTTCTCTGCTTTTGTTTTTCCTTTTATCTTTTCTTTGCATTTATTCTACTAATGGTTTTTTTCTCCATTCCTACTATCTTTAGGCTGCATGTTTGACAGACTTCGCTTGTATGATGTAATGCTGCTTTCCTATTTTGCATTTTTATTTTTATTTCCTTTTAGGTTATTCGATATTGTGACTGTTAATATTTCTTTGGCTTGATCTAGTTATGGATTACCGCTTCTTTTAATTTTGTATTTTTCTTTCCTTTTTGAGTCTACAGATGCTGACTTTATGCTTGGTTTACTTTGTATGTATATTTCTGTATTGCTTCTACTGTTTTCTCTGTTGAGAGTTAATGTATGACTTAATACTTCTTTCTGTTTTTCCTTGTTGTGTTTGAATGTTACATTTTTGATTTATATAATTTTGTTCGGATTATAATAAAAATTCCCTACTTTTTTCGAGAAATGCCATGGGATCTTTAACATCCACCTGAACAGGCAAATGGGACCTTGGTTTAATGTCTCATCCGAAAGACAGCACCTCAGGAGTGCAGCACCCCCCTCACGATTCACTACAGTGTCAGTATTGGGATTTAACCCAAGTGCCTGGTGTGAGGATAGAACCCACAGCCTTCTGATCTCCCGGCCTCATAGGTGAGTGCGCTACCTGCTGAGCCACTGACGCTGTTAAATATTCATTCAACTAGCATGGTGGAGGCCTTTAAAACTTTATTGAAAACTTTTTTTTATCTGACCAAGCTTTTAATTTGACAACATCTGTTTCTTAGCTATTGTTTAATTTGTATTTCATTTTTGTTGACTGGTCTTTATCTTTGTAAAGCACTCAGAGCCTTTGTTGCATTGAGTGCTAAATAAAAGTTGCCTTGTCTTGCCTTGATTACTGGCATTTTTTTCTGCAGTTATACTCATCATTAATATGGTTATATTTTTTTGCAGATCCTTACACCCGAAGATTTAGGATTTGGTCATTGGGTGTGAAGTCCTTGGACTTTTTGAGTTACTGGAAAGTCAAACATTATTATTTTTTTGTACACTTTATTTATGCTCCTGAGGGCAGGGCATCTCTCAGAGGTGCCCATTCGACCTACGCATCTACTCCCTGCCGAGACCTTCCTCCTCTGGGCCCCCCACCAGCACATTCCAGCCCCCAGGTCACCTCCCCGGGGGAGGGGATCGCCCACCTATCTGAGATGAAAGGGTCCGTCCTGGAAGAGGCCCTGGAGGACTGGAGGGATGGTCTGACACTTGGGATGTGGGCTTGGTCCCTGGAGCCCTCGTCACCTCCCTGTCCCTGAGGGTATTTTAGGCTTTGTGGTTTCCCCTCTGGAGCATGAACATGCAATGACATCATGGCAAAGATGTGCCTACATCCGCCGCCGCTCCAACCCCAAGTCAAGGCACTGCAAGTTCTTTGTGCTGCCCCCAATCTCCATCAGGGGCCAAGGAGCGGCACAAAACCTGGATCCCTCCCCAAGGAATGGAAAGCAGTACTCTGGATGCTCAATCCCTTCCCTCCCTCCACTGCTGACCCCCTGACAGTTCGAGTCTATTCCTAAACCTGGGTCGCCAGCATGACACGAGGTGATGCGTCCAGCGCCTCAACCCTCAGTGCCACCGGGCTGGCTAAGTTGAACATTATTATTCCATGAATTGAAAACCTATCAAAAAGGCCACACCTTAGGCTTGGTTTTCATGTTGGGTCTTGACGACCTTAGTGATGCCTGGACTGATCCAGTCGGGAGGTCGGATCATCATGCCATACAGTTTAATTGTGTGGCCACTTGTTTTGAACCATCCCACCCCCCAAGGAGATGGTCACATATCGACCTGTTAAAGCTCTGCGGCCTAATAATCTCCTGGCAATTCTGGGCATCTCAAAAGCTTGGAATCAGCTTGCACAGGTGTGAAGAATGCCATGGAGGGCTATAGAAAGCCCTTATGATGATCTTTGATATGATGACACCTTATCATGTTTGCTCCTTGGTGTCCCACCCCAGATCTCTGTTTTGATGCTGATCTGAACAGATTAAAGACTAAGGGGCAGAGGTTGGAGCATTCCTGTCGGAGGACCGACTCTGAGGAAGACAAACTGGTGCTACATGTTCACTTTGGTGAGTATCAGTGGGCTATCACACTCAAATAAACAGCGTTCCTGTCACGTGTCATAGCTGAAGGTAAGAATCATCCAACTCAGCTGTTCAACACTGTGGACAGATTGTTAAAGACTGTTAAATCCCCGCTGTCTGCAGTTGGGAAGAATATTTACTACAAAAAAGTGCAATGCATTTAATCAGTTTTTCCTCTGCAAAGTGTCCTCTATCTGGGCTGAAGTCTCCTCAGGTAGCATGTCAGGGGCTGGCAGTATTCTCTGAGGTGAGGGATTTGAGCAATCTGTCTCTGTGGGAGGAGTCTGACCCAGTCCCTATTGAAGAGGCTTCCCAAGCGGTCTTGGGGTTCTACCCCACGTGCTGTATTTTGGACCCAGGGTCTACCAGCTTTCTCTCAAGTTGCTGGCAGATCCTAGTTCCAGTTATCGCTGAGACAGTCAGGTGTTCGCTTCAGAAGGGTGTGTTCCCCACTGAACTGGAGAGTGCAGTGGTGAAGCCCCCTCCTGAAGAAGCCATTATTGGACCCTGAAGACCTTGCAAACTACAGGCCTGTCTTGAACCTCCCATTTAGGGAACGTTATTGAGAAGGTAGTAGTGGCACAGCTGAAGGACCACTTGGAATATTATGAGATCCTTGAACCATTTCAGTCTGGGTTTTGGCCTCGTTATTAGGGTTACCAGGCGTCCAGTTTTACCCGGACGTGTCCTCTTTTTAAGGAGTGAAATTTCATCTGGGCAGATTTTTCTTTATGTGCTTTTGTGTCCGAGTTTTTGGGCTTAGCACTCTTGAGTCACACTGACTAGTTGTTTGATGCCAAGCAACCGGAACTGCAAGTGGTCCCATGCTGTGCGCCCGCAGGTAAAAAAAAAACAAAAAAAAAAAAACTGAAAGCTCATCATGTCATGCGCGGTCCAACCTTGCTATCTGCGCATGACAGAGAGCATCAGTTTTCTTTCACCCATGCATGGGATTTAGGCAGTGTACAATGTGGTGGAAACTAAGCTGTTGCCAGCAGTCATCAAACCCATCCCAGTCACTAATTGTTGCCAGCAGTCATCCCGTCCTAATCCGGAGACTCCTGAACCAGACCCCACAAATACAATCCTGAGCCTGGCTGTGATTGACAGTCACTGCAGCAGCTGCAGCCTCGTAAACCTGGTCCTGACTGGACTAGTGTGACACTGTGTGGAGTGAGAGTTGTGAATCTGATCGGAGCGGAGGTGAGCAGATTGTGGAACAGAACAGACTGTTGAGGAGGTAAGAGTGATGAAACCATGCTGCTCAAAATGTAACACCAGGGGGTTGGGGGGGCGGTTAAGGTTACTGATCTAGACAGGGACTTTTTCTTTTTTTGATGATCTGATTCTTTTTTTTGTATTTTCTTTTTTCGCCCTCCTCATGCTCGCAGGCCCCCACTCCTTCAGGCTGTGCATGTCTCCCGGTAGCCCCTCCTGTCCTAACCCGGCCCTCCTCTTACTCCTTGTATCGCAACCGATACCCGGGATATCCCGGCATATCCCTTCGCCGGGCGGGCCCCCCTCCTTCGAGGGGGAAGGCACTGGGGGGAGAGTGATGACCCCAGCACACTCTTCTTAGGGCCCAGGGATGCTGCCGTGGAGGAGGAGGCGGCCCCGGCAAGGCACTGGAGGCAACCGGGGACAGAGAGCCATCATCCGGCGGCCAGCGAGTGGTATTTTTGTTTTCTGGTGTTCCCCTTCATGCAATCCCTCTGTTGTGCCCCTGGTCTCCACCGGGGGCCGCTGCAGAGCGATCATGCTTCCCTAACCCTCCCCAGGGAAGGAGAGCAGTCCTATGGACGCTCAAGCCTACCCCTTCCCCTGCCGACCCCCGAGTACGTTCCTGAACCTGGGTCACCGGCGTGGTTCGGGGTGTGGCGTCCAACGCCTCAGCCTTCTGCGCCACCGGGCCAGCCTGATCTGATTCTTTCTGATCATCTTCCAGGCTCCAACAATCCTGGCTTGTCCGTCTTATTGCCTCAACTGTTGTTGTCAAGTCCCGCTCCCTGTAAAAATACAATAATTACTGGGTTCCATTTTTTTCCATAGGGGAAACCGTGGCATAATTTGCCATTTTAAAGGAGTGTTTATAATGGCAAACATGTGCCACTTTCCCTATGAGAAAACTGTCACGAGCCAGTAGTCTACCTCGTGAACACTCGAACTGTCTCTCAGTCACAAAACAGAGCCTGTCGCACACTCACCTCAGGAAGTGAAACCTCGAGCATTTCAGTGTCACCGCTCTCTCCTTCATAACAAAAGTATGCCAGAACTGTAGAAACTACACACTATATGATCCCCAACGTCTCCTTCTCTCACTTGTTCTCTCTTTGCCCTCCCTCCGCAGAACACGTGGTACTTTTTTAAGCGAAAAAGATGTTCCAGGACTAGAGGGCATGGGATGAAGTTGGAGGGAGGACGATTCAGAGGAAACATGAGAAAGAATTTCTTCACAGAACGGGTGGTGGACAAGTGGAACACCCTGCCAGAGGAAGTGGTGGGGGCTGAAACAATCACGGGATTTAAGAATGCATGGGATAGACATAAAGGAATTCTGGAGGTCAGGGGTAAGGGGCAACAGACTTCTAGGAAAACAAACTGAACTTACAAGCTCAAATGGGCAGACTGGGTGGGCCATAGGCCCTTACCTGCCGACACTGTCTATGTATCTATGTATACTCTTTTCTGACCAACCAGCAGTTCCTAGCAACCAGAACAGCCTAGCTACGGATTTTCCTTCGTGATAAACCAAACTATTTGTTTACATTTACTTCAGAAATGTTTAGCAGTTTGTTATTTAAAAATCTATTTGAGTTCCGTTTCAGCAATAAAATGCCACCGAAATGAGGTAACGCTAATCTTTCACTGCCTTTCTATACCGACTGCTTAAAACATATTTTACATAATTGCTGAGGTGAAAAAATGGCATCCCAGCAATTATATAAAATAAAATATGGGGTGGTGATGTGTAAACTCGAAGTTTACACACACCCTCGGGGTTAGATGCTTGAATAAACCCCTCGAGCTTCGCTTTCGGGGTTTACATAGCATCTAACCCCTCAGGTATGTAAACTTACACACACACCACCCCATACTTTATTGTCTATGTTAACTGTGCTACCAAATGTGACCAGAGAGGGTTGAGCAGTGAGGGCGGGACTGGGAGGCTGCCTGATTTCAGTCTGCTGTGCTGTGCCACCTCTGTAACCTCAGAGTGGAGGTCTGCTGGGCTACAGCTGAGGGGCCGGGAGGCGACTCACTCAGCCCCAAATGCAGCTACAGCAACACTGAGGCGACCAAGCTGCTTAACAACTGAAGACGGTGGCATGAGGTTATGTTATCAATAATATATAAAAATACAGATAAAAACTTGGGTATTGGGGGGTGTGGCTAGCAGCCGACCTTACAGCAGCAAAATAACAGAGCTCTGACGGAGTAAGCCTAATTGAGTTTAAATACATACCAAAAGTTTGATTTAAGACAAAAAGTTTACAGAACCTAAAAGCAGAAAGTCTAACGACCAGACTGACATAATTTCAGAAGCAATATTTGCCTGGTAAACGAAGAGATGGGAAGAACTAATAGAACGAGTGCCGGCGAACAAGGGGCCTGACAGAAAGAGCCAAGGCTGAGCAGCACTAAATAACTGAATATGGGGGCCGTAGAAGACATGGCTCCTCGGCCTTCCAATGCTGCTTTTCTGAAGGCCAGCCAACGGCTGGACCAAAAACTGGAGGACATCACAATTCAAAATTCTGGATGTGAAAATTGGGATACTTGAGAAGCAAACTAAAGCACCATCAAAATCAGCTACAGTCACACTGACAGTCACTACGGGCCTGACTAAAGAGAACGAGGTTCTTTGGCACCGTTTGGAGATCCTAGAAAGTGCATTTAGAGCCACACATATCCGAATCTTGGGGTTACCCGAGGGAATGAAGGGAAAAGATTCGTCATCCTTTCTGGCCACCTTTTTTGGGGAGACTTTACAGTTGAATGAAACTGTTACAATTTTAAAATTTTATCGAATTAGCCCCCGAGGTGGTGGAAAGCAGACAGCAACTAATCAAGTCTCACCTAGAACTCTCCTTGTGGTTTTGGGGACTGTCAGAGATCGAAATCTTAGAATTTTACAGGTGAAAAAAAAAGGATCCAATGGACTGGGATGGAGAAAGGGTTCACATCTTCCCAGATCTGAGGTACTCCACTAGACAGCGCCGGAAGAGCTTTGATGGTATCAGGGCCTGCCTGCGCCACTTGGGGGTTCATCACGATCTCCTGATGCCAGCAAGCCTGCAGATTATATACGGAGAAAAAGTTTACCAGTTCTAAGATCCTGGTGCAGCAACTAAATTGGTGGCCCGCACAGAACGTGAATTTAGAATGAAGGAATACACATCGGAGAGTGAGTCTGGGGACAGTGAGTAATAAAAAATTCTGGGACAGTACTGGTTGAATAGTCTTACAACACTAACGAACTTGGAGTTGGCCTACTTCATCACCCAGTTAAGGACATTATTGTGGGTAGTAATGCTTGTAACGTACAAGTTGTGCTTAATAATTTGAAAAACTGGTTTGGGGGTCTGGTGGACTAACCAAGTATTTAAAATGGCAACTGTGGAGGTCCGATGTTTATAGGAATCCCTTCTTCTTCAGCCAGGAGGTTTTTTTTTTGGTGCCTTACAATTTCTAGACATGTGCTTTGCATAAAATAAGTTTAAGTAGGTCGGTGGTTGTTAAATGACCAACTGCAGTTAAAAAGTGTTATCTTAAGTTGCTTTTGGTTATAAACTAATGGAATGAGAATTGCACTGGGTTGTGCTCAATTAGGGGCACTCTGTTACTTGTTATGCCTTTTTTTTTTATGAAGTTGGTGGGATGTTTTTACCTAATATATAGGGTGGTAGATAATATAAAAACGATTTATTGATAATCCCTGCTCATGGTTGTTACTAGCCTTTCATAAAATCGATATCTGGAAATGTATATTTTAGTAGTCCCCCTCCAGTGTTGTATCTAGATAGAGGGGCTTGGCAAATCCTTACTGTAACACCAAAGTAACAATTTTATTGGAATGTATGACTTTAATGGAAGCCTACTTAAGAGGGTAGTGTACTGTGTATTTTATACAGAAACTAATAAAAATAAAAAAAAATAAAAAAAAACTTGGGTGATGTTCAGGGCTGGGGAAGGTATTCAAAAAATAGATGAAATTCAGATTTGGGGAAGGATGAGCCATCATGAGTGCAGGGATTGTATTACTGCAAAGCTGGCAGAGTATGTACAGCATATTGTCACTTGATTTCTGCGAGGGGTTGGGAAGCAGACTTTGATGGACGACAAGTTCCTTTGTATAGACCTGATTAGGCAGGCTATCCCCAAGTTCTGAAAAAATAGAGCTGTCTACACTTTGGGTGGGATATTCAGAATGCGCCAGGCTGGAGCACAAGCCTGGGCGCAGTGCAACTGGGATGCGCCAGGGCATGGTCTGGGCGATATTCAACGGTGCTGCGCCATGGCTCAGCACCATTGAATATGGCACTAGGGCTGCCAGCACTGTGCACGGCGCAGTGGCACTGCACCAGCGCAAGTGGCAAGTGAGGAGCAGGGGGATGCATCAACGCAAGTGCAAGTGCACTAGGCGCATGACCCACGATATTCAGAGCTGGACATGCAAATGAGGGCATTATGTATGCAAGGCACAAATGGGGCCACTTGCATGTCATTATGGCCCCATTTGCAAGCAGGTGCGCTGATCCCCAGTGACTTGCCCCTGGCGCCCTGCCAGGCTGCAGCCAATCGGGGACAGACGCCCCCTGCCCTTGGCGAGCAACGCACCCCAACGCCTGATCGTGGGCTGTAGTTAATGTAATATCCCTGGTGGTCCAATGAACCCTACCTCACTGCCCGATCGTGGGCTTTAGATAAATGAAACCTACCTGGTGGTCCAGTGGACCTGCACCCCTGCCCGATCATGGGCTTTTGTGAAATTAAATGTCCCTGGTGGTCCAGTGGACCCGCTCCCCAGCCCGATCGCGGGTTTAAGTACAATAAATAATTCCCTGGTGGTCCAGTGGACCCGGACCCCAGCCCTCTCGCGGGCTTTAGCTCAGTCCCGAAATGTGAATGGATTCATTCACATATCAGGACTGTGTAGGACAGTACGGTCTGCACACCCATTGGCCCACGCAGAGGGTCAACAGGCATACAGCCGTACTGTACGCTGTCAGTCGGCAGGTGCCCGGGCGGCTTTGGTGGGGAGCCGCTGCCCGCCACTGACCGGGGAGGCGGGTGGCGGGTCTGAGTGGGCGGGTGGGGATGGGGGAACCGCTGGACCAGCAGGGATGTTACGCTGCTAAAGCCTGCAATTGGGCTGGGGTTCAGGTCCACTGGACCACCAAGAATTATTTATTTTACTTAAGTCCATGATGGGCTGGGGAACAGGTCCACTGGACCACCAGGAATTTATGTATTCATAATGCCTGCGATCGGGCGAGGAGGGGCAATGATGCCCAGACTTTGTCTCTGGAGGTCGGGTGGCCATATGGCAGCTCACCTGTGGGTGGCCAGGCCTTGCTACTTCTTTTTACGGACGGATCTTTGCGCCCCCCTGTACGGCGCAAGGCGGATGTGTGCCTGCATATGCGCCGCACATCCTGGGTTGAATATCGGGATGTGCCGAATATGCATGGGCACGCCCCCTGGACTTGCACCACACACATTACTGGTGCACCCCGGCACATTGGGGTTTGCGCAGCACAACATTCACCTTTGACTATCACGCCGGAGCGCATCAGTGGGTTGTGCCTTTGAATATCCCACCCAGAGTATTTTTGCAGCCATGAAGGAAGTGGAGTTGCACTTGCAGCAAAGCAAATGTGTGCAAGAAGAATGGACAGATACAGTTAGTCCACTGTGATCACAGTCCAGATCACCAAAGGGGCCAGGACAATAAAAGTGTCAGAAAACTGTCCTCTTTTTGGCATCCCAAACTCTGGTAACCCTACTCAGTAGAGTATAGAGACTGCTCACATTATGGTGTTCAATAATTTTCTCCAGGCTAGAGACAGTGGTCAGTGTTCTGTCTTGGTTCGGCTGGATCCTTCCTCAGCATTTGACACAATAGATCACAGAGTGCTATTATCCCATCTGAGACACTATGCTGGATTCTCGGGAATGGTGATGCAGTGGTTTAAGGCCTACTTATCCGGCACAGCGCAGCAGGTGGCTCTGGGTAGAAAAATTTCAGATGTTGTTGCTCTCTGCTGTGGAGTGCCTCAGGTCTCAATTCATGTACCCATGTTGTTTGCTGTTTACATGCTGCTGTTAGGGGAGATCATCAGGTGGTATGGTCTGGGTTTTCACCTCTATGCAGATGATACCCAGCTATCTGTAGCGTGCACCTGATGGGGCTGATGCAGTAGCTGTGCTAGACGAGTGGCTGGTAAAGATCCAGGACTGGATAGCTTTAAGCAGGCTCAGACTTAACTCACTGAAGACAGAAGTGCAACTTGTGAAACCGGATCAAGTGGCTATAGCAATGAATTGTGACAATGCCTTGCTACCATCATTAAACGGCACCACACAACGAGCTGTTGACAGAGTAAAGAATTTTGCATCACTGTGGACAATAGACTGACCTTAGAATACCAGGTATCATCTGTAGTCCACAGTGGTGTTTACCATCTACAGAATATCACCCACATTTGTACTTATATTGCTCGCTCTGTCCTGGAGACCCTAATGCATCCCCCCGTTTGGATTACTAGAATGCTCTTTACCCAATGTCATCTGCAGGGCTGGTACATTGCTTGCAGCTCATGCAGAACTCAGCAGCCCGGCAGACAGCTGGGACCTCCCGATCTGGTAATATTATGCCAGTTTTCTAGGAACTGCATGGGCTGACACTGAGGTGGTGCATAAGTGTCAAGAGAAATTTGTTAGTTTACAAAGCTCTGTTTGAGTTGGGCCTTAGCCATCTGAAAGACCTTCTGACCAAATTCACTCCCCTCTGCCCTCTTCATTCCTCTGAGGTGGGTCTCCTCTTGCTTCCACGCTCCCCCCATCCAAAAGGGATTTTTTTTTAATCATTTATACACAAGCTATATTTTTAAAATGTATCCTTAAAAGGATCACTTGATCACAGATTAATCAAATTATTCCACTTCTGTTTAGGACAATACATGTTTTAGTTTGTGTTTAGTTTCACTGGGAAGAGCAACCATATTTACATCAGTCCAGTTCGCCTAAAGCTAAAGGAGTAATGCATAAATGGCTTATGTGGAAGACATTCTCTGCCCCGACGAAGCCTTTGGCAAGAGAGGGAAAGCACTGGGGTAGTAGAAAAAAATCACTCACCTTAGTAATGTTGTTTCTTCTAATGGAGTCTTGCTATACTATGACAATTGCAGTTTGTCCCACCATTAGAACTGCTCCGGAGGTGAAAGAGTTAACTTCCACGCCAGGCATGGAGCTTAGAGCGCGAGCTCGGTTAGAGAAGCTCTGTCTGGATAATTTCAAACTGAAACTGTCAGATCTTTACGAGCAAAAACTCACTAAGGTTCTGTGTGGAAGCTGTAACCTACACTACCCAACTGGCTACTTAAATATTAACACAAATTCCTGGTCCCAACACCAAGACTCAAGTCAGGGGACCAGAAAATAAGATAAGATAAAATAAAACACAACACCCCAAACCCCAAAAAGAAGGGGTGGAAAACATAAAAAGGGCAAAAACAAGTGCCAACACTGGACTGCCCACCCCATACCCAAGTAGAAGTTCTGAGAGGGGCAGGCTGGGGGGGGGTGGTCATAATCAAGGCCACTGTTTTTCGTTTTTTACCGGAAAATCCGGTAAAATTCCGGAATTAGGGCTGCCTGAAAACCAGTAAAAATGAAGATTTCATGGAATCTGGCATTTTTTATCAGATCAGTAAATCTATAAAAAAGTCTATTTTTCTTTTAATTCCTTCCTGTACTATTTTCAGTTTGCTTTATTTAATGCTCTGTATATTAAGCCTTCTTTAATTCTGATTATTTATGCACATACTGCAAGAATGATAACAGAATCCCGGTAAAATCCGGAAATTAGAGTAACAATCACCGGTGAAATTCCGGAATCTTAAGTCTTGAAAATGGAATTTAATTGTTTTAATCACCGTAAATCAGTGGCCTTGGTCATAATATAGCAAGACTCCATTAGAAGAAACAACATTACTAAGGTGAGTAATTTTTTCTTCAAACAACATGAAGTCTTGCTATATTATGACAACTGCAGACTACACAGCAGTACCTCCATGGAGGAGGGACAGAACCTACTTAGGGAATAGGCTCTGAAGCACGGCTATGCCAAACCGAGCATCCCTCCTGGCCTGCACATCCAGGAAGTAATGCTTGGTGAAAGTGTGTACCGTTTTCCAAGTAGCTGCTTGACATATCTCTAAGATAGGGATGTCTCTGGCAGCAGCTAGAGACGCAGCTGTACCTCTGGTAGAGTGAGCTCTCAGGCCTGAAGGGGGAACTTTTCCCAATTTTTGATACCAAAATTGAATACAAGAGACAATCCACCTGGCAATGGATCTCTTAGTGGCAGGTTTCCCTTTCCCAACCTCACCATAAGTGAGAAAAAGTTGGAGGGATTCGAACTTGTGACCTTTGGTACGCTCTATATAGTAACTTAGGGCCCTCTTAACATCTAAGCTGTGCAACCTCCTCTCACCAGAGGAGGAATGGTCAGTGAAGAACACTGCAAGGGAGATAGATTGATTAAGATGGAAATCTGAAACCACCTTAGGCAAAAACCTCCTGTTAGTCCTAAGGACTACCTTATCCCTGTGAAAGGAAATAAAGTCAGTCTCTATTGACAAAGCTTGTAACTCACTTATGCGCCTGGCAGAAGTGATGGCTACTAGAAAAACAGTTTTCCAAGTCAAGTACTTAAGCTCTGCAGAAGACAGAGGTTCAAAGGGGGGGGTTGCATCAACTGAGCAATGCAAACATTAAGATCCCAGGCAGGGGTCGGGTCCCTGAAAGGTGGATTAGTATGAAGTAATCCTTTGAAAAACTTGGAAAATACAGGGTGAGTGGAAAGAGGGGAGGGCTTTCCTGCTGAAATAAAAGCAGAGAGACAGCTGCCAAATGTACTTTCAGGGTAGCTGGTCTCAGACCCAAAGAATTAAGATGGACCATATAATCCAAAACAATGGGCAAGTCAGCAGATTCCAGGGGAAATATGTTTCCCAGAACACCAGATGGAAAACCTTTCCCATTTAGAGTTATAAGTAGCCCTAGTGGAAGGCTTCCTAGAAGCCTTCAGGATTTCAAGAACACCTTGAGAAAGGTGTAGGTCAGCAAATTCTAACTCCTCAAGAGCCAGGCCTTGAGGTTGAGGGATTTGAGATTCGGATACCAAATTCTTCCCTGGGCACAAGTTAACAGGTTGTGATTCCTGGGGGAGACACAGGGGAAGATGGACTGCTAAGGACAGAAGGAGTGGGTACCAGGGCTGCCTGGCCCAATCTGGAGCAATCAGAATCATCTTGCAAGGCTGGGATCTGATTTTGACTAGCACCTTGAATAGGAGAAGGAAGGGGGGAAGGCACATACAAACTTCCCTTTCCAATCTAGAAGAAGGGCATCCAGGGGGATTGAGCCCATCACTGGGGGCCTGCAACAAAACAGTGGAAGTTGGTGATTGTCTGGGGCTGCGAAAAGATCTATCTGAGGGGTGCCCCATCTGGCAAAAACTATCCCCAGTACTCGGAGATCCAGTGACCATTCGTGATGGCCCTGGGAAATCCTGCTGAGAGCATCTGCCAGGACATTGTCCTTTCCTGGAAGGTGAACTGCTATGAGGGAAGTGTTCAGGGAATAAGCCAGAGACCACAACTTCATTGCCTCGGTGCACAAGGCCGAAGACTGAGTGCCCCCTTGTTTGTTGATGTACCACATTGTAGTGGTGTTGTCTGTTCTGACTTGTACCACTTTGTTCTGAACAGATGCAGAAAATACCTGAAGTGCTAGAAAAACAGCTCTGAGTTCCAGCAAATTGATGTGGAGCAGAGATTCCTGAGGGGACCACACTCCCTGGGTGGAGAGGTCGCCCATGTGAGCTCCCCATCTCAGAAGGGACGCATCTGTAGTAAGGGTCAAGGAGTGAGATAGAGGGATGAAGGGGAACCCTAGTCTCAAATTGCTCTGATCCTGCCACCACTGAAGGGCCTGGATCAGGGTTCAAGTCACTGGGATCAACTTGGAAAGGGGATCTTTTCTTTGAGACCAACAGGCTCTCAAGTGAAACTGAATGTCCCTCATCTGAAACCTTGCTCCTTGCACTACAGCTGTGGAAGCAGCCATGTGTCCTAGGAGCTGTAAAGTGCCTTGCTGGTCGAGAGACCTGCAGAGTGAAGGAGGAGGCCAGGCCACTAGGTTCCTTACCCTTTATAGGGCAGGAAGGCTCTGGCCTGCTTTGTGTCCAATTCTGCACCTATAAAGGTGAGTACCTGGACAGGTTCCAGAACTGACTTTGGAAGATTGAGCAGAAAACCCAGAGAGGTGAGCAGCTGCTGGGTAACTTGCAGGTGTGATTTGACCTGGTCTGGAGACTGACCTACAATGAGCCAGTCGTCTAGGTAGGGAAGATGGCAATCTTTGCCTTCTTAAATGAGCAACTGCTACTGCTAGACATTTTGTGAATACCCTTGGGGCAGAGGTAAGGCCGAAGGGGCATTGCTCTGGACTGGTAATAGCCTGAGGGCAGTTGAATCTGAGGTACTTTCGGTGGGAGCTTCAGATGAGAACATGGAAATAAGCATCCTTGAGGTCCAGGGAAGCTAGCCAGTCCCTGGCCTTAGAGAAGGTAAAATCATTGCCAGAGTCACCATTTTGAATTTTGGTTTCAAAAGGTGCTTGTTCAGATATCTTAGGTCCAAAATGGGACGTCATTCTCCTGTCTTTTTTGGGGTAAGGAAGTACCTGGAGTACAGACCCTTGCCCTGGTGTAGGGAAGAAACCCTTTCTACAGCTCTGAGAGCCAGGAGGGTTGAGACTTCTGTTTCTAAGGCAAAGGTCTCTAGAGGGCTTGCAGGTGGAAAAGATCTGATTCTCATTTTTGGAAATTTTTTGAAGCTGAGAACCAGACCCTGGCTTACTACTTCCAGGATCCACTTGTCTGATGTTAGAGACTCCCAGTCCTGAACGAAGTAAGCCAATCTGCCCCCTACAGGCAATGGAGAACCGGCCCTGGGCACCCCATCAGGGTGCCTGTTTGGCAGGGCCTTAGGCTGAGGGTGGAGCAGACCTGCCTGCACCCGTCTGCCTCTCCTCTGAAGAACCCCCTCTGAGCATAAGCAGAGGAGGCCTGGGTTTGATAAAAAGGCCTGTGAAAAGGCCTACCTCTACCCCTGGGGGTCTGCCTCTGAGGAGTGGCTTGCCGCTCCTTGGCTTGTGCACTCCTATAAGTTGTCCTATATTCATCCATTTCCTTCATGTAATTCTCTGTCTGCTCCCCAAACAGAGAATTTCCTACCAAAGGAAAATCCATAGCCTTAGTCTGGGTATCCTGTGACAAACTAGTACACCTGAGCCAAGCCAACCTACGAAAGGCCACAGATGTAGCCATGACTCTAGAGGATACATCAGTAGAATCCACAGCAGCATGGAATTGCACCTTGGATGCCTCAATACCATCAGCAGCCACCTGCTCCAGCTCCTTTAGCAAGCTGGCCAGGGGCCTGTTTGGCCAAAGCCATGACAGTGTCCCATCTAGATTTTTGGTATCTTGCCACATAAGCCAGGTAATTTGCTTGTCTGAGTCCCAAGGACGCTGCCATGTATTGTTTTTTAGCCATGGCATCAATCTTCCTGGAGTCCTTGTCAGGAGGATGTGAAGCCAGGGGGAATATTAGCCTTATCACAGGCTGCTGCCTGAACTACTCCAACATGACTGCATTGCTGTGAAAGGAATTCTGTATCAGGACCTGACAAAGTGTACCTCCTGTCCATCTTCTTGTCCACAGGAGGCACAGAATTAGGAGCTTTTAAAATTTTTGTTTGTTTCCTAAATGATTTATGTAAAGGGATAGACAATCTCCTAGACTCTGGGATATCCATCATTTCCACAAAATCAGGTTCCTCTTGCTCATCCACAGCTTCCTCCAATGGGAGCTGGAGGGTTTCAGCAACCTTTTTATAAAACAGAAAATGAGAAGGGGACTCAGAAAGCGTAGGGGGAGATTCTAAAGGTCTGTCTGGGGAGATGTCCGGTTCAATGGGCACATCCAGACTCTCAAAGTCACATTCACACTGTTCATAATCATCCTCCCCCTCCTCTGGTTCATAAAACTCTTCTATATCATATTCTTGAACCGGTGGAACCGGCCGAACCGACCTTTTGCCAGACAGTGGCGGTTCGGACGGAACCGGAGAAAGTGACTGGATAATTTGTATAGCTTTTGCTATCTCTGCAGCAGTTGGAGAAGGAATTTTGGACTCCACACCTGCTGATTTTCTAGTTTTCTTTGCTGGAACTGGCTCCACAGAGTCAGCTTCACGTTGCTTAAAGGAAGTCGCCCTGGTCAGAGGCACTCCCCTCAGTTCGGTTGGCACCGAACCGGGCTGGCTCATCGGTCAGCGGACTTTTGGCCTCGTTCCCTGAGCCTGCCAACTCTCTTATCCAGGGTGGCTGCAGGAAATTCTTACAAATCTGGCAGTCTGAATTGAGGTGGTCAAACCCCAGACAATATACACATGTGGTGTGTGGGTCAGCCTTGGCAAAGGCTTCCCCACAGACACTACAGTGTTGAAACCCAGTGGGCCCAGTTTTTCTTTTGGGTTTCTCAGACATGATGCCAGCCTAACCAAAAAACTTGCCCTTTTAACGGCAGTGACAGGCAAGACACCCTTATCGGTTCCCAACCGTGTCACGGGTCGTGGAAAAAAGGTAATGAAATCTGTTTTTTTTAGAACCGATAAGAACTGGGAACCGCACTCTAAAAGCTTTTAATGCTTGATTTTTAAAGTTTTAAGACAACCTGATCGGTTCGAACCGAGCCGATAAACATTTACAAGTTCCACACAGAAATAAAACTGTCTATTAATTACAATACCACAGACAGAGCTTGAACCGATCGGTTTGTGGTTAAAATAATAATACTCGCGGTTGAATTTAACTGAGAAAATACTGTTTAAACCGAGAAATGAACCAAGCAGTAGGAGAAATCTCCGGAGCGACTGTTCAGTGAGGCGGAGTAAAGAATCTGACAGTTTCAGTTTGAAATTATCCAGACAGAGCTTTTCTAACCGAGCTCGCGCTCTAAGCTCCATGCCTGGCATGGAAGTTAACTCTTTCACCTCCGGAGCAGTTCTAATGGTGGGACAAACTGCAATTGTCATAATATAGCAAGACTTCATGTTGTTTGAATCTGCTGTTTTCTAAAGATGGCATTAAATGTTTTTCTGAACCAATCTCTGGCTACTTGCTTGTTTCATGTCTTCAGTGTACTGCTCTCGTGCCTTGATCTCATGCTTCTGATCACTCCTCCAGTTTCCCCATATTCCTGCACATTCTCTCCACCCCCTACCAAGTGTCCACTCTACTGCAGATTTTGGTATCCTCTGTAAAAAGGTATACCTTTCCTTCCAGGTCCCCTCTCACTGTTTTTCCTTCTTCTGGTACTCAATCTCAGCTCTGCACTCTCCCTAACGCACATGCAGGGTTCTTACTGCATGCTGAGAGGTGGAGCACCTTCTCCCTGAGAGACCACCGCTGATTAACAGCGCCATCAGAATCAAAGTCTTTGGAAAAAACGGCAGGTGTGGGCATCTCAATTTACCATCCTTACCTCCCAGGGAATTAAAAAAAAATGCTATCTCCTTCCAACTACCTGACTGATTCGGTGTCTGACCCCAGCCTGTCGGGGGGGAGTGGGGGGACAAATCTGTCCCTCTCCCCAAAACCATGACAGTGCTGGTGCTTTACAAAGCACAGGAGTTAGATTCCGGTAACGCAGGGATTGTAGAATTAAAGGAAAACCATACCCTCAGATCTTGTCAATTTTGCTTCCATGTAAACAGACAACTCTTTCTGAGTAGCTGTTGGAGATGTATTCAATTGCTTTAGTTTGTTTTCACACTTCTTACTAGGCCCTGTAACTATCCTGGGGATCTCCATTTGCTGGTTTTTGAAATCTCATTGTCCCGGAGAGTTGCATTAGCATATGAGAACATGATGTGTAATCACACTTTAGACGCCACAGTATGCCTGTCTGCTTAACTAGACTTCAAAGACACAAGCTGCAGAAAGGTGTGAAATACCACAGTTGGCTTTGCAAACTGTCCGAGTTGTAAAGCAGCATTGTTCCCCTTAAAGTGCATTCAGTTTATGTGTTTCCAGAGAGTTTTTGCAGAGTATTTGTTCCTTCAGTATAGAGATACATGGTATAAATGGGTGATATGACATCATGTTCTTATATGCTAATGCAGTTTTCACGGACAATGAGATTTCTTTTTTTTTGGAACTTAATCTTTATTAGTTTTCCATTTTCAGTTCCATATTACATTGTACTTCTTTACAGGAGTCAACCGGAAAACACACAAATAGTTCCATACTATTGCATCAGTTGCAGGACATTATATAAGATCATATTTCTCCAAGTATAGCCTTTGTTTATATTTGTCCTTTTTATATCTTGCAGGCTGGACAGAGTACTTGTGCCCCTTCCCAGATGATGAGGTTAGGCAGAAGCCCTCTCCCTCACCTACAGCCAGAGGACAATCGGCTCTGCTCCAACCACCTCTCATCTAGCCATTCCTTTCTCTCCACCAACCAATACCCTTTCAATAAACTGATTTCTGAAGAAACAATCTGGTGTTCTGTGTGCTTCCTATTTTCATCCCATATTTTCTATTTATGCCCTGGGCCTGCACAGCAATTCACTGTACAGTCCATACCCTATATTTATTTCAAATACTAAGAAGATACAAAACGGAGTATTTACACAATAAGATTTCAACAACTATAAAATGGGAGACCCCCACGCTATCTACAGTGGCTGGTGTGAACAGTGAAAATAAACTAAAGCAAACACATATAGCTGTAACAGCTATAGGAGAAGAGTTGCCTGTTGACATGGAAAAGTACAGTTACGTAAGACCTTACCGTAACAGTAGATCTTCGAGAGGCTCTTGCAGTAGGAAATTACATATGGGACTGGCGGTCGTGGCAGGACCATGAAAAATTTCTAGCTAGCAGTCCCTGGCGAGGGACCACCCCCACGTCAGGTGACCGGCGTCATATGACGTCGGTATAAAGGGGCGGTCCCGGACGCCCGCCTTCCAGTTCTTTTCCGCCACAGGCCAAAAGAGGCCGGACGAGAGAGGAGCAGATATTTTCCTAAATGGAAGAGGAGCTGAAAAAACCAAGGGGAATGGAGGGCGGGTAGGTATTACCTACTGCAAGAGCCTCTCTCGAAGATCTACTGTTACGGTAAGTTCTTACGTAACTGTACTATCTTACTTCGAGAGGGCTCTTGCAGTAGGTAATTACATATAGGACAGAATCCCAAGCAGTCTGGAACAAGGTAGGCACCGGGAGGAGGAAAACTACTCCAATAAGTAACTTTAGCCATGCAAGCCTCAAGACAGGAGGCCTTGCAAAACAGCTAGCCCCAAGCCTGCTCTACAGCGAGAGGCAATGTCCAAACTGTAGTGTTTCGTAAAGGTGTGGACGGAAGTCCAGGTGGCAGCAGCGCAGATGTCTGCTGCGGAAACATTCTTAAAACAAGCCGCCGAGGCCACTACTCCTCTCGTGGAGTGGCCTCTGACTTGACCCGGAAGGGTCTTGTTGTACTTGTCATAACAGAAAGAGATGCAATGAGCCAACCACTTAGACAGGCATTGCTTGGAAACAGCACTGCCTTCCCTTTTGTGAGCAAAAGAGACGAACAACTGGTCAGTTTTTCTGAGATCCTTCGTCCTGTTGGTGTAGTATCTCAGAATCCAGTTAACATCCATAGCATGGAGTAAGTACTCCCCCTGGTTAGAGTGCTGTGTAAAAAAGGCAGGTAGCTCTATGGACTGATTCAAGGTAGACTCTGCTACTACTTTAGGTAGAAACTAAGGATTCGTGCGAAGAGCAACTCGTTCTTTATGGAAAATCAAGTAGGGGATTTTGCACATCAGGGCCTGAAGCTCGGAAATTCTCCTAGCCGAGGTAATGGCCACCAAGAAGAGCATCTTCCACAAAATAAATTTCAAATCTGCAGAAGCTGCAGGTTCGAAGGGAGGAAGAGTAAGTTTCTCGAGGACAAAATTCAGGTCCCAAGGGGGAGCAGGAGTACGAATGGGGGGCCTCAGATGGAGGACCCCTCTGAGAAAGGTCTTGGAGACCTCCAGTTGAGCGAAAGCTTTACCTGCGAAGGGGACATGGTAGGCTGAGACAGCCGCCATGTGAACCTTCAAGGATGAATGGCTGAGACCCAGATCGAATAAATGACACAGGTACCCCAGCAGAAAAGCCACTGAACAGGAGAAAGGCTCCACGTTCTTAGAGGCTACCCAAATAGAGAATCTCTTCCATTTCATGACATAAGTAGACCTGGTGGATGGCTTTCTAGCCTCCACCAGAATTTCCGCCACTTTTGGCGAGACTCCAAAATGAGACTGGGCTAGGTCTGCAGGAGCCATGCATGGAGTTGAAGGGATTTGAGTCCTGGATGAACCAGGGTCCCCTGGTCCTGGGTCAGCAACCCCCGAGATAGAGGAAGAGTAAGAGGAGGATCCTCTGAATATTGTTGTAGAAGACACAACCAGATTTGCCTGGGCCAGAAAGGAGCGATCAGAATCATTCTGGCTCCTTCTGTGGCAAGTTTCTGCAATACTTGTGGGATCAGGGGAATTGGGGGAAAAGCATAGACAAATCTGTTCTTCCAGTCTAGAGACAGAGTGTCATTCCAGAAAGCGCCTCGCTCTGGAACGAGCGAGCAAAAGGTGGGAAGTTTTGCGTTTTGGGGGGAAGCGAACAGGTCCACCTGCAGAGTCCCCCAAAGCTAAAAGATGTCGTCTAGTACCCCTTGATCCAGTTCCCACTCGTGAGCTAGGGCAGAGGACCGGCTGAGCTTGTCTGCCAGAGTGTTGCCGACTCCTGGGACGTGAATCGCCGTTAGGTGAAGGTCGTGCTGTGTCGCCCAATCCCAAACCCTCATTGCCTCCCTGCAAAGAGGGTAGGACCGAGTTCCTCCCTGTTTGTTGACATACCACACTACGCACATGTTGTCCGTCTGAACGGCTAGGTGGCTGGGAAGAATGTATTGGTGAAGGGCTTGGAGAGCATACAACACAGCCCGAAGCTCTAACACATTGATGTGGAGAGCTTGTTCCAATTTGGACCAGGAGCCCTGGGTCCAATGAGGTCCTAAATGGGCTCCCCAACCTTCGGCTGACGCATCCGTAGTCAGAGTCTGGGAGGGGGGAGGATGAAAGAAGGGGACCCCCAAAACAGGTTCTCTCGGACCATCCACCATTGCAAGTCTCGTACCATCGGCGATGAGATCAGGACTAATTGATCTAGGTCGTCCGTAAGTTGATCCCAATGAGAGTGAAGAGTCCACTGAGAGATCCTCGTGTGGAGTCGAGCTCGGGGGATCGTCAGGATGGTGGCCGCCATAAGCCCCAGAAGACGGAGGACCGATCTCGCCGAGATTCTCCTGCGTTCCAATAGCAGGGAAATCTGGGATTGAAGAGGCTGCCCTGTCCGGAGTCAGGAAAGCCTTGCTGACAGTTGTATCGAGGATGGCCCCGATGAACTGTAGTCTCTGGGAAGGATCCAGATGAGACTTGGAATGATGGAAGGTAATACCCAGGCAGGTAAACGCCTGCTGGGTAAGGGAGAGAAAACGCAGGAGTTCCTCTCTGGACGGGGCCGCCAGGAGCCAGTCGTCCAGGTAAGGGAACACCTGAACTCCCATTGTACGCAGGTGGGCCGCTACCACAGACAGGCATTTGGTAAATACTCAGGGGGGCCGAGGATAGACCAAAAGGGAGTGCCTTGAATTGGTAGTGGTCCCCCTGAAACGCAAAGCGAAGATACTTGTGGTGAGAAAGGCGAATGGGGATGTGCAGACAGGCATCCTACATATCCAGGGCATAAAGCCACTGACCTGGCCGAAGGAGGGGCAGAAGGCTCTACAGAGAGAGCATCCTGAACCTTTTGAATTCGACAAAGATTCAGGGAACTGAGATCTAGAATTGGTCTGAGATCTCCAGTCTTCTTCGGGACCAGGAAGAAATGGGAATAGTAACCCATTCCCTGAAGATGCAGGGGGACGGGTTCTATTGCTTGCTTCGAAAGAAGAGCCAAGATTTCTTCCCGGACCAAAGGAAGGTGTTCCCTTGAATAGGTCAACTTCAGAGGTGGGTGGCGGGGTGGTTTCTGAAGAAACTCTATGGAGTGCCCTTCCGCTATGAGCTGGAGCACCCAAGAATCCGTAGTTATCCTCTCCCATCCCAGAAGGTGGAGGGAGAACCTCCCTCCTACCGGTTCCTCTGGAAAGTCCAGAGGCAGTGGGAGAGGAAAGGAGTCAGGTGGTGTGGGGCAGCGCCGCAGCTGAAGCACCCGCTGCTTTTTTGGGCGGGGGGGCCCCGACGTTTGGTGGCCTGCCTTCCCTGAGGTTTCGCTTTTGGCTGAATCCGTCTGTGAAAGGGACGGTGCTGCTGTTGATGGGGATGGTACATGGAATCCACGGATTTCAGAGCCGTCCCCTTCTCCTGCAAATCGGTGATGATGTCCTTGACATCACCCCCGAAAAGCACTGACCCCCGAAAAGGTGCTTCCTGAATAGCAGATTGCACCTCCGGGACCAAACCTGACACATGGAGCCAGGCATGACTCCGTAGTCCCACGGCGAAAGCGGAGCTCTGTCCGGCAGTGTCCACTGCATCGTATGTCATCCGCAAAATGTGGCGACTGGCCGAACGAGCAGAACGGACGAGGTCGCCTAACTCCTGTTTGACCTGGGAGTCAGGCAAGGAGTCCAGCTTGGATTCCGCCTGGGTAAGGATAGCCTTCTGGTAATCCCCCATGTGGGCGACGTAATTCAAGGCCCGAATTCCCAGTGTGGAAGAGGCATAAATCTTTCTTCCATACTGGTCCAGAAGGCAAGATTCCTTATCTGGAGGAAACAAGCTCAGATGCTTTGGATGTGCCGACCGGCCATGAGCGGCGCTAATCACAACTGAGTCTGCACGAGGGTGAAAATCGAGATAATCTACACCCTCAGGAGCCTGGTATAGCCTGTTAGACTTCCTGGGAAGTAGGGCTAACACCGACGGTTGTTTCCAAATCATGGAGACAAGGTGGGCGTGAGGCTCTATCCAGGGTGGCATTAGGGTTGGAGCTGTCACGGGCAAGTCCAGATGCTCGGCAAGTTTAACCCGCTGAGGGTCTGGTTCCAAAGAGCGCCACTGGTGAACTTGCTGGATTTTTCTAAGCAACTCCATGAAGGATGGGTCCTCCGGGGGGGGGGGGACTTTGGAGGGGTTCTCGGCTGGGGCTTAGATGGAGAGCGGGGCTCGTCGTCTTTCTCGGAGCATCCGTCGGAAGAGTCTGAGGAGTCCGAGAAGGAAGAAGAAGAAGCAGAAGAAGAAAAAGACTCACTGACACGACTAGGGGGAGGAACGGGTTCCTTGGATGGTACCCGGGAAAGCGTGTCTTGCCCCTCTCGGGATCCAGAGGAAAGAACCCTGGAGTCTGGAAGTGGTGAGGGAGTGTGCCGCCTCGGATGTATGGGAGCAGGTAGCGGCACCTTCGTCGTAAGGCTGCTCTCTACCTCCTTGGTGAGTTGAGCCTTGGCCTCGGCCCACCAAGAGGCCAGAGTCTCCTGCAGATCCACCGGCGGCCGTGGGGACAGTGGAGGTGGAGGAGGAGGGGGAAAGGAGTACAGGTTGTACCTGTAAGGCGAGTATCAAAACCCAGCTGGAAACCCGTACGAGTATTGTGGCATCAGGTACAGCGGCCGGCACGGCTGGCGGCCTGGATACTGCGGTCCCGGGTATGACGCCGTTGGATAGGATGGCAGGTACCCAGGAGCCGGGGAGCTGCCGGAGCAGACAGCCCAGTCGGCGGCCTCACGGGCAGTTCCATATTGAGGGTCCCGGAGGGCCCGATGGAAGGAGGATGTCCCCTGCCGGCGTCGGAGGGACCGGCATCGGCGGTGCAGGCGTCGGTGGTACCGGTGTCGGAGCCGGCGTCCAGGGGTCAGACGTCAGATCCGGTTCCATCGGAGAGGGTCTGACAGAGGAGGCAGATGCCCCGCATCACCCGGGGATGGAGGGAAGAAATCCCTGGGGTCAGGCTGGGGTGACTCAGGCTCCCCAGACAGCAGCGAAAGCTGTGAGAACAGTGAGCAAGGCGTGGGGTCCGTCGTCAGTTCCTTCGCCCGGCGCACGTCGGAAGAGCCGACGTGCGGCTTAGGGCCATGTTCCCGGCAGGCACCGGAGGGGAAGGATCGGTCCGGTCCGGAGGGGGTGGGAGTGGTCGTGCGCCACCCCGAAGGGTCGGGCATCTTATCGACCCTCTCCATGCGGACGTCGGAGGAGCCGACGTCCGACTTAGTGGAGTCGCCCACACCAGTAGGCTGCAAGCCTGCGGCCGAACCGGGAACGGAGGCCTCCTTTCGCCAGGAGGCGCCTGCAAGGCCCGAGCACGAGCCAGGCAGGCTCCAAAACCTTGGAGGCTGCCGAACGGTCCCCCGGCGGGGATGTTACCTGAGTCACGTCTCTGGCGGGAGACGTGTTAGAGGAGGACTTCTCCTGGTGCCTCTCCTTATCCTTCTTTTTCCGATGTCCCTTGGGAGAAGTGGACACCTGCCTCAACTTTTTCAACTCTTTCTCCATCGAAGACATCTTTTTCTTAAGGAGATGGGCTTCCAGGGACTGTTGGCGCCGTTTACGAGTAGCTGCGTTGAAGTTGAGGCAATGCTGGCACTTGTCGACCGGGTGATCGGGGCCTAGGCAGAAGAGGCACTGGGAGTGGCCGTCCTTGTGTGGCAGTTGGACGCCGCATGAGTCGCACTTGTTTTTGTGCTCGGAGGGTGTAGGGGACAACATACACCGACGTATATACCTGACGTTTGAAAAAGAATAACTATTTTTAGTGAAGTCGTGAAAGGCAGGGCTGGCCAAACTACGAACTTTACCGCGAGGCACTGCGAGCTAACGGCGGGGAAAGAACTGGAGGCGGGTATCCGGATCGCCTTTATACCAACGTCGTATGACGCCAGTCACCCGACGTGGGGGCGGTCCCTCGCCAGGGACTGCCAGCTAGAAATTTTTCTGTGGGGTCCTGCCACCGGCCGGTGTCAGTCCTATATGTAATTACCTACTGCAAGAGCCCTCTCAAAGTAAGATCAACATTTGCATGATATGAGGGTGTAGTTTTTCTTTAACAGAATTGTGTTTTATATACTGACTTTCATACATACGTTTCCAAAAGTGTTTTACAAGACACAGAAATTTCATACTAGTAGTGCAGGAAATGTATAACAGAATCAAATTTCCAGTGCCCGATCTGGCCCAACTGGCAATAAAAAAAAGGGCAATAAAAATATATGGCTCCCTCTCCCAGCTACATTATGGATTATGGATCCAGTGACCAGCCCGAGCTGTCAGAGAATAAAAGAAAAAAATCTGCCGATCTCACCTAACAGATCCAGTGCCCAACCCAACTGATCAGACACTAAAACAAATCTGTCCCCCCCTTAAACAACCTGACAGATCACTGACATCAGGGAATAAAAAAAAGGTCTGCCCCCCTCCCCCCGCCAGCTACCTGACTGGTCTGGTACCCAACCCTACCAATCAGGGAATACAAAAACATATGTCTCTCTCGCTCCCAAACTACCTGATGGATCTGGTATGCTATCCAGGCTGTTAGGAAATGAAAAAACATGTCCCCTCCTCCTAACAACCTGATCAGTCCAGTGCCCAATGCAGCCTGTCAAAGAATTAAAAAAAAAAATCTGTCCCCTTCACCCAAACTGCTTAACAGGTCCGGTGCCCAACCCAGTCCATCAGGGGATTAAAAAAACAATCCCCTTTCACCTCAATCTTACTGGTGCCCAAGCTGTCTCATCAAGGAATACAAAAAATCTGTACCCCCTCCCTCCAACTACTTGATAGATGTCATGCCAACTTAGCCCATGCATTATGCCAAACAGAGAAGCAGGAAAAACACTAAAGCGATAAGCAGAAGGTGGAACAGTTGGGGTACTAAACCACTGCTATTCCCAAGCCCATCCACTCAGGTCACAGTGAGGGGCTCAAACACTGCACATGAGGCTTGGGGCTGCTGCCACCAGCATAAGGCATCTCATCCTCCTATGGCCCGCACTAGCATAGGAAAATGGATCTAGGAGGACCAATGGCGCACACTTTCAAGGCTGTAATCCTAAGTGCCAGGGATTCCTGGCTCCATCACCCAACTCTCTCCCTCTTTCCTTCTCTCAGTGTCTAATCTCAGCTCTGAACTCTTCTCAACATGCACACAGGGATCACAAAGCCACGGACGCTCTAACTTAGCCTGTTGCGCAGCAGAATGGTCTGGTGCCTAACCTGGCCTGTCAGGGAATTACAAAAACTTTGTCCCCATCCCCTAAACTACCTGATGAGTCCAGTTCCCAACCCGGCTCATCACGGAATAAAAAAAGAAAACAGTTACCCCCCTTCCCTTCCCCAACTACCTAATGGGTCTAGTACTGTTTTAAGTACCTGGGTGTCACCCATGACCCCTCCCTAACATTTCGTCATGCATATCAATACCACTGTGTAGCATATCAACCAGAAACTGGGGGCAGGCTTTCGACTTGGGCACTATCTGACCCCTGAGGCAGACCTTGCCATAGCCCAAGGCAACCTTCTTCCGCTATTATGTGGCACTCTCCCTCCAACTACCTGAATGGTCCAGTGTCCAACCCGAACTATCAGAAAAAATAACTGGCGATATGGAGGGGGCTATAAGGTTGGTGCTGGGAGGAGGAAACTAAAGCCTGGTGTTGGGTAGAACTGAACCACCGTGTACAGCGTAGGGAGCATTACTGAAAAGCAGTGCCACTGCGCCAAGGTCCTCCATATGGGCACTGTACACAAAAAAAATCTGTAAAACGGACATTGGATGTGGTCTTTATATAATTACATTATAAACAGCGAGACAATAAGGCCAAGATAACAACACAAAAAAAATCAAGATCCGCCTTGTTAGCACCAGTGTTTTAGGCCACCGCCAAGGATCTCAGAAGGACAGAAAGAATGAAAGTAAGAGATTCTGTGCCTGTCTATTCTGAAACATCTTCTGTTAGGGTAAGCATGTCATTTTTCTATCTTTCCAGAATAAATCTCTATGATGTCCCACTTATGGGACCAGTGTACCAAGCTTTCCCCGTGATCTGTGCGTATTTCCAGGATTGTAGATGTATGCATATGTCAATCGTAATGTAAAATCTTACCTATATTAACATGTGTTATGTATATGCATGGATATGTATGTACTTATTTATGTTGGTAAAAATTGCCTGATTTCCTACAAATTGTTTATGTTGCCTAAATTGTTAATGTTTTTGTACAGACTAGTTCTAGGTTTACTTTATCTGTTTTTATCTGTTCTGTAGTCTAAGCAATATTGTACTCCCTCTTTCCTTTCTCCCAGGACGCATCTGGAAACAAACTACTGCAGTTCAGTGTGCCTTTTCTGATGAAACTTTTCAAAAGACATAAAAAAAAAAAAAAAAAATTGTAAAGAGGGAGAAACCTGCACAACCTAAGGTTATCAGGATAGCCTCAGACCTCTGTGTGGGGGAGAACATCTGAGGGGGAGGGGCTCCTGGCAGTCCAAGGGGGATCAGAGATTGGTCAGGATGAGGCACTGGCTCCTGTGGCGCACGAACGGGAGGGTCCTCCAACAGCTGCTGCCTGATCTGAGTGGAGAGAAGAAGTGAGTCCCCAGGTAATGAGAATGTAACACATTTTGCTGGGCATGATAGGCAATGCCCTAACATCTGCTTGGTACTGACAGCTGAGCCAACTAGGCTAGAGGCCACCTTGTCGCATCATAAGATGCCCTTGATAGATGCTACTTCCAGGCCTTCGATAGAAGCAACAATACCCTTTCGTACGGCTTCACATTCAGGCATTGCAGCAAGCAAGGTCTGTATCCGCATCCACAGGTGACGAACAAAAGATGCCATGTAGCACTGATGTGCCAAGATGCACACGATTGAATGTGCTGAGATAAAACCTTTTTGAAACTGGGGTGGGGGTGATCCCTGGATGCTACTGACCTACAAAGGGTAAATAAAGTGTATGTTTGGAGTACTCTCTTCTTTCAGCAGCATAAGGACAGTAATAGAAAACTAGAGACTACTACTCCGGATTTTGTCTAAAGATTTTCATTACTTTTTTAATTTTCAGTATTTACCATCAACAGTGTGCATCAATTACCAACGATTCATGGATATAGTCCACTTTATCAAGGTTCGGTGGTCATCTGTTAGATAAACATACAGAATTAACACTTAAGAACATAAAAAGTATGTTTGGTTACAATCAATAAAAAGATTTTACCCCAGAAAAAAAAAAAAAGAGAACAAATGAAAAGTTTGTATCTTTTACAAAGAAAACTTTTCCTCCACCAAACACAACCTTGAAAATGGGTAAGGAGGGAGTAGAAACAGGTACAGGAGTGTTGGACTTCAGGAGGGCCAGCTTCGGGAGGACAGGGGAGGTAGTTAAAGGGTGTCTGGCCAGAATCCAAACTAATATGGACACTAACCAGAGGTGGGAGATCATAAAACTGGGGATTGAGGGAGGCAACCAAAACCTGCATCAGGATCCAGAGTAAGAGAGCTAGGGACAAGAAACCCAGCTGGGTGAGCAAGGGGGTCATAGAGAAAGAAAGAAATAAAACGAGCCGCCTTTAGGAGGTTCAAAAAAAAAAAAAAACAGGGAGAGGGGAGGACAGAGAGGATTACCTGAAGGAATCGAAGGAGGTGACAAAGGCAGTAAGGGCAGCCAAGGTGTCTAAGGAGCTCAGGCTGGGGCAAGGCATCAAGAAGGGGAAGAAGGAATTCTGCAGGTACATCAGGGAGAAAAGGAGTTGTAGGGACAAAATAGTAAGGATTAAGAGGGATAGGTGGAAACCGGGGCAGAGCAGGCAGACGCGCTTAATGAATACTTCTGCTCTGTGTTTACTAAGGAGAAATGGAGGCACTACTGGGGTGGGGGGGTCAGGCTCGCAGGGGGAGGAGGTGACAGAGGGGAGAATCACAGAGGGCAGGGTACTGGAGGGACTGAGGGTGGACAAGGCACCAGAGCCAGATGGCATTCACCCCAGGGTACTGAGAGAGCTGGCAGGGCCCTTGGCAGACCTTTTTAATGCCTCCCTGGTCTCAGGAAGTGTACCTTGGACTGGAAGATGGCTCAAGTGGTACCCCTCCATAAGAGTGGTCCCAAAGAAGAACAGGGAAACTACAGGCCGGTAAGCCTTACATCTATCATGGGAAAACTGATGGAGACAATCCTGAAGGAGAGGCTGGTGTCCCTTCTGGAGTCCAATGCGCTGCAGAACGTTAGGCAGCATGGGTTTGTCATGGGCAGATCCTGTCAGACCAACCTGGTGGATTACTATGACTGGGTAACTAGATAGTTGGACAAGGGCCATGCAGTGGATGTCCTGTTTCTGGACTTCAGTAAGGCATTCGATTCAGTGGCGCATGGGAGGCTAGGTAGTAAGCTGACAGGTACAGGTGCAGGGGTGAAAATGGTGGAATGGATAGTAAACTGGTTACAGGGAAGACAGCAGAGGGTGGTGGTGGGAGGGGAGCTCTCATCTCCAAAGGCAGTGACAAGCGGAATACTGCAGGGCTCAGCGCTGGGACCAGTGTTTGGGTTGTTCATATCAAACATCTCAATGGACATCAAGAGTAAGATCAGTTTGTTAGCAGATGACACCAAGATGGGAGTAGTAGTGGATGACCTAGGAAGGTGGCATGGGTTGCAGGATGATCTGTCAAAATTGGAGACCTGGTCAGACACCTGGCAGTTGGGGTTCAATGTCAAAAAGTGCGAGGTGCTACATTTCAGGGCAAAAAAAAAACAAGAAGGAGCTACCAGCTGGGGGGAGGGGGCTCAGCTAGCCATGACAGAGGAGAAGGATCTGGGTGTGATTATAATGGGCTCAATGAACAACTCAGCATAATGCAGGAAGGCAGCTGCAAAGGCCAACAAAATGCTGGGTTGTATTGCCGGGGTATATCTTCAAGGAGAGGGGAGGTGATCCTGCCGTTGTATAGGTCACTGGTTAGGCCACACCTGGAGTACTGCGTGCAGTACTGGCACCCATACCTGAAGCTGGACATTAAGTTACTGGAGGGGGTGCAGCACAGGGCAACAAAGATGATCCAGGGACTAGGGGACATACCCTATGTGAGCAGGCCGAGGGAGTTAAATATGTACTCACTGGAGGACTAAAGAGACGGGGGGATATGACTGAAACCTTCAAGTACAAGAAAGGAATAAACAAGAGAGGTACAGAGGGACTATTCAAGTTAAGGGGGGGTAGGGACACGCTAGGTCACAATCTCAGACTGGAGGGGAGAAGGTTCAGGAGAGAAATGAGAAGACACTTTTTTACAGAGAGAGTGGTGTCTAGGTGGAATGCGTTGCCTGCAGAAGTGGTATCCTGTAGAACGGTGGACTGCTTCAAAAGGGCATGGGCTAGGGTAAGAGGGAGGGTTAGGGGAGGGAGGGGCAGCTGCAGTATTAGGGTTGCTAGCTGCACACTCGAGCAGACTCGATGGACCATAAGGACTTTATCTGCTGGCAAATTCGTATGTTCGCATATAGTATATACATCCACATAATATGACTGAGCTTCTAGTATTCCCTTTTAAAATTAACCCAGTACTTTGCACAGTCATTTCATAGGAAACATATTCGCTGTCTCCTCAAATCATACAGCAGTGTAGGTATAATCCTATGAGGATATTAATAAAAGTGTTGTTTTTAGAATACACTGTTTGTGATGTATAAGTGTCCTACAATATAAAACATGTCTGTCTTGCAAACCTCTATACTGTTTCTAATGGCTACAAAAAAAGGATGTTTTTATTTCCTCATTTTCAAGGTTGCATGGTGTAGTCAGGACAGACTTCCTGAATTACTATAAATTAGTCTTTTGAATCCGGAAGAGGTATTTCACTGTTGCCATTATTGCCAGTTACTGTGTGAGGACTACTTTCAAGTCTCATCATATTAATAGCGGTAGTAAACAACCATCGCACATAACAGCACCATTTGCACCAAACCTGCCTCTAGAGTGTCCCCCAGTGAAGAGCCAAATATCACTAGGCAACAAATCCCCATCTTCATGGAGACAGACATGCTTGGGGCTCTCGCAGAGCAAAAGGGTCTGGAGCATCTTTGTCTTCAAGTGGGTCCGGCCACAGAACTAGTGATACCAGAATGGCAGAACATGGCATACAGTACTGGCCGACCACTATCAGGCCACCCTCACCGCCTCCTGGGGGTGCTCCCATACCTTCTGGGACAACGTCAAACAACTGAATGGGAACACTCGCTCCCCTCCCCCTTCCCAGATTACTACTGACAACACCACCGTTACAGACCCTGCTGACATTGCAAACCTCCTCAACACCTCCTTTACTGACCTTAGCCCTATCCTCCCCAGTAACTTCTTTGACCAACCACCCTCCCAACCTGCCCCTGCCCTCCATTGCCCTAGCTTCTACCTATGTAGGGTAACTGCCCAGGAAGCCAGACCGCACCTGACCCGTGCACTAAAAGGCAACAGTCCCGGTGACAACTCCCTGGACCACAGAATTCTCCGGCTGGTACTGGATCAGGTCCTCACCCACTCACCAGCCTTCTCCAACAAATCCCTCTGCCTGGGACAATTCCCCACTACCATGGAAAACTGCCACTGTTACTCCTATCCATAAAGGGGTGACAGGTCCTTAGCTGGGAACTACCGACCTATCTCCATACTCCCACCCCTTTCCAAAGCCCTGGAAAATCTAGTTGCCAGCAAATCACTGAATACCTGACCAAATACAACATCCTCTGCCCTGAACAGCACGGGATTCCTGCAGGACACAAGTACTAGCACAGCTCTTGTTGAATTCAAGATCCTTCCTACACTCATGGACGCTGTTCTCAGCGGAGGCCGTGTTCCTTGACCTATCAAAGACCTTCGACATGGTCTCACACCCCCTCCTGCTGGAAGCCCTCTGTCACTCTGGCTTTGCCACTGGACCACTTGCCTGGTGCTCCAGCTACCTATCCGCACGCTCCCAACGTGTCAATATTGGTGGGACACTTTCCAATCCACGTCCTATCCTCTCTGGGGTTCCACAGGGCTCCATCCTGGGACCCCTACTCTTCTCGCTATACCTTAACACCCTGCCCAGTGCATGCACTGGGAAAATTCTGCTGTATGCAGATGACGCCGTCATCTTCGCCACCGACCATAACCCCACCTCCCTCCAGGTTTCCCTGCAATGTTCCTATGATGACACTGAAACCTGGTTTAAAGAGCATAGATTGGTCCTAAATCTTAAAAAATCTAAAACCATGCTCTTTGCCCACCCTCAAAACAAAGCTTACAACTCCCCTCTCCGTATCCTCTCCAACTCCAAACAGCAACTGGAGCAAGTCTACTCCTATAAGTACCTAGGGGTCTCCTTTGACTCAGCCCTCACCTACCATACCCACATCGAAGCACCTGCCTCTGCTACCAATATACGGCTTGGTATCTTGTACCGCTACAAAAACTGTCTCCCTCTCGATGCCCTCCGGCTTGCAGTTACATCCTCTATATTATCCCTAGTTGACTATGGGCTACCTTTCTATGGTGCTGCCAACACGACTGCCCTAAACAAAATCCGCCTCGTCCTAAATAAGGCATGCAGTCTAATCACAGGGTCCCCTAGGCTCACCCATACGTGCCAGCTTTATGACATGGCAACAGTGCTAAACCTTGAAAGGCTGCAATACCAAACTTGCCTTATAGCTAAAAAAAACCCTGCTAGGACTTTCTCCACCCGGGCTGACATCCTTCCTCCTCCTAGCCCAACCCCTAGTCAGTACTCGGACCTCCTGCAAGGCCACCTTCCTGGTTCCTCGATCTAGGACCTCCACATGGACAGAGGTCTCTCGCCCAGAGCCCTTCTTGGTACAACACGCCCTCTCTCCATCTCAGAAATCCCACTATCTCCAAATTCAAAACTGCACTCAAAAGGAGCTGTTCAACAAGCGCTGCTGCACCTTGTACAACGGGTGTACAATCACCCTTTGTCCTGATAATGCCCACTGGCTGCACCCTCTCCGTACCGACTTATTCCTACCACCTACATTACTGCCATATCCAACTCCTTACCTTCTCTCTACTGTCAAGAACGTACCATGTATGATAGAATCTTATTATACTGTTTGCTGAATTGTCCTACTAGTATGCACTACTGTTACCGAATCAAACTACCTGCTGTGCTGTCCTTGTCACATGTTTTACTATCTCTGTAACTAATACCATGGAACCTGTTTGACTGTTTCGTTTTGCAAATGTCATACATTTATGCTGCTAAACCCTGTAGCCAACCTTTGTTCATAATACCTGAATCTGCACCTTTATAATGCAACCAATGTAACCTGTACCCAGGATCCATGTATGCCTGCATCTTTATGCATATGTTCTCGTATAGTATGTATTTTGTACTTGTATTATCTTCTCTTCTCTTGAAGAGGTACCTTTGGAAATGAGCCTCTGGCTCAAAGGTTGTAAACTGATTGTAATATAAAATAAATAAATAAATAAATAAAACATGTCATGCTTCCGACTTACACTTGTGGAAGGGTCTCTGCTATTTCCAGGTGCAGTAACAATGGCCTTAACTATCAGTCTGGTTTTGGTGTGATGGTGATAGTGCTGATTGGGGTTTACCAATGAAATAAAATAAAAAAAACAATAAACCTCATTTTGGTTGTGTTTGGTAAGTTGGTCATTTTATTTTGCTGAATGTGATGTGATGCAGGGAAGCATTGATCTAGCTCGGTGTACTGGACCAGGTAGAGTGAGAAAGAGAGAGCGACTGTCGGCCATGCATACAACACATTTGTGGGGATGGGATGCTCCTCACTGACAGCACAGATCAAGACTCCCAGAGTTCCAGTGGCAGATGGGCTGCTGGACAGACAGGCACTGCACTAGGGAGCGGCCTATAGGCCCATTATGTAACCATGCAACCTCCAAAGGAACGAATGGACCCTGGGTATTTGGATCTGGTACCATGCCAGTTCTGGGTTCTGTTCAGGCAACTTGCATGATGGCTACTGCCACTTGGGCAACTCTTCTGAAATGAAGTCCCTATAGATTTGGGGTGGGACAGGGCATTTTTGAGATAACTAGCATGGGGAGCTGAGTGTTTTGAATGCCATTAATGCCTGCATGATCATACCTATTGCTGCGACAAGCCCCATCATTAGCACTGAGATTCTGCATGTAATTTACATGGCAGCTAAACGCATTCACAGGCACATACCGTCTGCTGTTTACCCTACACAATGTTTCTTATAGTTACCATAGCTGTTCCAAACAGTACAGGCATAGTAGTAGTAGGGTTTTTTTTTGTTCCTGCCCAACACATATGTCTTTTGTTGCTTTGGGTTTTGTAAAAGAACTGCAATCTGGTTGGAGCAGTACTGGGATAATACAGGGAGGTCTTCTAATCTGCAACTGCCGACATGTCGTTTTTGTCACTTGGACAGAATGCAAGTGACTTTGAGGAACACGCCAGACATAATGTAAGCCTGCTGTAGACATATCAGGGATTGGTGCTGCTCACTTCACCAGCCTGCTTAAAAGTAATCATTCCAATTACTAGTGCCAGCACGTTGCTTATTCCCAAATGCATCACCATAGGTGGCAGCTGTATCACGTGAAGGTTTTCTTTACTGCTGTTAGTTCATGCATCATTATCTTTATACAATGCTCTTGTCTTTTACTCTTAATGCCTCTTGTCTCATTTAAGATTATTAATGAATACTGATGTTTCGATTCCATTATCTTGCTCTGGTCTCTCTTTTTTTGGGGAAGGGGTATTTTTCTATTTCTTCCCCCATGCTGTCCCCTTCATAGCCAGTCCCCTTCCCCCATCCCATCATCTGCCCTTTGCCCCAACTTTGTGGAGATAAGCCAGGCAAAGTTTGAGGTGCGAAAAGAGGCAGCATTGGCTGTGACTCAAATTTTGGAAAGCCCTTTTCCATTTTTTCCTTCATCTCCTTGACCCCCTCATGCTGACTCGCATGCACCCTCTAGACCATGTGCCACCCAGCTCACTGCTACCATGCAGCTTGCCACAACTATGCAGAATACACTTCATTCCTTTTGGCCCAGTCGAAGGGGTTGCTAGTGCTGTGGGAGAATGCTACTCCAGTCCCAGAGTGGGTGTGTGCTATGACAAGCAGCACTGTGGCCCTGGCTGCAGGAGTGCAGGGATACTAGTATGGGACACAAACCTTGGTCACTTTTGTGTAGCAGGCCCTTGGTCTCTGTACTGTATTGTTTTATTTTATGTGTCATATTTTTGGAAGACCCTTAGAAATGCACTATATAGTACAAAATGTAATTAAATAAATATGACTTCCTTACTAACTACCGTGTGTGGTGTTGTTTCACATTATGTCAGATTTTAAATTTTATTGCAAATGCATCAATCATCGAGGAAGAGGAGGGGGAGGTACCTAAACCAAACAAGAGAAACACTCTGGATAGGTGGGGGATCGATACCAGTCCATTCATAGAAGAAAGGGTTCTGAAAGAACTAGTAAAACTGAAGGTGGACAAAGCAATGGAGCCATATGGGATTTACCCCAGAATTCTAAAAGAACTAAGGGTAGAACTAGTGACACCACTGACTACCCTCTTTAACAAATCATGGGAGGATGGGGTGATACCCGAGGACGGGAGGAGGGCAGATGTGAGTCCTCTTCACAAAAGTGGGAGCAGGACAGAGGCAGGAAACTACAGACCTGTTAGTTTGACCTCAGTGGTAGGGAAAATGATGGAATCTCTTCTGAAGGAAAGAACTATTGAGTACCTAGAGGCCAGTGGGGCACAGGACCCAAGGCAGCATGGCTTCACAGTTGGAAGGTCATGTCAGACGAATCTAATAGATTTCTTTGACTGGGTGACCAAAGTAGTAGACTGGGGGGCGGGGCGTGGACATGGCCTACCTAGATTTTAGCAAGGCATTTGATACTGACCACACAAAAGATTAATATACAAGTTAGCCAGCCTTGGAGTGGGTTCCAATGTGGTAGCCTGGATATAAAATTGGCTTGACAACATGTTGCAAAGGGTAATAGTAAATGGAGTCCACAGTGAAGAAAGGAGGGTTACTAGCAGGGTACTGCGGGGTTCAGTTAATATCTTTATCAGTGACATTGCAGAGGAACTGGAAGGAAAAGTATGTCTCTTTGCAGATGACAGAAAGATCTGCAACAGGGTTGATGCACAAGATAGAGTGGAAAGGACGAGAAGGGACTTGGCAAGGCTGGAGGAATGGTCAAATACATGGCAGCTTAGTTTCAGCCCAAAGAAGTGCAAGGTAATGCACCTGGAAAACAAAAACCCAAGGGAAGAGTACATAATGGGGATGAGATACTGACAACAACAAAAATGGAAAGGGACCTGGGGTAATTATATCAGATGACCTAAAGGTGAGCAAGCAATGTGAAAAGGCAGTAAAGAGGGCTGGGGGAATACTTGGATGCATAGGGAGAGGCATCAACAGTAGAAAACAGGAAGTTGTTATCCCTCTGTACAGACAGTTGGTGAGACCCCATCTGGAGTACTGTGTACAGTTCAGGAGACCGCATCTTCACAAAGCCATAGACAGAGTGGAGGCTGTCCAGAGGAAGGCGACCAAAATGGTGCAGGGTCTGCACCAGAAGACATACGAAGAGAGACCAAAGGAGCTTAATATATACCCTTGAGGAAAGAAGGGAGAGGGGGGACATAGAAACTTTCAAGTACCTCAAGGGAATCAACAAAGTCCGAGAGGGTAGTATCTTTCAGAAAAAGAGATGTGCAAGAACAAGGGGGCACAATCTGAAGATAGAGGATGGATGGCTCAGAGGTAATGTAAGGAAGCATTTTTTCACGGAGAGGGTTGTGGATGCACGGAACAGCCTTCCTGAGGAGGTCGTGGAGTTAAGAACAGTGGGGGAATTCAAGAATGCATGGGACAGTCATAAGGCATTTCTAGGGAGTGGGGGTAGGAAGAAGTAGGCTGCTGGTTAAATAGGATCTGCAGCTTATCCATCAGGTAGGAAAATGGGCAGACTAGGTGGGCCAAGCGGTCCTTATCTGCTGTCAAATTCTATGTTTCTTTTTACTGTAGGTGCAATATCCAGAGGACTTAGATGCCTTTTAGTCTTCAAGTACTGCAGAACATATTCTTGAGAAGTTGATGTTTTTTGTAGTCAATGTTGTATGTTTGTTTTTGACATATTTTATCCTCCTTGAGCCCATCCCCACAGAACCGCCTTCTACTTCTGCCACTCAACCTTTTCTCCAACTATGGGGTCCCAACCCAAGTATGCCCCCTCAACATCTGGACCACTGGCGTCTGCCTGGTACCTCCTCAGATCCAGCCCTCCAAAGGTGGACCCTCACCATTTCCGCCACTACAGCAAACATCGAGTGCATTCATATCCAGCTTGCAACTGCTAGAGAGACAGCGACAGCCTAGAATCCTGATGGCCACAGAGGGTGAGCAGGGTTTCATGTCAGAGGGGCAGACAACCTTTTTCCAGTTTCTGATCCCTCGAAGAGCAGTACATGGTGTAACGCAAGAGGTCAGCATGCAACATGCATTGACATCTGCGTAATCTCCCCACCCACATGTACATGTGTCTTTAGCTGCACTGCCACCTGTAGTCGACCACAGTAGTGCAGTGAGACATTCACTAAATGCTCAGTCCTAGCCCATGTATTGACAAACTGAGTGTAGGGCACAAACCCACAAACTGGCATCACAAACGACAGCACTGCTGATACACATGCGGGCTGGCCCGTACGCTTAGAGACGTGCAAGGCTGTCCAACTTCGCTTCATGACTTCATTTGCAAAGTCTGGGCAGGTAGCAAGCTCCGTGACATTCTCGCAGGTGCTGCCTGTCCATGGCAAGAGGGAGACTAGGGATCTCCACACCAGGGAATTCAACACATGACTGTGGAACTGGGGCAGAAAGGAGGGTTTCAGCTTCACTAGGGGTTAGGGACCCACCTTGAGGGATGAGGGCCTGTACAAAGGCAACAGCCTACATCCATCCAGAAGGGGGACTGCAGTCCTTAGTGAGCAGTTTTAATGCTACATTGGTGAGCATTTAAACTCGCCAAGGAGGAGGTGGTAGGAGGCAGTGAGACAAAAACTGCCCCACCCCCCACTAGTGCTAGAGGCCAACAACAGGAATGCTGAGGGAGAGAAGCCAACAAAGGAGGCAAATAAAACTGGCAGCCAGAAGGTAGAAAAAGTGAACAGGATTGAAAAATATAAAAGGCAAACTATAAGTGCGTAAAATGAAAAATGGAGGGGGAGTGTAAACGCAATCTGGAGAGCCATGTGTGCAAATGCTCGAAGTCTGGGCAATAAGATTGCTGACCTAGAGGCCAGCATGGCAGAGGCAGATCTAGACATAGTCGCTATCATGGAGACCTGGTGCAATAAAAATCAGGTTTGGGAAATGGACATTCCAGGATAAAATCAATTTAGGGGGACAGGATAGGCAGAAAAGGGGAGGAGTGGCTCTTTATGTAAGGGACAACATAAAGGCTATAGAAATGTAGGGAAGCAGGGGGGGAGCGGAGGTACTGTAGGTCACTCTGGAGAAAAAGAAAGGGGTCGTTATTCACATAGGGTGATCTACAGACCTCCAGCACAGGAGGTAAAGGTGGTTGGGGAAATGATGGATGGAATCCAAAGGATTTCTCAAAAGGGAGAGGTCTTAATAGTGGGAGATTATTGGACCTAATACTGACAAACAGAGACAGTGTTGTTGACATCATGGTGGGAGATCACTTGGGATCCAGCGACCATCACACAGTACATAGATACATAGACAGTGTCGGCAGATAAGGGCCTATGGCCCACCCAGTCTGCCCATTTGAGCTTGTAAGTTCAGTTTGTTTTCCTAGAAGTCTGTTGCACCTTACCCCTGACCTCCAGAATTCCTTTATGTCTATCCCATGCATTCTTAAATCCGTGATTGTTTCAGCCCCACCACTTCCTCTGGCAGGGTGTTCCACTTGTCCACCACCCGTTCTGTGAAGAAATCTTTCTCATGTTTCCTCTGAATCATCCTCCCTCCAACTTCATCCCATGCCCTCTAGTCCTGGAACATCTTTTCGCTTAAAAATAGTGTTTTCCTGCACCTGTTCCTCCCTGTAAGATACTTGTATGTCTCTATCATATCCCTCTCTCCCTCCTCTCCTCCAGGAGTACACGTTCAGTTCCTTCAACCTGTCTTCATAGGACTTGTGATGCAATCCATGCACCATCTTTGTTGCCCTCCTCTGAACCTTCTCTACCCTGTCTATGTCTACGTAGGTATGGTCTCCAGAACTGTACACTGTACTCCAGGTGGGGCCTCACTAGTGTCTTGTATATGAATTATGACCTCCTTTTCCTGCTGGTAATGCCCCTGCCTATACATCCCAGCATCCTATTTACTTTACCTGCCTTGTCACACTGTTTCCCTACCTTGAGGTCATCAGAGATGATAACCCCAAGATCCCTTTCCTGCTTGGTGCATGCTATATCCTCACCCCCCAACTGATGTATTGTGCCAGGGTTTTTGTGTCCCATATGCATTATCTTGCACTTCTTTGCATTGAATTTCAACTGCCAAACCCCTGACCATTCTTCAAGTTTCTGCAGGTCGCTTCTCATTCTGTCTACACCCTCTGGTGTGTCTACTCTATTACAGAGCTTTGTGTCATCAGCGAACAGTGAAATTCTGCCTTCTAGGTCCTGCGCCATGTCACTGATGAAGATGTTGAATAGGACCGGTCCCAGCACTGGATCCCTGTGGTACCCCACTGGTCACTCTTCCCTCTGTGGAGTGACAGCCTTTACCACCACCCCTCTGTGTCCTGCCACCCAGCCAGTTACCTACCCACCACACTACTGTCCTGCCCACACCCATATTCCCCAGTTTGTGTAATAGTCTTCTATGTGGCACAGTGTCAAAGGCCTTGCTGAAGTCCAGATAGGCCATGTCCACTGCCCTCACCTGATCCACCTCCCTAGTCACCCAGTCAAAAAATTCAATGAGGTTGGTCTGACATGACCTCCCCCTGGTGAAACCATGCTTCCTTGGGTCCTGTAGTCCATTGACAACCAGATGTTCCACCAATCTCTCCTTCAGTAGTGCTTCCATGATCTTCCCCACTACCGAGGTGAGGCTGACTGGTCTGTAGTTCCCTGCTTCCTCTTTGTTCCCACTTTTGTATAAGGGGACTACATCTGCTGTCCTCCAGTCTTTGGGTACCTCCCCTGTTTCCAGTAATCGGCTAAACAGGATAGCCAGAGGTTCAGCCACCACCCCTCTTAGTTCTTTAAGGACCCTGGGGTGCACCCCATCTGGCCCCATTGCTTTATCAACTCTTATTACTTCCAGTTCCTTCAGGACCCTTTCTCGTGTAGTTTAAATGTAAAGACTGGACTAGAATTGAACCACACAAGGACGAGGGTCCTGGACTTCAAGCGGGCCAACTTCAAGGAAATGGGAGAATGCCTCAAGGACGCCCTGGCTAGGTAGGGAAATTAGAGGAAGTCGAGGCAGTGGGCACAAATTTAAGAAGGTATTGAAAAGACCACAAGATGTGTCAGGCTAGTTAGCAAGGGCAAAAGAAAAAAGAGGCCACTATGGTTCTCTACAAAGGTAGCAAAAAAGGCAGGAGCAAAAAAAAAAAAAGACTTCTATAAGATACAGCACAAAAAGAGGCAGGGAGGGGGAGGGCAGTTAGAAGAGCCAATGCACACGCAGAGGAAAATATTGCCACATCACTAAAAACAGGATAAGATATTTTTCAGATACATAAGTGACAAGAGAACTATTAAGGGAGAGATAGTTAAGCTGAAAGGGGAAGGAGGGGTTTGTGTGGAAGAAGATCACCAAAAAGCAGACAGAATACTTCTGCTTGTTTTTTTCAGTAGAGGGGCCAGGCAGCTGACCAGAGATGAAGGTCAAGGGCAGTAATGGTAGGGGGACAGACACGAGCCCATTTACAGTGGAAAGGGTCCTAATGGAACTAACATGGTTGAAAGTGGATAAGGCAATGGGCACCAGATGAGGTGCACCCCAGGGTATTAAAGGAGCTCAGGGAGGAGCTAGCTGCATCTCTGACAGCCCTATTTAACCTATCACTGGAAACAGGGGAGGTACCGGGAGACTGAAGGAGGGCTAATGTAGCTCCACTCCACAAAAATGGGGAGCAGGGAGGAGGTAGGTAATTACAGACCAATCAGCCTGACTTCATTGGTGGGCAAAATTATGGAATCACTACTGAAGGAAAGAGCTCTGGAATACCTTGTGGCTAATGGGCTACAGGATCTGAGGCAACATGGTTTCACAGGGGGGAGGTCTTGCCAGACACACCTGACTGAGTTCTTTAATTGGGTTACCAAGGTAGTGGATCACGGAGGAGTGGCTGATGTGGCCTACATGGATTTCAGTAAAGCCTTCAACACCGTTCCACACAGGAGGCTGGTAAGCAAGCTGAGTAGCCATGGAGGGGGTCCTAAAGTAGTAAGATGGGTAGAGAGCTGGTTGAAGAATAGGAGTTAGTGCTGGCCCAGTGGCGCAGAGGGCTGCGGCACTGGCCGCATTACCTTACGTCATGCTCCCCCCAGTAGTTCTGCTGCCATTGTGTAGAAGTCTGATGGGCAGCATTGGCGGGAGGAGGTGACAAGTAGTGGGCGGGTGCATTGAGACGCGGCATGCGTGTGTCTTCACGCACGCGCATGATCAAGGCATGGGAAGGGCGAAAACAGGGAAAAAAAACTGGGGCATCAAAAACACCTATACAGAGAATAGGAGTCAGAGGGTGGTGACAAATGGTGTCCACTCTGGGGCGGGCAAAGTGACCAGTGAGGTACCACAAGGGTAAGTACTAGGCCCAGTCCTTTTCAATGTCTTTACTAGTGACACTGTGGAGGGATTGGAAGGGAAAGTATACTGTGTGCAGATGACACAAAAATCTGCAACAGAGTAGACATTCGGGGGGAATGGAAAGAATGAGGGAAGATCTAAATAAGCTGGAAGAATGGTCATAAGTGTGGCATATGGGCTTCAATGTGAAAAAGTGCAAAGTCATGCACATGGGGCACAGAAACCCAGTAGCTCAGTACCAACTAGGAGGAGAAGGGATAACAGTTACGAACCAGGAAAGGGACTTGAGAGTAATCATTTCTGATGACATGAAGGTGGTTAAACAGTGTGACAATGCAGTGAGTAAAGCTAGCGGAATGCTCGGATGCAGAGGTATCACCAGCAGAAAGAAGGAGATAATATACCCCTGTATAGATCATTGCTGAGACACCACCTTGAGTACTGTGTCCAGTTCTGGAGGCCCCACCTCCATAAGAACATAGACAGGGTGCTGGTGGTACAAAGGAGGGCAACCAAAATGGTGCAGGGCCTGCATCAGAAACCCTATGAAGAAAGATTCAAGGAATTAAATACGTACTCCCTGGAGGAAAAAAGGGAAAGGAGTGATATGATGGACACATTCAAATATCTCACAGGTATAAACAAGGTATAGGAAGGGAGCATTTTTCATAAAAAGAGACGCTCGAGGATAAGGGGTCACTCTATTAAGCTGGGGGGGGGAAGGTTAGGGGAAATGTAAGGAAATTCTTTACTGAAAGGGTGGTGGATGCTTGGAACAGTCTACCAGTGGAAGTAGTAGAGGCTAAAACGGTTGCGGGTTTGAAGAACCCATGGGATAGACACAAGGGGATTCTAGAAGTTAAACAAGTGAGACAAGGAAACAAAGGACCAAGTCGGGTCTGAGGTAGCATAGTAACAAGGGAAATGAAGGCAGACTAGGTGGGCCAGGAGGCCCTTATCTGCCAACTACATCAATGTTTCTATGTTTGCCAAATTCGGGAACAGCCTACTTTGTAAAGTTTCCGGCAGGTGAAGTGGTACTTTTTCAGGTAAAGCCATGCAAATACACCAGCAAAGTTGCAACTTCACCATGCCTACACCTGAAAAAGTGCCACTTCCCCAGGAAAACTCATTGCAAAGAGGTGAAGTGATGAAGGGGGCAATGCATGTTTGGAGCTTCAATGAAGAAGTCAAACTTTGTAAAGTCTCCACTTACAATCAAGAATGTTTAAGCAAGAACACCAAATGCAGGGTCACTGATCTTTTTCTCATTAGTCTCTTTCTCGCCGCCTTGCTTCCAGCCCATCCCCTGCTGCTGACCTCTCCCACCTCATTACCCATCTTCTCCCAGATATACCCTTCCACTCGCAATTCTCCATGGCATGTATGGCTCACTAGGTAGCACACTCGCCTCTGAGGCCGGGAGATCAGAGGGCTGTGGGTTCAGTTCCCACATCTGGCACTTGGGTTAATATCCCAGTACTGACACTATAGTGCAGCTTGAGGGGGGTGCTTCACTTCTGAGGTGCCATCTTTCAGATGAGACGTTAAAACGAGGTCCCATCTGCCTGGTTTGGTGGTGGTAGTTCAGGTGGATGATAAAGATCCCCTGGCACTTATCGAAAAAGAGTAGGAGAATTTCCCCGGTGTCCTGGCCAAATTTCTCCCATTCACTAAAAATGCCACCAACAGCTTAATCTGGTTCAATTTCAGTTGCTTACCATCTGTATCCCCCCTGCCCCCGGTCACCCCTGAAAAAGGGACTTCTAGGCCCAGTGGGCTTACCGGGTCAACAAAATTCAATAAATAAATAAATAATATCCCCCATGGTGAAGGCGGCAGAGCTCCCACCACAACCCAGATCCGATGGGAGGAGTTGCCTGGGTCACTAGTGCAGGGCCTGCAGGAGCTGGTATTATCCTGCCTGATTGTTTTTTTTTTTTCTGTGATGTGTTCTGATCACAATCATCAGGACACCAGTTGTAAGGGTGCATGAATGCATACATGCAAGCATGGGTAACTTAGCACCTCCTGTCATTCTCCCTCCCACTAGATGCTCCAGACTGCAATGCCACCTATGGTCACGCAGGTGGCGGTATCATAGCTGAGACAGCCATCCACCAATGTCCCAGACTCGTTCCCGAACCCAGGTCACTAGCATCACGAGTGGTACCCTTGCTGCTACCCTAATAGGCCAGTACTGGTAGTGGACCTTTTTAAGAAGCTAATATCCTAATAGCATTTAACATACCAATGTGATCTATTACCTCAGGCTACTGTAAAAAAAAGGTTAATCAGATGCGGCCTTACAGGATGTTCCATGCCACAGGAGATAAACTACATAGACAGTGAGTTATACAATTCCTGACCTATTTACAGAGACGTCTGGGTATATGTTCACGTTGTTTCAAAATCTACCATAGTTGTATTATTTCCTTAGACATGTAGTTTTAGATATTTAGCAGTGGGTATTATTTAAGCAATAAGGCATGACCAGTGGTTAGATTAACAGTATGTTAATCATCCCCTAGGGGTGTAATGTGGCACAAGGCACAGTCGAGTGCCATATTGCCCCAAGGGGTGATTAACTGACTGTTAATCTAACTCCTGGGAGTGTCTTATTGCTATAATAAAAAATAATTCCAAAAAAAAAGTGTTAAAAGTATACTTTTTGAATATTTTCCTCATTTAAAGGGAGATTTTTAATAAAACACTTCTTCCACCAACAGTTTAAAGAGCCGGTGACTCATTCAGAAGAACTGTTTTTTTTTTTTTTCCCACCCTCCATGCAAGCTGGTTCCCCACTCCTTCATGCTCCACAGACTCCCTCCAGCCCCACTGTCCTTACCCAGCCCTCCTCTGGTCCCCATATGGCAGCCGATCCCCGGGATATCCCGGCGTATCCGTTCGCCAGGTGGGTCCCCCTCCTCCGAGGGGGAAGGCACCGCGGGAGAGGGGATGACCCCAGCACACTCACTACTAGGCCCTGGGGATGCTGCTGAGGAGCAGGAGGCCCTGGGAAGGCACCGCGGGAGAGGGGATGACCCCAGCACACTCACTACCAGGGCCCGGGGATGCTGCTGAGGAGCAGGAGGCCCTGGGAAGGCACCGGGAGAGGAGATGACCCAGCACACTCACTACTAGGGCCCAGGGATGCTGCTGAGGGCAGGAGGCCCTGGGAAGGCGCGGGGAGGGATGACCCCAGCACACTCACTACTAGGGCCGGGGATGCTGCTGAGGAGCAGGAGGCCCTGGGAAGGCACCGAGGAGAGGATGACCCAGCACACTCACTACTAGGGCCCGGGGATGCTGCTGAAGAGCAGGAGGCCCTGGGAAGGCACCGGGAGAGGGGATGACCCCAGCACACTCACTACTAGGGCCCGGGGATGCTGCTGAGGAGCAGGAGGCCCTGGGAAGGCACCGCGGGAGAGGGGATGACCCCAGCACACTCACTACTAGGGCCCGGGGATGCTGCTGAGGAGCAGGAGGCCCTGGGAGGCACGCAGGAGAGGATGACCCCAGCACACTCACTACTAGGGCCGGGGATGCTGCTGAGGGACAGGAGGCCCTGGGAAGGCACCAGGAGAGGGATGACCCCAGCACACCTCACTACTAGGGCCGGGATGCTGCTGAGGAGCAGGAGGCCCTGGGAAGGCACTGGGAGAGGGATGACCCAGCACACTCACTACTAGGGCCCGGGGATGCTGCTGAGGAGCAGGAGGCCCTGGGAAGGCACCGCGGGAGAGGGGATGACCCCAGCACACTCACTACTAGGGCCCGGGGATGCTGCTGAGGAGCAGGAGGCCCTGGGAAGGCACCGCGGGAGAGGGGATGACCCCAGCACACTCACTACTAGGGCCCGGGGATGCTGCTGAGGAGCAGGAGGCCCTGGGAAGGCACCGCGAGGGAGGGGATGACCCCAGCACACTCACTACTAGGGCCAGGGATGCTGCTGAGGAGCAGGAGGCCCTGGGAAGGCACCGCGAGAGGGATGACCCCAGCACACTCACTACTAGGGCCGAGGATGCTGCTGAGAGCAGGAGGCCCTGGGAAGGCACAGCGGAGAGGATGACCCCAGCACACTCACTACTAGGGCCCAGGGATGCTGCTGAGGAGCAGGAGGCCCTGGGAAGGCACAGCGGGAGAGGATGACCCAGCACACTCACTACTAGGGCCCGGGATGCTGCTGAGGGCAGGAGGCCCTGGAAAGGCACCAGCGGGAGAGGGATGACCCCAGCACACTCACTAGGGCCGGGGATGCTGCTGAGGAGCAGGAGGCCCTGGGAAGGCACCGGGGAGGGATGACCCCAGCACACTCACTACTAGGGCCCGGGATGCTGCTGAGGGCAGGAGGCCCTGGGAAGGCACGGGGAGAGGGATGACCCCAGCACACTCACTACTAGGGCCGGGGATGCTGCTGAGGAGCAGGAGGCCCTGGGAAGGCACCGGGAGAGGGGATGACCCCAGCACACTCACTACTAGGGCCCGGGGATGCTGCTGAGGAGCAGGAGGCCCAGGAAGGCACCGGGGAGGGGATGACCCCAGCACACTCACTACTAGGGCCCGGGGATGCTGCTGAGGAGCAGGAGGCCCTGGGAAGGCACCGGGGAGAGGGGATGACCCCAGCACACTCACTACTAGGGCCCGGGGATGCTGCTGAGGAGCAGGAGGCCCTGGGAAGGCACCGGGGAGAGGGGATGACCCCAGCACACTCACTACTAGGGCCCGGGGATGCTGCTGAGGAGCAGGAGGCCCTGGGAAGGCACCGGGGAGAGGGGATGACCCCAGCACACTCACTACTAGGGCCCGGGGATGCTGCTGAGGAGCAGGAGGCCCTGGGAAGGCACCGGGGAGAGGGGATGACCCCAGCACACTCACTACTAGGGCCCGGGGATGCTGCTGAAGAGCAGGAGGCCCTGGGAAGGCACCGGGGGAGAGGAGATGACCCCAGCACACTCACTACTAGGGCCCGGGGATGCTGCTGAAGAGCAGGAGGCCCTGGGAAGGCACCGGGGAGAGGGGATGACCCCAGCACACTCACTACTAGGGCCTGGGGATGCTGCTGAGGAGCAGGAGGCCCTGGGAAGGCACCTGGAGAGGGATGACCCCAGCACACTCACTACTAGGGCCGGGGATGCTGCTGAGGAGCAGGAGGCCCTGGGAAGGCACCTGGAGAGGGATGACCCCAGCACACTCACTACTAGGGCCCGGGGATGCTGCTGAGGAGCAGGAGGCCCTGGGAAGGCACCGCGGGAGAGGGGATGACCCCAGCACACTCACTACTAGGGCCCGGGGATGCTGCTGAAGAGCAGGAGGCCCTGGGAAGGCACCGCGGGAGAGGGGATGACCCCAGCACACTCACTACTAGGGCCCGGGGATGCTGCTGAGGAGCAGGAGGCCCTGGGAAGGCACCGCGGGAGAGGGTATGACCCCAGCACACTCACTACTAGGGCCGGGGATGCTGCTGAGGCAGGAGACCCTGGGAAGGCACCAGGGAGAGGGATGACCCAGCACACTCACTACTAGGGCCCGGGGATGCTGCTGAGGAGCAGGAGGCCCTGGGAAGGCACCGCGGGAGAGGGGATGACCCCAGCACACTCACTACTAGGGCCCGGGGATGCTGCTGAGGAGCAGTAGGCCCTGGGAAAGCCTGGAGACACTCAGGGAACAGAGAGCTGTCATCCGGTGGCCAGCAAGCAATTTCTCCCTTTTTCTGTTGAAGGCAGTGTAGTGACGTCACGGCATATGCTGACGTCCGCTCCTCCCCCAGCTGGCATTTGGGCCATGCGTCCTGTGATACTCCCAGCCTCCGCTAGGAGCCAGCAGGCACCAGACCAGTCCCCTCCCCTTCCCTAGAGAAGGAGAGCTGTCCATGGCATGCTCAATCCTTCTCCCCTAGCCGGTCCTCCAGCGACCCGTGCTTGTTCCCAAACCCAGGTTGCTGGCGTCACAAGTGGAAATCCAACCGCTGTGCCGGCGGGCCGGCCTAGGAGAACTTTAACAAATCCTAATATTTAGACACAGTCCAGCTTGTATGTCTCATTAGTGCTGCATTCCTCCTCCCCACTATTTATTACTAAGGTCATCTGTATGAAACCTGTATGAAAACAGAATCTTTGCTCCTGAAGAGTTTGTCTATTCCTGCTGCTTTCTTCGTACCTGAAGTCATAGAGCACTCCTTGTGACATCACAGTTACTCCCATGGCAACAGACTGTGATGTCACAACAGAGGATTGTGACTTGAAGTAGGGAGTAAGCCACAGAGGCAGATGGACTCTAAAGGAGCTCTAAGGGATAAAGATTACATATTCATGCAAATGTCCTTAGTAATAAACAATGGGGAGGAGACATATATAAAACATAAATGGGATGCAGGCAGAACTGTTTGGTCCTCGTCACCTCCTCCTGCCAACTTGGCGATGGGGACACATACTGTAGGTATTTTTACTGGTTTTCTCCCCTTGCCCCCTTCCCCAGGCCCCAGCACATGGCCGTGTGAGCATGTGGAGGCATGCACACACCCTGTGGCACCAGCTCAGCCCTTGCACCCTCCTGTAACTTTTTGCCACCCCCCCTCTCCTCCTACGCTACCCACCAGACCCCCATCCAGTGGCAGTGGAACTACAGGGGGTGCCAACCCACCCTCACCACCTTCGGGAGAGGAGAGCTGCCCATCGGCATGCTCAATCCTGCTCAGTCCACCCCCCACACCGGCACCCCCATGACACAAGGTCATTCTAAAACCTGGATTTCCAGCGTGGCATGAGGTGAGGCATCCAGCGCCTCAACCCTCTGCACCACCGGGCTAATTATTATGTTTTTTTTAACTTTTCTGTGAGGCATCAGTAGCTCTCTAAGAATGCTGGTTCAAAATCAGAATGCATCATTCTAGTCATTCATCAGTGCTAGAGGAAGGAATGCTGACAGGAAGAATCTATGTGCCATGGTGATCAGGCTACACATGATGGTGTAACAGGGATTAATGTCAAGCTGTTGGAATCCTAACAGCCAATCAGATTGCAGCATTTCTGAGACCCTTTTTATAGCTGCAGTAGGCGGAGCCTGCAGATGTTTTGCATGTACAAAAGGAGTGATGTCATGTTTTCTGTCCATGGAACTGACTGAAGGTGTAAATAGTCTCCTCCGTCTTACCCTTCTCCAAGAAATGTTTTCTGCCCCCAAATAAATACACTTTCATGTTAGTCAATGGTTGCAGGGTATTATTTTCTATCTTAAATGGGCGGTACAAGAACTGGTACCTGAGTAGTGGGAGGCAGTATTAGTTTTTTGGGGGGGGGATTAAGATCCAACCCCACCTCCACCCGAGAAGCTCCTAAGATCCACCCACACCTTTTTTTTTTATTCGTGTGGGAGGGGCATGAAGTGGATCTATCATGTTGGAACAAGACACACTAGTTTGGGACCTGGACCAAGCAACAGAACAAGTCTGTGGAGTGATCGAGTTGTGAAGACGCTGCATTTTATTAAGGACTAGGAGAACAGAAGTTATTTAATGCCTTCAAATTGACTCAAAAACCCTTGGAACAAATGATTATCAGAGCCACCTGGGGCCTCAGAAGGAGAAAGTAATTAAGGAGTGCCTGAAACTACAGCTCTCAAGGAAAACAATAGACACAGCGTTCTGATTCAAGTTGAAAGATTATTTTAATCATGGGCACTGTTTTTTCTTTAAAGTTTGAGAAGTATTTTTTTTTTTTTGTACTTTCTATTTTCCGCCTTCCCCTGCCCCCTGTACTACGCTTCTTCAGGAGCGCCTGGCATCTGCCCCAGTTTCTTCCATACCTGGAGCCCCGCGGTGGTCCCCCCATGTAGCCTTGGATTTCCCCCCAGGCGGGGATGAGGTGAGGCCTTTGCACCCCGGAGTAATGGCACTTCGTCGGGGCCGCCACATGGGACAGGCAGGGAACATTGAGTCTGTGCTGGTGCTCTGTCTACCCGTAGCAAGGTGGTTTCCCATTTCCTGGGTGTGCTGTGCACCCTGGCGATCAAGGCGGAGCTATGCGATGTCTGGCATGCCATTCCCTCCTGGAATGGCCAAGATATTGCTGTACCACAGGCCTCGCTGGGTCAGTCAAGCACTGAACCCTGTCCCCCCTTCCTCCCATCCTCCCTGGAGAAGGTGAGCAGTCCACGGACACTCAGCCTTCTCCCCTCGGCCAGCCCTCAGCTCCCAGGCTCGTTCCAGACCCGTCGCCCAGCGTCGCGAGCAGTAGGCGCTACCGCTGCGCCGACAGGCCGGCCCCAAGAAGTATGTATTATATGTAAGTGTAGCAGTGTCGTAAATGGGACTTGGGAATGAATAATGGCTAATTGCCTATAATTTATTTTTTTTAATATAATTGAGTTTATATGTGGCAAGTAGGTAGGGGATAGTGTTTTGAATGTGGCAGTAGGACAGATTTGTTAGGATAAATATATGCTGTCTTGCAAATAAATAATTGTAAGGGATACATTTTGCAAAACAGTGATATATATCATAGGGTTTTCTTTCATGTATTGTTGGAAAAAATAGCCATGGCTCATTCTGTACTATCAGTAAAAGGAGAGAAGAAAACAACTGGTGATTTTAAAAGCTGTTCTGATCCGAGCAGACATTAAAAAAATCTCAATTTTTGTTTTATTTTTTATTTTACCAAGGACACTAGAAACAGGATGTTAACACATCAGTGAGCACTGATGCCACTTGTCTGTGTTAGGGAGTTTTGCGTGGAGCTGCCTTGCACATGTTAAAATATACCAGCTGCAATTAACTACTTGTAGAAGCAAAAGTCTGGGTGTTTTTTTTTTTCTACTTTCTTTTCACTGATATTATAAACTGAACCAGGAAAAAAGTAAGACTGAACACATGTGATGTTTCTAAGGTCTGTTGCATGCATTATGCTTTCATTTTTGTGGGAGGGGCATGAGATGGATCTATCATGTTGGAACAGCTGACTATCACAGCTGCTTGGGGAAGTAATTAAGGAGTTTCCATCTAGGCATACCCCCAAAAAAAAAAAACACACACACATAGATGATATGATTTTATTTTATTTTTTTTTTAACTCTAAGCATGTCAATGTTTGGCTCTTACTGCATGGGCAAGTTGGGCATAAAAATAAAATAGAAAAAAAAGGATCAAGCAGGTGCATTTTCCTTTGTCAGATACATGCAGACAGAAGGTCACAAATCCTGTATGACAAGTTCATTATATGGATGTTTTCCATGTAAAACAGAAATTTTGTTATTGTCATGTCTGCAGCATCATTTGTAGCCAGTAAACTATTATTTATATAGGTACTGTAAATGACAGGTTTTAATTCAGAAATCCAGTCTTGATAAATTTGTTTTTTTTAGAGTTCTGTAAGATTTATGTCTCTCAGATGTAAGAGTGCATAGCATAGAAACGAAAGAGTTTCTGTAATTGATTGTTGTTTGCATGAGACGTGGGCATGACCATGGCATGCAAGAGTGAAGTCTAAATTGTTTCTTGGCCATTCTGGGATCTAAAGTTTAACACTACTGTGTGAAGAGAATAAAGTCTTGTGTTTTTTGCGTTCGAATAGATTTAGTGCTTTGAAGTTAAAATATATAAATATATATATACATAGTGTCATGGGCACCTAAAAGGAAGGAGATACTACTAAAATAAATGCTATTCTAATATTTTATTTATGTGTGACATTATAAGTGTAGTTTTGCCTAGGTCACAGACACATAAGCTATAAATAAGGATGGATGTATTAGTCAAAGCTTGTAGTAGCAAAATAAAGCAAGAAAAAATAATATATTGTGTTTTTTTCTTTCGATTGTTTAACCAGGAGTGGCACACTAAGCTGAAAGCTTGTTTACAGGAGCAATCTGGGAGCACATGGAAGTTAAGTGACATGCTCAGGGTCACCTGTATGCAAGTGGGGGCTGTGGGATTCAAACCCAGATTTCCAGATTTGCAGTTAAGAGCCTTAAACCACTGTGCTACACTGCCTCCCTAGTTATGGCAGTCATCTGTTTTATGGTTCATGATGTTAGTGTAGTAAGCATACTAACATACAAAAATGCCAGCAGAATAGGCCTAACAGGCTTTCGGTATGTGCTCATTTGGTCAGTCCCCACCCTGGGAGCTGACCTTGCTGCCTGCCCTCTCAGGCTTCTCCCTTCCCAGTCCAGGGTATTCCCGTGTCATTGGACTTTGCTGCCACAACCCTTGCCCTGTACCTGTTCCACCCCCTCTTGAACCCCTCCACAGTCTCTGCCTCCACCAGCCCCCCCGGGCAGCGCATTCCATGGTTCTACCATACTCTCAGTGAAATAGCACCTCCTCCTTTCTCCCCTGAGTCTCCTCCCCTCCACCTTCCACCCATGCCTTCTAGTTGTCCCCCCTCCTTCCTTCGGAACACCATGACTGCGCCCTCCCCATTTACCCCCTTCATGTACTTGAAGACCTCTATCATGTCCCCCCCGTCCCTTCTCTCTTCCATTGTGTACATATTTAGCTCTTCGAGCCACTCTCCATAGGTTCTTTCCTCCAAGCCCCAGATCATTTTGGTTGCCTTCCTCTGGACCCTCTCCAGGAGTTCAATGTCCCTCTTTAAGAGTGGCCTCCAAAACTGCATGCAGTACTTGAGGTGCAGCCTCACCAAGCGTTATACTGAGGGAGTATCATTTCCCTCCTTCTGGAGTGATCCCCCAAGCGATGCATCCCAGCATCGTATCAGGCTTGGCCGCTGCCCTCCTACAGGTCTCCGAGTTGTTCATCTTGACATCCACCACCACCCCCAGGTACCTCTCAGCCATACAGCTATAGCAGCAGTACACTGCATAGCAGATATAAAATGTCAATAAGCAGGTCATGCAACAGATGTGCTGGGCAGTTACTGAAGCAAGAAATGTACAGCTGTCATTTTTTACATCCTGTTCAAAATATGTTTTTGCACCGGTGGTGCCAAATGGCACACTCGCTGTGCAAAATCTCCTTTCAGTTAATGAACTGATAGTGTCGCTGCTCATGCGGTGTGGTCACAAAAAGCCCATGCTGAAAACTTGGGAGTGAAAATACCAAGAAATGCCCACGGCATTAGGGTTTCTGACCATAACACCCTGCCCTGTAGGGACTGACAGGCATCAGGGGTGTGACTTGGGATTGTCAATAGCAGTGCTCACACCATTCCACCCCCATCCCCACCCTACAGCCAGTGACAGGTATCAAGTTGTGCCTTTGACTCTTCAGCCCCAAAGTTCACTCCATTCTCTTATACTGTACCCATTTCAGCGTAGTTCCTTATGGAATGGGGTGAGTGTAAAGTTTGAAAACCCCAAGGCACACCTCGACTCTTGTCTGTATCTGCAGGGTAGGGTGAGGTGAAATGGCATGAGCGTTATGGGCAATGACCTAAAGGCACGCCCCAATGCCTGCCCATGTCAGCAGGCTGGGGTTGGCGTCACTTCAATACTTCACTGCCATTCCTATTCTGCCTGCCTGTCTCTCTCTCTCTGTCTATGTAATTATCTATCTTTCTATTAATTGCATGTATCGCTATTTTTACCTATTTCTAAAACAAATCTGCATATCACATTTGCCTGCATTCTGAGCACATACTTATGAAACTATGCATTTTTGTACTCCACTTCTGCAGAGACCTCATACTTTCCTAATATTCCCATTATCACAAGCATAATGAAAATTACGTACCTACCGTAATTCTTCATCTTTGTGTCAATCTTCACCATTCATTACAATTGGGTATGTGGCCGGAGGTCATGCCCCCACGGGAGCTTTTTTGGGGGGGGATGGGCGGAGTCGACGCACCGTCGGCACCGCCCTCAAGGCCGATGCACTGCATGGCGCTCACGGGTTAGCCACTAGGTGTCATCGACCCCACCCTCCTGCCAGTTCTGAGTCGCCATAGAGTGAAAATAGGGAGTGTGGGACACGGGACTCCAAGGGACAGATAAAAGGAAAAGATATACAAAACAAAAGGAGGAATAATGGCTGAGAGGACAGAAAAAGAGGAAGAGGCATCTAAGGGATTGGGAGGGGCCCCAATCTCTGGAAAAGAAGAAGAAGAAAAAGGGAAGGACAAACATCTTTCTTGGAAGCGGGGAGGACAATGCCAACTGACCTGCAACCTGGACCTCCTAATTAAGACTAAACTATTTCAGACCTTCTGCCCTAGGGGAGAGGAGAGAGGGAGAAAACCTGGCAAGGCAAGCAAGGTTAAAAACAAAATAACAGCTCCAGGCAGAAGAAGACTATCCCCGAGGGATTAGTCGCAAAACACAACTAAAGAAGTCCAGAAGCCAAGGCACGTCCTCCCCCATCCAAAGAAAACATGGGTTGAGAAATATCAAGAGAAGAGACTCCCCCAAAATAATTAAAAATGGAATTAGTCCCAAAGGACATAGGAGAAGGGGGAAAAGAGGGGTCTCTAAGTGCAGAACCCCATCCCTAAGAAGGGGGGAGGAAGCCACAAGGCGATAAAGCTAAAGCCTCCCATCCCCCAGCCGCTAAGCTGTAGAACTTGGTTCCTCCGTGTGTCTCCAAGGTCCCCCCACTCCTAACCAAAGGGAAGGAGGGAGGGGAAGGAAGAGGCACACAGAGGGAGGGGGGACCCAGAGACTGAGGCCCCAGGGGATGGAGGGTGGGATTTTGTGATGAATGGTGAAGATACACAGAAAGATCAAGAATTACGGTAGGTACGGAATTTTCATATCTTATCTGTGTCAGTCTTCACCATTCATCACAGTTGGTGAGTACCGAGCACCCCGAAGTGGCCTGAGACCCTGAAGGACAAAGTCCCTTAGCTCCCAGTGGGGGAGAGAACACTGAGAGGGAGAACCCCTACAGGCCCGGCGAGGCACGAGACTGGGGAGAGTGAGATAGGGACCCCCCAGAGGAGGCAGGAGATTGCCCCAACAGATGGCACCTCACTCTATGGGAGAAAAGGTGGGTTCTCTGGTAGGCAGGAGAAATCACCCTATGCTGGGCCAAGGGTGACAACCGGGAAAGACGCAGCCATGCTGTCCGCCTGGTGCAGATCGCTGTCCCTACGACCCTGGAATCTGTCTCGTTGGTGTCGTAAGATGTCGTCGCTTGACGCCTTGTTAGCTCCAGGCCATGTGCAGAGAGTGCAATGGCTTGTCTGGTTACCTCTGAATCAGGCAAGGGGACTAGGAGTTGACCCAGCCTGGACCACAAGAACCTATCATAGGAAGCATAGTGGGTCTGATGAGCAGAAATCGACAAGAATAACCATGCCAAGTAGAAGGTCCTCCTCCCCCAGAAGTCAAAATCTGCGGAATCTTGATCTGAGGGCCGGTCACAGTGGAAGGCGTGGTGGAAGGCGCGAAGCCCATCAGGAGTGTCCAGCTGCGTCAGTCCTGACTGAGGATGAGGCATACGACCTGGAGACTCCAGGGGGGGCACAATACCTCTGACTCAGATCCCTAGGGGCTGGGACTCCAGAAAAGAGTCATTGCCAGAACTGCAATGACGCCTCCTGGAAAGGAGCAGGCCAGGCGGGCACCGCAAGGGTGGCCACACTGAAGTCACCTAAAAAGGCGTGCATCAAGTGCTCCAGATAGTGCTAAAGAGTGGGTGGGGTGATATGCAGGTCTTCCATCATCCTCACGAGGAAGCACTGATACTTGGCAAGATCAGCAGCAGGGGAGATGTGGACGGAAGGTTCCCCTTCCCCAGAAGAGGAGGATGAGGAAGCGGAAGACCTTGGAGATCCAGAGGTTGGCTGCTCAGGGGAGGGAGGAACACCTGCTCGTTCACTGCCCTAACATAAGTAGGGAAGTGAGCACCACACCACTGAACTGTTCCCAATAGAGAGGTCCCATAGGACCACAAATGCCTGGGAGACTAGGAGATGGTGACAGAGGAATGGGGGCCAGATCCACAACAGAAGAGGAACGTCCTCTGTATGGGCAAGAGAGCGCACCGGAAGCCGCCAAGGGAGGAGGAGTTCTGGAGAGCCCAACAGCCGACAGCTGATCAACCACGCTGGAACTGCCTAGATCATGCCCTGAAAATCTCCCCTGTGTGATGACCGGGACTGTGTAAGCCCAAAAGGATGGTCCCTTCCCTCCACAGACCAGGGCACTCTCAAGGAGACCAAGGAGGAAGGGCGGGGACCCGCGCTGCGACTCCTCCCCGAACCCAGGTGGGTCCCAGAGAAGGGCCACCTCCTTGAACCCTGGCCCCTCAACCCCTCAGAGTTCGAGAGAGCCCTCCGCCTTGAAAACACTAGCCTGGGCAGCTGGCAACCTTGGTCGGTCTACAAGGAGACCACCCAGGGAGTAGCACCCTCCGTGGGCGCCCTGGTCAGCCCTAAAGTTGGGCTATCCAGACACACCACATAAGGGGGTATCCCAACCGAGGGGGCATAAAACACTCCAAGTCTAGGCTGCAGGGCAATAGTGGCCTGGATCACCACCTGCTGGTCAGCACCCCTGACCCCAGACTCTGGGGCTACTGCCCGCTCCTCAGATAAGCTGAAGTAGCTACTGAGATGTCCATACAGGCTGCCAACTCCAAAGAGTCGGACCACAGGTCCGAACCAGACTTAGAGTCCACCTCCGAAGAGGTAGAGACTGTAGTCCAGTGCCAGACCTTATGCAGACTCCTGCTCCTGTCCGGACCGAGGGAGGCGCCAATCTGGGTATCCACACCAGAGTCGGCATCAAACTCCCCCACGGCACCGTGAATGGCATCCAAGGAAGACACAGTGCTGAGAGCTGGCAGCAGAACTGGAGTTGATGCCTCTCACGGGCACCACAAAAACTGGGGGTCAGGACGCACCATGGCGCAAGTGGCACCGAGCTAGACATGGAGACGTCTCCCCAGCCTCAGCGCCACGGAACCAGAAACAGTCGAAGATGATGCCGTAGAACTTTCTCTGGGTGCCGTAGGCGCCATTGGCGCCGCAACACCACCGACAGCAGAGATGGCACCATGTGGCAGATCGGTGTGCGAACAACACCGAGTCCCAAAATGGCACCGACAGATGGCGTCAAGGACAGTGCCGATCCAGGCTTTCCAGCCCGAGGAAATGAGGGGAGCCTTCACCCCCGGAAGGGTGATTGCTGGAGCGGTGCCTCCCTCCCTCCCCCCGGGCAGAATGGACTGCGCCTCCTGCACTGCGGAAGGGGCTTCCGCCATGACAAGGCTTCAAGAGGTGGAAGCCTCCTCCTCTGTGGCCTGTACAGAATTGGGCGGAGAGCTGTAGGAAAGGCAGAGAGACCGCAGCTTGGCCCGACAAGTGCACACCTGTCCCCCGAAAGTCAACGGAGCTCGTCCAACTTTCCACTCGCTTTGTTCCAGGACACGACAATCCATTGAGAAACAGGTGTTGCACAAATCCATGTCATGAAGCAGGCCAAGACACATAAGACAACGATCATGCTGGTTGGTAATGGAGAACTTGCAACCACACGAGCACCGATGCATGGGAGGCCGGCCCGCTTTGAGCAACTTTTTACCCTCCAACCTAGACATGATGAACAGTAAATAAAGTGAAAAAACAGACTCTACATCACTGAAAATAATAAAGGAACAATCTTACCAGGCAGCGGCATCGAGTAGGCGACATAACCGACAGGAAGGGTCAACGTCGAGGAAAATGGAGTCATCAACAGGCCAAAAACATCACGAGTGCCTCATGAGGTGCAACCTCAACGGTGGGAGACAAAGAACTGGTGGGAGGGTGGGGTCGATGACACCTAATGGCCAACCCGAAAGCGCCACGCAGTGCGTCAGCCTCAAGGGTGGCGCAGACGGTGCGTTGACTCCGCCCATCAAAAGAAAAAAAAGATTCCCGCTGGTTCGTGACCTCCAGCCACATACCCAACTGTGATGAATGGTGAAGATTGACACAGATAAGATCTACCTTGCTCTTATCAAAAGCGACCCCCTCTGAAAGTTAATATCACACTCTCTCTAACAGTGCATCTTCATTACACCCGACTTCCTGACATCAACACATTGCTTAAATATAACTTACATCACCTCATGGACAAAAAGAAAAAATTACTCACCATAGTAATGTTGTTTCTTCTAATGGAGTCTTGCTGTATTCAGACATAATGCAGTTAGCCCCAGCCCTTGAACTGCCCCACAGAGGAAAGAGTTAACTCTATGCAGAAGCATAGAATGTTGAGATCTAGCTCGGTTTTCAAACCTCTGTCTGTGGTACTTCTCAGTGTAACCGTCAGATTTTTACGAGCACACTAACTAACATACTATAGTATGGAAATTGTTCAACATATAGCCAAAGGGCAAAAAATTATGTTTGGGCCCAAAAGACTCAAGTCGTGAACCCAAGAAGGAAAGGTATTGACAATATTTAAATATAAAACACCAGAAAAATAATAACAACATCCACCCCACCCAAGAGGGAGGGTACAAGGTACACCCCTGAGGTGCAACACTACCCTGCCAGCCCACTTTCCAAAGCCCAAGTTCTAAGAGGGGAGGCGGGGGTCTGAATACAGCAAGACTCCATTAGAAGAAACAACATTACTATGGTGAGTAATTTTTCTTCAAACAACATGAAGTCTCGCTGTATTCAAACATAATGCAGACTACCAAGCAGTTCCCTATGGAGGAGGGAATGCAGAACCTACTTTGGGAAGAGGCTCTGCAGTACTGCTGTGCCAAACCTAGCATCACTCCTAGCCTGGATGTCCAGGGAGTAATGCTTGGTAAAAGTATGTACTGTTTTCCAGGTGGCTGCTTTACAGATCTCTAACAAAGGTATATCTCTGGCCACAGCTAGAGAAGCAGCTGTACCCCTAGTCGAATGAGCCCTCAGGCCTGAAGGGGGCGTTCTACCCAACTTGTCATAACAGAATTGTATACAAGAAACAATACACCTGGCAATAGTTCTTTTAGTGGCAGGCTTACCTTTCCCCATTTCAATATAAGTGAGAAACAATTGAAGACAGTCATTTCTACGTGCCTTAGTATTGTCAATGTAGTAGCTAAGGGCCCTCTTAATGTCCAGACTGTGTAACCTTCTTTCACCTGAAGAAGAATGATCAGTGAAAAACACAGGGAGAGATACAGACTGGTTCAGATGAAAATCCAATACAACTTTGGGCAAGAACCTCCTATTAGTTCTTAGGACCACTTTGTCCCTATGGAAGGAGATGAAGTCAGGTTGAATTGACAGAGCCTGTAACTCACTAATCCACCTGGAAGAAGTAATTGCTACCAGGAACACAGTTTTCCAGGTCACGTACTTCAATTTGGCGAAGCCAGAGGTTCAAGGGTGGCTGCATAAGCTGAGCTATGCAGACATTAAGATCCCAAGGCGGAGTGGGCTCCCTAAAGGGAGGGTTAATGTAAACCGGTCCTTTGAGAAACTTTCTGAAAACAGGATGAGATGCCACGGAAGAGCCCTTCCCTGCTGAGAGGAATGCAGAGACAGCTGCAAGATGAACCTTCAGAGTGGCAGGCCTAAGGCCTAGACCATTCAGATGAACTAGATAGTCTAAGGTTGTGGAAATGTCTGCAGAATCAGGCAGGATGCCTTTCTGAGAGTACCAAATACTGAACCTTTTCCATTTGGTGTTGTAAGTTTTTCTAGTGGAAGGTTTCCTAGAGACCTTCAGAATACCCAGAACTCCCTGAGGAAGATGTAGTGCTGCATATTCTAACTCTTCAAGAACCAGACCTTGAGATTGAGAGACTGGAGATTGGGGTACCAGATCCGCCCCTGGGAGGAGGACAGGAGAGTGTATGTCCTGGACAGAGACAGGAGACATGACACTGACAAGGACAGCAGTAGAGGATACCACGGCTGTCTGGCCCAATCTGGAGCCACCAGTATCACTGTGCAGGGTTGAGTCCTGATCTTGATCAGAACTCTGAACAGCAAGAGGTCCTTAGTTTTTACTATGCCCCTACAGAACAGATTAAGAAAATGCTTCCCCTAGACTGGGAAGCGAACAAGATGAAATACCTGGGCACTTACATCACCAAGCACTTCTCCCAGCTATTTAAAGCAAATTATAACCCCCTTATAAACCAAATGACAAAAGACTTCGGAAGGTGGACCTTAATAAATCTCCCTATGCATGCTAGGATACAGTCAATCACCATGAACATTCTCCCTAGATTCCTATATCTGTTCCAGTGTCTTCCCTCCTTATATCCAGAGCACAATTCAGGCCTGGCATGGGAAGATTGTGAAGTTCATCTGGAACAATAAAAGGCCAATAATTAACTTGCGCATCCTACAAACACACCGCAAAAAAGGAGGCCGATTTATCCCTGACCTGGAAGATTATTAGTCAGCAGCACACTTGAAAATGGCCCTGCACTGGGCCACTCCAACTTACGTTTCAAATTGGAAACTAATGGAACTGGGAGGAGGACGGACGTGGCTCCCCATTGGAGACTAGGGTCATGGCCACCCATGGAGGTGACTGGAACCCCTTCCATCACTTATGGTGGTAAACAACATATTAGCCACCACACGAAGATTGTGGCAGAAATATGGGATGGGGAGATCCATCTGGCCTCTAAGTGGACTTGCTTGGACTCCGAGTTTCGCACCGGCCCGACTTGATCATACTTTTAAGACCTGGGGTAGGCGGGGTTTAACACATTTTGGACAGTTCATAATGGGCGACCTGGTTCTGGATTTTGAGACACTCAAAAACACATATGGCCTCCGACAGGTGGATCACTTTAGGTTCCTGCAGGTTAGAACACATATACACAAATGCCAGGAAGCAGATCCAGATCCCATTCGGGCACAACCCCTTCTGGAATATATGAGGGCGGTGATGGGCGGACACATGCAGAAAGGCCATATATCAACAATATATAAATTGCTGGCAGCACTGAAAAAGGACCCCCTGAGTAAAATCAAAGCAAGCTGGCAACGGGAGTCAGATATCGAACAGAGGGAGGTAGACTGGGATAGAGCGTTCCATATCACCGCCAAAACAACTAGATCCCCGCTCTGGCAGGAATTCAGCTGGAGAATAAAAGGTGCGCTACTTCTTTACTCCGGCCCTCCTTCATAAAAGGGACCCTATCCGTTCACACCTGTGCTAGAGGCTTTGTGGAAAGGAGAACGCGCACCATTTACATATATTCTGGACATGCCACAAGATAAGGCCTTTTTGGGATGGGGTGACGGAGGTCCTGTCTGATCTTTTTATATTGGATCAAACACTGGAGTGGCCAGAGGTGGTAATGGGTATCCCACCCCAGTCTGTTAAGGGTGGGGACTCCTTATACCTCTGGGCCATACTGGTGGTTGCAGCCCATAAGTCCATCACCCGAGCCTGGCTGAAATCAGAGCCGCCTACTTTTGAATCTTGGATCCAAACTGTGCAAGAGATCTCCAACTTGGAAGAGCTAACATTTAAAATCAATCAGCAAACCCACATCTACACACGTAGATGGACAAGGTGGCAGATTTGGTTAGATGTACGCACAAGTTCAGATCATGATAAGGACACGAGGCCCCGCAACCCTGAATTCTAAATAGCAAGAGGTTCACCTTAACTGAGGAAACATGCTGCTACTGAAATATGTATAATGGATATAATTAATTGCTCCTGAACCAAATGATGAATTGTATGTTAAATGGATCCGTGCCCTTTCTTTCTTTTGTATTAACTAATGTATGCACCTATTTGTTGTTAATAAACATAAGTTTAAAATAAAAAGAACTCTGAACAGCAGAGGGAAGGCATAGAAAAACCTGCCCTTCCAGTCCAAAATGAGAGCATCCTGGGGAACCGTCCCCAGGACTGGAGGTCTGCAACAAAACAGAGGAAGTTGATGACTGTCTGGTGCTGCAAAGAGATCCATCTCTGGAGTGCCCCACCTGGAGAAGATGACCTTCAGTATGTGAGGATCCAGGGACCATTCGTGGTGTCCCTGTGATATTCTGCTCAGAGAATCTGCTAGTATGTTGTCCTTCCCAGGAAGGTGAACTGCTACCAGAGAAGTCTGAAGAGAATAGGCCAGAGACCACAGCTTCATGGCTTCTGTGCACAAGGCCGAGGACCAAGTGCCTCCCTGCTTGCTGATGTACCACACTGTGGTGGTGTTGCCTGTTCTGACTTAGACCACCTTGCCCTTGACTGAATCCAAGAAGCTCTGCAGGGCTAGGAAAACTGCCCTGAGTTCCAAGAGATTGATATGAAGGAGAGACTCTTGTGGGGACCAGACTTCTTGAGCTGTCAAGGCTCCCAGGTGGGCTCCCCACCCTAGGAGAGAAGCATCCGTAGTTAGAACTACTGATGGGATTTGAGGGAGAAATGGACCCCTTGTCTGAGGTTGTCCTGGTCCAGCCCCCACTGGAGAGCTTGGACCAGAGTCTGAGTCACTGGGATCAGTTTAGTAAGTGAATCCTTCTTTTGAGACCAAAAATAACTTAGATGAAACTGAATGTTCCTCATCTGGAACCTTGCTCCTTGCACCACTGCCGTGGAAGCTGCCATGTGGCCCAGGAGCTGGAGGAACTGTCTTGCTGGACGGGAGACCCAAGGTCAAAAGGAGGAAGCGAGATCCACTAGGGCCTTCACCCTTGCCAGGGGAAGGAAGGAAGGCTTTTGCTTGTACAGTGTCCAACTCTTTGCCTATAAAGGTGAGAAGTTAAACTGCTTCGAGGACACACTCTGGAAGATTGAAAAGAAACCCCAAGGAGCTGAGTAGGTCCTGGGTAGTCTGAAGAGCCGACTTGACCTGTAAAGGCGACTGACCCACTAACAGCCAGTCATCCAGATACGGAAAGATGGTGATACCCTGTCTTCTGAGGTAAGCCACCACTACTGCAAGGCACTGTTGAACACCCTTGGAGCTGATGTTGGGCGAATGGCATGGCTCTGAATTAGTAATGGCCTGAAGCCTTTCGAACCAGTATTTTTGTGGGAGCACCCGACAGGAAATGAAAGTAGGCATCCTTGAGGTCCAGAGATGCTAGCCAATCCCCTGGCCTTAGAGAGGGAAGGATTATTCCGAGTAACCATTTTGAATTTGGGCTTTGAAATGTGTTTGTTCAAATACCTTAGGTCTAGGATGGGTTGCCACGCCCCTGTTTTCTTTAGGGTAAGGAAGTACCTGGAATACAATCCTTTTCCCTTGTGCTGAGTAGGAACCTTCTCTATAGCTCTGAGAGCTAGAAGAGAGGAAACCTCTGCCTGTAGGGCAATGGTTTCTGAGAGTGATGCAGGCGGAAAAGACTGGTCCTCTTTTTTGGAAATTTTTTGAAGCTGAGGGCCAGTCCCTGGCTTACTACTTCCAGGACCCACTTGTCTGAGGTCACAGACTTCCAAGCCTGGAAGTAGTAAGCTAGCCTGACTCCTATTGGAAATGGAGAGTCAACCCAGGCTGACACATCAGGGTGTCTGCTTGGCAGAAGCCTTAGACTGAGAGGAGGAAGGAGCAGCTCTGCTCATCCCCCTCCTGCCCCTCCCTCTGAAGAACTCCCTCTGTGGGAAGGGAGAGGAGGCCTGGGCTTGGTAAAAAGGCCTTTGAAAGGGCCTGCCCCTGCCCCTAGACTGCTGCTTGTGTGGAGTGGCTTGCCTTTCTTTGGCCTGTGCACTCCTGTACATGGTCCTGTATTCATCCATTTTCTTCATGCAAGCCTCTGTCTGCTCCCCAAACAGAGAGTTACCTACTACAGGAAAATCCACAGCCTTAGTCTGGGTATCCTGTGAAAGGCTAGTACATCTGAGCCAGGCATGTCTTCTGAGAGACACAGATGTAGCCATGACTCTAGATGCCACATCACTGGAGTCCACAGCAGCATGAAATTGCATTTTGGATGCCTCAATTCCATCAGCAGCCACCTCCTCCAGCTCCTTGGCTAGCTGGGGAGAGGCCTGTTTAGCCAGTTCCAGAACTGTATACCATCTGGATTTCTGGTACCTGGCTGTGTAGGCCATATAAGTAGCCTGCCTGAGTCCCAAAGAGGATGCCAAATACTGTTTTTTGGCCATGGCATCCACTTTCCTGGAGTCCTTATCTGGGGGGTGTGAAGCCAAAGGAATGTTAGCCCTGTCACGGGATGCAGCCTGCACTACCCCAACATGGCTGCAATGACTATAAAGGAACTCCGCAGCTAAGCCTGATAACAAATACCTCCTGTCCATTCTCTTATCCACAGGAGGTACTGAATTAGGGGTCTGTAAAATTTTGTGTCTGTTTCCCCAAGGATTTATGATGAAGGACAGACAGCCTTTTGGACTGTGGGATGTCCATCATTTCCACAAAATCAGGCTCTTTGTCCTCCTCTGCAGCTTCAACCAAGGGAAGCTGCAGGGTTTCTGCCACCTTTTTGTAAAACAAAAAATGTGAAGGGGACTCAGAGAGCCTGGGAGGAGAGACACCTGAGGGCCTGTCTCGGGAGATGTCCGGTTCAATGGGCACATCCAGACCCCCCGGTCATCATCATCATCCTCAGGATAGTCTTCGTCTCCCTCCCACTCCTCATAAGAAGCGTCTGGATCATAATCCGGAGGAGATGGATCCGACCGAACTGACCGCCTAACCCGGCGGTACCGGTTCAGACGGAACCGGTCTAAGCGACTGAACAATGCTAATCGCTTTGGCTATTTCGTCCGTGGTTGGAGAGTGTGATACCAGATCCGAACCAGCAGACTTAACACTTCTTTTTTGATGGAACCGACCCCTCAGGATTGGCTCTCCTTTTACCTGAGGAGGTATCGCCTAGGTCAGTAGGCACCTCCTCAGGTTCGACCGGAACTGAACCGGGCTGGCCATCTTGATCTACGGACTTCTCGGCCTCCCTTTCCTTCAGCCTACTCAGTCTTTTATCTAGAGTGGATTTAGGAAAGTTTTTACAGATTTGGCAGTCTGACTTGAGGTAGTCAAACCCCAGGCAATAAACACAGATAAGGTGGGGGTCAGCCTTTGCAAAGGCCTCCCCACACTCAGTACAGTGTTGAAACCCAGTGAGACCCGGTTTTCTTCTTGGGTTTCTCAGACATGGTCAACCTAACAAATTACCCTATTGAAGCTTTCAAGCCAGGTAATACAATAACCGATCAGTTACAAACCACGTCACGGGCTTTTTAAAAGAACCGGCCAAAAACCTTGGTTCTTTTGAAATCGATCAGTACTGGAACACCACTCTAATCCCAGAAATAAATTTAAACAGAATGGGTCAGTTCCAAACCGAACCGACCAGAACGAAACCGAAGAAAAGAACAATTTCCAACTTTTTCACAGAATAAAACACAGTCACTACCTATCTACATACTACCTGTACTGTAGACAGAGGCAGGAAATCCGAAAATAACAAAAAATTAAACGGTTTAAACCGAACGCTTTACTTTCACTGAACTGAGCAGAGGAAATCTCCGGAGTGACTTCACTGTTAGGCTGAGTAAAGAATCTGACGGTTATACTGAGAAATACCACAGACAGAGGTTTGAAAACCGAGCTCGAGCTCAACGTTCTATGCTTCTGCACAGAGTTGACTCTTTCCTCTCCAGGGCAGTTCAAGTGCTGGGGCTTACTGCATTATGTCTGAATACAGCAAGACTTCATGTTGTTTGAACCCTGTTTCTCTAAAAAAAAAAAAAAAAACTGTAAATAATCCCAAGACTGAACATATGCCAGCCATTACTTTTCATGTACTGCCACCTTCTGTACCATCATGGGGCTTTGTATACTGGGATATGTGCAATTGTGTTTTCTTTAAAATTTGGCTGTCTGGCCAATATCATCCAAGATAACACATACATCGGTGGCCTTTGCTCTGGGGTTCTGTTGTAAGCTTCCTATTCCTTCCATTAAAATTTACACCTCACATATTTTCCTAATAATGTATATGCCTTTCTTAGAACAGAAACAAAAACAAATCTTATTACTTACAAATCATTGTGTTGTTTCTCCATACATCCTTAACAATTCCACACAACTTCACTAACTTCATTATGCAGCCATGGTGGATCTGACCAGAATTTGTTATAACAGGGTAAACTGGAAGAACTGGCCGCACTACTGTACTGTATCTAAGTTGTCACAAGGAATTTGGTTGTTCCTCATTTTACAGCTTGGCAGTTCTCAGTCTCATGAGGTGAGGAATTATTCTACACAAATAATTTTAAGCAGTATGTCATATTTCCTTGTTGTGCAAACACACCTCAACTTGAGAAAAATTAAATCATTTTACAGGGTTCTGAGCTCCTGTCTCCATTGTATAATGTTGTTCCCCTCTATTTTGGTCTCCTTGGTCCACAGTTAAGTAACAGAAGGTTGGAATACTTGAATATATTTAGTTAATGAAACATTCTTTAGAGGCTCGATAACCCTGTTGCATGTTTGTTTGTGTGTCTGCTTGTGTGTGTGTGTGTGCGTGTGTGGGGGCGACTTGTGTGATGGTTGGTGGTGGGAGCCGGATTTGAGATGGGGTCATGGGGGGGTGTTTTACAGTCCTGTTCCAGGATGGCAGACCCTCGTTCTGGAGTGCCTGTTTTCCCAGAGGGCCAGTACAGTGAACTGACATTCCTCTGCGACTGCGAGGACAGGAAAGCCCAACACCCCACCAGATCTGCCACTGTCATAGAGACCCCCCCCCCCCAATCAATACTGCATCCCAACCGGCAGAACCAGTAGCGATTTTGGACTGGGGCAGTGCATCACAGTGGAGACCCGCAGTGATCCCAAGTGCAGCAGTAACAGCTGCCAAACAGCACAAGCAGAATGCCAATTCTGATATTAGAACAGTTCCTTTTACTTCACATTTAGTTCATATCTGGCCATATAGTGTATGGTGAAACATTGTTCTCGTTAAAAATCCCACCATACCAAAACTCTGTTCATCCACAGAGTCAAAAATGAATGGAACGCTGCACTGACTGTACGTGCAGAACAGTGTTCCATTCATTTGGAATGAGAGACTATCTTGAAATGTAAGCCCCGCGGTACAAGGAACCGCCGTGAATCATACGTGGTTCTCGTTCAAAATCTTACCATACTCTATATAAAATACTGGCTTCTCAGTCTTGCTAAACCAGTGTGTTTTCAGCCACCTCGGGGTTTATGATTTCATCGGACCTCTTGAACTTCACTCTCGAGGCTGCATGGAATCATAAATCCCTCTGTGGCTGAACACACTGGTTCAGCACGATTGAGAAGCCAGTATTCTCTATATAAGACACACCTACGTTTTGCTGCTAAACCTTGCCGCTTTTTCAAGGCTGTGTTCCTATAAGCAATCAAAATTATTATTAATTATTTTAAACACTCTCTGACACTAGACATGGTGCATTTTAGTAGAAACATGATTCAGTTAAAAGCAAGGAGCTTACCAGATAAACTGTCATCAGTTTCATTCAAAGCAAATTTACTGCAGCAGTTCTCAATGGTGTGGACCTTGCTCCCAATCTCAATGGTGTGGACCTTGCTCCCAATCTCAGTGGTGTGGACCTGCTCCCAGTCTCAATGGTGTGGACCTTGCTCCCAATCTCAGTGGTGTGGACCTGCTCCCAGTCTCAATGGTGTGGACCTTACTCCCAGTCTCAATGGTGTGGACCTGCTCCCAGTCTCAATGGTGTGGACCTTGCTCCCAATCTCAGTGGTGTGGACCTTGCTCCCAATCTCAGTGGTGTGGACCTGCTCCCAGTCTCAATGGTGTGGACCTTGCTCCCAATCTCAGTGGTGTGGACCTTGCTCCCAATCTCAGTGGTGTGGACCTTACTCCCAGTCTCAATGGTGTGGACCTTGCTCCCAGTCTCAATGGTGTGGACCTTGCTCCCAATCTCAATGGTGTGGACCTTGCTCCCAATCTCAATGGTGTGGACCTTGCTCCCAATCTCAGTGGTGTGGACCTGCTCCCAGTCTCAATGGTGTGGACCTTACTCCCAGTCTCAATGGTGTGGACCCTGCTCCCAGTCTCAATGGCGTGGACCTTACTCCCAGTCTCAATAGTGTGGACCCTGCTCCCAATCTCAATAGTGTGGACCCTGCTCCCAGTCTCAATGGCGTGGACCTTACTCCCAGTCTCAATGGCGTGGACCTTACTCCCAGTCTCAATGGCATGTACCTTACTCCCAATCTCAATGGCGTGTACCTTACTCCCAATCTCAATGGCGTGTACCTTACTCCCAATCTCAGTGGTGTGGACCTTACTCCCAGTCTCGATGGTGTGGATCTTGCTCACAACACACTATCCAGACTAATCTGTCCAGCTTCTCCATTGTTGCCCTATGAAAGTGCCACTGAGACACATGCGGCTGATGTGATGACATCATATGTGCTTACACGTTAAGCACTTAGTGTTCACATTCAGTGCCTCGAGACTGCACAGTAACCTTCAGCAAAGTAACAGCATTCCAGTAGTAAGCACATACAAGGGTAACAGATGTTCCTGTTATCCTACCAAACCTGCTAAACTCCTGGTGCTGGAGGTCACTGCCCAAATAACTTCAATAGCTACACTGAGGGACTACTGCTCCAATAAAAGCCTGACCTCCCGCACCAAAATGTTTAGCATAATTTTAAAGATTTAAAATTGATGTTGTTAAAGGTACTGTTTAGCGAATTACATAAGCATCTATTACCCTTGTACATGCTTACTATTAGAATGCTGTTACTTTGCTGGAGGTTACCTTGTAGCCGTGAGGCACAGAGTATGAACACTAAGTGCTCAATGTGTAAGCATGTATGATGTCATCGCATCAGCTTCACATACGCGACATCACGCAGACACGCCCACATGACTCACTGGCACATTTATAGTACAACAGTGGAGATGCCAGACTGGATAGCATGTTGTAAACAAGACCCGCTCTACTGAGACCTGCTGCAGTAAATCTGCTTTGAATTTAACTGACATTTTATCTGGTAAGCTCCTTGTTATTAACTGAATCACGTTTCTATTAAAATGCACTATGTGTAGTAACATAGAAACACTGAATTTGACAGCACATAAAGACTGCTTGGCCCACTTAGTCTGCCCATTTTCCCTACCTACTGTAACACCACAGACCCTACTTGATGTCCGGCTTCACCCCCACCCTGCCTTTCCCCTGCCACTAAGGATCTCTTATGCCTATCCCATGCCTTTTTGAATCCCATTACAGTTTTTGCCTTTACCACCTCCACTGGGAGACTGTACCAGGTACCCACCACTCTTTCTGTGAAGAAGTTCTTCCTTACATCTCCCTTAAGTCTATCACCCTCCAGCTTCATAGCAGTGTTAGAGATTGTTTAAAATAATGTACATTAATTTTGATTACTTATAGGAACACAGCCTTGAAAAAGCTGCAAGGTTTAGCAGCAAAACGTAGGTGTGTATGATGTGGCCAGACATGAACTAAATGTGAAGTAAAAGGAACTGTTCTAATTTCAGAATTAGTATTCTGCCTGTGTGCTTGCTATTGTTGATGCTACAATACTAACTGATCCCTTGGGCCATATTTACCTTTTCATATTATTTTGATACAGCAAGATTAAACACAGAACAATACATGGGGTGGTGTGTTTAATAAGAGTTGACACACACCCAAGGTGCTGGATGCACATAAACCCCAAGGGCAAAGCTCAAGGGGTTTATTTAAACATCCAACACCGAGGGTGTGCATAAAATCTCAAGTTAAACACACCACCCCATGCTTTATTTTATACAATTGCTGGGGAGCATTTTTTTGCCACAGCAATTATATAAAATAAACAGACATCCCTGTGCAGCCACAGTCCGGTGGGGGGTCAGCGTGGTCTGTGGTCGGAAGCAGCTGGTAAAACAAAACGTTTCCTTTTTCCATTTTTTTTAAAGCTTAAGCATAACAGCAAAAAGAGGCCAGTTAATGTTTTTTAAAATTAACTTACTGCTGAGTGCGAGTGGTGGTGATGTGTCTGGCGCTAAGTAATGGCGCAGAGGAAGGGAAGAGCAGCGCCTGGCTCATACGTGGATCAAGGGAAACCCATTATATGTTTGCCATTATAATCCGTAGGTTATAACGGTAAATTATAGCCATGTTTCCCTATGGGAAAAAACATTAACCAGTTATTATACATAGAATAATGCCTAGGCAAATTTGTGTTATGGCTTTTTTTTGATGTCCCATAAACCTCGAGAACGAAGCTTGAAAGGTTTATGTTTTATTTATTTGTTTTTGTATGTGTTTTTATTCATTGACTCGGAAAGTGCCTTTGAGCACCAGTGTGCATTTACAAAGGTTCCACATCAGGGTCAGTACAATACAATATGACAACAGACTACAGCAATGCAATAATTGGACAGAGCAATCCACTAAGCAAGAATCACAAGAAAATTATTTACAATTACAGCAGCATTGTAGACAGCGATGTCATAAGTGTTCATTTGAACTGGGCAATACTAGGAAGTTTAAACAATGAGTCAGACCTATGTGGACATCACACATCAAGGGTGGGTATAAAAAATGTCATAAGCACACAGTCACTTATGTTTTTTTAGAATAACTGGTGCAGACATAAAAAAAAAAAAATGGCTAGCAGGCACATCAATGTAGTTGAGCGCTGCTGTCTTCTCGCTCTGAGGGAACCTGTCAGAAAAGAATACAGCAACTGCACTCCGCCTTTGGCCTCGTGGTCCAACCCCCCCACTCCCCCAGCCATACATTAATCCCTGAGAGACCCATGCTTTTCATGGGTTAATCCTTACAGGACATCCCCATCAGCTAGGCAATGAACAGGAGAATCATTAATTACACTGACAGGGTCACCAAGTGGCGAGAAAACAGCGGTGCTCAACTACAGACCTTAGTGGAGAGTGATCTGAGTACTATGACACACGAGTCAAGTTTCCTGTTGTTGAACTGCAGAAGGGAAAGTAGAGCGTGAATGCTACGAGCACCGTAATACCTGGGAATGATGTCAATTACTGTTATTGTGGCATTTGAGCACACCGACTATCAATGGGATAAAGGGGATCACCAGTTATTACTGACTGATATTTCAACTGAGCTAAATAAGCACAACACAAATGTTATACAAGCTCTGTTACTAGAAGGGAGATGATAAATCTATGCTGCTTTACTGGAAAAAATCTATTGTGCATACCAGAACTTCATTTTTTACAAATAAAAGTCAAACTTGCACATCACACTACTGCAAAGGCATTCAGCATTAGCTTGATGTGTAAAGGTGCATGTAAGTTGTATTACAGTGATGCAATCATGGGATAACATAGAAAACTGGGTGGTACCATTAGTGTGGAGTGCAACACACATACTACCTCTCCATTTTCTACAATTTAAACACATTTACATCACAATAACACCACAAATAAAAACAAAAAACTTACTCATCCACTAATGTCCAGGGACACATCCTTTGGGCTGTACCACTACCTCACTAGGGGAGCACATTACCTATACCATATATACTTGCATATAAGTCGGAAATTTGGGAGCTAAAAAGTTTGGGTGCAAAAAAAACAGGTCCAACTTTTACAAGAGATATAGTAGCGAGGGAAGAAATTTCTACCGACTGGGAAGGTTTGCTTGCTTGGTTGGTTGGTAACATAAGTCAATGTGCCAAAAACTTTGTGATGCCATTGCTAGAATTGTTATTTTTAAAATTCACACACAGCTTGCAGGCTCACCTGCTCTCCTGTAACAGACTCGCACAAGGCGGGGGGGTCTGTCCTGTTTTGTCCCTGTCCCCATTACTTGTCTAGTGACACTTTCCCGTTGTTTTTTTCCATTTTATTTTTTTAAAACAAACATTATATAACTGGCTTACAGCTGAAGTCCAGTGTCACTTTCCCTTGGTTTTCGCCGATTGACTTATATGAGGGTCATTTGCTGGTACAGAAATTTCAACCTCCCAAAAATCAGCCCGACTTATATGCGAACCAACTTATATGTCAGTATATACGGTATGTATTAATTCTCCACTGACAACTTGGAGTGATACAGAAACTTACTTCACAATAATACAACAAAAAATCTTAACTCATCCCACTAATGCCAAGGCAGCTGTTGTTGGCTCTAGCCAACTCTTGTTCTTAAAGTCCTCAATATTTGTAAAAAATAAAACACACTTTTTATCCTGACATGCATTTCATTCTAACGGCCCTCGCTCTTTTGCCGCTTAAGCAGTTTAAAGAGCACCTTTCCCCGGTATTTGCAGCCCTGGATTTAAACAAATAGGAGGCTCCCTTACCTGAAGAGGAGTTCCTCACTTTTAAAAGGATTGGCTTTGCCCCCCATGGAAGGAAGGGATATTTTTGACCCCAAAGAGTCTAAGCTATCGAACCCTTCCACTTCCCGATCGCCTCGTGTCCCCACGCTTTCTCGTTTTGTGATGTCACTACAGGACCAGCGCAGAGACGGCGTCAATGCAAATCTATTGAGCCTTGTTACTTTAATACAGGCTTCCATTTGTACCAAAAGTCTGATTTAAATACTGAAAATAACTTTTAAAATTAGGCTCAACAGACTTGCACTACTGCAGTCTCCGTGCTGGTCCTATAGTGACATCACAAAACGAGCAAGCACGGTGATGGCGCAGGCGATCAGCAAGTGGAAGGGATCGAGCGGCTAGTCCCTTCGGGGGCAAAATACGATCCCTTCCCTTCCGTGGAGGGTCAAAGCTGATAATTTTATGTAACCCCTGGCCCCTGCCTTTTAGCAAAACGACAGGTGGCATGCTGTTGAAGCTGACAGCAGTACCTGGTGGGGACTGGGTTCGGAGAGGATGAGGTTACTCGGCACAGGGGGCCTAGGTTTGGCTACTCTGCACAGGGGCACCCAAGTAAATCCGAACACAGGAAGCAATAACTGTAATGTCCAGAACCAGGAATGGGATTCTACAGTGTGGCTTTTATTCACATCCGAGCTGAACAAACAAAGCATAGACGGACCCCCATGGGGCTACATTCCTGGTAATGCAGATTAGAGATAATAGAACACTTTATCACTATTTCCAGCCCTCGGGCTCTGAACCTACCAGGCACACAGCCCGGACTTGCACGCAGCTTTGGGTACACAGCCCGACTTGTACACTACTTGGGTTTTCCCCACTGGCCCGGCTCCCCCGCCGGCCACTTAATCCACGGTCCATTTTGGGAAATGAACCAATTACCCTGTTGTGGCTCCCCAAACCACCTTAGAGCCTTCGACTCCTAGAGGGAATTTTCCTTCCAATCCCATGTCTGGGTACTTCCCTCATCACTGGCCAAGTGCATGAGGCAAAGTAGAAATCCACAGAGCAAATCCGTAGAGGTGGACATGGTTACTAAAGATGGGGGTGATCTCCCACCTCCAGCTCCCACAGTCCATACCCAGCCATTTCTCTGGAAACTAAACAATTCCTTTACTGAAAGCTTGGCAATGTAGATTACTGGGTAGACAGACGTATGTCACATCTCCTTTACATATCTTTTGATTTCCCAATAAGCACTGGACGTGAACCTACTTTTACTTTTTGGCTAAGCCTATTACTCTAGGCCTCCCACTATTTCAGTAGTCCAATCCCCACTATCACACAAGTCCCAGGGTGAAAAACATAGGTCCTTTCAGGAAGAGCAGACACTCACCCTCCGGTTGCAGGTGCCCCACAGGCAATTCACAAATCTTCTTGTTCCCCAAAAACTTTGGAACAAATAGGCAGCTTCTCCACTGATAGCAGAACCAGGGGGTTGCCCCAGGAATATGGAGGAAACCCTTTTCCTGCCCCCATCCCCGGAGGGAGGGGGCACTGAGACCCGAATCAGCGGTCTCCACCACTTACAATTATCTTCTGTGTCTCTCTCTTTTGGTGGACACACACACCCTTTTTACTTAAATGTAGCCCTATGTCAGGGCTGAGGCTCCTAGAGCCTACACTGAGCTGCTGTGCTGCTTTCACAGCAAGCTCCCAACTCCAACTGACCACAGACTACTGTTCAAACCTCCCAACATTCTACTCCAGCTCCCTGCTGCAGATTACATTGTGGCTCATGCAGCTGCGATAGTTCTATGGTGATGTCATCCCTCAGTCTCAGCTGAGACTGAGAACAGAGTGAGACAGTGTGAAACCCATTTAACTGGAGTTTCACAAGCTGCCTTCCCTGCCTACCACTAGGTCTTACTGGGATTCTAGTAACTCCGGGTAACAAGGGGGTTACATTTAAAAGTGCTACAAAGGAACTCCTCTGCAGGCAAGGGAGGCTCCTATTTGTTTTCTGATGCACCAAGAAAGGTGCTCTTTAAATTTTAATGAGCTGCTAAGACAGTCTCATAATCAACACAGCAGGCAGTGGGAAAGAAAACTCATGCTGTCAAGTTTTTTTGTAAGGTTAAAGTATTATTAAATTACACTGTCATAAGTCAAAGTTTCTCTCATATGCCATCCAATTCTGTGCATACCTTAGGTGACCAGATGGGCTTGCTTACCACAGCCCCTTCTCCCTTTAGTGTGCACTCCTGGATATACCCTGTAAGTTAATAATACCCTTGCTTAGGGTTATATAATATTGATCACTTACTTCAACTTTATTGGTATAGTGGAGTTAAAACTGCCTTATCTGACAACGTTCTCGATTTATTCTTGGAAGCCACGTTCACTCCCACACCTTCCAGTGGAGCTGCATGCTCCGTTTCTAGCTCCTCTGTTATGATGAGCTGGTTGTCTTGGTAACCCCCATTTGATGTAAAATGACTACACATGCACGGTAGCGCAACACCAACACTTAGCTACATTACAGCTAAGAGTGTTGGCACATGCTCAGTATTTTTTTTTTTTTTTTTTTTTCAGACTTTAGTTATACTCTTAAACTGAGTGCTACCATCCTTCCTGTGTCATGTGATGCATAGCCTAGTATTGGCTCTTAGAAATAGTGCATCTCCCTAGTGTCTAATGTTCTTATAACGGTTAGTGGTATTCCACAAACTGCTAATTGAGTACAATCTATTCTAGGGATTTGTTTACAATACTTACATTTTATCAAAAAAAACAAAACAATAGAAGCATGGACAATGATGGCAGAAAAAGACTAAAGACTAGGGCAGAGGATGGGTCGTATCTAGAAGGGGAGGAGAGGATGCATGACGAGGGGGGATGGGAAGGTGAAATCACCACTGATAGGGTGAGAGAGGCCCTCCAGTCGCTAAAGACTGAGAAGGCAGCGGGGCCAGATGGGCTGCATCCAAGGGTGCTGAAGGAACTGGCGGATGTGCTGGCAGCTCCACTGGCTTCACTCTTCAACATCTCCCTGATGACAGGGTGGGTGCCTCAAGATTGGAAGATGGCTCATGTGGTGCCTATCCACAAGGGGGGGGGTCCAGAGAGGAGATGGGGAATTATAGGTTCATTAGCCTAATGTCTGCGGCAGGCAAGGTTATGGAAGGCATTATCAAGGAGAGGCTGGGGGGGGGAGCCGCTGGAAAGGTTGGGGCACCTGGATGACAGGCAGTATGGTTTTGTTCCAGGGAGGTCATGCCCGACTAAACTGGTGGAGTTTTATGACTGGGTGATGGGTGCCCTGGACCAACATAGGCTGGTGGACGTCCTCTATCTGAATTTCAGTAAGGCGTTCGATTCTGTACCCCACAACAGCCTACTAACAAATCTGGGGGGATGGGGGTGGGGGCAGTTGCTCAGGTGGGGGAAAACTGGTTTATGAGGCAAATACAGCAAGTGGTGGTTGGAGGGATAGTCTCCTCCCCTAGGAGGGTAATCAGTGGGGTCCCCCAGGGTTCGGTCCTGGGGCCACTCCTGTTCAATTCCTATGTCTCGGACATAGGGTGGGGTGTTAGGAGTAGGTCGAGTCTCTTTGTGGATGACTCAAAACTGGGAGCACTGGCAGATGGGCAGGAGGGGAGAGAGGCCCTGCAAGGGGATCTGGATACCCTGGGGGGGGCAAGGAAGTGGGGGTTGAAATTCAATGCAGGGAAATGCAGGGTGCTGCATCTGGGAGTCAGAAACCCGGGACATGCATACACCCTTGGGGGGGACCACAATGCAAGTCACATCAGGCGAGAGGGACTTAGGGATAGTGGTGGACAGCAAAATGAATAACACAGAGAATTGTTGAAGAGCTGCAGCAAAAGCAAACAGGATACTGGGCTGCATAACCAGGGGGATTACCTCCAGGAGGAAGGAGGTGATCCTCCCTCTGTATAATGCCCTGGTTAGACCGCATCTTGAGTACTGTGTGCAGTTCTAGAGAACCCATCTTAAGAGGTACATAGTGATGCTGGAGAGGGTCTGGAGGAGGGCAACCAGGATGATTCAGGGTATGAAGGGTAGGACCTATGAGGAGAGACTGGATGAACTCAATCTGTACACAATGGAGGAGAGGAGGGACAGAGGGAGCATGATAGAGACTTTCAAGTATGTAAAGGGGATAAATAAGGGCAGAGCCAGGATTGTTCAGGCTTAAAGAGGGAGAACTACCAGAGGCAGTGGGAAGCTGGAAGGGGGAGTACAGGGGAGAACAAGAGACACTTCTTCACAGAGAGGTGGTGGAACCATGGAACGCACTGCCCAGGAGTCTGGTGGAAGAGCCCACAGTGGAAGGATTCAAGAAGGGCTGGGACAGGTACGGGGGAAGCTGAGGCCAGGGAGGGCCACCTCTGGGGCTGGGGGGTGGGTGGAGGAGCGAGCTCCCAGTAAGGGGCTAGCTTCCGAGCAGACACGATAGACCATGGTGCCTATTCTTCTGGCTTTTACTATGATACTATAAAGATCCATCTGGTCTGCCTGGAGTTCCCTATCTGCCCCAGGATCTATTGTCCATACAACTTTTATCCATCCTGCTCCTCTCCCCCCCCCCCACTGCTACTGACCTGTCCTGTACAACAACCAATCCTTCCAGTCTGTTTCAGCCCTGCCCAAAACCATTTACAGTCTTGGCGCCCACCACCTCCACAGGCAAGCTGTTCCATGAATCCACTAGTCTTTTTGTAAAACACAATTCCTCACATCCCTTTTACACCTTCCCCTACCAGTTTCCATTCATGACCTTGGGTTCTTGACTCTGTATGCCTGTTAAATAGTTCTCCAAAATTTACCCTGTGTATTCTCTTCAGGAATGGAAAGGTCTCGATCATATCCTTCCTCCCTCACCTGGTCTCCAGTGAGAACATGTTCATTGCCTTCAGATGACCTTCGTAAGATCTACCCTGCTGATTATGAATAATCCTGGTCACTCTTTGTTGCACTGCCTCCAGCCTGTCCATATCATTCCAAAGGTGAGGACTCCAGAACTGAGCACAGTATTCCAGATGTGGCCTCGCAAGTGACCTACAGTAGTAATACAGATCCTTGCAGCAACCCACTAATGGCCTTCCTCTCATCTGAACTGACCCTGTTTACCACCACCCTCTGTTGTCTCCTTCAAATAATTTCCCACCCATCTAACACGCCCAGTTCCTACAGCTTCTTCAGAAACCTTCTATGTAACACTGGGTCAAAAGCCTTGCAGAAACTGAAGTAGAGTAAATCCACAGCATGGCCATTATCTACTACTTTTGTTACCCAGTCAACAAAGACTATCAGGCTGCTAGTCTAACAAGACCTCCCTGACACAAACTTGTGCTGTTTATTATCCTGTAGACCACTGCTCTCTAGGTTTCCACAAGGTCCTCTTTGATCAGTGACTCCATCAGTTTGCCCACTACAGAGGTAAGACTGTTGGGTCTGTAATTCCCTGGTTTCTCCTTGCCCCCCCGTGCAGTAGGACTACACAACAGATCCATTATTTTACCTACCCTCTGTTGGAGCTACACTGGTGTGTGTGTGTGTGTGTGTGCGTGCGGGGGCTTGAGATCCACATTACCTGTGACCATGAGGGTATTAAAACATACAGGGCTGGGAGTAGTTATTGAGATGCGGGCCATTATAATAATACATTAATGGGAAGATCTGACTGAAGGCAGAGGGCTACTGAGCTGTAGTCCCCTAAAAGCCCAGCAGGCAGGAGGGGAATGAAAGGTACTATAATAGTACCCCACAGAAGCTCTCTCGGTTTCCTCCATTTGGCCTGTAACCTGTTTCATGTTAACACAGGAACTCCAATAAATTAACCTCTCACTTAAACATCCCTAAGACATAGTAGCCATGGCATAGTCAACAATAATTCCTTCTTCTTTGTGCAGTATGTCCAGTTGGTGCATCCACCACATTTCCCTTCTCCTACTGTGGAGGTCCCTCCTCTAGGGTCCTCCTATGCCATTTGAAGTCCCCAGAATCTATGTTATGCGTAATTTATGTCCAGCACTTGAGAAATGCATAGCCACAGATGATTTCTTATCCTTATGTAATATGCAATAGTTGCGCTCAGACACCTTTTTGCCCAAAACATTAAACCCCACTGAGTCTTAAATGGGATGACAGTCAAGTCTGGGATGCAGTGGCCCAGTCTGAGTCTGCAGCTCATGAAGCTCAAAATGGGGTGAGGTACCACCAGTGCTGACCTGGTCCGTGAGCAATACCAGATTAGGAGGTCCTTGGGGTAGGCAGGAATAAACAGTAATGCCTCCACAAAGCCCTTGATGCCTCCTCCATGGCTCCAGGCCTTGGAGGTAAGATATAGGTGTCAGTGTTGGGTACTCCAAAAAGTCCCAACGGAAGGGCAACTGGATTACAACTGGTGTAGGCCTGCAGGTCCAAATGCTACAGCATATATCCCGGAAATTGCCGGTACAGAACGTTCTCAGCAGAAGAGGCCAGGTGGAGGGATAACTCGTGGTCTCTACAGGAAGACATCAAGGGAGATAAGGCACAGGCACCAGCTGGTTTAGGTACTGGAGCAAGAACCATGAACTGGGCCCTATGAGACTCCTTGTTCAATAACTCACTAGTATCAATCCAAGCATGGTGTTGTCCCCACATGAGAGGCCCAGGACACCTGAAATACTGTACATACTGCTGAGGCCCCTGTCTTACTGGAGGTGGCACAAGAGGCTGTCCTGTCAAGTCCAGGCCCCCAGATGGGCCTTGAGGCTCCGGAAACCCCTTCATTCTAGGGAAGGATCAAGCAGAGTCTCCAGTTACTGGCACTCCTACAGGTGGCAGAATGTTGGCCATGTGGAGAGACCCCATGGGAGTGAGAACTTCCCTCTATGGAGCAGGATGCTCTTGGAGACCTGGTCCACCACCAGTGTCAATGTCCACAAAGGGCCCATGACAATACTCTGCAATAGTGTTAATCTCAGACTCCGAGTCAGTAGTGCTCACAGCACTGACCTCAGAGACTATCTTTTCACTGGCACCAAGAACCTTCCTGGCATTGATCTGAACATCATCACTGGCCCAATGTCAGAGCTGCACCTGGTACCATCCCCTTCCCTGGTGCTGCAGGTTAGAAACTGTGTCTGAATCAACCCCATCACCAGAGCTGACACAGGAGCCAAGTCCTACATTGACACTGAGAATGGTGTCTGTTACTGACTTGGTGCTGTCGTAGCGTCTCCGTCAGCACTGCCACCATGAATGGTGACAATATCACAGGCAACACCTTCAGCCAGCATCAATGAGTCCATAGAAGTGGACAAGGTCAAAGGCCTAGATCCAGTTCCTCCACCATACTGTTGAGGACATCTGCTGCTTAAGACGAGCAAACTGTAGTACTTTCTCCGCAAGTCACCCAGAAAAGCCAGGGGTCAACCCAACACTATCACCAATGTCTCCAACACAGCTCAAACATGGTAGTTAAGGGGAGGAGTACCTCGTACCTTGGTGGACCACAAAGTACAGTGAAGAGACCTGGGGAAAGGGCCTAATCTCCTCTCCTGGGATCTCCTTAACCAATGCCTTCCTCCAAAAGTAGGGAGCTTTCATCCCCATTTTAAAAGCACAAACCTTGAATCGGTTTTGAAGTACCACAGTCCAATCCTAGCATCTCTCCTGTATTGAATATCAATGCAGTAGTAAGATACAAAGGTGTGTGGATATTCTGAATGTCCAACCAATTTGTATAAATCATGGTCACCACACAACTCAGAAGGGTCTTCTTAGTTGAGCAGTGGCCTTGATTTGTACAAATTGGGCATTTAAAATATTTAAAACCAAGCCCCACTAAAATAATGAACACATGAACATATGAAGATGCCAGCAGAAACCGGCCATAACGGTCTATCAAGTGTGTAGCTCATGGTGAATTATACTACAGCTGCACCCCCCCCCCGGAGTATTCTACTCCCACCTTTTCCCACCAGTTGTGACTCTCCCTTTTACCTTGTCCCACTGCCTCTTAAAACTATCCACCGCTCTCAATGACCACCTCCTCCAGTAGTTTGTTCCACTTTGACACCACCCATTTGATGAAAAAATACCTAATTTCCTTTTTGCACCCACCCCCACTAATTTCAGACTATGCCTCCTACTAATTTCAGACTACGCCCCCTCGTTGCCCTTTCCCCTTGCAGACTGAATAATCCATCCATTCCAACCTTGTTTTACCTTTTAGGTACTTGAAGGCTTCTATCATATCCCCCTCTCCCTTCTGTCCTCCTGGGAACACATACTGAGCTCCCATAGTCTCTCCTCACAGGATACATCCCCCAGACCCTGGATCATCTTGGTTATCCTATGCTGTACCCCTTCCAATAGTGCGATGTCTTTTTTAAAATGAGGGGACCAGAACTGCATGCAGTACTCCAAGTGTGGTCTCGCCAATGACTTGTACAAGGGTAGAATGCCTTCCTCTTTCCTGGAGGTTATTCCCCTGAATATGCATCCCAGCATTTTGTTTGCCCTAGCTGCTGCTTTACGGCACTGTGCTGAGTGTTTCATGTCTCCCCTAACTATGACCCCTAGGTCCCTTTCCTCCTCCGAACTTGATACCTGTAAACCCTTCCCCCCACCAGCCAGTATCTGTTCCCAGAGTTCCTAGTTCCCACCTGCATTACGTTGCACTTCTTAGCAATGAACCCCATCTGCCAGATGCCTGACCAGTTTATGGGTCCAGCCATATCCTTCCTGAGCTCCTACTCCCCTCCTCTGTGTCCACTCTCCCACATATCTTGGTATCATCCGTGAATAGGTAGATTTTACTTTTGATCCCATCCACTATGTCACCAATAAAGATGTTAAATAACACTGACAAGAAGAGAACAGAGCCCTGTGGGACCCCACTGGTCACAGGCCTAGCCTTCAATAGTTCCCCCCCTCAACAATCACCCTCTGGTTCCTATTCTGCAGTCAATTCTGGACCCAACCCACCAGTTTCTCCCCTGCTCCCAGGTTCCTCAGCTTATTAAGTATCCTTCCATGCAGCACAGAGTCTAAGACCTTGCTGAAGTCCAGATACAGGGCATCCACTGCCTGGCCTTTACCCAGTGCCTGTGTGACCCAATCAAAAAAGTCACTCAAGTTAGTTTGGCATGCTCTCCCCAAGACAAACCCATGCTGCTTCCCATCCTGGAGACCATGTACCTCCAGCAAGCTCACCAGCCTCTCTTTGAGAAAGGTCTCCATTAATTTGCCTACAACGGAGGTGAGCTGACTGGTCTATAACTATCAGGTTCATCTCTGGGGCCGCTCTTGTGAAAAGGCATCGTATGTGCCATTCTCCTGGTGTGGGGCATTAAACAGGTCTGTCGGGGAACCCGACAGGACCTCCGCCAATTCCTTCAGGACTCACACCATCTGGTCCAGGAGCTTTGTCCATCTAAAAGTCCCTGAGGACCTTCAAAACCTTATCCTCCTGTATTTTCCCCATCAGTTTCTACCCCTCCCCCCTGCTGAACCCTCACTTTCCCCAGTGGTACAGGTCCATCTTTTTGTCTCGTAAAGGCTGAAGTACTCATTCAGTACTTCTGCCTGCTCCATATTACTTTCCACCCATCCCCCCTCTCTCTTAATCCTGACAATCCCATCCTTACAACTTCGCCTCTCTTTCGTATACCTGAAGAAATCCTTGCAATGAAGCATACCACCATGCTTTCCCAACTGTTGCATCACAAAATGTGGATGCGCATGGGCATAGCTCCCAACAGGGAAGTGGAAGGGATCAAACACTCAGCTCCATGGAGCCAAAATATGATGCCCTCCATCCTTAAAGCCACTTAATGAAAACATTTTTCATGTGTAATATTTTTTATTGATTTCAATGAAAAGTACAGTACAATACATTTGGTAAGACAATCTGGATAACATACAAGGCAGACAAACAGCCTACTCTTCATTTCATTCCGTTTACATGTCCTTCCCTACCCTATCACTTACCTCACCTCCCTCCTGAGCCCCCTCGCTACCCCCGGCACTTAAACAAAGGAATCAGTTCACTTGCGCTAATAACTTGCACTTTTTGTTCTGTCTGAGGTGCTCCCAGTTAGCATTAGTCCTGTGTTAACTTGCACCTCACAACTGATTTTTTTGCTCACTTTGCTCTGGTAATGTTCCCCCCATCGTTATCCTCTCTTTCCTCTAGCTGGTTTCCCCTGTCTACCCCTCTACCCTCCTTGATGCCCCCCAACTCATTCATTCAATCAATAATTGCTAAGCGATCTGCCTCTTAACCGTGATCCATTCCTGCAAGGAGTTGGCGCCAAGGCTACATTAAATTTCTGTACTATGTTCCTCAGATATGCCACTTGTAATTAAATGCATATTCCACAGGTATGACATATTTAACTGCATGTAATGTCACACATACGATTGTATGATTTATGACATTTTTAAACTATATGTCTTGTTACAAATCTAACTGAATGTTTAATTTCTCAGATATGTTAAATGGTAAACTGTATGTCTAATTCTTCATCCAACTGTAACCCCCCCTTCCCCCAGGTCGCACCGGGAGATGAGCAACTTGTTGTTCAGTGTGCCTTCCTGGTGAAACATTTCAATAAATAAAAATAAATAAAATAGTCACTGACACAACATGAGCAATTCCTGTACAATCCATCTACAAGCATCTCAGCAGTTAAGTTCTCAGCTACTACAGGAAATATAGGGCGTTTGGTTATGTTAGACCAGTCCATCCCTAAATAGCATGGCATCAGGCATTTACTACAGCTTCTCCTAAATAAGTCTTCCCTTACTTTTAACCCTTAGGCTGCCAACAGAATTAGAACGTATAGGAATTTTGGACTGATATCAGTCCGCGGATCTGCAAGGGTTAAAATATACATGAGACGCTCTAATGCCAAGGACTGGATGGCCAGTGCTTTCCACTGGATCAGAGTGGGCATGATACAGGAGACCCAAGTATTTTGTATGCATTGCCAAGCAAGAGCAAGTAGCACCCTCACCTAGCATGGGTACGACTTCCAACCATCTGCCCCAAGGTCTTCCATTTCCACAAGTAGCGAGAGGGGTGTATTCACTACTGTCTGCCCCCGGGCCCTGGATATATACTGGGAAGCTGCCAGCCAAAAAGGCTTCAGCGTCGGACAGTTCCAAAAGTAGTATATATAAGTACCTATCGGCACCTTGCACTGGCCGCACGTAGAAGAAATGGTGAGAATGAATTTGAGCACCACACTGGGTGGGCAGTAGAGGCAGTGCAGGAATTTATATTGGGATGACTTGTGTTTATTACACAGCAGTAGTCCCATGTCCAATCTCAGAAATGTCTTCCAGTCTTGTGCCATGATTTCCCTGCCCAAGTCATGACCCAGTGTGCTTTAACCTTATCTGACAGGTCCAGGAGGTCCTGTCTATACTGCTTGGTCAGCTCTGCCACCACCCCTTTGGTATCTGTCCTAATGAAGTATTTATTTAATTTTAGTAACTGGGTAGGCCCACTGAGACCAGATGGTCCTGTTTTCAGAGGCGAACCGGAGTTAATTACAGAGAGACATGAGGCAGTACCATATACATTTAGAACACAGTAATAGACACATTATACAGAGGAGTACAGCATTATTAGTCAACATATTACATAATCAACTCTTATCACGACAGACAGACTGCACCTGCCTTTAACCTAGGAGAGTACTGAATATGTAGGGGCAAATTAACAAAAGGGGGAAGGCAAGTATCCCAGTGCACTAAGGGATTAGTACTCTCAGGGCCCAATATAATTTCCGGGCGACAAGGATCACTAAGATTAACAGGTTGGTGCCTGGTATGCTAGTTTAGACCATTATCAATTATGACAGGAGCAGTGATTCGATTTCAGTTGATGGGATTTGAGCTCTTTCTTGAAACCCCTTAGGGAAGTTGATGTTTGGATGCCACAGGGGAGCCCATTCCACAGGGAAGGGGTAAAGTAGATGGTCTTCTCCATCTGGGCCAGAGGGAATGCCACCACCAGTTCCCTACACAGGCCTCCATCATACGCCCACACTTGCAGATATCTGTAGTAATGAGAGTGGGGATCTTCAGCTGTTGCGGTATGTCTGCAAACTTGAGCACCCCCCCCAACTAGTGTAAAAGTCCCCCCAGGTACCTTATATCTTTCTTTTCCAGCCCTGGTAAGAAGCCCGGACTGCCTGCCACTAGTACCAGTAGTGTGCTATCACTCTCTGCCCATCTTTTCTTAGCCTCCTCCCAATCCTCCAAGACATGGCGTGCCAGTGGGTTGGGGTACCTAACCTGCCCATAGCTACATTTCACACCTGGTGTCAGATAAGCTGAAAGTCTCCCTGGGCATCCCTTCTTTTCGAGGCCCAGACAACTGTCCACCTCACCCATTTACCCAAGCATGATCATAATGCTGTTGAATCAATCCGCAATACCGCATGATAGCCGAAAATCCAAAGCCCACCCCGAATTACCCCCCTCTTCAGACTCTGCAAACTCATCCTAGGGTGCTTCCCTTGCCATATGAAGGCTGTACATCCCCTCACTAAAGCTTTGATGTCTATCTTAATGGGCCCTACAGGCATCTTTTCCCTCACATATAGCAGCCTGGGAAATGTATTCATTTTTAGTAAGTTAATGCGGCAAAGCCATGATATCCACAAAGCTCACCATCTCTTAAATTCATTAAGAATAGTTGTACACAAGTGCTTGTAATTCAGCTGATACAGAGCAGCCAGGTTTTTGCCCACCTGAGTCCCAAAATAGGTAAGAAACCTTTCCACTGGTCTGAGCCCCCAGGCCTCACCTACTACCCTCTCTTTCTGGCTCCCCAAGACACATCATCTTTGACTTGTGCAGATTAAGTAGCCAGACAAGACTGCAAAATCCACTATGACCCACAACAGGGTAGGCATGGAGGAGGCTGGGTTCATAAAAGGTCATCTGTGTATAGTGTGATTTTGTGCTACACCCCCAATTTTTCAATCACCCACCTCTTTTTTTTTTTTAATTTTCTCTTTATTTGGAGGATCCCTACTCTCAACCCTCAGCCCTGGTCATGGCCCCTGGGACTTCCACCACCAACTGTGGCAGTCTTTTTCCCCCAGTTACCCTGGCTTGCCCCCCCAGAGGGTGGGCCGCATCATTGAACCCCATATCCGAGCCACAGAACTAGTAACTGCTCAGGGGATGATGGCGATGGCAGCTAATTGAAGCCCCAGGGAGGGCTTCACATAGACAGTGAAACCTCCCTGCCCACTCCTTTCTTCTGTTTTGGAGGCGGGGGCGTGCAATAGCGTCAGCGTCCGCCCCGCCTGCCACACTGTCAAGCGCCAGTATGAGCGACTCCCGGCCTCCGCCAGGGGTCTTTCTTACACTGGACACTACTCCCCCCCAACCCGGAGAAGGAGAGCCATCCATGGGACGCTCCATCCTTCTCCCCCGGCCAGCCCTCCAGCAAACTGGGTCCGTTCCCAAACCCAGGTCGCCGGCATCGCAAGTGGAAATAAAACCGCTGTGCCGATGGGCCGGCCACTTCCCTTATTTTAATAGCCAAGGGCTCAATGGCAAGAGCGAAAAGAAGAGGAGGCAGCCCTGTCTCACTCCCCTGTAAAGCGGGAATTCATTTAATACGGTCCCATTGAACAATATCCAAGATTTAGGTCACCGAGACAGCATCTGCACAAATTCATCTTCCAACCCAAAATACCCCATGACCTCGAACAGGTATCCCCATTTGATCTGATCAAAGGTGTTCTCAGCATCCATGCAGACAACATGTGACACACCCAGATGCTGAAAGCCCCAGTGAATCACATTCAGGAGGCTGCACATATTGTGGTATGACAGGCAACCCTGCACAAACCTGGTCTGATCAGGATGCACTATTTGAGGGAGTACCTGCTTGAGGCACCTGGCCATGACCTTAACCAGTATCCTGAGATCACAATTTAGGAAGGAGATGGAGCAGTAGGAAGAACACTCCAGGGGGTCCTTTCCTGGCTTCGACAGAACACAAATGGAGGCATTATAACAACAGGCTTGCAACCCTCACCTCTCCCAAGCTTCCTCAATCACACCCCATAGTGGTTCTAGGATGGCTCCCCCATCTCCTTATAACATTTCACCACAAACCCGTCCAAGTCACCTGCCTTTCCCCTCTTCAGTGTTCCAACAGCCCTCAGCATGCTACACCCAGCATTTCCCTCTGTTCCTCCAAGATAGTGGAAATCATGATACCATCCAGAAACTGGACAACTTGACCCTCTGTAGCTGCACACTCTGTCTTACACAGCTGCTCTTAGAACTTTCTAAATGATTCCCTGATCCCCTTCCTGGCCTGCTCCATATTCCCATTTCCCCTCAGATTGCCGTAATATGAAAGGGTCCCCTCTTCCACTGTAACTGAGCCAGTAGTGGGCCCGGTCTATTAGCCCATTCAAAGAAGCATTATTGGGCAAATAGACTAACTTTGATATCCCCATGCACAACAGGTTGAGGGCCTCCCTGACCACCGTTCTCTCACAGGGTCTCCTCACCCCTTCCATCGGAGAGGCTGCAGTTTATGGATCCTGTCAAAATGGTGGATGACATTTCCACAGATCAGGGGGCAGTGCCCTCCCATACCCCCCTCCCTCACATACATCCGATCATTTAGTTTTGGGGGGCAAAGCCCAAGCCCCCCTTCCACCACAAGTAGTACATTATATCTACCCAAATATTTCTAATTGTTTGTAAAGATGTCACTGCTTGAAATCTCACAAGATGAAATCTCGTCCGCCATTTTGGGACCCATATACTGCATACGAGCCCTTCCATCTGCTGCAGCTCTTCCTTTTTCTCCCTCCTTGCCCTTTTAATTCTCACCAAGTAGGTGATTATCATACCCCCTCATAAATGCTTTACCCGACTCCCTGTACACTGCCGTGGATGGTGCAGAGACTTCGTTAGTGGCCTTACAGACTGCCCACTGTTCTGCAGGTACTTCTTGAAGTCTTCTCCTGCTAACAGATAAGTGGGGACTCTCCAGTTGGGCAGAGCCTCCCTCTCCCCTTCGGCTGCTATGGTAAGCGTGACCATGTCATGGTCTGATATATAAATGGTGCTGTGTGACACTGTCTTCAGCTGGTGGTACTGCACCCTGGGCATAAATACACAACCTAACCATGAACAAGTTTTATGTTGATTAGAACAGAATGACTCCCTTGTTCCAGGGTTAGCAGTCCTCCAGCTATCCACCAGGTCTAAATCGCTTAGCCCATGCTTCCAAGCAGCCAGAACTCTCCCATATTGAGTGATCCCTTCCAAATGGTCCAGGAGCGGTTAGTGAAGACAATTAAAGTCCCCTTCCATAATTAGGTTAGGAAATTGTTCCCTATAGGTGATATTCCATATCTGTTGGTAAAATGCAGCATCAAACACAGCTGGAGCATAAATGCTACAGGCTCTCCATTCAACTGCCCCGCCATAAAAAAAAACATACCTGCTGTCCTTAGAATCGACTACCATTGTGTGCACTTGCAAGGGAAGGTGCTTGCTGATCAACATCGCAGATCCTCTCTCATGAGACAAGTAAGACGCAGCATGGTAAGCCTCCACCCATCCTTGTACTAGCTTGGCGTGCTCAGGTTTTCTGATGTGGGTCTCCTAGGAGAGCCACATGACTGTGCTGCCACTTTAAGGCCACCAAAACGTTCTTCCTTTTAAACAGGGGAAGAAAAGCCCCTTACATTCAAGCTTATCAAATTAATCTCGGTAACAACTGCCTTTTCTGCTCAAGTGAGCCATTCAGCCGCCTCACAGCCCCCCCCCAGCATGCCAGCTAGCCAAATGAGATATTCATCTGTTAGCTCTATTACAGTAAATTGCAGAATGAGTTTAACATGTAACGTAAGAACAGGCAAACCATAAAAATCACTGTACCTTCAATAAACAAAAATACATGAACTGCCTCAGGTAGGTCCACGTATCCTAGCTGCCTGCGAGACTATCTGTACCATCTCCAGACAAATATAAAACACTGCGCGCATTCCACTGACACAACCTCCCCTCCGGCCAGCAGTACTGAGTAAGCAGCGCTTCTCCTACCATGTATGGATCCCCCTCCCCCCGTCCCTACAGTATGCAAACCAGTATGTTCCCCATCAGCTCACTGTGAATTTACAAACCCCATCAGCCCCCAAGGCATATCCCAGAGGTGCCATCAAGGTCCCCTAATCACCAGTGGTCGGTGCACAAGCCCCCATTGACAGTATTTATTACTGGATCCTCCTCATGCTCGATCCCCAAAAAAAAAAACTCACTCACTCCTGACCATATCAGGTCAAAGATGAGCAGTAGGCCAACGCTTACCTCCTTCCTCCCAACATGGCCCAGTTAGCCCAGTCATCTGTACTGCCCCTTTCCAGACGTTATACATAACACAGTGGGGCAGCAAATCTCGTCCTCTATGCAGAGGGTGATCATAGGAAGAAGTCCCATATTATAGGATCGTGGGGGGACCAGGACAGAGGACGAATCATGTGCCCTCAACATATACCTGCAGCTCCCTGTTCACCCCCCCCAAAGGCATCCTTTACATGGTATTCCCAGAATCAGTCCAGAGATTAAGTGTGTGGGCCATAGGTTATCAGCTGCACCAGTCCAATGGGTCTGCCATCTTCCACGTGGCCACCGCCATTACTCCTCACAGTTCTCAGGTTTCACAATATGGCCCTCACAGTTACAAGTCAACTGCAATGTTCAGCCCAGGGTGGCAGGATTCACCCATAGCAGTACCACACAAAGCAAGACTCCATCCATGTGCTTCACTGGCAGTTCTCCTGCCGGGTCTGCTCCATCAACAAAGTCTGACAGTTCATAAAGGTGTCCCTTCACTGGAGCAGCTCACTCAGTGCTGTGAAGTACGGTCCCACAAGAGTCAGCAGCACAACACACTAGTCTGTCTCCAGGCTTGGGCACATAAATGTTCAAAACAGGAACTTTAACTTCTGCAGCAAAGGATGCACTATTCAACCTGTTTTATTTTTCATCTTACTCTTGCACAAATTGCTTGGCTTTGTCCACATCTAAAAACATGTATGAGGCTCCTTCCTGGCAGAGTTTAATCACGATTAGTGATAGGCAGTATAGCCTAGAGGTTAGAGGTACGAGGTGTGAACGAGCTTGACACATCCAGCAGACCAGACCTGAGTTTGATTCTCACAACCTCCACTTGCATACTGTGTGACTCTGAGCAAGACACTTAACCGCCCAGTGCTCCCAGGTCGCCCCTGAAAACAGGCAATTGTGCCTAGTGGGCCTTACCCAATTACCAAAGACTAAAATAAAAAAAAAACAAAAAAAAAAAACAACTATATTTTACTGCTTACATTGGCATAGGATGTTTGAATATTTTTATGAAGATAGTTGAACTATTAATTTCTACATAGCTGACGAATCATATACATCCTAGCCTCTGGTTTTGGTGTGCTGAATATATCATTTTCATATGTATTTTGATTTATGTTATTTTTCTGTATTACTGTAAAATATGTGCCAGTCCCTTATTTTTTTGCCTAATTTTTGATACTTTTTTGCATACACTTACACTTGTTTTTTTATTGTGGGTTATGTTTATTTTTGAACTATGCACTTCTAATGTTTAGTGCTTGTACCTTTAAGTGTGGCACCTAAAAATGAAGTATCACTATGGGTGGGGCACTCCCTGAAGACACTTATGTGAAACCAGTAGGAGTTGTTGGGGTCCTGCTAGCATTTTTCCAGTTTCATGTATTTACACATGTTTGAGGACAGCACACAGTTGATATGAATTAAAACACGTTTTATTTTGCATAATTTTGCCTCTTGGTAGTTTTTGAAACAGTGGGTTGTGCTAGAGTGTTGTTTCTGAGACTTTAATAACTGCCAGGTACGAGAAAGGGAAAATCGGGCGTCATTCCCATACCACGTCCAAGACTGGAGCAAACAACTTTCTCCTTTTCTGAAGTCTCAGTGAAAAGCACTGATACAGAAACAACTTGTGCTCCTCAAAATACAGCTCTTTTATGTTTTGATATGTGGTCAGCATAGCTTGGCAGTCCCTGAAGTGGTGTAGGCAGAATATTCTCTGCCAAGCAAGGTTCTTCTGGTGGTGGCCACAGCACCAAGGCTTTGTGTGCCTACTCAATCTTCAGTTGGTCACCTTTACTGTCATCCCCAGCAGCTTCAGCAGCACTGTAGCACAGAACTCCATGGCACTATCCTGCTCTTGACCTTCTGGGAGCCCTTTCAGACAGAGATTACTGCACCTCTTACAGTTCTCCTAGAAGTCGAGTTGCTCTCAGAGGTCCTCCAGTTCCTGCTCCTTTTTCACCAGTTTCTTGGAGAATGGTCCAGTCATGTCTTTGAGCCTTGACACTCTCTGTTCCACCTCAGCGATGCTCTTGGCTTGGGAGGCATACTGGCCTGAGATTTCCTCCAACCTGCGGTCCAGCTTGGGATTCAGGGCATTACGAAGAATGATGACGGATTCCCGATGGACCTGGTGGCCATCACAGAGAAGCGTGGGCTATGCCCTGTTCAAACAGTACAGAGGGGGGAGGGGTAACATTATATGTAAAGATGGGACAAATGCCATCTCAATAGATAGAATCAAAAAGAAGGGTATGGAATCCCTGTGGATGCTACTCAGCTCAGCAATGGGGGAAGAGGGTCCACACAGGTGTGGTATACTGGCCTCCGGGGCAGGCTGAGGGCAGGGATGAAGAGCTCCTAGAGGAGATCAGAGGATTAGCACAAAAAGGGGATACAGTGATGGTAGGAGAGCTGAATATGCCCGATGTTAACTGGAGCATCCCAGTGGCAGGTTCTATTAGGAGCCAACAGTTGGTTGATGCCCTGCAAGACTGCCTACTTACACAGCTAGTTAGTGTCCCTACTAGCATGGACACCATCCTGGACGTGGTCCTCACTAACTCGGAGGTAGTAAGGGATACACGGGTTAGGCAGCCACTGGTCAACTGCAATCACAACTATGTGTGGTTTGAGTTATCCCTAGGGGTAGAAAAATTGCAATCCATGACAGAGGTTTTAAACTTTAGAGGAGTCAATATTGACAAAATGAGGGATGTAGTCAGAAGCAAGCTGTTAAGGATCCAGGAGCATTTAGATGTGGAAGAAATATGGGGGCTGGTTAAGTTGCCATTTTAGAGGCTACCAGGATGTGCATAAGAACAGTGACCAAAAAGAAACACAAAAAACAATATGGTTCAGTAACCAGGTAAGGACCACAATTAGAACCAAAAGGGAGGCCTATTGGAACTATAAATAAAACTCAGCAAGACAGCACATGGGAAGCCTATGTTCAGAAGAACAAAGAGTATGGTGAAATCAGCTAAGGCTGCAACAGAGCTTCAGCTTGCAAAAGGCTGGGTCAAATAAGGGAATAAACACTTTTTTTGATCTATACAAGAAAAAAAAAAAGAAAAGGGGAGGAATAGTTAAACTCAAGGACGGTGACAGAGTAGTGGAGGAGGATAGGCAGAAGGCCACTGTTCTGAACAACTTTTTTTGCTCAGTGTTCACTGAGGAACACAAAGGCCCAGTACCAGACAGTGGCATCAAGACTGCTGACAAAGGTGTTCCACAAATGGAAGCACCATCAATCACCAACAGTAAGGTTAGAGAGGCCCTGGATCAACTCAGGGAAGATAAGTCGCCAGGGCCTGATGGAATACACCCGGGGATGATAAAGGAGCTAGCAAGTGAATTGGCAGTTACTGCAGTACATTTATTCAGCAGATCACTTCAGATGGGGGTAGTGCCGGGAGACTGGGGAAGAGCTGATGTGGTACCTCTCCACAAGGGAGGGAGTTGGGAGGAAGCATGCAACTACTGACCAGTCAGCCTGACGTCAGTGTGGGGAACTGCTGGAAAACTTAATAAAATAAGACTTGGTAGAGCACCTAGATAAGAACAGTCTGCAGGATGACAAGCAACATGGGTTTGTGGCAGGAAGGTTGTGCCAAATGAACCTAATCACATTTTTTGACTGGGTCATTAGAGAACTAGACAGAAGCCACCCAGTGGATCTCCTACTTCGAATTCAGTAAGGCCTTTGATTTGGTACTGCATAACCGCCTGCTGAAAAAGTTGGAGGACCTGGGTGAAGCCAAGTACATAGCCAGTTGGGTAGGTAACTGGCTTAGGGACAGAAAACAGAGAGTAGTGGTCAACGGACCAAGGTCTGATGAAAGTGCAATCACTACTGGTGTACCCCAAGGCTCAGTGTTGGGGCCAGTCCTGTTTAATGCCATTATCAGTGACACTGCCATAGGTATTCAGAGCAAAATTACCCTATTCATGGATGATACCAAGCTAGGAGGAAGGGTTGATAGCGAGGAGGTGGTTAAGGACCTACAAAAAGACCTACAGAGGCTGGAAAGATGAGCAAAGAAATGCAAGGTGATGCATTCGGGTAAAGGGAACCCAAGGACAGAGTACCACCTCAACGGAGTCCAGCTCAGCGCCACACAGGAAGAAAAGCACCCTTAGACAAGCCAGTGCAACAAAGCTTATAGCAAAGCCAACAAAATGCTGGGGTGTATAGGGAGGGGATTCGACAGCAGGAGGAAGGAGGTAATACTGCCACTCTACAGGTCCTGGGTAAGGCCCGATGTGGAGTACTGTGTCCAGTTTTGGAGTCCTCATCTGAAAAAGGATATAAACAGGTTGGAGGCTGTTCAGAGAAGAGTGACCAAAATGATCCAGGGCCTTCAAGGGTACTCGTACGAGCAGCATCTGGAAGCATTAAATATGTTCTTACTGGAGACAAGGAGGGAGATGGGAGATATGATTGAAACATACAAGTTCTTGAGAGGAATAAATAAGATGCCATCCTCAGACCTGTTCAGAGTCTCTGACTCCAACACTAGAGGGCACGAGTAGAAGCTGAGATGGGGAGCTTCAAGAAGGAGCTTAGGAAACACTATTTTACAGAAAGAGTCATGAAGCCATGGAATAAACTTCCAGCTGAGGTGGCGGAAGCAAAGTCCATGACATCATTCAAGCTGGGGTGGGACAAGGCTAAATCGCGATCAAAGAAAAAATTACCTTAGTAATTGTGCTTCTTCTAATGGAGTCTTGCTGTATTCTGACATATGCAGTTAGCCCCAGCACTTGAACTGCTCCAGAGAAGAAAGAGTTAACTCTTTGCAGAGAGAATAGAACGGTGGGCTCGAGCTCGGTTTCAAACCTCTGTCTTCAGCACTTCAAAGTGTAACCGTCAGATTCTTATGAGCTATTACTAACTAACTACACTTCTTCAAAGTGGAAATTGTAAAGAACAAGCCAACAGGCAACAACTGTGTTGGGTCCCCCAAAAGACTTAAGTCAAGAACCCAAAATAATAACCAGGTAGTGAATCAACATAAAGCTACCAAAAAACAACATAACAATAACCCACTCCCCCTCTCTAAAAACGAACAGTGCCAAGTACACCCCTTAGGTACAACACTGTACCTGCAAGCCCACTTCCCAAAACAAAGGTTCTGAGAGGGGAGGCAGGGAGGGAGGGAGGTCAGAATACAGCAAGACTCCATTAGAAGAAACACAGTTACTAAAGTGAGTAATTTTTCCTTCAAACAACATGAAGTCTTGCTGCATTCTGACATATGCAGACTACCAAGCAGTACCTCCATGTAGGAGGGAATCAAACCTATTTTGGGAATAGGTTCTGTATTACTGCTGTTCTAAAACGAGCATCACTCCTAGCCTGGATATCCAGAGAGTAATGCTTGGTGAAGGTATGGACAGTTTTCCAGGTGGCTGCTTTGCATATCTCTAGTAAGGGAATATCTCAGGCAGCAGCTGTACCCCTGGTCGAATGAGCTCTCAGGCCTGAGGGGGGTAATTTGCCTAGTTTTTCATAGCAGAATTGAATACAAGAGACAATCCACCTGGCAACAGTTCTTTTAGTAGCAGGTTTACCTTTTCCTACTTCACCATAAGTGAGAAACAATTGAGAACTTTCAGATTTCAATGCCTTAGTAAGCTCAATGTAGTAGCGAAGTGCCCTCTTAACATCCAAACTGTGTAATCTTCTTTCTCCTGAAGAAGCATGATCAGTGAAGAACACAGGAAGAGACATGGACTGGTTCAGATGAAAATCTGAGACCATTTTGGGTAAGAACCTCCTGTTGATTCTAAGGACCACCTTATCTCTATGGAATGAGACAAAATCAGGCTCCACTAACAGAGCTTATAATTCACTGATACGCCTGGCAGAAGTGATAGCTACCAGGAACACAGTTTTCCAAGTCAAGTATTTAAGTTCTGCTGAAGCCACGGGCTGAAAGGGGGGCTGCAAGAGCTGAGCAATGCAAACATTAAGATCCCAAGCAGGAGTGGGATCCCTGGGGTGGGGGCTGACATGAACCAAACCTTTAAAGAATTTACAGAAAACAGGATGAGATGCCAGAGAGGGAACCTTCCCTGCTGACAGGAATGTAGATACAGCAGCTAAATGAACCTTTAAAGTGTCTGGCCTGAGGCCAAGTCCATTAATATGAACCATGTAATCCAGAACTGTGGCCAGACCAACAGTATCAGGCGATAACCCCTTACTGGAACACCAAATGCTGAATCTCTTCCATTTGGAATTATAAGTTTTTCTGGTGGTAGGCTTTCGAGAAGCTTTGAGAATATCCAGCACCCCTGGGACAGATGCAGACCTGCATACTCTAACTCTTCAGGAACCAAGCCTTGAGATTGAGAGACTGAAGGTTGAGGTACCAGATCCTCCCCTGAGAGGAGGTCAACAGAGTGTGCCTCTTGGGAAGGGAAGAGATAAAGGAAGATTGACTGCTAGAGACATCAACAGTGGATACCAAGGTTGTCTGGCCCATTCTGGTGCAATCAGGATCACCTTGCACGGCTGTGATCTGATCTTGACCAAAACCTTGAATAAGGGGTAAGGGGGGGGGGAGGCATAGAGGAATTTGTCTCTCCGATCCAGAACCAGGGCATCCAGGGGAACTGTGCCCAAGACTAGGGGCCTGCAACAGAAAAGAGGAAGTTGATGATTGTCTGGGGCTGCAAAGAGATCTATCTCTCGGGTGCCCCACCTGGAAAAGATTACTTTCAGTATGAAGGGGTCTAGGGCCCATTTGTGGTGGCCCCGAGATATTCTGCTCAGGGCATCTGCTAGCACATTGTCCTTCCCTGATAGATGGACTGCAACCAGCGATGCTTGTAGGACATAAGTCAAAGGCCATATCTTCATTGCTTCTGTGCACAAGGCCATAGACCGAGTGCCTCCCTGCTTGTTGATGTACCACATGGTGGTGGTGGTGTCTGTCCTGACCTGAACCACTTTGTTCCTCACTGAGTCTGAGAAGGCTTGGAGGGCCAGAAATACTGCCCTGAGTTCCAGAAGATTGATATGAAGCAGGGATTCTTGAGGGGACCACACACCTTGTGCTGCGAGGGCTCCTAAGTGGGCTCCCCAACCCAGAAGAGAGAGGCATCTGTGTTCAGTACCACTAAATGAGTCTGACTGATGAATGGTATTCCTTGCCTGAGATTGTCCTGATCCAGCCACCACTGGAGAGCTTGGAGAAGTGTCCGAGTCAGTGGAATCAGTTTGGTGAGAGGATCTTTTTTCTGTGACCAAAAGGACTTCAGATGGAACTGAATGTCCCTCATTTGGAACCTGGCTCCCTGTGCCACTGCAGTAGAAGCTGCCACGTGGCCCAGGAGCTGAAGAAAATCTCTTGCTGGTCGAGAGACAAGAAGGCGGAAGGAGGAGGCAAGATCTGTAAGGGCCTTTACCCTTACTAAGGGACGAAAGGCCTTTGCTTGCACAGTATCTAACTCCACTCCTATGAAAGTGAGAAGTTGTACTGGTTTGAGGACAGACTTTGGTAGGCTGAGAAGGAAACCTAGAGAAGTGAGCAACTGTTGGGTAACCTGTAGATGTGACTTGACCTGTTCTGGAGACTGCCCCACAATGAGCCAGTCTTCCAAGAATGGAAAAATGGAGACCCCTTGTCTCCTGAGAAAGCCCACTACTACTACTGCTAGGCACTCTGTGAACACCCTTGGAGCTGATGTTAAGCTGAAGAGCATTGCCCTGAACTGATAATGGCCTGAAGGCAATTCGACCCGAGGTACATTCTGTAGGAGCACCTGATAGGGATGTGAAAGTAAGCGTCCTTGAGGTCCAGTGAAGCTAACCAATCTCCTGGCCTTAAAGAGGGAAGAATTACTCCCAGAGTCACCATCTTGAACTATGGTTTGAGGATGTGCTTGTTTAGGTATCTGAGGTCTATGATGGGCCACCACTCCCCTGTCTTTTTTGGGGTAAGGAAGTATCTGGAATACATACCTTTGCCCCTGTGTTGAGTAGGAACTCTCTCTATAGCCCTGAGGGTTATTAGAGGGGAAACCTCTGCTTCCAAAACAGTGGTCTCAGAAAGATTTGCAGGTGGAAAGGATTTGACCCTCAGCTTTGAGAATTTGGCAAAGCTGAAGTGCAGCTCCTGGCTTACCACCTCCAGGACCCACCTGTCTGAGTAACAAACTTCCAGGCCTGGAGGTAGTAAGCCAGCCTGCCTCTTACTGGAATTGGGGAGTCGACCCGGGCTGACACCTCAGGGTGTCTGCCTGGCAGGAGCCTTAGACTGAGAAAAGGATGCAGCCCTGCTCATCCCCTCCTGTTGCTCCCGCTGAAGAACTCCCTCTGAGAGAAGGAAGAGGAGGCCTGGGCTTGGAAGAAAGGCATGTGAAAAGGCCTGCCCCTGCCCCTAGCCTGCTGCTTCTGAGGAGCTGCCTGCCTTTCCTTGGCCTGTGCACTCCTCTATGTGGTCCGGTACTCATCCATCTTTTTCATATAATTCTCTGTCTGCTCCCCAAACAGAGAATTATCCACCACAGGGAAATCCATAACCTTAGCCTGGGTGTCCTGTGAAAGGCTAGTTTATCTGAGCCAAGCCAGTCTCCTAAGAGCCACAGATGTAGCCACGACTCTTGATGCCACATCATCTGAGTCAACAGCAGCATGGAATTGCATTTTGGACACCTCAATCCCAGCAGCAGCCACCTCCTCCAGCTCCCTGGCTAGCTGGGGGGAGGCCTGTTTAGCCAGCTCCAGAACAGTATCCCATCTAGACTTCTGGTATCTGGCTGCATAGGCCAAATAATTAGCCTGCCTGAGTCCCAAGGATGATGCCAAGTACTGTTTCTTGGCCATGGCATCAACCTCCCTGTATTCTTTATCTGGGGTGTGTGAAGCCAAGGGTATGTTAGCCTTATCACAGGCTGCAGCCTGCACTACCCCAACATGGCTGCTTTGGTGGTACAAAAACTCTGTGCCAGAGCCTGAGAGCATATACCTCCTGTCCATCCTTTTGTCAACAGGAGGTAACGAATTTGCAGTTTGTAATATTTTTTGTGTCTGTTTCCCTAAAGATTTATGAATGGGAATAGACAACCTCTTGGACTCTGGGATGTCCATAATTTCCACAAAGTTAGGCTCTTCTTGTTCCTCGACAGCCTCCACCAATGGAAGCTGAAGAGTATCAGCCACCTTCTCATACAACAAGTAGTGGGAAGGGGATTCAGAAACCCTGGGAGGGGAAAGATTAGAAGGCCTGTCTGGGGAGACGTCCAGTTCAATGGGCTCATCCAGACCTTCGTTGCCAATTTCATCATCTTCTTCCTCCCCTTCCCATTCCAGTTTATAATACTCATTCGGAACATATTCCGGAACCGGAGGATCTGACCCAACCGAGCGCCTAACGAGAGGTGCCAGATCAGACAGAACTGGATGGAGTGATTCCACTATACTAATCACCCTGGCAATCTCATCGGCGGTTGGAGTATGCAGTTCTGGATCCGAACCGGCTGACTTTCCTTTTCCATTTTGATGGAACCAACCCCTCGGAGTCAGATCTCCTCTTGCCCGAGGGTGTATCACCCAGGTCAGTGGGCAACCCCTCAGGTTCGGGAGGAACCGAACTGGGCTGGCCATCTGGATTAGCGGACTTCTTGGCCTCCCTTTCCCTCAGCCTACCCAACCTCTTTTCTAGGGTGGCTTTTGGGAAGTTGTTACAGATTTGGCAGTCTGAATAGAGGTGGTCAAACCCCAGACAATAAACACAAGTGGTGTGAGGGTCTGCTTTGGCAAAGGCATCCCCACACTCACCACAGTGTTGAAACCCAGTGGGCCCGTTTTTTTTCTTGGGTTTCTCAGACATGGCCAAACTACAAAAACTTACCCTTTACAGCTTTTTATTTCGCCAGGTAAGACCCTCTTATCGGTTACTGACCGTGTTACGGGTCGTGGAAAAAAATGTTAAAAACATTTTTTTTTTTTTAAACCGATGGAAACCGGTACCTCACTCTACAGAAAAGAGAACAAAACCCTAACCGATCGGATCCAAACTGGACCGATCCACAGGTTTTTACAATTTCTACACAGAAACCAAAATAACATAAACCTATAGTCCACTACCTACAACACTTACTGTACCACAGACAGGGATCTGAAACCGAAAAAGGCAGAACCGGTTGAAAAAAAAAAAACGATGAATTCTTTGGACCAAACCGACTGAGCGAAGGAGCAAACTCCGGAGCAACTGTTCAGTTAGGCAAAGTAAAGAATCTGATGGTTACACTCTGAAGTGCTGCAGACAGAGGATTGAAACCGAGCTCGAGCCCAACGTTCTATGCTCTCTGTGTGACGCCCTCCACCCCTGCCTTTTTGCAAACGACAGGTGGTATGCTGTTGAAGCTGACAGCAGTACTGGGTGGGGACTGGGTTTGGGGAGGACTAGGTTACTCGGCACAAGGGGCCTAGGTTTGGCTACTCTGCACAGGGTAACCCAAGTAAATCCGAACACAAGAAGCAATAACTGTAATGTCCAATACCAGGAATGGGATTCTAAAGTGTGGCTTTTATTCACAACCAAACTGAACAAACAAAGCACAGACGGACCCCCAAGGGGCTACATTCCTGGCAATGCAGATAAGAGATACAGACCACTTCTTCAACACTTCAGCCCCCAGACTCCGAACAACCCACCGGGCATGCAGCTTTGGGTACACAGCCCGACTTGTACACTATTTGTTTGTTTTTTTCCTGGCCCGGCTCCCCTGCTGGCTACTCGAACCCAGTCCATATGGCAGTGGACCACATTTTCCTGGTGGCTCCCCAAACCATCTTAGAGCCTTCGACTCCTTAAGGGAAATTTCCTTTCAATTCCATGTCTGGGTACTTCCCTCAGCACTGGCCAAGTGCCTGAAGCAAAGTAAAAGGGCCACAGAGCAAATCCGTAGAGGTGAACCTGGTTACTAAAGATGGGGGTCTCCCACCTCCAGCTTCCACAATCCATACCTGGCCATTTCTCTGGACAATAAACAACTCTTTTTGAAAGCTTGGAAATGTAGATTAAAGGGTAAACGTACAACACATTTCCTCTACATGTCTTGACTTTCCCCTTGTACTAAACTCAAACATAATTAAACATCTCTTCCTGAAAAGCTTGGCAGTGTAGATTAAAGGGTAAATGTATAGCACATCTCCTCTACATGTCTTGGCTTTTCCCTTGTGCTGGACTTGAACATACTTTTACTTTGGCTAAACCTATTCCTCTTGGCCTCCCACTAATTCAACAGTCCAATCCCCACTTTAACACAGTTCAGGTGAAACATAGGCCCATTGACAAGAGCAGAACTCACCCTTTGGTTGCAGGTGCCCCAAAGGCGAATCTTGACAGTTTCTGGTGCCACAACACATTTCAGAAAATAAGGCAGCTTCTTCCCTAGCCGGAACCAGGACGTTGCCCCTGGAATAACAGGAACACCTTCTACCCCCCATCCCCTGACGGATGGGGCACAGAGAACAGTATCAGTGGTCTCCACCACTTCAAGAACAGCTTACTGTGTTCCTCTTTTGGCGGAAACACACACCTTTCCCTAAAAGTAGCTCTATATCAGAGCTTAGGCTCCAAGAGCCTGTACACAGACTACAGTGCTCCTACTTTTCAAGACTGCTCACACACAACTGCCTCCCACTGTTCAAAACTCCCGACATTCTAACCCAACTCCCATCTGCAGATTCCAATGTGGCTCCTGCAGCTGCGATAGTTCTATGGTGATGTCATCCCTCAGTCTCAGCTGAGACTGAGAACAGAGTGAGACAGTGTGAAATCCATTTAACTGGAGTTTCACAAGCTGTCTTCCCTGCCTCCCACTAAGTCTTACTGGGATTCTAGTAACCCTGGGTAACAGGGGGGTTACATCTGCACAGAGTTAACTCTTTCCTCTCCGGAGAAGTTCAAGTGCTGGGGCTAACTGCATATGTCAGAATACAGCAAGACTTCATGTTGTTAGAAAGCAACAGGAGCAGTAAGAGGCATTAGGCAGAAGGGGGGTTAGGTCCTGGGATCTGACAAGGTCCAAAGAACACATGGGTAGACTAGATGGACACTTGGTCTCCCTCTGCCATCTTTTTTCCTATGTTCTAACTTGCTCTGGTACCATCTGACCCAGCACGCCCATTTCTGTGGCTCAGAATGAGATCGGGCTTGGGCATGTAGGCTGTGAAGCGGTCATACCTTTCTTGTTGGCGTCTGCTGCATTCCACTGCTGTTTGGCTGCTGGGTACACTAAAAATTCCTCCATCACTGCTTATTCTACAATTCAATGGTGTCTGAACTTGATCTGCAATTTGAGCTGATGGAGAAAACGTTTTAATCCCCTGTAGAGAAGGAGCTTGAGGGAAACGCATCCTGCCAGCCAACTGCTCATTAGCACCCCCAAACACAATTTTTTTTATATGCAGCCTGCAATTTGTAGGGGCCTAATGATCATTCTGGGATGCCATGGTCATTACCAAAAAAAAAAAAATGCTCTTTAACTGTAGCCTGCAGGAAGGGATTTTTCTAAATGGAAGGCTAATAAAATAGTGCTAATTTTAAGGTGTGGCATCTACCTCTCCAACTATTACCTCACTGCCCTTCTATCCATTTTACCAAAACTTTTAGAGAGAACAGCTCATACGCAGCTACAAGATTACCTGGAGAAGTACTCCCTCCTTTCTAGATTCCAGTATGGCTTCAAAAAAGAACACTCTATAAACACCGCACTCTAACCTATTACATGTGGTCGCATCCCCCTTTCATCAGGGGATGGCTGTGGGTCCGGTGTTCACAGATTTGTCAAATGCATTTAATTCTGTTGATCATCAACTTTTGATCTAAAGACTGCTGGAGCTGGAAACTGGAATCTTGAAGGAGGTTAGTAACTGGTTTTGACTTACATCACAGGGAAAACTCAAAGGGGTTTTGTTTGTTGCTTATCAAAGCGCCAGGCCTATTCAGAGAAATGCCCCAGGGGTCCCATCCTGGGCCCCCTATTATTTTTTATTTATATGAAATCAGTTACTAAAACAATATAGTCAATTCTGAAATTCGTCTATTTGCAGATAACACTGTCCTTGTGTCCTCTGGTTAGGACTTGGAAGTAGTTGAAAAAACAGCTGCGAAGTGATTTATCTAACCTGCATACATTATTTGAAAACTCTAAAACTGATATTAAATGGTAAGAAGTCTGATAGCATGATTTTTTCCACCACTGTCAAAAATGGAAAAGGGCCACAGCTGAACATTAAAACAACTTATGTTTAACCTCTCGCCCAGGTCACCGAGCACGGATACCTAAGGGTCTGGATGGATCAGTACCTTAAATTTGACTACTACGTTAATTCAACGACTAAGAAGCTAAACAATAAAACAGGTGTACATCGACAAACAACATTTTGCATAAAGAAAAACGTGAGGTTATTCATAGTCGACCATTACTCTCAATACTTGATTATGGAAGCCACATCAATGGCTTTGCAAGCAAATCAACTCTGAAAAAGGCTGAGGCCACTTACAACTGGTCAGCATGGCTTGTGCTACTTTGTGACTTCAAGACCCACCACTGTCTTCTGTTCAAGGAGCTAGGATGGCTATTGTGATGTGCTAGGATGGTGATGACATTACAGTGCGGAGATCTCATCAACTGGGATGCTATCGTAGAAGAACGCCTGTCCCAGCTGCACACCCAGCGTTGCCTCAAGCAGGTGGAATGGCGAGACAACCCTGTGGTCTGAATTAGGTTGGGTGCCAGGAAACACCCTTTAAGGAGAGGCAGGAGACAATATGAAGTTTGATACCCAGCAGGCTTTTATTTACACCAGGGAAAGTAGACACAGTCACAAGGGAAAGTCGGGGAATAACTCTTACTTATAGAGAACAGCTAACAATTACCACTCTATTACTCTATATGTGCATCAACCTAAGGTCACTCTACAGTATCCTTATCTATAACTCTTACAGTTCCCTACCCAGACCTCTATATGTTAAGAGGACCTAATACTTTTTCATACCATGTGCTAAGCGTACAAAAAACAATCAGCAATCTCACGGTCTCAATTAGTCCATAAGATGACGATGTCCATCGTCTTCATGCACAACTGAAGAGTAGGGGTCTAGAGAAAAGGGAAACTCCTGCTTGGCGCCAAGCTCACTAGGAAACCTATGAGAGGTTGCAAACAGGGCATGCAGAGATTGGTAAATAGACCATAGGCATCGGCCAACCCACTCTCCAGGGTTGTCGGAACACAAGAGCATGAACAGACTAACTTGGGGAAATGCTCTTTTCTTGGCACAAAAATCCTCAAACTGGGCTGCCAAGGTTGAAGAACCAAAACGTGGCAAGGGATCCACCTGCAGGATTGCCACGGGAGAAGAAATCTGCTGCTTTCTCCTCGGTGCCAACCCTCGACCAGGGTCACCAAGGACGAAGAAGAACTGCCTCGATTTCCCTGGTACCTACCCTCGACTAGGGCTGCCAAGCGAACACCGGACTTGGTGAAGAATCCAGAGGAAGGACTACCAAGGGTGAAGAAGAAGAACTGCTGGGCTGCTTTTGGTGACAGATCCACTTGAAGGACCACCAAACTTGAGCTGTTACCGCGAGCATTGTTCTGGCGATGCTGGACGACACAAGCAAGATGAGGTGAAAGATGAAGATCAGGATTCCACACGGATAGAGAACAAAATAAGAAACGGCCGCCACAAACACACTTGGCTACAACTGACTCATCTATCGGCACACGTCTGGGAGGGATGGACGAGACACTTTCCGGTCGTCTTTCTTCCAAGCTGATCAGGAACCGGCGGCCATGACTACTCAAAGGACGTCAATTTCAACTTTGGCGGACGAAAGGGCAAGAAGTTGCTGAAGTCTTCTGCTGACTGAAGATGGCCATGGTGAAGAGCTGATGAAGACTGAAAACTGAATCAGAACCTGCTTCTGCACAATGGTACTTCTATTAGCATGTTATACTGAAATACTCACTTCCAGGGGCAATTTGCCTGGAGCAGGGGCAAATTGCAACAATCTGGACAATTGTTCACTGTCAGGGGCAATTTGCCTGATCAGGGGCAAACTGCAACAATCCGGGGCAATTGTTTACTGGCGGGGCAACTTACATGGAGCTGGGGCAAACTGCGACAATCCGGGGCAATTGTTCACTGGCAGGGGCAAATTGAGACAATCTAGGGCAACTGTTCACTTCCGGGGCAACTGTTCACTGGCAGGGGCAAACTGTGACAATCCAGGGCAATTGTTCACTTCCGGGGGAACTGTTTACTGTCAGGGGCAAATGACCACAATCCTAATAGTTATACCACACAGTCTCGGTGCTTCATGCAATAACACAACAGTTGAGATGCTGGAAGAATAAACAGTTTGAAGAAACAGTACAAAAACTGGTAATCACTTTGTAACAGGTTGTGTGCTTAAGCACCTCTTAGCCGAACACTTTTCCTAGTGGGTCTAACTTCTTTAGGATCTGACTACCCCTGAGCACTCTAATGTGCTTGCCCCAGCTATTTAGCCTGGTTCCGCTAACTGCCCGTACACCTGCTGCCCTATTCCCTATGGGCTGGGATGCCCTACCTTTGCTGGGCCTGGTGCCCTTCCTTTACTGGGGCCTGGTGCCCTTTACTACTGTGGGCCTGGTGCCCTTCCTTTACTGGGGCCTGGCGCCCCTTTACTACTGTGGGCCTGGTGCCCTTCCTTTACTGGAGCCTGGTGCCCTATATTACTGTGGGCCTGGTGCCCTTCCTTTACTGGGGCCTGGTGCCCTTTACTACTGTGGGCCTGGTGCCCTTCCTTTACTGGGGCCTGGTGCCCTATACTACTGTGGGCCTGGTGCCCGTCCTTTACTGGGGCCTGATGCCCTTTACTACTGTGGGCCTGGTGCCCTTCCTTTACTGAGGCCTGGTGCCCTTTACTACTGTGGGTCTGGTGCCCTTCCTTTACTGGGGCCTGGTGCCCTTAACTACTGGGGCCTGGTAGCCCTCTCTAAACGTCGGCCAGGCGTCCTCTTAAACTGTGGGCCTGGCAGCCCTCCCTTTGAATCCTGGGCCTGGTAGCCCTCCCTTTGAATCACGGGCCTGGTAGCCCTTTAAATACTCTTGGGGCTGAAATTTGGCTGGGCCCCTTTAATTATACAGCTCACAGAGAGCTGTCACTTCTTTTTCTTCAGCTCCGCCTCCCTCATGAATAATTATAGGCCTTATACTTGCCTTTCTTCCCTGGCCCCTCCTTGTAGGCGTTACTCAATCCCGCCCATCCACATACAAAATTAGGGTCCTTTGACCAGATTACAACACGGTGCTCAGCCGCTTCTTAAGTGCCTACTGCACTTCTCTTTTTAAAATGCTAGGCAGTCCTGGCAAAGAAAATAGCGTTCGGCACATTTGGACGTGCTGCCGCTGACTCACCCACACCACTGGGGAATCGAGGAGGAGACCAGGAGGCGGGAGTTATGCTGGTAGCGGGAGGGAGTGTTACAGGCAATGCGAGGGACGGCAGGAGCCTCGGGAAGGCTGACGGCTAACCGATTGCAATGCGGCTCTTCTCTGCAGCCGACGGGGGACCGGAATTAACTTTTAAACTACTCAGGGGGGCCAAAATAATAAAACGCAGGGACTCACCAGCCCAAACCGCAGCAAACTGCCATTTTCTTCACTTCTGGTGCCCCGATGGCACCGTGGACCGAACCGGAGCTTCACTGGGGATCTTCACTGGCTGGAGCCAGAGCAGGGACGCAGACTGGCCCTCGGGGAACAGCTTCAACCCACAGGTAAGCCCTTTTTCCGGTTCCCCTTAACCATCTGCGTCCTCTCTTCTCCACAGCCAGCAGGAACTACCAAAAAAAACAGTTAACTTTTTTTAAAACTAACACTCTGGTTCTGGAGTGTTTAGACTGGAATGCTGTGCATGAGCAGCTAAGCACAGCATTCCACCTAAGCCATTGTCTTACAGCTGCACAAAAATCTATTTTTTTTACCATGTTTGCAGTGCACAAGGCACTTTTCTATTATTTACAGCATTTTTCCTTGCAAGGAGGGGAAACTTTACTTAAGAGAGGCCCCTTTGTACTGTACCCTGCAGCGCACTCCTACCATGGGCACCTGTAAACCCCCAGACTTTATTTATTTACTGTGGTGCCCCAACTCTGGGGCATTACACTATCCTCTCCGAATAGAAGGAAATTGATATGGGCAAACCAGGTCTATAAACTAGTAACACCAAGTAAGCCTGTGTACCTAGTAGGTAAACCAATTAGGGTAGAATGTAAGCATTCTTAAGAAACAACCAAACTAGGAAATGTCTTTGCTATGGTGAGATGATGTTTTCCTATGCAGCTATATGGAGTATAAAATATAATAAACACAGCAAGGTCATCCAAGACCTATAATACAGCCATGAAGAAAGAATGACTGCACAGATGTGTTTGTTTTACATAAATCAACACAACTCTGCAACACAAACAATTTATATCAAACAGTCTGTTAAAAGAGTGACAAAGTATTACGTGATTTCAAGGAGTCAGTTAGTAGAGTGATTGTGCTTCATGATTGTTTTGCACCTTTTCTGCATTTAATTTTTCTGTGTAATAGCGACTGTATTTGTATAGTATATGTTATATGTTTGTAGGTGTAACTTAAACATGTAACTTTATGTAATGCTGTTACAGGACCACCTTGCAAACAGGCCTACTTTCATCCTAATGGTGTTATTGCCAACAAATCCTTCTAAAAATAAAGATTTTATACTGCTACCACGAGGTGTGTTTGTTTACCATGGAATACAAGAATTCAAAAATGTTTCAGTATTCTAGCAGTAGAATGCTCATCCCCCCCCACACACACACACATGGAATGGTAAAATGGAATAAATTAATTTAAAATTCTGTAGAATTCCACTGGCAAATACACATACAAAGTCCTCAAGTGACACCAGAACCTCAGTTTCATCTGTTCAGGGCTCAACATGCACAGTTATTTGGTGTTCTGTGCATACCAAAACTGATGCACGGAACACCAAATACTGTCATCTAGTAACCCATGGTGTATATTGTTTTCTAGTCCCCATTTCAAATGGCCTCCACCATTTTGCAATTCATCCGAGTTTGCCCTACATTTTGAGAGCCTTTTTGTTCTTCAATACTGTTCACAGTTTTCATGCCATTTACCTTGCAGCACTTAAAATGCATCGCTTCCTGCCCGGAGACTGATCAAAATCTCGCAGAAGAACCACGTAAGATCAGTCTCTGGAGGACTTCCGGTGACGTCACACTCCTGATGGCTGCCTGAATCGGGAGGCTCCCACTAAAGCCAGCAAGATCCTCCGTTTTACACCACAAAACAGCAGCAAACAAATTGACAGACTTACTGGAGGTGTAGTAATGTCAAAGCAAGGGTAGAAAGGTGCTAAAAACCCCCCTGCAACAACCGATGAGGGTGGATTTTCCAACTCTGATAGCGAAGGATCGCAGGCCTAATCCACCTCGTTGCAGAGTAGTAGCAGGTCAGACCAGCCACCCTTGACGACGCTGCAACGCCAAATGACACTGATGCTGGCGAAGCTCCGAGACTTTCGCAAGGAGTTCCGCTCCACTACAACGGCCCTCAGGACTGACACTGGGAAACTCGAGAAGCAACAGGAATCACTGGAGCCACATGTTACAGAGGTTGACTGCAGGGTAGATCGTTCTACACCACAAAACAGCAGCAAACAAAATCGATAGACTTACTGGAGGTGTAGTAATGTCAAAGCAAGGGTAGAAAGGTGCTAAAAACCCCCCTGCAACAACCAATGAGGGTGGATTTTCCAACTCTGGTAGCGAAGTACTGGCAATAGTGCAGCTACATCAGAATATACAAGCACTACAAGAAAGGACTGAAGATGCAGAAAGTCGAAGTAGGCAAAATAATGTGCAGATCTTGGGAATTCCGGAAGGAGAAGAGGGCACTGACATTCACAAATTTGTACGCCGCCTGCTGCAACAGACGCTTGACCTCCCGAGGGAAGCTACACTTGAGTTTAAGCGAGTGCATTGAGCGCTTGGCCCCAAGCCTCCCCCAGATGCCAGACCACATACCATTCTTGTACGTTTTCTTCGGTTTCAAGAAAAGGAACAAGTTTTACACACTGCATGGAAGCAAGGGCAAGTTAATTTCGATGGCCAAAGGTTGTACTTTGAAAACGATTTCGCCCCTGAAGTGATGGCGAGGCGCAAGGCATACATACCAGTGCTGAAATCACTGAAAAAAGCAGGCCTACGTTTCCGAACCCCTTACCCAGCTAAACTGACGGTCTTCTGTCCAGAGGGACAGCTCACTTACAGCTCAGCAGAGGAGGCGTTTGAAGGCCTTCAGAAACATGGAATTGAAGTTCAGAAATCTGCTGTGCACCCACCGTGAGGCACACTAGCAGCGAAGCTATCACAGTGTGCCTGGCAATCCGGGCAACGAGAAGCCAGGAAGCGTCAAGGTGCAGAAGCAATCCGAAAAATAGCAGATTCGCTCAGAGAACAGTCCCAATCGACTACCTGATCGCCTTACTGACTGTGCTGAAGGCCGATTGGGATCCTTTGGATTTTCTTGAAGCTGTGACAGACATGGGATCTCAGGTCTACACTGTGGGACTTCATCTCCCCGAACGACAGAAAGGCTCTTGGCAAAATTCCTTGAACACTCTAGCTGCCATTACTGAGTCTCTATGTGTGCCAGTTCCTACCTACTAATCTGTTCAGATAAGTTCTTGCTTACTAATTATCGTGCTTCAAGTCCTTGTCCTGTTTCTGCCTATATGATAATCAATTACTCTGTCCAGTTGAACTAACACATTTTCTCCCTCTGTAGTGTCTCTCTCTATTCAGGTAATGCACCTACCAGTCCCTGCAGAATGATGTGCGGTGTAGGAGAGGGTAAGGAAACTTTAAATTTATCAAGCCCTTACCAGCCCTACATTGTATAATTTTTAACTACTGGCTGGTTACTTAACAGTCTCTCCTAAGGAGCTGGGATGGTATAGCTCCCTTTAACGGTGCCAACTTCCCTCTGGAGTGTGTAACTGCCAGTTTTTTGAAAGCTGGGCTGGCAGTTTAGCACTGCACTAGGGTTTTGATATTGACTATCCATTATGAGTTCGTGTGCCGTGATCATGTAGCGCCCACAAGTCAATCCATAGGGGATGGGGGTGTAGGGGTGGGGGTTTGCCCAGTGACTCTGCTGCATGTGGTAATGACAGACACCATCGCCTAACAGGGCACTGCAACGTGGGCGACTGCCCACTGCCTCGCAACTCAGCCAGCTGCGATATCTACTCCGCCTTTATTCCCCCTTTTTTCTGTGGCCACATTCAAGAAGACAAGGTCTGGCTGTCCTCCTCCTTGAGTACCGCATAACCTATGACCTAGGTTCGTCACTAAAACGGACCGCAACTCGAACCCTAGGGATTCTTGCATACCTTAGGGTCACAATATCACTGAGTTCCTAACGCTGCTCCAGGGACTTGCTCGGAGCTGCGGTCATAAGGTTGTGTTATTTGCAAACTTTCGTAATTTCTCCCCTAGATACCACACACTTTTACAAACTGGCTTGTGGGTGGGAGTGGGAGTAGCCAAAACCCTTTATCCCTTTACCTATCTCAGGCACTAGAGGTGCCTAGGGGTACCTCTGTTCAGAGGCATACCCTCCAGTGAGGATACCTCACGGCAGGGAGCTTGGAGAGCTCCCAGAAATTGGAAGTACTTACTTGTATAACCATTTTTTTCCTTTGTCCTTTTTGGAGTTTTCTTGTTAGTTGCTTGCTGAACTAATTAGAGCCCTGTTGGCTCTAACCTACTTTCTATACCCTTTTGGAACACATTGTTGTGCTGTTTGTTACCTGATACTGAATTTGAGTTGCCAGTTTAAAGGCAATAAGATGTTAACTGTTGTAAGTATTGCTTACGAGTCAAGATATCTTAGGTTTATACTTGGGAAAGTTGATCGTAACAGCTGTTTGATACCAATTGCATGTCGATTGTACTTACTTAACTATGATATGCAGAAGTTTACAAATTTTATTAGGGGAGGCTCCCAGGAGTTTTCACAGCGTAATGTCCTAAACACACATAACATCTGGACCCTATGATGGAGGGGACTCCTTTGAGGTTACTGTCTCTGAATGTCAATGGACTCACCTCCCCCATTAAGCAATCCAGGGTGCTTGTTCATATTAAAAAATGTAATGCAGATCTCGTTTACCTACAGGAGACCCACCTAAGCATGACAGAACATGTTAAACTGGGGCAGCTCTCGAAAGAGGAGATACATAGCTCCACTTTCAGAAATGGAAGAAGGAGAGGGGTGGCAATAGTAGTGCCACGACACACCCCCTGGCAGTTGCAGGCTAAATGGATAGACCCTTCCGGTAGGTTGGTACTTCTGAGGGAATTAATTGGAGGAACTGAAGTCACTTTGGCAAATGCGTACTTCCCTTCGGATTCTACTGTGAGTGAGGTTCGCAACTTGCTTGATAAAATCACACAATTTACCAAAGGTATACTGTTGCTTGCAGGGGATTTTAATATCTGACCTAACCCCGAATGAGACTCATCAAATGTTAGGACCCCTAGGAAAACCCCACAGCAGAAGTTTCTAAGCAGATTTCTTGCAGAAGCAGGCTGGATTGATACCTGACGTCACTTACACCCTTACACTAGGAACTACACACACTACTCGGCAGTTCACCACACATACTCAAGAATTGATCACTGCTACACCCAAATAAAGCACCTAAACTTGGCGGTGGACTCCCAGACCAGGGATATCTCCAGATCAGATCATGCCCCTATAACTATAACATGGAAAATAGGACTGCAGAGAAGGAGGAGGAGTACACAGTGGCGATTAAACCCATACCATCTAAAATCAAAAAAATTTAGGGAATACCTTACTGACAAGCTGACGGAGATAACTGCAGATAATTCTAGCCCAGAGACTACCCCAAGTATGCTTTGGGACACAGTAAAAACAGTGCTGCGAGGCCACCTCATAAAATACGCATCTGTCCAAGCAAAATCCCGCCAGGAACATAAAGCTAAGCTGGAAGAAACCCTTCACTTTCTGCAAAATGCACACAAACAAGGCAATAGATCTGTGCTCCCACAACTTAAACTAGTCAAGCTAGATTTAGATAGGTTGGCTCAACAGCAGGCAGCGATTGCCCCAACGTTTCTGAGACAGCGTTATTATGAGGTGGGGCGTAGAGGCATAAATTGCTACACTATCAAATTAGGAAGCAAAAGACAATCGCCACTATAGCCTCTATTCGCCATCCAACAGAAGTTAGGCCTCTGAACAAACTTACAGATACAACTGATGCGTTCACCACATACTACTCCGCCCTCTATACACCAGATCACCCAGTGACTGCGGAAAACATAAAAGATTTTCTACAATCCCTTAACCTCCCTAGAATTAGTGAGGAACAGAGAAACCAACTGATTCAGCCAATTACAATACAGGAACTGGTCAACGCGTTAGCCCATACCAAGATCATGAAGGCTCTGGGGCCTGATGGCTATGGAGCCGAATTCTATAAGGCCACAAAAGAAAAGCTCATGTCTACCCTCCTTGGGACCTTTAATGTGGTCCTTGAAGGAGACCCTCCCCCACCCACCTAGTTTTACGCCACTATCTCTGTAATCCCAAGAAGGGCAAAAAAAAAAACAACTCTGCGACTCATACAGACCAATATCGGTCCTAAATTCAGACTATAAATTGTTTATGGGGATAATAGCCCACAGACTAGAGATTGTCCTCCCGCAAATAATACATTAAGACCAAACTGGCTTTGTTGGTGGGCAAACATCTACAGATAACATCAAGAGGACGTACCACATAATACGTAAAATGCGCACCAGTAATAATCTTGCAGCCCTAGTCAGACGAGATGCGGAAAAAGCTTTTGATAGGGTTCTCTGGCCATTCCTATATTCGGTTTTGGAAAGGGCAGGGATGCTTCAGTCCCTGGTCAGGGTGATCAAGAATATTTACTCTGCCCCGAGGGCATGGGTTCGGGTTTCGGGACATCATTCCCAGTGTTTCCCTCTCTACAGGGGCACTAGATAGGGACGCCCACTGTCCCCCCTCCTTTTTGCCCTATTTATGGAGCCTTTGACACAGCTTATTAGGCAGGTGGAGGGCCTCCAGGGGGTTGAGATGGATGGAGAGGAACACCGCATAGCGCTTCACGCGGATGATGTTCTCCTATACCTCCGAAATCCAGCGGCCTCACTCCCAAGGGTTAGGGAGCTCCTGGATGCTTTTGGGCAGGTCTCGGGGTACAGGGTTAATATCTCAAAAACTGAGGTCTTGACCTTCCAAAACTCACCCTCTCAGAATATCCGGGAACAATTTCCTTGTAAATGGGATGTGGGGAAAATAAAATACCTTGGGATAAATCTGACCAGGAATTTAGAGAACGCTTACAAACAGAACTACATCCCCTTTACCACTGACTTAAGGAGGACCTGGCTAGATGGAACACACTCCCTCTGAGTCTCTCCAGAAAAATAGATACCATCCGAATGGTAACTTTGCCCAGGGCCCTATATCTCTTTAACAATATCCCTGTTAGTCTGCCACATTCTGTATTTCTGGACTGGGAAAAGGCTATTTCTCGTTTTATTTGGGCGGACGCGGGCCGTTGAAGCTAAAACTCCTTACACGGCGAGGCAGGTGGGCTTGCCCTCCCAGACCTCTACCAGTACTATCAGGCTGCACACCTAACACACATAGTTGCAAGGCAACTATCCACAAAGGATGCACACTAGGCAGAGATAGAACAGGCAATCATTCCTGACCCAGACTATTTTAGCCTACTCTTCCACGGTCATATAGTCCCTGACTCAAACCCTAACCTAACCTCAGAATTACAGCACAGAGTGACAATCTGGCAACAAGTCAAGAGGCAATTTTCAATTTCCCCCTTTATACCATCAGTATGTCCAATAGCCGTCCTCCCAGATTTTCAGCCCAGTAAAATGGACCACGTCTTCCAACAGTGGAGCAGATACGGGTTGAATTATCTGTCTCAGATTACCACTGGTGAGGGGTTCTGTGGTCGTTTCGGGAGATCCAAACAAAATATAACCTGTCAAGCACACATCACTACAGATACTTACAATTAAGACACTATTACGAATCATTGCCAACTGAGGTACGGAACCCAGAACAGCTACCTCCACTGATTACCAAGCTGATGTCTTTAATCGCTATCTCAAACCAAAGTCATTTGATATCTGCCCTATATCAGGCTTTAATGTCAAATCCCATGGTGAATATTGTAGACATTTGTGGGAGATGGCAACAGGAGCTGGGCACACCCATAGAAGATAAACAGTGGGAACAGGCATGCCGACAGGTGACTAGCACCTCTAGTTCACATCAATGGAGGGAATTTGCATGGAAATTCCTGGTCCGTTATTTCAAGACCCCAGAGGTCACAAGCCACTATTCACCTAGCCATTCAGCTTCTTGCTGGCGTAATTGTGGTGAAAAGAAGGCTCACTTCACACATTTAATGTTCACCTGCCCCAGGCTGGAACCATTTATTCGTTCATTACAGACTGAACTTCAAGAACTACTGGGTAGGCCCATTCAGTTAACTCCACAGATATTCATTTTATTGATGGCTTTCCCCTAAAGTCCCAACACTGCAAGATTGGTGAACCATTTCAAAACAAACTTGCCAAATGGAGAAGATAACACATAACCTGAATGATAGAGAGGAAAGATTTGGCTCCAGATGGAATAGATGGCTTTTGTACTATATGCTGAAAGATACAACTTTTGTACCATAGGATGATAAGACTCTCCTCCCCCCGAGGGGAGGCTGAGTGCAGATTCCATGGGGCCTCTCACAACAACTCTAGACTGGGTATGCTAGATTTGATAAGCCTAAAGTTGCTAAAAACATTCTAGATGCTCATGTTGAATATTTGGATTTCCTAACGATTTGGTCTGACACCCAGAAACTATTGGAACATGAACCAGAGCAGGGAAGGTAATCCGAATCTGACTCTTTGAATGAACCTGACCTTCTGAGGACAATGAACTCTAACCTCCCTGTTATTAAGCTTTTTTCAAATAACTGAAATCCTTGTGTATTAAGATGAGATGGACTTCTGTAAGTATCCTTTAATCAATTTCCTACTCTTATTACTTTGCTCACAATCGACTCTAAGTGAAAAATTGTAATAAAGATGATATTAACAAAAAAAAAGATCAGTCTCTGCCTCAGTTGGGTTCAGCTGTTTTGTCTGCGCAGTCATTTTCTTCTGCAGGCACCAACCATATTGCAGGACTGGCCGATATATATATATATGATTTTTTATCTCTCCGGGGCTAACTGGGTGGCTATTCTGCCCTGTGCCCAAATGCTATCGGCCATCCTTCTCGCTCTCCTCCTGCAGGGGTTCCCCATGGATTGCCCCCCATGGCAGGGCCGGGGGGGGTGGGGGGGCCATCCACCCCCATGACTCTCATCCAGAAGTCTTCTCCTCCGATTGGAGTGGCAAGGCAGGCCATGGTGCCCTGGGCAGGGCTTCATGCAGCCCAGTCCCCTTTTTTTCCACCAGTTTTTCTCCCACTGTAGCCCAGAACAGCAGCCTCCTTCCACCCACCCAGACATCCATCTGGCCACCCTACGAGCATCGGCAGTATCACCAGGCCTCCACCTGGCGGCAGCCAAGAGCTGGGACGCAAACCACCCCCCCTAGGAGACACTGTCTCCCAGACCCCTCCCCTGCCAGACACTGCAATCCGAGCTCATTCGCAAACTCGGGTCACCAGCATGGCACAAGGTAAAGCACTTTGCAATGCCTCAGGCCTCTGGGCTACCAGGCTGGCTAGAGGCTAGTATTTTTAAACTAGAAGTACGAATGGCTGCAAGCTTTCCAATGTTGTCGATGTGCAGCACATCACCGGTTAGACTGAGGCAGTGTGGGTGAGATTTTGAGACAGAATATCAGCTTTTTTATTTTGCGGACTGTATCAAATTTTAAGTGCCCAAATAAAGAAATACGGTAGCAGCTTGGGACTATATCAAAAATAGCAAAGAACTGGAGATGCATGAGAAAATGTAAACTGCTTTCGAATTTAGTTGAATATGGCAGTTTGGGCAAGAAACAATCGTATTTACTAATTGTTACTTGCTGTGAAAAAGGAGAACACAACCAATTGAATAGTGGTATAAAAAAAAAATAGCAGTATACAAAAAAATAGAGTTCGTATTGTATACCAGTTTTCAAGATGGAATACCAAATCTTGTGAAATGGTATTCCTTGGTGAACACCACTTATGAAAATGAATTCCTAGCCCTGCTGTTGCAGGGTGAAAAGCTGGGAGCTCTTTGGCTAGCTGGCAAGGATAGGAGAGGGATTTTTCATGGTTAGCAAAGGAACACCAGAAATGAAAACTCTGAATGGTACTTATTTTTTTAAATGTGTATCTGTGTAAGGATGGGCCCATGAGTGGAAAGAATATTCTAATTTTTCACTTATTTTGTTTAATTTAAGTGAGGTCTATTTTTAGGGCCCAGCTGAAGGTTTTTAAACTGTATGAGTAAAGGTGGCAGCCATGTTTGTGATGGCAATCAGGAATGAGTGAAGTGGCTCATGAATTTTGTATTGAGTTACCAAAATTCCAAATCCTACTGTCTGATGTTGTTCCGACCTGTGCAGTTGCAGAGAATTAAGATATGGGTCTCACAACTTGTTTAGCCTATCATGAAGCCAGGAATTTCCACTCCATTTTATAAATTACATTTTTTTCTTCATGGCCACCACCCCGTGGTGCACTAACAGGCCTTGTATGTATGCAGTGTCCTCTGCAGAACAGGCCAGCTCCCTGGCCCATCACAGGGGTTGCTGTGGTGGCAGAACTGGGAGCTGAACCTCCTCAGTCCTCCCTAGCAAAATCAGATGACTTCAGAGTCCACTTCCAAACTCTGGCGCCAGCATGAGAGCACAATGCACTACCCACCCACTGGGCCACTGGACCACCCATTATTGTTCTTTTTTTGTGCTCCCCATTATACTTTGTTGTCCTGTGTCCTTTTCTGTTTCCCCAGATCACTCAGAAATGAGCTGCCATACTACAATATGCCCTCCTGCGCAAACATTTTCTTTTCTTTAGAGCTATTTGGCCCAGACAGCCACCTTCTCCTGCCATCAGGTCTACCTGCCAGTCTCCAGTCCTGTCAAACTGATGAGGATCCGCATGGTGCAGGACCCGGGGACGTACACATGGGTTTTTCCCCGTTTTCTACCTTAGTCCCACCCTCCACCCCAAATATCCGGCATAGCCTCTGGCAGCCTCGGACCCAGCAGCACACACTGGGCATGCACCACCCTTCATGAGGGAGCAAGCTCCCTGGCTCACCGCAAGGGGCTGCTACTGCGTTGGGTCTGGGCCATCTCCCTCCCCGGCTGGCTCGCGCTCCCATCGGTAGCATTCCCCAGCCTGTCCGCCTGACCCATGCAGACATGGGCTTGCTTCTGAACCTGGGCCACCCGTGTGGAAGTGGGTAGTGCTATCACTGAGCCATCGTGCAGCCCCATGCACAAACAAAATTTGAAATATATATAATATATATTATATATTATATATTATATAATATATATATATATATATATATATATATATATTCCAATTGTAAGTAAGCTGAGGTGTTGTAATATAGGAAAACAGGGTGAGAGTTAGGCGCGACGACCCCAATGAACACCCCATGGCTGTTGTTGTGTGGAGGTTGGGGAGTGGGGCAGGGGGTGTTAGGGTTGGTAACCCTACTGTTGAATTTCCACACATTTGTCGCTGTGGAAACAACCCTAACTGATGCATTAATGTTTTTTGCAAGGAATTTCCTTACTTTTTGAAAAAGTGCAATATAAATAGTAAATGGTATGTATTTTTTTTTTTGTTTATTTCAGAGATCAGAAATACCTTTGAGTCATAGACTCCTTTACAAAGGTTCCACGTCACATGTAATAGATACAGATACACAATACAGTTAGTGCAGATACACAATACAGTAAATGATACAGAATAAAGACATTTTTATAACAGGAACTAATTGGCTAAAGTATTGGTGGGCCGCACTCCCACCAAGCTGCCCATTTGTGCATAATGATGTGTGTCTGTGAGAATGCAGGCCCTCCGGGCCCTGCGTTCCCACTTACACATAACTACGGAGCCATACAGCAGCCCTATAGGTCAAGGAACCCTTGTAACAGTAAATTGCCAATATCTCAGCAACCACAGCAGCTAGGAAAAATATTCCAGTGCTGTTGTAAGCATGACAGCAAGACCACCACACGAGAAACAAATGACGAAATCCATATCTCACATCGTTTCCAAGATACGGGCACTGAAAAGTGCTGTGGGTGCTAACTGCGCTCTCGAGGTTAATGTGGTCGCCATGGCAACCTCTTGACGAACTAACAGAGGTTGTTTAACTATCCATTGTTTTGTTTTTTTTTTTTATAGTGTAGGATGCATCCACAAGCAGTAAAAGTAGTTGGTCCTACTTTTCTCTCTCTCTCTCTCTCTCTCAGTGCCACTTCCCTTGTGTAAGGCGCATGCGCTAGTGCGTTCCATATTGTTATGCTGTCGTGGCTACGTAGCTAGTGCAGCATAACAGCTATGATGACGTAGCTACAACAGCATAACAATGTTTTGAAAGGTACTGATTTTTATAGGTAACAACATTCCATCATACACTATACTGGCCTACGGACATGAAAATGAGCCATTGTAATACTAATTTCCAAATATCTCGGTAACCGTACAAGGTAGAAAAAAAAATTTTTAAATTCATGGTATTTATGGCTTTCCAACGTACTTCTGCACTTGAATTTTTGCAACGAAAAATCTGTATCTCAAACCATTTTCGAGATACAGGTACCGAAAGGCATCACGGGTGCCACAATGTTGTCCTATTAGAAAATTTCTCAACTTTGGAATGCTGTAACTATGTGCCCATTGAATGTTTTGGTACCCAACCACCAAAAGGCACATCTGTGGGACCAGGGCTTGCCACACTGAAAATTTCATGCCAAAAGCACAATCCACCTTGGCACAATGAAGTGACAAAGAAAACACCACATGTTTGTGCAGTGTTATCGCGATTACTTTGATGTTTTCGCGGCACTCCTATCTCTATAATGGAAATGTTATCGCGCACAGAAAAATATTGTCGAGGTTACTTTTTTTTTTATCGCGATTGTTTTCGCAAAACGGCAAAATGGTGCAACAAGTTTGAAAGACATATTTCCAGACCAGCTGGTGAAAAACTAATGCCAGGGTCATGTTTCTCAGGGCTCGATTAGGTAAACACAATTGTTGGTGTTTAACCAAGGGCATTATTTTTTGAGTTACAACGTTTTTTGTCTCTCGCTAACTGAAAACAAGATGGCGACAGCACAAAAACAAATTCAGGTAGCAAGACAACAAAAATGGGATCGTGGACGTTTTCACAATTCACATATAAATTTTCCCAAAGACTATAATAGGACATGAAAAAATGTAAACTTTTGAACGGAGCAATATTTTTTCACCAAATCTTCAAAAGGCACCAGTTTAACACAGGCCACATGTAGACAAACAAATTTGGGAAGTATCAAGATAGCTTGTCGGCGAGAATGCTGACCTCCTCCACAGCAACGGCACAATACCGACACAGGTATTGTGCCGCCTATTCTATCGTCGTTTTCTGTGGAGGCCCCCCCACACCCCAATGCAGGGGGCTATGCCCCCGCAACCCCTGGACTCTAGGATTCCAACTCTAGGTCGGAGTTGGTCCGGGGAGGGGGCAGAACACTGGTGGAAGGCGAAACACAGAAAAAGGACCATTACCACGAATGTCACCACAATGGTCTTTTTCTGTGTTTCGCCATCGGGGTGTCGACCATAAGGGGTGCTATGACAAATTTGAAACCACTCAAACACATTCTTCAGTCCATTATGGCTTACCGAAAAATGTGCAAACATTGGCACTTTCATATTTTGAACGCCCTACGGTTATGTAACCATACATACTACCAGAACAAAACTTACCAGATCCGGAGATATATGGTTGGCGGTTGTGCATGCAAAATTTCAGGCAAATAGGACACAAATATATAACCACCCAGTCCCCTGGGGTTACTAGAATCCCATCAGTGTCCATGCTAGGTAGGGAAGGCTGCTGGTGAATAACTGGTTAAATGAGTTTTCATCTACTCACCCTCTGTTTACCCGGTCTAACGGACAGGTGAGAGATGATGTCATTTAGAACTCTCGCAGCAGCATAAGCTACGGCAGCTGGCTGTGAGTGGGGAGTTTTAGAATCTTGAGTTAGTCTGTTAGTTGTAGTCTGTAGTGAGCAACTGGAGGAGAGCTGCAGTGTGGAATCTGTGAGGAGAGCCTGTTTTCTCACCTTAGTACTGAGAAACATCTGCTTGCCAAAAGAAGTGGTGGGAACCATTGTCTAGAGCAGGAGTTCCTGACTTTTCATCCCTGGAGAGATGGAAAGAGACTGCCAGGATGGATCCGAGGGGCAATCCCCTATTTTGATCCAGGACTTTGAAGCTGCCTGTGTGTTTTACAACCTTGAGTACTCTGACTTTGTGCTTCCCAGAGGAATGTACCCTTTTTTGGGGTGTTCTCTCTGATAAAGGGAAATATGCACCAGTTCTGTGCTAAGTTGAGACTGTTTTCATGTGTTTAAAGTTGGCTGACAATCGTGGGTTCCCCAGAGAAACTTGGCACATTGTTCAGGACTTTAGTTCTACACTCAGAAGTAGTGCTTTCTTATGCAGAATGTGAAAGTCATTCCAAGAAGCATATTTCTAACTGTTTTAACAGAAGTTTTGAGGTGCAACTCTGAAAGAATGGCTGGGTATGGAAGTGGAAGCAAAAGGTGGGCAGCCGCCCATCTGGAGTGACCAGTTCAGCACTACAGGTTCCATAAGGGTGCCTGCTTATTCAGGACATGGTGGCCAATGCCTGAAGAGAAAGTTTACCCCCTGGTGTGGGTTGTGCTAATTTTGAGCACCAGTGTGCTCCGTCATGGCCAGCTGCCACATTTCCAAATGTTTAAATCCTATGTCATATGGGAAATGTTCTAAGTTGTGGCCAGTGACACTAGAAGAAAATGAGCGTTTCAGCTGAGGCAGCTGCCGCTGAAGAGAATTCTAGGTTCTATGGGATATGTAGAGTTTCTGTCCGATACAGAATTCTGTTGTTCTGCCTTTGCCTTGTGCCATGATGCGTAAACCATGGGGGTCCACCTTTGCTTCAGTGTACCATCTTTGTAATAAACTCACACTTTAGAACCCCAACCTGGTTTGGACATTCAGGTTACTGCTTCCTATGTGGAATTACTGGGTACTCCTCCAGAAGTACAGACCTAGCATAGCCCTAGGCAAAAAGTTCTCTCCTCAGGACCTGGGTTTATTTGGTCACAATCGTAGTTCTGCTTTTGTACACCCCACCCCTTTCTGACATCTAGAAGTAACAAGCCTGGTATACATTCCTAGAACTAGGGATGATACCAAATTGTCCAAAGTAGCTTGGGTGCCCAGTTGAGGGTACCAAGGGGTAGCTTACTGTGCAAAGTGGCGGGGGGGGAAGGTTGTTACATATATGTTATACATATATATCACACGATGGGCAGGAGTGGGATATGGAAAATATTCTCACTCCTGCAGAGTGAGAATGCACTGTTCATTCTGCAGGAGTGAGAATATTTTCCATATCCCATGATCTGCACATCATATGTGCAATTTATATCATGGGGTGAGACTATTAGGAAATTTTTTTTCTGTTTCTGTGCATTTCCTGCTCATTCTGTGTGTGGTGTCAGAGAGAGAGAGAGTGTGTGTGTGTGTGTGTGTGTGTGTGTGTGTTCTGAATGGACTGGGAGTCAGAAACACAGGTGAGGGTTTTGCAAAGCTAATTGAGTAAATATTAGGTTCAGTGAGAAAGAGAAACTGCGGCAGGTAGCACTGAGAAAGAGAAACTGCTTTGTAAAAGAGTCATTTAGAATGCAGGTTGTTTTGAAGCTGAGATCAGCACAGTAATGTGCTAGGAGTGTTAGAAACACAATGAGACACAGGTGAGAGTGTTTTGCAAAGCTAATTGAGTAAGTTGCAGCTACAGTGAGAAAGAAACTTATCTGAAGCAGTTTTATTTAGAATGCAAGCTGCAGTGCAGATATTCTCACTCTGGTGACATCAGCAGAGTGTGGATAAATGTCGCTATTCTCACTCTGCTGATGTCATCAGGATTTATTCTCACTCTAGTTGAAATAACACAGTATATTCTACTGAGAAAGCTCTCACCCCCATGGTGTGTATATATTACCGTGCTACCATAGTTAGGGCTAAGTAGCCCTTTTAAGGTTAAAGGGTGAAACTTTGCACCTTAATACCTTTGCCACCGTTCAACGGATTTGCCTGAAATTTGGCAGGCACAGGACGTTGCCATAGATCTTGGGATCTGCCAACTTTCGTACCAGTCAGATATATGGCTGCGGAGTTATTAAGCGACATTCGTGTACGCAATTACGTTTTTATCTGCAAATTCTTTGCTCATGCCTACAGGTCGCATGGTTTGCACGAACGGTCTGAAAACTTCAGGGAATGTGTGGCCGGGGTCTCTGATGTGCCTTTTGAAGATTTTGTGAAAAAATATTGAATGGTACGAAAGTTATTCAAAAAACAATTTCCCATTATAAGTCAATGGGAAAAGTTAACAAAAAGTTTGACACGTTCACAAATGCAGTTTTTAGTGTCGCAAATGGCCCTAGTAGTGTCACAAATCTGCCATTTTGTTTTCAGGAACTGATCACAGAAATGCTTGGCATTTAAAATTGGGACCATCTAGGGATACAATTATTTTTGTGTTTACCTATTCGAGCCCTGAGGATGCTAGCCATGTCTATTTTGGGGTTAAACACCCCAGAAATATGTTTTTCAAATCAAATCACGACACTACTTTTTCTAGGCTATGGCCAAAATTACAGGAATTCTTTGCCACCCTGCTGCAAAAAAGAAAAACGTTTTGGTCTTTTGGGCTGAAATTTGGAGGGAAGAAAGCCAACATCTTACAGATGTGCCTTTTCGTGGTTCGGTGA